>JBBDGP010003714.1:0-600000 GCA_037952835.1 Lithobates septentrionalis | reverse complement strand
TATTTCATCAAACAATTGGGCAATATAGTGTGTTTTAGTGAATTAAAATTAAAAAAAGGGGGGGTGTGACCGGAAGCCGACCTGCATGGACATTTGAGCCTCTTCTCCAGCCCACACCTATACGGCCTAAATAGGGGATTTTTCAGCACCCGTACATGGGTGGTACCAGGAGAACTCGCTCCACAACAGCCCAGGGATCATCCCAACCTCCGCCCGGATCCTCAGCGGCATTTCGGGACTATTTCAACCCACCCTCCATGCCTGCCAGTGGGACGGGCCAAGATGGCACCGGCAGCCACTACCTCCTCCATGCGGTCTCCTCCACCGCCGGGCTCTCAAACCCCAGCCCTCCCACAGAGCTCACCCGATTCAGCCTGGATGGGAACCGGGCCGCCGTCCCCACCGATGGTCGCAGTAAGTGACTCCCCGAATCCTACTTGCCAGGGGCGGCCTTCTACGGGCCTCAGCCTGCCCCACTAGGCCTCGCTGAGGTCTCGTACACACAGTGTACAGATGCCTATCCGCGCTTGCTGCGCACAGCCTCAGACCTTGGCCTGTCCACAGGGGATTCCAGCTCACCAGCTCCCTCAGAGGAGGCAGGGGAATTTCCCCCTCTACCTGATCCCACTCACAGGTGGGACACTGAGCTCCTCCATGCAGGGCACCAGAAGGGAGCCACACTGCAGCAGGCCTGCTCTCCATACCCTGCTCCCCCCAAAGCACAGAGACAATAATCCCACTGCAGGGATCCTGGCAACATCCACTGGGAGGCTAGTCAGGCCACCTATGCCCAGGCAGTTAGCTCCCCAACCCCCACCTACTCAGGGGACCCTTTTGATGCATCCCCCCCTCATTGCAGCAGCCCCCTGCAAGGAACGATATGCAACCCCCCCAAAATCAATCCCCTGACTGAGGCCTCCCTGTATCCCCAACAACCCCCTTAAGCCTTCCACCATGGTTAGCACCAGTTGGGGCAAGACCTCCACCACCAGCCACATCCCTCATGGCGGGCATACTTTCAAGCCATACCAACTAAGGAGGACTTTAAGCAACTAATTGAGGATATTAAATCCACCTGCCGTGCTGAGATCCAAGCACTCCAAACCAATTTCAAACACCTCTCAGACAGAGTGGAAATGGCGGAGGAGGTAATCCAAAAAACCAAACTAGCAGTGCACCGCACACAGCTACAGGGTGCAGATCATCGTTTGATGCTGAGGGAAATGCAGCGCCATGTTGAGGACCTGGACAACAGGGGGCGAAGGAACAATATTCGCATCAGGAGCCTGCCCGAATCGGAAGGCCCGGAAGGCCTACAAAATACCCTTCAAACTCTATTCAATGACCTCCTGGGAGAACCTCCGGCCAAACCCATTGAGATGGATAGGGCACACCAAGCCTTACGCCCTAAGGGCCCTGCTTCTAAACCGCGAGATGTCATCTGCAGAGTCCACTCCTACCCCTTGAAAGAGGACATCACACGCAAGGCCCGCTCCATCTGGAAGATAGTGTTCCACAATACACAGATACAGATATTCCCGGATCTCTCTTGGATCACCTTACAGAAACACCGGCTTCTCCAACCTCTGCTTCTATCGCTACAAGAAAAGGACATCATCTACCGATGGGATTTCCCTTTCAGCCTAACAGCCCAGCGAGAAGGCCAATCAGCCACATTACGGTACCTGGACGTCTTCTGCGATACACTGGGACTCCCTGTCCCCCGTCTTCAAGAATGGGACCTAGTGGCCACTCCACCACCTTGTTCTTAAGGATTTAGCGGACCTTCCAGATAAACACATACGCCACCAACCTTTTTCTAACATAGGCCTCAAGTCCCTATGTTCACAAAAAGACCTGGTCATCCGCCCGGCTGACAAGGGCGGTGGGATCGTTATCCCTGATAAGAAGTACTATAAATCAGAGATGCATAGAATTCTTAATGAACCTGACACGTACAAAATTATACCTAACAACCCCACTTCTGTATATAAGAGAGAGCTGTCTGAGATTGTTAAAAGAGGCTATGATCAAGGAATTTTAAATAGAAAAGAGAAAGATTTTTTGGTACCTTTGGCACAGAGGGTTCCAACTATCTACTATTTGCCTAAGGTCCATAAGAATCCAGTACAACCTCCTGGCCGGCCTATCGTGAGTGGGATAGATTCTGTCACCTCACGTATAGGCCGGTACATTGATTTTTACCTTCAACCTCTAGTGAGACGTATGCCATCTTACTTAAAGGACACAGGAGCCACCATCCGTTTATTGGAAAACCTTGAGTTACATGAGGACCACATCATTGCGACAGCAGACGTCGCATCTCTTTACACGTGTATCCCCCAAGAAAAGGGTATAGATGCTGTTCAGTACTTTTTGGAAAAGGAACCCAGCATTGCCTCTTTCCAATGCTCCTTCATCATGGAACTGTTGGAATTCGCCACTAAGCGAAGCTATTTTTGGTTCAACCAACAATACTATTTACAGCTGCGTGGCATAGCTATGGGCGCCAAATTCGCCCTTAGCCTCGCTAATCTATTTATGGCAAAGTGAGAGGAGGATGTCGTCTATGCCAATAGGGACTCTTCCCTCACGATGTGGGTGCGGTACATAGACGACATCCTCCTCCTTTGGAGGGGTCGCGTTGAATCTCTTGATTCATTTTTCAGGGATTTGAACGATAATGATAGAGGCATTTCCCTATCCTACACAGCCAGTAGAGACAAAATTAATTTTTTGGATTTTGAAATAGGAATACATAATGGTAGATTTCATTTTCAGACGCATTTCAAAGCCACGAATCGTAACAGCTTCATACCACCAGACAGCTGTCACCATCGATCCTGGCTGGATTCGGTGCCATGTAGCCAATTTCTTAGACTACGGAGAAATTGCTCTGACATTGATACCTTTAGATCACAGTCTGAACTCTTAAGAACAAAATTTATTGATAAAGACTATGACCCCAGTCTTGTTGATCGTGAGTTCCAACATGCCCTTGCGATTAACAGAGAGTCTTTATTAGAAGAAAAACCCAAAAGAGAACAAGGAAATATCTTTAGATGGTCCATGCTCACCTCTTTCTCCACCCAACACAAACAAATTAAGGCTATCCTTTCAAAACATTGGGGCATTCTGAAAAATGATCGAGTCCTAAATACAGTTTTGCCTGACCGGGCTAAAGTCATCTTCAAAGGAGCCCCAACCCTACAGAGCAAAATCGGTCCAAATATTATCAACCCTCCTATTCGCCAGCCTTTCTTCCATGAGATGGAAGGTTTTTACTCGTGTAGAAAGTGCACGGTGTGCCAACACAATTCTGGGATAGGACGGAAAACTGTCATTTACATCTACAGTCACCCAAAAACAATATTTCATCAAGCAGTTTTGTATGTGTACTACCAGCTACATTGTATACCTAATTACATGTCATTGTGAGAAACAGTATGTAGGTCGCACCATCCGCTCTTTTGAGGTTAGAGTAGCGGAGCACATTGCTCTCATCAAGAATGGTGATACCAAACATACTGTCCCAAGACACTACAAGTTAAATCACAATCGTGTAATTGAAGGCACACAATTCGTGGTGATTGACAAATACATTCCTCCCTGGAGAGGTGGTGCTAGGACCAGAGGGGTGTCTCGTTTAGAGACCTTCTGAATCCACGAGCTCCGTACATATTTTCCTTTTGCATTAACGTGGAGTTGGACATCAATGCCTTTATCAATAAGGCTTGATGCCTGGCTACATCATTTTTTCATCAGCTCTCTCTTACTTGATTACCTATTTACAAAACGTTTCTATTAAAGTTGACCCACATGTTAAAGTGTGTCGTTTTAGTTTTATACGCAATACTCATGTGCGCTTTCTAGATTATATGTGTGTATTTGACCTGTGTGTCGTTATGTGAGTCCACTCCACACATATGTTTTCACACAATTTTGGTGCATCATCGACATTGCTCACACATATATATTTTTATATTTCTATATTTTTATCTTATTTTCCCAACATCACTTTTGACTAATCACATTGACTCACACTTATGCGTCCTCACATAGTCTGTTCCCCATATTTTAATATTGACAACGGTTATATAAATAGTATGGATCGTTTGTCATAATGGAAATAGACATACAATAATACTTTAAAATTATTTCTTTTTATATATTTACACATTACATAGTTGTATTGTACATGTAGCGCTGGCCCCATCGCATTGCTTGTTTGGGGCCACCGCATTACACATATGTCACTACGTTGCCCTTCATTTGTGGTACGTTATGTTCAATGTATTGCTTCTTTCGATCTGTTGCGCATGGTGCGCGCGCACATGGACGGGGATTCGATCTTGCCACACGTACGACCTAACTGGTGCGCACGCGCACGGTGCGCGCGCATACTATTGTGGGTCAGAATCAGACGTACATACAGCAAAGACGGCCGCAAGAGGTTTCACTTCTCATTTTCACTTTATTCATTAATGTGCACTTGAACACAAAGTAAACAAAAGGTTCAGCCCACAGAAATCAACGTTTGACAAAAACACAAACTTACACAGGACATTTTTAGGTGATTCCATTGAATACATTATTAACCTCACTGGTTTCACTTCCGGCGGGTTATTGACCTCATGGCGAGGCATGGAACGCACGCGGAGCGGCCATCTTGCCCTAATACCGGAAGTGCCCGTTTTTACAATGTGGAGTGGCCTCTCATTAACAAGACCACTTTCTCTATATATATCTTGCTGGCTGCAGTGGGGGGACCCCCCAGACGATGTCTAAGAGGACAAAACACGTCGGGTAGGACCCCACTGCCGCCATACTTTGTACAGCGCTGTTTTTACAAGACGTACATGTGAGTGTATTTCTTATTTTAAATAAATTTTGTTACTTGTTTTACGGAATTACGCTATGTGGCCTTTTTCCTCCTTGTTTTATATCACCATCCACTCCTCCATAATATCTTGAGGGACACACAAGTCCACAGTTTACTTCCAGATGTCCATCTTCACCATCTCTCTGGAACATCTACCATCACCCACCACCCTAGCCTGATTTGACCCATTTGGGCGTATGCCCTCTTAGGTCCACAAGATCTGGTAAGCCTTCTCATATTCGGTGGTGGTGTGCCTCTTCTATCTTCACTTTTGATGTCACGCATCTGAATTGTTGTTTATACGAAGTCACTACATTCATATGGACTGTTTTAAATATTGAGAATTTCTTCCCTTTTTTACCAGTTGAACTTCATTGAACTTTTTTGAACTTTTTTGTTTGGTAGCGCTACACATACTTTTGTTTATTGTTATACACTCCACCGCCTCCACCTACAGTGTGGCAGAAGATCCCTCAAACAAAGAATTCTCTGGGCCAGGACGTTCCCCACAAAGCATCTAAACCCAAAAGTGGCTAACTGCATTATGCCTCCTCTAGCTGGCACTCCTGATCACGGACTACATCTACCATTGACAGACACTCCTGGCAAACCCTATAGCCCCATTTGCACACCCCCTAGGCTTCCCCAAGTTTTCTTTTTTCCACCTGTTTAGCATATTGGGCGCTTCTCATTGAAGATTAGAGAGCGGTCACTGTCCTGATCACTAGACCCCCCTTTGGTTAATCCCCTAAAGTTCTATTGACACTAGACTGTAGCCAGTTGATAACTGACGTCACAGTCCTCTCTGTTTTTCTCCGGCCTGTTCTCACTTCAGGTCGGACAGACCTATTGGAACTTAACTAGTCCTGTGCTTAACAGGACATGCACTGTTTATTTGCTAGGTTTACCTTGTTCAATATATGTTGTACTAATCTGTCTTTATCTTCTCTCCCTATCTTTGTTTCCCACCTCCTCCTTCCTTCCTTGGCTCCGCCCACGCTCTTGGTGACTACCCGGACCCCCCTCGGTGCTCAGTGCCCTCAATTTTTCTACATCATGGCATCCTTGCCTTGGACCAGATAAGTATCTTTAGACTTGCATATATCCATCACTATCACTATGGCTAAGGTTATGTCATTGAATGTCAACGGTTTAAACTCCAACAGGAAGAGACATCTGGTGCTTAGGGAGTTCAGGCACTCTTGGGCAGATATAATCATGTTTCAGGAAACACCCTTTAACAAGGGAAATGCCTTCGCCTCCATATATTACCCCCAGGCCTATCAGGCGTTTAACCCACGTAAGTGAGCGGGAGTGGCTATACTTTTCAAACGCGGATCTCCCTTCACGTGCTCCGAGTCCTTCATTGATCCACATGGACACTTTATCATCCTACATGGACAGTGGCAAACTCAGACTGTCACCTTATGCACCCTTTACGCTCCAAATACCCACCAGATCAACTTCTTGACCAAGGTATTCGCACGCCTGTTCTGAACGCCTAACGAACTCTTGATAGTGGGAGGGGACTTCAACTTGTCACACTCCTCAGTACAGGACCACCACATGCTAAACCCCAGGGATTCCCAAACCAGAGCCTCTAAAGACTCGAAGCTCACTAGACGCTACGCTCTATTTGACTCATGGCACACCCTTCACCCCAGTGAGAGACATTATACATTTTACTCTGCACCCCATCATACACACACCCGCATAGACTAACTTTTCGTAAACAATGCCACGCTAGGAGCCACCCGCGATATGCGGTTCCTTTTTATCTCCTGGTCAGACCATGCTCCTGTCCTAATGATCTTGGACTTAGGCACCCCTAAACGCAACCCATGCCACTGGCAGTTGAACAACTTCCTGCTACAACACCTCCCCTCTAAGACAGAGCTAGAGTCTTTACTACAGCTATACTTTCATGAGAACAACCCCCCTGATATATCCTCCCCCACCCTCTGGGAAGCCCACAAGGCAGTCATCCGAGGCCGCTGCATAGTGTTAGCATCAGCCCAGAAAAAAGATGCAGATGCTTTGACTGCCAAACTACAAGCGGAAAAGGATCTTAGGGTCTACCAACTCCAACTGCAGACGTCTCCGTCCCTACCACTCCTTAAAAACATTTTTGCCTTCTCACGACACTTAGCGACCTCGCTATGGGCCAAGTGGAAAAAGCACTGCTGAGACTAAAACAGCTCTTTTATGACAAAGGCAACAAAGCCCACTCCCTACTAGCCCGCAAGCTGGCCGAGCGCTCCCACATGTGCACTCCACACCAAATAAACACTGAAGGCTGACTACTCTCCCACCCTCAAGACATTGCCCAAAACTTCGCAGAGTTCTATACCTCACTATATAATGATCCAGAGATCCCACATGACCCTATCTCTGCTGAACAGACTGACCGCCTAAATCAGTATCTGGATCGTAGTGGGATTCCCCGGCTCCAGGACTCAGACCTCCTTTCCCTTAGCACACTCATTACAGAGGAGGAACTCACATCCACCATTAAAACCCTGCCAACACGTAAATCCCCGGAACCAGACGGTCTCCCCTATGAATATTATAAAACCTTCCTCCCTATGCTCCCCTATGAATATTATAAAACCTTCCTCCCTATCCTCCTACCACATATGTGTAAACTCTTTAGCGCCTTCCTCCAGCAGACCCCTATGCCCTCGGATATGCAAAGATCGTTCCTTACACTGATCCCAAAACCAGAAAAAGATCCCTCCCTCTGTGCCAGCTATAGTCCAATAGCACTCTTGAACTCAGATCTAAACTTTTTTACCAAGCTCTTATCGATATGACTAAACATGATATTGCCCTCCCTATCCACAAGGACCAGGTGGGCTTCGTCCCTCTCCGCCAAGCGGGGGATAATACAAGAAGGATCATAGATTTAATAGATGTGGCAAACAGGGATGGCCTGGAGTCGTTTGTCCTAGGGCTTGATGCAGAAAATTCCTTTGATCGCCTTGGCTGGCCCTTCCTGTTTGCCACACTGAGACACATGGGATTCCGGGGTCCCTTCCTGTGGGCCATCCAACACCTGCACACTAACCCTACCTCCCAAGTTAAAACTCCTTTTGCTCTATCTCCCTCCATTCTGATAGCGAATGGAACCCGACAGGGGTGTCCGCTCTCACCTCTACTGTTTGCACTATGTGTTGAGCCCCTGGCGGCGTCCATTCGCAGAATCCCGGACATTCAAGGTATCCCGGTCCGAGGAAGGGAGTTTAAACCAGCATTGTTTGCAGATGACATCATACTCACCCTCACCCAACCTAGGATCTCACTACCCAACTTACACGCAGAACTGGATGTCTATAGGTCCCTCTCAGGTTACAAAATAAACACATCCAAATCAGAGGCCCTCCCGGATAACATTCCAGCCACAGACGTCCAGCACCTTCAGCAGGGCTTTCCATACCACTGGAAAACATCAGCCCTGAAATACTGGGGAGTCCAGATCACCCCGTCCTTCACCTACCTGTACCAGGCAAATTTTCCTCCCCTCTTCTGCTCCATAAGAGACCTTATTCAGAAATGGAAAGTCCATCACATATCTCTCTTGGGAAGGGTGGCCTCAATAAAGATGACCATTCTTCCCAAGCTCTTGCATTTATTTCAGACACTGCCCATCCCAGTGCCTTACATACAGCTAAGAAAGCTTCAAGCTGACTTAGTGCGCTTTGTCTGGAATTACAAACGACATAGAATACCACGCCCAGTCCTGCTGGCTTCCCACTCCGACGGGGACTAGCGTTCCCCGATTTAGTGAAATATTACCAAGAGACACAATTACGTGCCCTGACCTCCTGGTTCCCCCAACGGTCCTATAACAAAAAGACGGAAATTGAGAAACTTTGCCTAGCACCCACCCATCCAAACAGCCTACTCTGGAGTGCGAACGCAGAGGTAGAGCTGGAGAGGCTCCTGGGATCTATGACGCTACTTAGATCACTTTGGTGAAAACTCTCCCGCACCCAGGGGCTCAGCTCCGAGAAGTCGCTGCTGACCTCTTTCCTATATAACCCTGAGTTGCCTGCTGGTCTTACTCGCCAGATGTCCTTACCCTGGGCGACACGGAATCTGTTCCACTTTGGCCACCTGGTGGACCCTAGATCACGCAAACTACTATCATTTACCGAGCTTCAGAAAAAACATGACCTACCCCGCCAGGTGTTTTATGGATATCTGCAAATACGGCATTATGGCCAATCTATTACCCCAGGACTCAATTTTCAGCACCATCCCCCTTCGAGAGCATCAAACTGGAGGAATCAGGGCGCCGAGGCCTGATCTCTGATATTTACCGGATGCTCAATGCTTACTCCATCTCGAACCAGGGCAAGCATGCATACATACTTCGCTGGGAGAAAGCACTGGGAGAAAACATTCCGGAGGTAACGTGGCAGACAATCTGGTCTCAGGCAGCTAAAAGCTCCTTCTGCACGCTCTGCAAGGAGAATGCATATAAAATTCTCTACCACTGGTATCTGGCGCCGGATGTCCTCCACGTTATCTATCCCTCCAGCTCGAATAGGTGCTGGCGCTGCCAGGGAGACAAAGGCACCCTATACCACATTTACTGGAAATGCCCCAAGATTGCTCCATACTGGATGGAGACACAGTCCCTGTTGTCTCGCCTCCTGGGGGGAGGTCCCCATGTCCCCAAAATTATTCCTCATAGGGATTTCGCACCACAAATTTCCAAACCATCAAAAAAATTGCTCAGACACGTCCTAACAGCCGCAAGATGTCTGGTGGCTCTTCACGGGAAACGGTACTCTCCACCCTCCCAAGAAGACCTGTATGCTAGAATCAAAGATGTTGAACTTATGGAAAAGATGACAGCTAGATTACAAAACAGGCTAGACATGCACGATAAGGTCTGGGAGGAATAGCACCGACGGTAAGATCCACCCTGAGTCGAGGGTTGAGCCCCCCCATAAAATTTTTACCAAGCTCTTATCGATATGACTAAACATGATATTGCCCTCCCTATCCACAAGGACCAGGTGGGCTTCGTCCCTCTCCGCCAAGCGGGGGATAATACAAGAAGGATCATAGATTTAATAGATGTGGCACTTGTCCTAGGGCTTGATGCAGAAAAGTCCTTTGATCGCCTTGGCTGGCCCTTCCTGTTTGCCACACTGAGACACATGGGATTCTGGGGTCCCTTCCTGCGGGCCATCCAACACCTGTACACTAACCCTACCTCCCAAGTTAAAACTCCTATTGCTCTATCTCCCTCCATTCTGATAGCGAATGGAACCCGACAGGGGTGTCCGCTCTCACCTCTACTGTTTGTACTATGTGTTGAGCCCCTGGCGGCGTCCATTCGCAGAAACCCGGACATTCAAGGTATCCCGGTCCGAGGAAGGGAGTTTAAACCAGCATTGTTTGCAGACGACATCATACTCACCCAACCTAGGATCTCACTACCCAACTTACAGGCAGAACTGGATGTCTATAGGTCCCTCTCAGGTTACAAAATAAACACATCCAAATCAGAGGCCCTCCTGGATAACATTCCAGCCGCAGAAGTCCAGCACCTTCAGCAGGGCTTTCCATACCACTGGAAAACGTCATCCCTGAAATACTGGGGAGTCCAGATCACCCTGTCCTTCACTTACCTGTACCAGGCAAATTTTCCTCCCCTCTTCTGCTCCATAAGAGACCTTATTCAGAAATGGAAAGTCCATCACATATCCCTCTTGGGGAGGGTGGCCTCAATAAAGATTACCATTCTTCCCAAGCTCTTGTATTTATTTCAGACACTGCCCATCCCAGTGCCTTACATACAGCTAAGAAAGCTTCAAGCTGACTTAGTGCGCTTTGTCTGGAATTACAAACGACATAGAATACCACGCCCAGTCCTGCTGGCTTCCCGCTCCGACGGGGACTAGCGTTCCCTGATTTAGTGAAATATTACCAAGAGACACAACTACGTGCCCTGACCTCCTGGTTCCCCCAACGGTCCTATAACAAAAAGACGGAAATTGAGAAACTTTGCCTAGCACCCACCCATCCAAACAGCCTACTCTGGAGTGTGAATGTGGAGGTAGAGCTGGAGAGGCTCCTGGGATCTATGACGCTACTTAGATCACTTTGGTGCAAACTCTCCCGCACCCAGGGTCTCAGCTCCGAGAAGTCGCTGCTGACCTCTTTCCTATATAACCCTGAGTTGCCTGCTGGTCTTACTCGCCAGATGTTCTTACCCTGGGCGACACGGAATCTGTTCCACTTTGGCCACCTGGTGGACCCTAGATCACGCAAACTACTATCATTTACCGAGCTTCAGAGAAAACATGACCTACCCCGCCAGGTGTTTTATGGATATCTGCAAATACGGCATTATGGCCAATCTATTACCCCAGGACTCCAATTTTCAGCGTCATCCCCCTTCGAGAGCATCAAACTGGAGGGATCGGGGCGCCGAGGCCTGATCTCTGATATTTACCAGATGCTCAATGCTTACTCCATCTCGAACCAGGGCAAGCATGCATACATACTTCGCTGGGAGAAAGCACTGGGAGAAAACATTCCGGAGGTAACGTGGCAGACAATCTGGTCTCAGGCAGCTAAAAGCTCCTTCTGCATGCTCTGCAAGGAGAATGCATATAAAATTCTCTACCACTGGTATCTGGCGCCGGATGTCCTCCACGTTATCTATCCCTCCAGCTCAGATAGGTGCTGGCGCTGCCAGGGAGACAAAGGCACCCTATACCACATTTACTGGAAATGCCCTAAGATTGCTCCATACTGGATGGAGAAACAGTCCCTGTTGTCTCGCCTCCTGGGGGGAGGTCCCCATGTCCCCAAAACTATTCCTCCTAGGGGTTTCGCCCCACAAATTTCCAAACCATCAAAAAAATTGCTCAGACACGTCCTAACAGCCGCAAGATGTCTGGTGGCTCTTCACGGGAAGCGGCACTCTCCACCCTCCCAAAAAGACCTGTATGCTAGAATCAAAGATGTTGAACTTATGGAAAAGATGACAGCTAGATTACAAAACAGACTAGACATGCACGATAAGGTCTGGGAGGAATGGCACCGACGGTAAGATCCGCCCTGAGTCGAGGGTTGAGCCCCCCCATCCTTAACTTCCACCCCCTCCCTCTTGTCCTATCTCCTTAATCCCTTCTTCCCTCTCTCTGCAACTCTTCTCCTTTTCCTTCTCCTTCAATCTTTCTTCGGCCCAATAAAGGCCTACGGCAGACGTTACCTACTGTTAGACAGCTCAAATAATATGCCTATTGCATATACCTACAACATAATATTTTGTTCATTGCTCTTATATGTGCACTGGCTCTTTTCTTTTAATGCAACCTGCGCATTACAGCATTTGACTCATGTTTATTTACCTGTTGATATGATCAATAAAAACTGTTATTTGAAAAAATGTTTTAAAAAAGTGTTTTTTTTTCCAAAAAAATTGTGTTTGAAAAATCGCTGCGCAAATACCGTATGAAAAAAAAAATTGCAACACCCACCATTTTAATCGGTAGGGCCTTTGCTTTAAGAAAATATATAATGTTTGGGGTTCAAAGTAATTTTCTAGCAGAAAAAAAATATTTTTTCATGTAAACAAATAGGGTCAGAAAGGGCTTTGTCTTCAAGTGGTTAGAAGAGTGGATGATGTGTGGCATAAGCTTCTAATGTTGTGCATAAAATACCAGGACAGGTCAACCCCCCCCCCCCCCCCAAATGACACCCCACGCTATTTGCTGATAGGCATGTTGAGTCCATGGAATATTTTATCACAAGTTTCGGGAAAATTACAAACTTTTTTTTTTTTGCACAAAGTTGTCACTAAATGATATATTGCTCAAACATGCCATGGGCTTATGTGGAATTTCACCCCAAAATACATTCTGCTGCTTCTCCTGAGTATGGGGATACCACATGTGTGAGACTTTTTGGGAGCCTAGCCATGTACAGGACCCCGAAAACTAATCACCGCCTTCAGGCTTTCTAAGGATGTAAAATGGTGATTTCACTTCCTCACTACCTATCACAGTTTCGCAGGCCATAAAATGCCTAGATAGCACAACCCCCCCCAAATGACCCCATTTTGGAAAGTAGACAACCCAAGCTATTTGCTGATAGGCATGTTGTGTCCATGTCCATTATATTTTGGCACAAGTTTCGGGAAAATTAAATTTTATTTTTTTTTCACAAAGTTGTCACCAGGGATGAGACAAACACCCCCCGGTTCGGTTCGCACCAGAACATCCGAACATGCAAAAAAGTTTGTTCGAACACGCGAACACCGTTAAAGTCTATGGGACACGAACGTGAAAAATCTAAAGTGCTAATTTTAAAGGCTTATATGCAAGTTTTTGCCCTAAAAAGTGTTTGGGGACCCGGGTCCTGCCCCAGGAGACATGTATCAATGCAAAAAAAGTTTCAAAAATGGCCGTTTTTTTTCGCGAGCAGTGATTTTAAGAATGCTTAGAGTGAAACAATAAAAATGGAATATTCCTTTAAATATCGTGCCTGGGGAGTGTCTATAGTATGCCTGGAAAGTGGTGCAAGTTTCCCTGTGTTTAGAACAATACCACAGCAAAATGACATTTCTAAAATGAAAAAAAGTCATTTAAAACTGCTTGCCTGTATTGTCAGGTACCGGCAATATAGATGAAAATCATTGAGAAAAACGGCATGGGTCCGCCCCCAGCCCATTACAAGGCTCTTTGGGTCCTGTATGGATATTAAGGAGAACACCGCACACAAATTAAAAAAAAAATGGTGTGGGGGGGCCCCAGGCACCATATACTCTGAACAGAAGTATATATACTATACGGCCTGCCCTATATACTCTGCAGAAAATTGGGCCTTAGGTGTTGGTGGTGCCACAACACCGTAACCCCTCACAGATACTCTTATTGGGCGCAGCAACGGGCCCTGCTGTTAAATATTATATCAAAAATTGTAATTACATGTCACTGTTAAACAGGGGCAGAAAAATTGGTCCTTGGGTGGTGGTGGTGGTGCCACAACACTGTAACCCCTCACAGATACTTTTGTTGGGCGCAGGAATGGGCCCTGCTGTTAAATATTATATCAACAATTGTAATAACATGCCCCTGTTAAACAGGGGCAGAAAAATTGGGCCTTGGGTGGTGGTGGTGCCATAACACTGTAAGCCCTCACAGTTTATGCCCCATACACACGGTCGGATTTTCCGAGGGAAAATGTGCGATCGGAGCGCGTTGTCGGAAATTCCGACCGTGTCCAGCGGACATTTTCCATCGGATTTTCCGGCACACAAAGTTTGAGAGCAGGCTATAAAATTTTCCGACAACAAAATCCGATCGCGTCAATTCCGACCGTGTGTGGACAATTCCGACGCACAAAGTGCCACGCATGCTCAGAAGAAATTCCGAGATGGAACAGCTCGGTCTGGTAAAATTAGCGTTCGGTTTCGTCACGCTGCAATGTAAAAAATGGTTTAATACAGCACACTCTCTTCTTCTTTATAATGTGAGAAGAACGAAGTAGTTTTGCTGCTCATATTCACACAGACTTCTCACAAACTTCTTTCTTTATTATTTATCGTGGTTCCCTCAACATATTTTGATTTGTCACATCTGACCAAATTTCTTTTTTGCTGTTTTATTTTTTTTTCAAGGCTGATTTTATTTTTTGGTTTGTATTTTTTTCAAGGCTGATATTTTTTTTGGGGGGGGGGTTTTACTCCATAATATTTTTGTGTGTGTTTTGTGTGTCAAGTTACCACAACACCATTGATATCTTGTATTATTTAATCTCAAGGAGATTGCTTGGTGTTGGTGTCCCTTGTTAATTTCACATTGTATTTTTGAAATGTACCTGAATCCTCACAAACAAACTGTCCTTTTTGAAGGAAAACACACATAGGCGAGTATAATTGAACCAAAAATTCCTTTATTAAGGGCTCAGAACCAAATAAAGAGGGAGGCAACGCTGGAGAAACAGCAGAAATTGGCGAAGCCTTGGATTCCCAGGGCACACATCAATTATTTTACTGCAAAATTGGTGGCCTGAGGAGTCCATATCTAAGGGATTGCAGTCTGGTCCAGAAGTCCCAGAGATCATGAAAGCAGCAGATGACATCTGTGTCCCCAGGCTGTGGTACTACAAGAGCCTGCATCTTTTGCCAGACCAGACTGAGCCCAGGGCCATCACTCTCTGGTCTTCTTTCCACGTTTCCTTCCCGGCTGTGGCTCTGGTGTTGGAGATGTGGCAGGAGGAGGAGTAGGACCTGGAGGAGGAGTAGGACCTGGAGGAGGAGGAGGAGGACTATGTGTGAGGTCACAAATCTGGGTAGCACATGTTATTTGGCCCCTCAACCCCTTATTGAGAGCTTCCAAAATTAAGGACTCACACAGGAGTCGTTGGCCCTCCTCCATTTGCAGCATTTTGCAGGCAGTTATGGCAGCAAAGTCCTCCTCCACACTGTGTGGGCTTCTCAGGGCCTCAGGGCCCCTTTCTAGTCTATTCCCGCCCCTTCTCATTCGTCGCAGTGGGGAAGAACACATGGCGGAGACACAGCAGGTGTCAGATAATTACACCAACGAGGAGGAGGAAAGCCCGGAGCCAGAAACGTCACGATCCAGAAGGAGACGATTTAAGGCATCAAATATGTCCTTTGGGGAGATGTTGGAGATGGTCGATATCCTGAAGAAGGCCGACTATGACGGGAAGTATGGACCTTACCCCAACCCCAATGTCCGAAAGGCCAAGATCATGGCGAAAGTGGTCAAAAGTCTGCACCGGAATTTCGGGGTACGACGATCGAAAGATCAGCTCAGGAAGCAGTGGTCGGACCTCAAATTAAGAGAGCATGAGCAGTACAGAAAGATCCGGAGAGTGCTGCAAAAAAGTAAGTAGTTGTGCTGTGTTCCTATTCTTTTTATGTTTATTACGTTCGTGCTGCTCCATGTGCTTTTCTTAACTGTTATCCAGTTTAAAATGTCAACTTTCATGTTCATGGGCACATTATTCGTTCGTATCAAACATTTTTCTTTCAGCCTAAAAAACACCATTGTTTTGGCCATATGCATTTGCCCACATTTTTTAGGGCCTACTTGTCAGAAAATAATCTGGTTGTGTAGATGGGTTTGTTACTAGAATGAAATGCAAACTATATTCTGTGTAAGGAGAGGACACTCAGCAGCTGTTTACACATCTGGACGCTGGAGAACTAGTGTGGGACACAAGAACACCCTTTTTATTAGGGGGCCCACACAGGTGCTCCAGTGTATACTATAGGGGTGTCTCCATCTGTGAAGCTTGTACAAAACAGGTAAGTATTGAAGCGTGACAAAGGACAAGAAAAATGCAACATCTTGGAACTCTGACAAAACAGACAATTGTACCCCACTCCCAAGCAATGTTTCATATTTATAGTTCTGCCATCAAATATCTATGTGCTAAGTAGACCTTTTTTTTTTACATAGGAGAGAAAAGACTCGGAGGACACCCCTCATCCGAGGAGACCAGAGACCCCCACCTCTGGAAGAAGGGGAAATCCACCCAAGACAAGCAGAGCAGGAGGAGGAAGACGTGGTGGAAATTGGCACCACAACAGGTGAGTGTCTGCGACCACAGGCTCAGGTAGGAGATGGATGCCGCATATTTATAATACATGGTGTTTTTTGGTTTCTATCTTTTTAGGTGATCGTGATGTTGTGGATCCAGATCCTTTTACCTCGGAAAGTGCACAGATCCTGATCAGGGAGATCATGGGGTGTAATAGGGACTTGGAAAACATCAAGAAAAACATCAATGATGTTCTTCAAAAAATGAAGAACATCATTGATGTTTTAGGGAGAGTTTAAAACCCCTCCAAATTCCTTTGGTTTTTTGTGTGCTCAAACTTTTTGACAAATTTGAGAGAAGCCAAATTTTGAAGATGCACACAGAGTGTCAACATGTGCTATCTGCCATCACGGGAGATCAATGGACGCGTTTTGGGGGTGCAACCCCTTCCTCAATAATAAAGTAGCTGTGAGGAAGGGGTTGCACCCCCAAAACACATCCCTTGATCCCCATGATGGCAGGTAGCACATGTTGACATTCGTAAATTTGTGTGCATCTTCAAAATTTGGCTTTTTCTGGGGTGACTTCCCCACATCTGAATGCAATATCAAACACAGTTTGTAAATACTCATGTCTGATATTGCCTTCAAGTTCTACCAAAAATGAACTTTGTAAGTTTAAGATTTGTGTCTTTCTTGTTGGTTTTAAACATGCCTGTTTTATCTTAAATGGACATTTCTACTTTTTCTAATGTGACCCCAAAAATTGTTATACAACAAACATGTTGTTTTGTTTTAAAAACCTTTTCTAAATGCACATGTGATTGTGCTGGTATTAAAAAGATTGTTAACCAAGAATGTGTGGATTATTGTCTCAACGCTACAACACTTTTGTGGTGCTCTAATTGGTGTTTTCTGTGAAAATGGGTGTTATTTCCTAAGGGCAAATCCACTTTGCACTACAAGTGCAGTTTCAAGTGCACTAGTAGTGCAAAGTGTCTTTATCTTTAGTAAATAACACCCAACAGTGCTTTGTAAGGTTACACAATCACGCCATTTTCAGGACTCACCACATTTCTGTCAGGGTCAGCTAAAACAAACACAAGCAGTAAATGTCACCAAAGATTTGAGTAGTTATTTGTTTTTTTTTATTATAAAAAGGTTTCAGACATTGTCTGGCATATTGATAGCCCCCCTACCTGCAAAGTATTCAAGGTATCTTAGCCGGACATCACAGGCACTCAGGGGGGGCAAGCCAGGACGGCCACTTTCAAGCGCCGTCAGGGTTCTTTCATTTTGAATTCCAGCCTCAGGCCCAACTGAGCCAGCATAGTTGGCAGAATGTTGCCGTAAAAAGTTGTTTAGAACACAGCACGCCAGGATTATATGATTCAGTTTATACGCACCCATATGTATGGGTGTAAGAAATCGGCAGAACCGGCTGGCCATGATTCCAAACGTGTTCTCCACCTCTCTTCTAGCTCTGGCCAGCCGGTAATTAAAAACCCTCTGGTCCGGGATGAGGGTCCTCATCGGGAATGGCCGCATAAGATGGTCCCTTCATCCGCAATGAATATGAATGGGAGTCCTTCCACGTTGTCTTCTGGAGGTGGCAAGTCCAAGCTACCATTCTGGAGACGCCTGTAGAACTCCGTCTGGGCGATGATTCCACCATCGGACATCTGGCCATTCTTCCCCACGTCCACATACAGGAACTCATAAGTAGCCGAAACCACCGCCAACATCACAATACTATTGAACCCCTTATAATTATAATAGTACGACCCCGAGTTGGGTGGTGGGACGATGTGGACATGTTTCCCATCAATTGCCCCTCCGCAGTTAGGAAAGTCCCACCACTGGGCAAAGTGGGAGGCCACAGTCTGCCATTCCTGTGGCGTGGAAGGAAACTGTGGATTCAAACAAAAAAAATGTAGTCATTTTGCACATAAACAGGGAAAGCAGATTAGACACAAACATTCTTGGCCAACATCAAGATAACATTTACTATGGGGAATTTATCAAGGCCAAAGTATAAGGTACACCTATCATATTCCCCCTCCCCCCCTCATGGGCCATTTCTAACATTATAGGGGGGGAACTCTTGGACAGGTAACCCTCTCCACTTCATTGAGAGATGAATGCCTAAATAATGTGTATTACTTTGAACAGCCCCTCCTTAGTTACACTATTGGCAGCCCACTGGACAGGTAAGAAGTGTCATAATACAAAGATATAAATACACACTGTACACAATTGAGCACATTTGGACATTCTGCTATTACCTATCAAGAAAATAATGGGATACAGAAACTTGAAACAGTACCATTTGAAAGTATTCAGGCAGGCCCTTGCACTACATGCTTTGGGGAATTCATCCATAAATCTGACCACAAAAGAGGTGGGTATAGTGTGTATGGGTTTGGCAAAGTCAGCAGATAGATGATTGAGGATAGACAGAGAATTGTTATCATTTGACTTAGCAGTTGGGGGGAGGGAGGCTTAAAAATGATTTGGGGACCCCCCAAAAAAAGCCTCTGGCACTCTGCCTGAATTTAAAGCACAAATCACATTTAAAAACATTTTAGGTGTTTGGGGTAAAGCACTACTATGGAGCTGATAAAATACATTGTTAAGTGACTACATGAGGTGAATATAGGACCAGGAGAGCATGCTGGGGAGGTAAGTGAAGGCAAATATGTATGAAGGACAACAAAAATAATGACATAAAAATCCAGCCTGCATGAGAACAAAGGGGGCATTCACAGCATATTACAATCATGGTAATTAGGGAATGAGGAAAGAAATACAATATATTATCAAACATTAAATACACTAAAATGTGATATTAAAGGATAAAAATCTTACCTTAATATACTCCTTCTGCAGGACCTGGATGATGGCAGAACAGGTCTCTGGGATAATGATCCCCAGAGCCTGGGGAGATGTCTGTTGAGAACTTCAAGTCCTGCAGGCTTTTCCCTGTCGCCAAGTACCGCAGGGTGGCAACGAGCCTCTGCTCCGGAGTGATGGCTTGCCTCATGCAGGTATCCTGCCTGCTAATATAAGGGGTCAGCAAAGCCAACAAACGGTGAAATACGGGGTCCGTCATCCGGAGAAAGTACCTGAAATCATCAGGATTATTCTCACAGATCTCACGGAGCAAAGGCATGTGACAGAACTGGTCACGCTGAAGCAACCAATTCTTGGTCCATGAACTCCTCCCCACCCTGTTCATGGACTGGACTTGTGTCAAGGTAAGGACCCCAACACCAAGCCCCCGCACAGCACGAACTCTATGAGGAGTACGTATACGCAACATGGCTAAAATGACCCCATTTTGGAAAGTAGACACCCCAAGCTATTTGCTGAGAGGCATGGTGAGTATTTTGCAGCTCTCATTTGTTTTTGAAAATGAAGAAAGACAAGAAAAAACTTTTTTTTTTTCTTTTTTCAATTTTCAAAACTTTGTGACAAAAAGTGAGGTCTGCAAAATACTCACTATACCTCTCAGCAAATAGCTTGGGGTGTCTACTTTCCAAAATGGGGTCATTTGGGGGGGTTTAGTGCCACCTGGGCATTCCATGGCCTCCGAAACTGTGATAGGCAGTGAAGAGTGAAATCAAAAATTTACTCCCTTAGAAAGCCTGAAGGTAGTGCTTGGTTTTCAGGGTCCCGTACGCGGCTAGGCTCCCAAAAAGTCTCACACATGTGGTATCCCCGTACTCAGGAGAAGCAACAGAATGTATTTTGGGGTGTAATTTCACATATTCCCATGGCATGTTTGAGCAATATATCATTTTGTGACAATTTCGTGCAAAAAAAAAAAAAAATTTGTCTCTTTCCCGCAACTTGTGTCACAATATAAAATATTCCTTGGACTCGACATGACTCTCAGCAAATAGCTTGGGGTGTCTACTTTCCAAAATGGGGTCATTTTGGGGGGTTTTGAACTGTCCTGGCATTTTATGCACAACATTTAGAAGCTTATGTCACACATCACCCACTCTTCTAACCACTTGAAGACAAAGCCCTTTCTGACACTTTTTGTTTACATGAAAAAATTATTTTTTTTTGCAGGAAAATTACTTTGAACCCCCAAACATTATATATTTTTTTAAAGCTAATGCCCTACAGATTAAAATGGTGGGTGTTTCATTTTTTTTTTCACACAGTATTTGCGCAGCGATTTTTCAAACGCATTTTTTGGGGAAAAAACACACTTTTTTAAATTTTAATGCACTAAAACACATTATATTGCCCAAATGTTTGATGAAATAAAAAAGATGATCTTAGGCCGAGTACATGGATACCAAACATGACATGCTTTACAATTGCGCACAAACATGCAGTGGCAACAAAATAAATACATATTTAAAAGCCTTTACAGGTTACCACTTTAGATTTACAGAGGAGGTCTACTGCTAAAATTATTGCCCTCGATCTGACCTTCGCGGTGATACCTCACATGCATGGTGCAATTGCTGTTTACATTTGACGACAGACCGCTGCTTGCGTTCACCTTAGTGCGAGAGCAGGGGGCGACAGGGGTGCTTTTTTTTTTTTTTCTTTAAAAATAAGATAAAAAAGCAAAAAAATAATAAACTGTTCCTTTCATTTTTTTTTTTTAATCATTTTTATTGTTATCTCAGGGAATGTAAATATCCCCTATGATAGCAATAGGTAGTGACAGGTACTCTTTTTTGAAAAAATTGTGGTCTATTAGACCCTAGATCTCTCCTCTGCCCTCAAAGCATCTGACCACACCAAGATCGGTGTGATAAAATGCTTTCCCAATTTCCCAATGGTGCTGTTTACATCCGGCGAAATCTAAGTCATGAAATGCTCGTAGCTTCCGGTTTCTTAGGCCATAGAGATGTTTGGAGCCACTCTGGTCTCTGATCAGCTCTATGGTCAGCTGGCTGAATGCATTCTCAGTTTCCCTGTTGAGACAGGAGAGCCAGAGAAAAACACGGAAGACGGTGGAGAGGGGGGGCATTCCCTCCCACTGCTTGTAAAAGCAGTCTAGAGGCTAATTAGCCGCTAGGATTGCTTTTACATGAAAGACGACCGCTGGCTGAAAAGAATGATACCAAGATGATACCTAAACCTGCAGGCATCATTCTGGTATAACCACTCAAAGTCGTGAATGGCGTAACTGAAGACAAAAAGATGGTTAACAATAAAACATAGTAAACGGTAAAGTATGAAAAATTGCATACCTGAAAAGCAAACATGATAAAACATAATGACAATAAAACATTGCAGAATAGAATACAGTAAAACAGAGCAGAACAAGAGAGAGAGAATAGGGAGAGAGAGAACAATAAAACGACAACTATTTTTTTTTATTTTACATTTTTTTTTTTACACTTTTTTTATAACTAACTTTTATAACTGTAACCGGTTCCAGGTTTGGGTCTCTCAAAATGCGATGGCATCTTGGGAGACCCTGTGAAAGTGTGCCTAGTCTGTGCAATGCTGTACCCTACGCTACTACTCAACTAGTGAATGGTAGCGTTCAAAACATTCACCAATGCAAAAACCAGGATTGTCAGGACAGGAGGGAAAATAATAGCGGGTGTCACGCCTATATCCGCGCTTGCTGCAGACACAACATCTTTTTTTGGGGGGGTTCGCTGGGTAGGGGTACTTGGGAGGACATAAAGAAAATGCCTCTCATGCAGCCGACTGCATTTGGTTGGGGATGTGAATGGGTGAAGTACGGGCGCTGCAGAAGTGGTGGGTTCCCAATTAGGATTGGCGAATGCAGCAGGAAGGGCATTATGGGCACGACAGGCCTGTTTGTCATCTTCTTGGTGGCAGCGGGACACTACTTGTGCTTGCCACCTCACCAGCTTGAACTGCACTTATGGGACTCGCCACGTCACCAAGTGTTACTGCAGTGCTGGTTTGACTACGACCGGGGTGTACTAGGCCACTGGTGCTTGCCAGTTCACCAAAACGCTACCAAAAAAACTGTTAGAGATCGCAGGGATCAGGCCTGACTCTGCGAACGCTGCAGTTATGCGTTTAGTGTTTTGTAAGTGACAGTGATCGATCGATACTGCACTTGGGTGGGCTGGGCTGGGCCGGGGGGAGGGGCAAAACGCAGGTGCTAGCAGGTTTCTGGGCTGATCCCGCTAACACTGCGTTTTTGGGAACCCTAAACTGCTGGGGACGCTAGTATAGATCTGATCGGATCAGATATTGATCCGTTCAGATACTATACCACTAAGGGAGGCGTATGCTGCGTGCGTGGGTGTTAGCGGTACTGGCGCTAATCTGACGCTGCCTGGGGCGAATCATATCACCGCCGGGCGATCAGGGGGCTAAACCTTTATTCGGTAATAAACGGCGGGTGCCCTGACACTATAAAAAATAAACAAACTAACCAGCGTCACCCGTAACAGTTATACGGTGATCAGTGGTGAAAGGGTTAACTAGGGGGCAATCAAGGGGTTAAAACATTTATTAGGTAGTATATGGGAGTCCCTGTCGCTATAAAATGCTGACGGTGAACCTAAATATTTACCTCCCTAACTAGCGTCACCAGTAACACTAATACAGCGATCAGAAAAATGATCACTTAGCGACACTGGCGACGGGGGGTGATCAAGGGGTTAAAACTTTATTAGGGGGGTTAGGGGGGTACCCTAGACCTAAAGGGGGCTAACACTAACTGTCCTACCACACTAACTGTCACAAACTGACACCATGCAGTAATCAGAAAAAAAAAACTGCTTGGTGTCAGTTTGACAGGGGGGGAGGGGTGATTGGGGGGTGATCAGGGGGTAAAGGGGGGTGTTTTGTGTGCCTGGCATGTTCTACTGTGTGTGTGTGTTTTACACTCACATTGCAGTCCTCTCCTCGGCGCCGGAAAATACCGAGCCAAGGAGAGATGACATAATTTCCTTTGCTGCTGTTTAGCATACAGCAGCAGAGGAATGATTCTATTGGCCGGCGGTGATCGCGAGGGGGGGCCACGAATGGATGGTCTCCCCCTCACCTCCGATCGCCGCTGGACAAAAGCCGACCGCCTCGGGCACGATTACCTGTATGTACGTGATTCTGCCTGCCCGTGCCACTTTGCCAACGTACATCGGCGTGAGGTGGTCGGCAAGTGGTTAAAGACTAAATCTTTTCTGACACTTATTGCTTACAAGTAAAAATCCTGTATTTTTTGCTAGAAAATCACTTAGAACCCCTAAATCCTATATATATATATATAGATATATATCTATATATATATATAGATATATATCTATATATATATAGATATATATCTATATATATATATCTATATATATATATATATATAGATATATATAGATATATTTTTAGCAGAGACCCTAGGGAATAAAATAGCGGTTGTTGCAATATTTTATGTCACACGGCATTTGCGCAGCGGTCTTTCAAATGCAATTTTTTTAATAAAAATAACCCTAATTTATTAAAAAAAAAACCTAAAACCGTAAAGTTAGCCCACTTTTTTTCGTCCAAAATGTTTGCCTACCTGTTTTTGTGTATTTATTTTGTTTAATAAATGTTTAAATGTAAGAAATGTTCTGTATCACTTATTACTTAAGGCTGCTTTCACACTGGAGCGGGCAGGCATTGACAGTAAACCGCTGCTAGTTTTAGCGGCGCTTTACCGTCATTTTAGCGGCACTATTCGGCTGCTAGTGGAGCGCTTATAACCCAGCTAGCGGCCGATGAAGGGGTTAAATGTGCCCGTATAGTGCCGCTGCCGAAGCGCTTTACAGGTATACAGTGGTATACACCGCTCCAAAGATGCTACTTGCAGGACTTTTTTTTTAAACATCCTGCCAGCGCATCGCCTCAGTGTGAAAGCACTCGGGCTTTCACACTGAGACTGCAGGGGAGCCGTTTTGCAGGCACTTTACAGGCGCTTTTTTTAGCCCAAAAGCACCTGAAAAACGCCCCAGTGTGAAAGGGGTCTAACTGAAAGACCCCTTTCACACTGAGGCGCTTTGCAGGCGCTACAGCACTAAAAATAGCGCCTGCAAAGTGACCTGAAAGAGCCGCTGCTGTGTCTCCAGTGTTTTTTAGCGTCCTGCTCCAGTGTGAAAGCCCCGAGGTTTTTTTGGCCCGATATGTTAGGCCGATTTTTTTTTCCCTTCATCTCATAAAATCTAAGGCCCCTTTCACATTGGAGCGGTGCGCTGGCAAGACGCTAAAAAAAAGTCCTGCTAGCAGTATCTTTGGAGCGGTATGTATACACCGCTCCTTTCCATTGAAATGAATGGGGCAGCGCAGCTATACCGCCGGCATAGTGCTGCTGCAGCAGCACTTTGCGGTGGTTTTAACCCTTTCTCAGCCGCTAGCAGGGGGGTAAAACCACTCCGCAAGTGGCTGAATACTGCCGCTAAAACTACAGTAAAGCGGTGCTAAAAATAGCGCTGTTCTACCGCCGGTGCCTGCACCGCCCCAGTGTGAAAGGGGCCTTAGATTTTATGAGATGAAGGGAAAAAAAATCGGCCTAACATATCGGCCCAAAAAAATTGGCATTATATATAGGCCATCGGCCTCCGTGATTTCTAAATATCGGCATCAGCCAGAGAAAAACCCATATTGGTCGACCTCTGGTCTGAAGCAGATCAAGCGTGGCCAGAACAGCAGCCGCTTGGGCACCACAGGCTTCACCAGACATATGACGAACTCCCATGCAGTCTGTTTCCCGTATACTATATTTGAGATTTAATATCTCTCAGATATGATTTGGGTTAAATGAGAGTTCTTTGACCATGAGTGAAAGCTTTAACACAATAACAACATTTATTGGTGAGTAGTTGAAAGTATAGAATTACATGAAGCAATACAGAGTATATTCCTTAAAACATTAATCTACAAACATATTTAGTTACAAGTAAAATGCAGACCTTTCCCATAATTACCCTTTGCACCAAGGTTCCATTCTGGTGGCTGCGCTCCCATAAAAATAGGAGTTTTGTACTCACCGTAAAATCATTTTCTCTGAAGTTCATTGATGGACACAGCACCTTTAATCTTGACCTCAGGGTTATATCGCCCCTTTAGGAGAGGACTAGGCAGAACATGTTAAAAACAGCAAAACTGCACAGTACTGCTCAGAGGGCGGTCCTACTGGCTATAACCCCTCACACTGCATCCAGCAGCTCAGTTTGTCAAAAGCAGTACAAACATAAATAGGAGGGGTGGTGCTGTGTCCATCAATGAACTTCAGAGAAAAGGATTTTACGGTGAGTACAAAAATCCTATCTTCTCTTTCGTTAATTGACGGACACAGCACCTTTAATCTCGACCTTAGGGACGTCCCCAAGCAGTGTCAAAAAAAATGAGGGGTGGGAACAGAAAGAAAATAACTCCACTCATAACAACTAGAGCTCCTCAACGGAGGAGTTGCAACCTTAAACAGCCGCCTGCAAAACCTTGCGGCCGAAGCAAGCATCCACCATAAGCATGGACCGTAAACATGCAACTGCCTCAGCCCTCCTGTTGGCAGGGTCCTTAAAGGCAGGGGACCCCTCCACCGGAATCGTGGTTACCTTATTTAACCTGGATACCGGGGATCCACAATCGGAGGAGATGTCCATTTTTTCTGGAAACTCTCCTCAAAGGGGTAAAGCACCGCCATGCGTTTTGGGACTGAAAAGGCCTGCTGCGGGCATTCCCACTCCCTATAAATGAACTTATCAAAGTAAGTCAGGTACACCTTAGCCGTGTGGGCTGGCTTGTGGGACCCAAAAGGGACCGACACATCTGTAGATGCCTCCCGCCGAATTCTCTATCTTTAAAGTATCCCGCACCGATGTGATAAGTGCTACCAGCGCCTTTTCCTGCGTGGACATGGAGTCATCCTCACTGTCCGGACGGTCCTGGTCCGCATCTTCTGAAACTTCAGAACAGGGGCTGCCTGTCACAGCGGGGCCCGAGTCTGAATCAGAGCTTTCCCCAGAAGATGGTGGGGGGAGGGGGTGTGTTTTTACCCCCCGCTTCCACCCTGGCAACAAGTAGGCACGGCAGGTGCAGGGGAACCGGTTGCCATAACAGGGATGTCTGGGGAAGAAACGCCAGCTTCTGACGCCATGCTGACCTACACCACTGGCCACTGGCCTAAGTGGACTGTCACCACTTAGGGACCCAAGGAAAGTCACAAAAAGTCCACCCTCCTAGCTGCCACAGACTGAGGGGCCCCCACATGACTCACCACCCTGACCAGGTACTGTGCTCCGCTGCTGCTGTCCGTTCTTCCCTGTGTCAGCCACAAGGTGTCCAGTGTAATTTTGCGCTGTTCCAGAGAGAAACAGTTACCCAGCACTAGAGGTAAAATAAGCTGAGGCTACAAGAAAATGGCTGCCTCAGCCAAAAATGTCTGAGGGCGCCAGGAAGATGGCCGCCGAACTTCCAGAAAACGGCCGAAAGCAAAGACTGACTGTGGCCACGGTCCACTCGGCGGCCTCCCCACATGGCATACACCCCACTGTGGCCCTGAAAACAGGGAAGAGGACAAGCGGACCCTCAGCACCTAGGGCAGCCCCCTGCCAGGACCCGGAGCCCCCCGGCCAGGTATGTGTCCCGTGTGCCCAGTCATACAGTGGCCATTAGCATGGGGAGGAGAAAAGGGACAGGGAGACAAGAAAGGGAGAGAGAGACCCCCTAGTCGACCTCCCAGGGAATGCCCAGCTGCTCCATCCTGCTGAGACAGGTGGAACCATACTTACCCCTCCTGTAGGGACTGCTGGACGCATTCCACGGACAGACCCATCACCCGAGCAGTACGGGGTGGCTGTCAGCCACGACACACTGTGACAGCAGTAGCCCGGTCATATGTGTGCCCCGGAGCATATAGCTCACTGGCCGCCCCTGGATCAGACGGGGCATGTCATGGCCGACCCAGCACGTAGCTAAGGTCTGCTCACGCTCGATGGCCAGGTGGGGGAGACTGCCAGGATCTATAGTATCCAGCCTGTCACCCAGCCCGGCTGTTGATTGTAGATCACGGGATTCAAAAATGTGGAAAAAAATTCCCAGGACCAATGGTCCCACTGGGAGCCAGGTCCTCCTATACTAGGCAGAAAAAACTGAGCTGCTGGATGCAGTGTGAGGGTTTATAGCCAGTAGGACCGCCCCCTGGGTGGTACTGTTCAGTTTTGCTGTTTTTAACATGTTCTGCCTAGTCCTCTCCTAAAGGGGCGATATAACCCCAAGGTCAAGAAAGGTGCTGTGTCCGTCAATGAACGAAAGAGAAAGTGTGTGTTTACCTCCCATCTAGTCCGTTTATATCATTACAGGCTGATGCCTCATTGGTTGGCATAGCGTGGCTCTGATTGGTGAGCTTCCCTATACCTGTTTAAGGACTGGCTACATCTCCAATCCCTAAACTTTGCAGTTTAGTCAGCCCCCTTTAATGCAAATCCTTGTGACTATTCTGAGCAGGAGATTAACTTGAAGTTTCCCGGGAAGTTAAGTATTGATTGCGGGTTGGCCTTCCTTCATTGCATATCCTAGCATGGGATCCTTTGAAGTGAGTATGTGTAAAACAATAAAGTTTGGATCCCATTGTTTGTAATGAAGGTATAGCAATAGGTGTCCCAAGTACTTGCAGGCAATCTGCTAGCAGTACACCACCATCTGATTTTAGCAGGCAAATTTCCCTACCCCAGTTGCTAAACTGTAAAAAGAAATTTGGTCCAAGCCATCCATATGCTCAGCGTCTGAATGCTTGCTTTGCCAAATTGCTAGCACTGCAACTGCTGCCTTTTCAGCTGGTAGACCCTGCCCCCTTTCGTGAATTTGTGGAATGTGCTGTAACTAAGTGGCAGGTTCAAAAAGGCCATTTCTTTTCACGGAAGGCCATTCCGTCTCTCTACCGGCATGTGGAAGGCAATGTTTTGGCCTCATTGGACAGGGCGGTAAGGTGCATATTACTGCTGACTCATGGTCTAGCAGGCATGGACAGGGATGTTACCTTTCCTTCATGGTGCACTGGGTAACTCTGCTGGCAGCTGGGAAGGATGCAGGACAGGGTTCAGTATTGTTGGAGCTTGTTCCGCCACCACCATGCTAGTGGTGATTCTGCCACAGCTCTCTCCTCCACCCCTCCTCTTCTTCCTCTATGGCCTCTTCTGCAGATTTGTCCTCTGAAACAGCGGTGCTCTGTAAGCGTTCAAGGGGCTACGCAAGCACTCAGGCAAAAAGATGCCATGCGGTGCATGAGTTACATAGTAAATGAGGTTGAAAAAAGACACAAGTCCAACCTATGTGTGTGATTATATGTCAGTATTACATTGTATATCCCTGTATGTTGCAGTCATTCAGGTGCTTATATAATAGTTTCTTGAAACTATTGATGCCCCCCCTCTGAGACCACCTCCTGTGGATGGGAATTCCACATCCTTGCCGCTCTTACAGTAAAGAACCCTCTACGTAGTTTAAGGTTAAACTACTGCTTAGGGGACAGTGGGGCAGAGATTCTGTGAGCTCTGCAGGGCAGGCTCAGAGGTGGTTGACGCCACGCCAGCTTCAGCCAGGAATGGTTGTATGCGACAATGGCACCAACCTTCTCTCCACTCCACTCCGACAGGGACACTTGACCCATGTACCATGTTTGGCACACGTCCTGAATTTGGTGGTGCATCGTTTCTTAAGCAGATACCCAGGCTTACAAGATCTCCTGAGGCAGGCCAGAAAAGTGTGTGGTCATTTCCACTGGTCAGACAATGCCAGTGCACGGCTGACTGACATTCAAAGGAAATGCAACCGCCTCATTTGTGACATGTCCACCAGGTGGAACTGAATGTTGGCAATGCTGCATCGGCTGCACACGCAGAGGGTCGTCAATGAGTACCTGTGTGAGTATGGCTCCAGAACAGGGTCAGGGGAGCTGGGCTTCTTTTTGCCATGCCAGTGGCTACTGATCAAGGATGCATGCACTGTCCTGTCACCATTTGAGGAGGCCACGAGGATGGTGAGCAGCGACAATGCATGCATCAGTGATACTGTCCCTCTTGTCTTCCTGTTGGAGTACACGCTTCATGCAATAATGGACAGGGCACTTGAGGCAGAACAGCGGGAGGAAGAGGAGGACTTCCTTACCTCTCAAGGCCCCCTTTATCCAGATATTATTCCTGCGGGCCCACCAAACACACAGGAAGAAGAGGAGGAGGTGGATTGTGTCAGCATGGACTTTGAGGGTAACACTCAGCAGCAGTCTTCAAGGGATGGTTTTCAGTCTCCAGAAACCAAAGGAGTTGTACGTGGCTAGGAGGAGGTTGTTACATATCATGTGATTCTTAGTGACCCAGAGTACTCAGAATCGAATGCCTCTGTAAACCTTCGCAGGCTTTGCAGAATCAGGGAGGCCATGCAGCGTAAGGACCCTAGGATTTGTGGTATCAAAGGGAGGGATCATTACTGGCTGGCAACCCTCCTTCATCCACGTTACAAGGGTAAGGTTGCAGAACTCATCCTGCCTTTGCAGAGGGAGCAGAAGATGAAACATCTTCACGGGGCCTTGAAGAAAGGTTTGTGCAATGCATTTCCAAACCCTGGGAGGTTACAATTTGGTGCTGGAAAAATGCATTGATTACTGTATAAATGTGACTGGCAATGAAGGGGTTAACCAGGAGGGGGCGCTGTAGGGGTTAATGTGTTGCTAGGGAGTGATTCTAACTGTGTGGGGAGGGGATTCACAAGGGGAGGAGACCGATCGGTGTTCCTCTGTACAAGGAACACACCATCGGTCTCCTCCCATCTGACAGGACGTAGATCTGTGTGTTTACACACACAAATCCACGGTCCTGCTCGGTTACCGGGAAATCGCAGGTGCCCGGAGGACATCGCGGCCGCCGGGCACGCGCACCGAGACCAGAGCGATGCGGCAGGCGCGCGCACGCCCCCTGGGCTGCCTGGAAGGCTGCGCCGTCATATGACGGCGGCCCAGCATAAAAGCTGCACCGTCCCGCCGTCATATGACGGCGGGCGGGCAGCAAGTGGTTAATCTGTCTACATTATTGTCATGATTGAGCAAAATCTTTTATTTTCATTTTTCTGTTATAGATCGGATTTGTTTCTTGAGCTAAATGTCTGCCTATGAAAAACTACCAACATTGTTTCATTTCTGTACTTTTTAACACACTGCTGTATAATCAACAGTTAATGTCAGCTACATTTTACACAGAATAGTAGCAACAGATGGCACCTGTTGTTTTACGTTCCCCTTTTTTCTCTCTCATCTACTGACATCCGTGTTTTTTATATATTTTGTACAGACTGAAACAAGTCTCTATACATCTAGCCTGCAGCTCTATACGGACAAAGGCAGACATATGCACACGAGTAAGCCAATTTGGATATGAGTTATCCTGGCTTCTCTGTTTGCTGCTGACAGCGATCTTCGTTTTTGTTAGAAACATTTACATTAATTTCTCTTTCATCTACATTTTTACATTTATCCTGGTTGGCACTGCATTGATATGGGTTCCGTGCTCTGCACTGCGGACCAGGATTTAAACCGAATTCTAGTCGCTCATACACAAGCCATTCCTTTTTTAGGTCTAAGTACTATGACTTTTAAACACACACATCACATAACGCCACCTTATTAATTTAATCCTTTTTCTTTTTTCACTCAACAATATTATTTATTAAAATCATTGTCTTCTATTTTAGATTCATTTGAATATACATGGCACACATCTATTGGTTTCATCTTCCAGTTTTATTGCACATATCGCTCTATGTAGGCGATTTTATTGTGTACACAATCACATTATCACACATGTATAATTATATATGTTTTTTATCTCCATATATCTGTACACATAATATTATATATGTAAAAAAAAAAAAAAATTGTTTTTTTAAGCAAGTTCATTTGGACAACGATTTTTTCAGATTTCACACTATTATCATTATTTTTTCTACACTTTGGTTATTTATTTCCATTTGTAAATACATTTTTGCATATATGCACATTATACAATATTATATTTCACATATTAACAACATTTTTTTCTTTTTTTCTATGTTCTTTCACTTTCACTTTTTTATTCATTCACCATTTATTTTTTTAATTTTTCCACTGCTGCTTATATATCATTCACATGGGAGTCTCTACCATTAAAGCCTACGTTTAACAACAGGTGCCGGGAATTGGCATGATTGACTTTCAGCTGTTGTCAATGATTAACACGATCACATGACCACATAGGTTTCCAACATAGGCTTTATATATGTTATGTATTTCCATGTATGCCAGCTATGAGTAAGCACTCATCGTGAGTGTGAAACGCGTCAGATGTTTCTGTACGCTTCTGCTGTAGTGTTTTGTGTTCCTTTATGATTTAGCTTTTTATCAATAAAAGCATTCATCATTACACCGGTGTGCGGCTTCCAGCTTTCCTCGATTTTCCTGCTACACACTAGACTGACTATGTATATATCAAATGCACTGCCTAAAGTAGATTAGAAATAGTCCACCATGGAATGCACTGTAGAATGTAGATCTCTATGCTACACTGACTGGATGCAGAGCATATATATATATATATATAATATATATATATATATATATATATATATATATATATAAATATATATATATACACACACACACACACACTAGACTGACTGTATATATATTACACTGCCTGAAGTAGATTAGAAATAGTACACCATGGAATGCACTGTAGAATGTAGATCTCTAGGCTACACTGACTGGATGCAGTGTATATACAGTATATAGATATATATACTAGACTGACAGTATATATATATATATATATATATATATATATATATATATATATATATATATATTAAATACACTGCCACTAACTGAATAACCTGCCTGCTGAAATCTAAATCAAGCTATGTCTCGTCCACGACAACAACACTACACAGGGCCGCCGTGCAGGCAGCCTTAGAGTGTGGGGCATGGACTTAGTCCCCCTGAGCCATGATTGGCCAAAGGCACCCTGCCTTTGGCCAATTATGGCTCTCTTAGCAGAGGGCGTGGGATTGGCCAAAGCATGCAGGTCAGGTGCATGCTTTGGCCAATCATCATACAGCAATGTGCTGTGATCTCGCATTGCATTATGGGGCATTCTGCGGGTGCTCGAATTTCCCGCGAACGCCCCATAATCAGTGGCGGCTGGTGAAGTTTTAGGATGGGGGCGCCAGACCCCGCCCTTCATTTTTGACCCCTCTCACTTGGTGAAAATAGGCGTGGTTTCAGCGAAATAGTGGGCGTGGCTCTAAGGTGGTGTGGTTAGTGTCTGAGATGAACGAGGGATGGAGGGAGAGGGAGAGAGGGATGGAGGGACAGTAGGCCCAGATCCTACACAACAATAGAAATATGTGTATTCTAGAAAGTTTAACAATCAGCAGATAAAGATACTCCAAACACCTGGTGTTAGCGCTTCAATTATCCCGGCACCATGGTTGTTATGGTGTCAGGATGATTGAAGCGCATTATTTCTATTATTACATTGTAATATAAAATTGAATCATTCAACTCACCATAATGCAGAATCAGTGGGAGCCCTGGGCATGTCACTAGCCACGTCGCCTGCCACCAGATGCCATCAGGTGTCCCTCCTTACATGCAGCCTGTGTCACATAAAATGCAGCCTGTGTCCCACCAAATGCAGCAGCATGTGTCACCACCAAATTGCAGCAGCATGTGTCACCACCAATTTCAGCAGCATGTGTCACCACCAAATTGCAGCAGCATGTGTCACCACCAAATTGCAGCAGCATGTGTCAGCAAATTGCAGCAGCATGTGTCACCACCAAATTGCAGCAGCATGTGTCACCACCAAATTGCAGCAGCATGTGTCACCACCAAATTGCAGCAGCATGTGTCACCACCAATTGCAGCAGCATGTGTCACCAAATTGCAGCAGCATGCGTCACCACCAAATTGCAGCAGCATGTGTCACCAAAAGGCAGCAGCATGTGTCACCACCAATTGCAGCAGCATCTGTCACCACCAATTGCAGCAGCATCTGTCACCACCAAATTGCAGCAGCATGTGTTACCACCAAATTGCAGCAGCATGTGTTACCACCAAATTGCAGCAGCATGTGTCACCATCAAATTGCAGCAGATGTGTCACCACCAAATTGCAGCAGATGTGTCACCACCAAATTGCAGCAGCATGTGTCACCACCAATTGCAGCAGCATGTGTCACCAAATTGAAGCAGCATGTGTCACCACCAATTGCAGTAGCATGTGTCACCAAATTGCAGCAGCATGTGTCACCAATGGCAACCCTAGGGGGGGGGCCAGAGGGGGCCCTGACCCCCCCAACATTATGCTGGGCCCCACCATGTGCCCCCCCCCCCCCAAAAAAAAATGTTATTTTTTTAAATTTATTTATTTATTTATTTTTTTTACAAAAAGGCAATTTCTTTTTGTTTGTATTCATATCGGATGTGCCACATCTTACTCGGGCCACTGCTGGGGTAACACAGTCTCTATTGAGAGGGAGAGAGTCCCCAGTCAGCTCCTGTGGGTGATTCCTCCCCCCTCCCTCTGCTCGCTGACACTGCATAATGCAAGCGCTCCCACAACCACGGCCGCCCGATCTGCTCCTTCGCCTGCATCCTCATTGGCAGGGAGAAGAGTGAGTTGCAGGAAGGACTCCACCAGAACTCTCAGTTACTGAAAAAACAGACTGATTTCTCCCGTCCTTAGGACAGGAGAACCAGCCTGTAAATTCCAAGAAATGCCAGACCAGTGCTGTCAATAGCAGGAGCAGGACAGCAAGAGGAGGCTGGGGAACCCCACAGTGCCAAAACACCAGGGCCCGGGGGCAAGACAACCTTTGCAACCCTGATAGTTCAGGACCCTTATATTTTCTTGGTATGCTGGTGACATATATCTCTTGTTCTCTGTCACCCTGGGGGGGGCCCAATACAGTAGGTAGGGAGCTCACTGCAGAACATGTAAAAGGGCCGTTGTGGGATCGTAGTAAAGGGGTAAAGGGCCCCAGGATAGATAAAATATATATAGATAGATAGATAGATATCTATATATATTTGCATTTTATATTGCCCCCCCTATTTTTGTCCCTGTCCCCCCATGTGCCCCCCCTAAATATGAAAGCTGAAGACGCCACTGTGTGTCACCACCAATTGCAGCAGCATGTGTCACTGTGTGTTGTCCTCTCCAGCGGTGTCTCCTGTGGAGAGGTCCGTTCCTCTCATACTTCATGTTTCATCTCTCCTGGGTGCAATTGGAGAGAGAAACAGGAAGTGACATCATACTCAGATGTCAATCAAACCGCCAGGCCATAGTAATAGATACTAGCGCTGGGCGGAAGCTACTCGGCGCTTTCTGAACACAGTGCACTTAAGGACCTTTTTTGTATTTTTTTTTTAAAGGGCCAGCTTTAAAAAAAATATTTGACATTTTTTTTTATGTGACTGCCTGGAGGGGGGAGGGGGGGGGTGCCACCCAGGCGCCCCCTATGGATGGGCCGCCACTGCCCATAATGTTCGATATTTGGTGAACGGGCGAACACCCGATGTTCGAGTCGAACTCATGTTCGACCCGAACATCAAGCTCATCCATAGTTATAGCAATGGCTGTAGCAAAAAAAAAAAATTACTATCAATATGATCTGTAGCAATTCCAAAGTAGCATAATATATGTCATAATATGTTTTAGCATAAACATCTTCCTCCAGGTATAAGATCAGCCGAAGGCCGGGGTCACAGAGCCAAAATGACAAAGTGAAAGTGAAAGTTTTTTCTATTTCTTTTCCAGCATTTCTGAAAGAAACTTTTGGTCAATCAAATATTCATCTGGTTCTTCTGCTCCCATGATAGGATTTTCTGAAAGAAAATGTTCGATGGGAGCTTGTTTTTGGAAATTCTGACCATGCTCCATCGGGCATTTTCCTTTGGAATTTCTGTCACATAAAATTTGAGATCTGGATCTCAAATTTTCCGAAAACAAAATCTGTTGTCGTAAATTCCGATCGTGTGTACACAATTCCGACGCACAAAGTTCCACGCATGCTCAGAATCAAGCAGAAGAGCCGCACTGGCTATTGAACTTCATTTTTCTCGGCTCATCGTACATGTTGTACGTCACCGCGTTCTAGACGTTCGGAATTTCCGACAAGATTTGTGTGACCGTGTGTATGCAAGACAAGTTTGAGCCAACATCCGTCGGGAAAAAAAACATGGATTTTGTTGTCGGAAAATCCTATCGTGTGTACAGGGCATAACAGGGAAAATACCACTGGAGGACACAGGGAGACAGTCATACAGTATTTTAACGGCAATTTAGTAATTTATAATTTACAGACTTGTCTTGTCCCATATGGGGTCCAGCTCACCCAAGGGTAGCTTGACTTGCCGCAGAGGGTCCAAAAGGAAAAAGTCGGCAATCACTGTACAGCGGAACACACTCACCTCACTCACCCCACTTCCCCCTGCCACTAGGTAATGAATAAATGCACCTGTAAGTGTGTGAAACGCGTCTATCATTGTTTGCTCATTAAATAAGAATTTTGATGGATCTTGGAGTACAGCCATTTCTTCAGTGTTTTTCCCCCTGCCTCTGATGGCCACCGCAGTGGGTGCTGCGGACTATGCAAAGATGGACGAGCAGGTAAGGAGAAGGTATCCAATGGCAGCAACAGAGACGCAACAGCAGATATGTAAAGCGCTGCATAAACTGTTGGCGCTATATAAATCCTGAATAATAATAATAATAATATAGTCTCCACAGCGTGTCCCAGCGTGTCTCTATCTCAGTTATGCGCTCTGTATGTTCTATAGGCTGCCTTGTCTTGTCTATGCTGCCTGTCTATGCTGCCTCGCCGTGCTTCTCTGCGCCTTAATGCAGATCTCTCAGAGGTGCTTGGTGGTACTCGTCAGTGCCCGGTGGCTCCCCTGAGCATCAACTGTGTCCACTGTAGCTAAGGGTGAAGGCGAGAGTGAGGGAGGGGGTATGAGCAAGGAACTAAGTGGCGTATACCGCCGGAATAATAATAAAAGAGTTTGGCGGTCAGTGGAGCAGCAGGTCAGCTAGTCTGTGCGTGCCCATTCTGAGTCACTGTTCAATTCGGCTTTCTCCAAGTCCTGTGCACTGCAGGGTGGCTGATTCGACCAGGCGCAACCTGGCTCTACCTAGCCCTCCCTGACTCTTGGGCTGGAGATCCTGCCTTCGGTAACCTCCGGACACCCACCGGTACAGCATAGAGAGCACGGGACACCCAAGTATTAGGTGAGTGCTGTGTTAATAACATGTACTGCGGCAGCCAGGATCTTCCATTCCATACCCTTGGAGCTCCAGTAGCAACAGCTGATTTGCATAGTGCCACACCCACCGCCTATAGATAATTTGAGGATAGGGACTTATATATTTTGAGACAACATCGTCAGCGACTAGCAGATGCCAATATTTTTGAATGACATTCCGTATCTGAGGATGGTGTCCTGAAAAATTGCAAGTTAGACTTACCGGTAACTTGTTTTCCAATAGGCTTTCAGGACAGCACCCGAGAGATCATGGCTCCTCCTCCCACAGGAAACACCTCATCAATTAAGTCTTTAAATTGGAACCCTCCACGTTGCCTCATCAGTTGTTTGTAGAGAACTCCAGCCCCAGCTGCAACACATAAGCGACAGTTATATCATAGTATTACAAGCATTAGCATAAACAAAGGGCGGGTTACTGCTGTCCTGAAAGCCTATTGGAAAACAAGTTACCGGTAAGTCTAACTTGCAATTTTCCAAAACGTCTTTCAGGACAGCACCCGAGAGGATAATCGAGACTTACTCCATTTAGGGTGGGACAACAGCCTGTAAGACTTTCCTTCCAAAAGCCTGGTCCGCAGCCGTCATGAGGTCTAACCTATAATGACGGGCAAAGGTTGTCAGACTTGTCCAAGTAGCTGCCTTACAGATTTGTTCGGGGGTGGCGCCAGCTTTTTCTGCCCAACTCACCGCCGAAGCTCTTGTAGAATGAGCCCGGACATTTACTGGACTCTCTTGACCTGTAAGGGAATAGGCTTCTGAGATAGCCATTCTCAACCATCTGGCAATGGTTCCTCTAGAAGCTTGTCTTCCTTTTTTATTACCGGAAAATAAAGCAAAGAGAGCATCTGAACATCTAAAGTCTTTAGTGTTTTCCAAGTAACTCAAGACTGCTCTTTTAACATCCAGGGTATGGAATTCTTCTTCCTTCTTACCCGATGGATTAGAACAAAAAGGTAGGAAGTATTATTTCCTGAGTTCGATTCTGGATCGAAGCGATCCGTCTTCAGAACAATTCGGTCTGAAAAAATGGAAAAGAAAGGCTCCCTGATTGATAAGGCTTGCAGCTCACTGACTCTTCGAGCTGTTGTAACAGCCACTAAAAAAACTGTTTTCAAAGTAATTAATTTCAGGGAGGCTAAATTAATGGGTTCAAAAGGTTCCTTGGTCAGGGCCTGTAGAACAACCGATAAGTCCCATGCTGGACAGCTTTTGATTACCACTGGTCTAGACCGGGTAAGAGCTTTGAAGAATCTTATTACTAGGGGTTCTGATGAAATGGATTTTTCCAGGAATACCCCCAGCGCAGCAACTTGAACCTAGAGGGTGCTGACCGCTAGGCCCTTGTCCGCCCCTTCTTGCAGAAACTCAAGAACAGAAGAAATTTGTTTTGGTGATCTGTCAGATGCTGTGCACCAGGAGTTGAAGATTTTCCAGACTTTGGAATATATTGCTCTTGTAACCTTCTTTCTACTGGATAGGAGGGTAGCTACCAACCTATCCGAGAAACCTTTCCTCTTCAAGAGCTGCTCCTCAGTAGCCAGGCCGTGAGCTTTAGTTTTGCTACTTCCTGGTGAAACAGAGGACCTTGTAACAGAAGGTCTTTTCTTAACGGAAGGTGCCAGTAAGGTTTTAGTTGCATCTGAGGAAGGGATGAAAACCAAGGCCTTTTTGGCCAGAAGGGAGTGATGAGGATCACTGTTGTATCCTCCTTCCTGATTTTTGCTATGACCTGAAACGGGGGGAATGCGTAACAGAGGTGAAATTTCCAATCTTGCGCCAGAGCATCCACTCCCAGTGATGCCTCGTTCCTGTTCAGGGAGAAGAAGCGAGACATTTGCGAGTTTTCCTGGGTGGCAAAGAGATCCACTCTTGGGCGCCCCCATTTCTGCACTATTAAATGGAAGACTTCTGGATTCAATTGCCACTCTGCCTCTAATATCTGGTTCCTGCTTAGGAAGTCCGCTACTCTGTTTAGGGTCCCTTTTAAATGGACCACGGATAAGGATAGAGTATGGAGCTCTGCCCAACTCAGAATGCCTTTTGCCAAGCTTTGCAGAACTTTGCTTCTGGTTCCCCCTTGTCTGTTTATGTAAGCCACCGCCGTGGCGTTGTCTGACAGGATCTGAGTATGTTGCCCCTGGACTTCTTTCGCAAAGGTCAGTAAGGCCATCTCTATAGCTTTTAGTTCCCTCCAATTTGAGGACCTCAGCGCATCTCTTGAGTCCCACGAGCCCTGGGCCCACCGGCCGCTCATATGAGCCCCCCAACCCCAGGAACTGGCATCTGTTGTCAACCTGACCTGAGTTGGGAAGGACCATAACAGCCCCTCTGAATATCTTGTCTGGTTCTTCCACCACCACAGACTTCTTTTTACTGAAGTAGGGATCTTCACTAATGAATCTAGCGAATCCTGCTGGTGATTCCAGGTTTTTAACAGGAAACTTTGCAGAGGTCTGAAATGGAGCTTTGCCCACTGGATGGCCGGTATGGAAGAGGTCAGGGTTCCCAATGCTGACATGACCTTCCTGATGGACAGAAATTGATTGGACTGTAGCAATGACACCAATTGTACCAACTTTTTCTGTTTTTCCTCTGGAAGAAACATTTTTTGTTCCAAAGAGTTGATACGGAAACCCAGGAATAACACTTCCCGTGAGGGAATCAGATTTGATTTTTGAAGGTTTAAAATCCACCCTATGGATTCTAGATGAACACGGGCTCTGAGCAAGTTTTCTTGAAGACCTTCTCTGGTCTGGGCAAAAAACAGCAGGTCATCCAGATAAGGAATAACTGAGATCCCCTCTAAACGCAGAGGCGCCAGAGCTTCGGCCATTATTTTCGTGAAGACCCTTGGGGATGATGATAGACCAAACGGGAGTGCTCTGAATTGCAGATGTACCACCTTCTTCCCTTCTTTCAGTGCTAACCTCAGATATTTCTGCGACCTGGCGGCAATAGGAATGTGGAGGTAGGCATCTTGTAAATCTATTGATGCCATATAGCACCCTTGATACAGGAGGTTTCTTACTGAAAATGTTGAATCCATCCGAAACCTTCTGTATTCTACTGATTTGTTCAGCATTTTGAGATTCAGGATAAGACGGAACTTTCCTGAAGGTTTCTGAACCAGAAAAACATGTGAGTAGAACCCCTGGAAGAACTCCCCTGCTGGGACCGGAACAATGACTTTCTGATTTTTCAGTTCCTGAATTAGGGACTTCATGGCGAAAGCCTTGACTGCATCCCTTGGGACGTTTGTCACCAGGAATCTTCTTGGAGGTTCTTCCGTGAATTCTATCACATACCCCTGGGAGAGCATATTTACAACAAACTGATTTGAGGAAATGGCTCTCCACTGAGGAAGAAACTCCTGGAGTCTTCCCCCGACCTTGAAGGAGTCATTGTGGTTTTGCGGAGGTCGCAGGAGGATTGAAGAGCACTCCACCCCTACCTTTGGGCTTCTGAGAAGACCATGACTTCCTCTTGCCCTGCGTTTTTCCTTCCTGCTGACCTTTTTGGGGCTGAAAGAAATGCTTACGGGTTTGCATCTGTTTTTTCTTAACCGGAAATGACTTTTTCTTATTTGCCGTACGGTCAAGAATGGACTCTAGCTCCGAACCGAATAGCAGATCACCTGCAAACGGAATACCACACAGTCTATTTTTAGATGCAGCATCCCCTGGCCACGTCTTCAGCCATAAGGCCCTTCTGGCAGAATTCGTTAAAGCTGCTGACCTTGCTGACATGCGGATAGATTCCGCAGACGCATCCGCAATATATGATATTGCTGCAGACAGGGTTGAAAAAGAGTCTAGAATCTCCTGTTTTGAGGAATCTGCTATGACATGGGTTTTCAACTGGTTAACCCAGTGATCTAAGTTCCTTGCAACACAGGTTGTTGCCATTGCTGGTTTCAGATTGTGCATCACTGATTGCCAGGTTCTTTTAAGAAGCAGGTCCATCCTTTTATCCATGGGCTCCTTCAGAGTGCCCATATCCTCAAAGGCGAGGTCCATAGACTTAGAGACCTGAGAAAAGGCAGAGTCCAATTTTGGAACCTTATTCCATATAGAATCTGGATTTTCCTCAAATGGAAATCTTTTCTTGTGAGCCCGGGAAAAGAAAGGCTTTTTCTCAGGTTCCAGCCACTCTTTTTTAATCATATCAGTGATAATTGAATGGACTGGAAAAGAACGGCCTTTTGAATCTCCTAAACCAGCATACATGCGGTCATGCAGGGGGAGTTCCTTCTTTTCCTCTTCTATCCCCAAAGTGCCATGGATTACTTTCAGGAGTCCTCCCACCTCTTCTAGCGACAATTTGTATTTAGAAGCGGCATCTGATTCATTTTCCTCCTCCTCAGAATCTGTATCATCTGGAGCGAGGGAAACGGACCCTTGAGAAGCGTCCTGGGATATCGGACCCCCAAAAATTATTTGAGAACCACTCTGGGGTTCTGAAGATGGCTGCGGAACCAAAGAATCCCTAGAGGGACCTGGCTCCTCTCTTAGGTTTGACCTAAAGGCTTGAAAGGTGGCCCGGAGATCATCCTTTATTGTTGACACCAAGTCGCCACATACGGATGGAGTCTCCTCTCTGACCAAATTTGTAATCCACTCTGCACAAAGCGTTTTGGTCCAAGCATCGCTTAATTTCTCTTTGCAGACAGGGCACCTTTTCTTGACTGGTTGGGCAGAACCTTTGGCCTGGACAAACAGAAAAGAGACATGGAACCACACTTAAAAGGCTGTAATACAGCGCAAATAATACACCCAGGTGCACTAAGGAAGATAACATCTCATTTTCCATGTGCCCAGCAAGCCACCACCCCCAATCCCCTGTTGTAGGGCAGATATACTAAATCTAGCCACTGCAACATACCTTCTGAAGAGGGGGGGGGGTGGTGGGGGAAGGGGGGGGGAGGGTGAGTAACCCCCCCACAGGAGAAAACGGCCCAGGGTAATAGAGGACACAGTCCCTTACCTTAGCCTTGCTGGCGCCTTGGCTTGCCCCCTTATCCGCTGCATCGCTATCCATAGCTGTCTGCGGCGCGTGGTGAAACGACCGGTTCCAGATTCGAAAACGCTGCTGCGCTGACCTGGAACCGGAAATAAGGCGCCAGGTGACCCTGCCCTCTCCCACTGCGCTTTGCGCCCGGAAATGACGCACGCGCCGACCCGGAAGTGCTGCCTCCTCCCCTTACAGGACGTGGCTGAAGCGCTCTTCTGCCACCAGCAACATGGCGGCCGCCACCGCTCGTTCCTCCATTGCAGAAGGGAACAGAGGACGGCCGCCTGTCAGGCCAAAAAAAATTTGGAGGCAGCACCCCCGGACGTACAGGCTCTCCCCGAGCACGGAAGAGGGAGAGGGAGCCCACGGGACCATCCATATAAGAGGCAAGTGGGAGGCTCACTCTCCTAGCCTAAAAAAGACCTAACAGGTGAGAACCTGTGTCTCCCAGGATAAACCTGAGAGATCATGGCTCCCACCAGAGGTGTTCCTCCAGCTGGAGGAAACACAAAAATCTGATGAGGCAACGTGGAGGGTTCCAATTTAAAGACTTAATTGATGAGGTGTTTCCTGTGGGAGGAGGAGCCATGATCTCTCGGGTGCTGTCCTGAAAGACGTTTTGGAAATCTAGTTATCAATCGAACCTTTTGATCTGTGCTTGGAACCTTTTTCGAAAAAGATTAAAGTAACTCTCTCCTTTTGATTGGCCTTTTTCAGACATTACCGACTATAACCTCTTAGTAAGAGACCGCCTCGTAGGTCTTTGGTTTCAATCTCAAAGTCTTCTTGTCGGCTGCAATTCCTTTTCAGCCTGAGATACTGGCTTTAAGGTATGCTGGAGACAAGGGATCTGGGATGGGAACTACTGGAATGTAAAATCGCATTCCCCGCGGAAGGTTTACGATACAGTGAGGAACCTAGACTTCCATCACCATTGATGAAAATCAAGATATCTAGAAAACTAATAGTCTTTTGATCGTATTTCATCGTAAATCTGAGATAAAATTCAATTAATTTTAAGGTTTCCAAAAAGGAGATTAACTCCTCCTTGGATCCAGTCCATATTAAGAAGATATTGTCAATAAATCTTCGCCAAATTAATACCTTACTACTAAATAGATATCGCTGCCACCCCCCCAGATACGGGTTTGCATATGAGGGGGCACAACATGTCCCCATTGCAACACACTGCACCTGGAGTTAGTGGGAGCGATTGAACAAAAAGATGTTGTTGGTCAAAATGAAATACAATAAACCCAGATTGAACTCATTGTAAGTAGCAGCTCTGCTACCTCTTTCTACAATAAAGCTCTCCACAACCCGAACCACCAAATCATGGGGGATCAAGTTGTAGAGAGCCTAAAGTCAATGGCCACCAGCCAAGCCCCCTCAGGCACTACCACTCCATCGAGGGCCCTCAATAAATCGGCAATGTCCTGAATGTGGGAGCTGAAAGCTAACACATGGGGCCGCAAGTAGTAGACCAGCTGACTGGCAGATTCTGTCAGACAACCGTTCCCAGATACAATGGGTCGTTCAGGAGGGTGGACCATGCTTTTGTGTATCTTAGGTAATGCGTACAGGGTGGGCAACTATTTTTCATGTTTTTCTATCAATGATGTCTTTATGAAAAGCCTGAGCAATTAGGTTAGCATAATTAATTCTAATGCGCTCAACTTGATATCCTGGTATAGTGATATACCAGTGATGATTTTTTAGTATATCCATTACCATCTTCTCATATTTTGTAAGATACATCACCACTATGTTGCCGCTTTATCTGAAGGCTTAATGATTATGTTTGGATTTTTTTTAAGGGTGGTTAATGCTTTTTGATGGGCTAAACTAAGATTTGATGATTGGTTATTATTCAAGTTGATGGATTGAAGTTCTTTAGTGACATGTTGTGTAAAAAGCCCAAATATTGGGGTTCCCTTGAAGAACAGGGAACGAACAAGACTTGGGTCTGTACAATTGAGGGGGTGGAAAACATCTTTCAACAGCTGATGTATTAGAAACAGAAGGATCATTACAATGGTTACTAGATGGATAATCAAATCAATCATCCATGGGATTGCCTTCCTTCCATAACTCCAGTCACTGCTGGTTACTCATAGTATGGTTACTGTATGATGATACTGTGATGTTTTATACACTTTGTACAAATACATTTATCTGCGTATAACATGCACTTTTTTCCCCTTAAAATCAGGGGAAAATCGTGGGTGCGTGTTATACGCCGATCCCTGCTAATTTCGATCGATCGGGGCGATCGCCGCGACATACACATAGCGTGTAGATTTAAAAATGGCGCCGCGGAGTTCGCAAGGACTAGGCAGAGCGGAACGAGCGCTACTGAGATCACAGTGACTGGGTGGAGCCGAGATACACATAGCCGAGTGTACTCGGCTCTTCTCGGACCCGCTCACAGTCACGCCCAGTCCCGCCCTATGATGGACATAACACAGGTCTAACGGCTATGTGTATCTCGGCTCCGCCCAGTCACTGTGATCTCGGCGGCGCTCGTTCAGCTTCGCCGAGTCCCCTGCGAACTCCGCGGCGCCATATCAAAATCTGTAATGGACACTGGGGCAAGGCTGAAATGACAAGGCTGCACTGACCACTGGGGCAAGGCTGCACTGGGGCAAAGCTGCACTGACAAGGCTGCACTGGGGCAAAGCTGCACTGACAAGGCTGCACTGACAAGGCTGCAATGGACACTGGGGCAAGGCTGCACTGACACTGAAAAGGCTGCAATGACACTGACAAGGCTGCAGATGGACATTGATAACGCTCCATTGATGGCCATTTTAATGTACTTTTTTTTTCCTTAAACTTCCCTCCTAAAAGTTTTTTTCCTTAAAATTTCCTCCTAAATTTGGGGTGCGTGTTATACGCCGGCGCGTGTTATACGCCGATAAATACGGTATATATTTTTATAAATTTGATTAGTAATTTCTTGGCACCCTAAAAATCCCATACTCCCTCTCCTACCAATATATGTATTCACAGGGATGAGGTGCCTTTTTGACTATCCAACTTCCAGCAATTTACAATATTTTCTAACCATAGGTGACAGACACAGTTTTCCTTTGCTGGTTGTTTGAAATTCAAACAAACAATTGTATGTATAGTACTTTTTTGTATTCAATTGGTAATTTTTTGTTGAATCACTGGCATTTTGGTTTATAATAATGGCCAATTATCGGGGGGGGAGCATTTGATGGACTAATGAATCAGATTCATAAAGCACAGGGTGCTTCATTTGGAGGCATTACTCTGGATCATTTTTTTGTCACTTTGAAGAGGTTATTGGAGAAAAAATCCCGCCTATTTTGGAACAAAAGATATTTCCAAAAATATATTGAGGACAATATTGTCCCTTGGGGATTACGTATCCAGATTTCTCCAAATCTGAATAAAGTAGAACCAGATTTTAAAAATGAGTGGGAACTCAATGTCCAACTATGCAGCTTCAAAATGATGGAGTCACTCTGTTCTCAATTTCAAACTGATATTGAAAATATTGATATGGAAATAGAAAAAATGTACGTAGACAACAGCAAGCTGATACAACATTTAAAGTGGTTGTAAACCCTTACAGATTACTTTTACCTACAGGTAAGCCTAGATTAAGGCTTACCTGTAGGTGCAAGAAATATCTCCTAAACCTACATGGTTTAGGAGATATTTCCAAAAGACAGGCACAGATGTCAATGGCGCACTGAGCGTGCCATCTCTAACGCGCATGCGCATGCGCGGGAGTGACGTCATCACGGCTCCGGCCAATCACAGCGCCGGAGCCGCGATACCCGGAAAGAAGATGGACGCTTCGTAGGAGAAGGGACAGCGGTAACATCGCAGGCTCCCTTGTCAGGTAAGTGACACATAATGGGCTACTATGCGATGCATAGTAGCCTATTATGCTTTACCTTTGCAGGGAAACAAAGAGGAAGTAAACTCATCTGGGTTTACTTCCTCTTTAATGAAAAGGAAAGTGATCTAAGTAAATACTTGGAAACTTTTGTTGCTGATAAACTCAAAACAAAAGATAAAAAATACTACCAAGATAAGATAGCTTACGATTTGAATCAAGCACATGACAACAAATGGAATAGGAATAAAATCAATCAGTATAGCAATGTCCCCAATGACCCCAGTGACTCTGATGGATAATCTGTTTCTTCAGGTACCACAAAAACGAAAAGATGGATCTGGTACTCAAACATCGGCATCTAAACGCACTTCACACAATGATCGTAATCGACAACCTCCTCACTTTCACATTCTACTGCTTCTGAGTATATTTCTCCTTCATCACTTGCACAAAATGTATCAGCCTCTAAGGTAAGCTCAGGTGCATCTAATAGTAATTCGGGGGACTGTCGTCCTACACCCCCTTTGGAGGATGTGCGCACAGCGCTGATATTTGTCTCACAGCCCATTCAAGATCCCAAAAAGATGTTCAACACTCAATCACCGACACCCGTAGTGAACAAGACAGGTTCCAAGTAATTAATTTATCTTCTCACATTTTAACCCAGGATCAGATACAAGTCTTAGTCTCACTTTTTGACACAAGCGTACATCCGCTAAACTGATAATGTCTTTGCAGAGCAAACACATCCCCCCAGACAATTGTTCTGTGCATCGCACAGGGGCCCTTCGCTGGTGGACATATCCCCACTCTGCAAACATTTATCTACATCCCCAAGGAGCTTTTTACTACCAAACAGATCTCAACCAGCGTCAGTCTGACCCAGTCAGCTCTTTAGAGTGGGTTGCGGGAGAACACTGGGAGACACTATGACAATACATATTAAATACATCTTCATGAAATTTCCACAAGAGGAGTTATTCTATCTCTTTAACCACACTTACCAGATGGAGGGTGAGAAGCTATCAGCCTATGTCATGCGGCTAGATCAGATTCTGAACCAAGTCATAATGAAGGGTGGAATTTAAGCCAAAGCTTCAAGTAGAGCTCTCATGCAACAAATGCAAAGAGGAGCCCAGCTGCTGCATCCTACTGTGCTACAACTTCAAGCCCAGGGTCTGAGTGACTCTCTCACCTACTCTAGACTAATGAAGGTTATTAAAGAAGAGGAGGCCCTGCTGGAAAACAAGAAGGGCTGAAGGTTGGAATCTGCTGTTGGGGTCAGGGTGGCTAGTACAGTCCATGGAGACTCAGAGACAGAGCTCCTGAAGACTCAGATGTCCCAATTAAGAGAGATGATGACCTGGTCATCAAGCCAAGTCAACAGAGTAGACACAGCTGCTACCTCCAGGCTGTACAAAGAAGCAGAGCAGCTGGATATCAAGTCTGAGATATGCGGGTATCCAAGATGACGGAAATGATGAACATGTTGGCCGAAAAACGTACTGAGTTGTCCAGAGAGGGGGTTGAAGGGCCTATCTGGCTCTGTCCACAGCACGTGGCAATGAATACAGACGTCTGTCTAAACTGTGGAGATATAGGTCACTACCAGCGAGACTGTCCTAGTCTGCCGAGGCGGACTGAAGACTGGCGTGGTCCGCAGAGAAGTGACTCAAAGATGGAGAGAAGGGCTGGACCTTCAAGAAGAGCCTTCACTGATTCTGCAAGGGAATAATGGAGGACACCTGCAGTTTATGCCGTTTCAGTGAGGAATGCCTATCGGTATCAGAAACAGCTTTCTCGATGCCAGAAGACAAAGGAAGCACGAGTCCAATCATGCAAACCTGCTGTTCCAGATGCTTCCACCAAGCCTGGAATACCCAGGACGTGGCATTTCTGCTATGCTCAGCTGCATCATGCAGTGCTGGCTCAGTTTGGGAACGATGGGCCCCAAGTATAGAACACAGAGCTGGAGACGGTTTTGATTGACCCGGCTCCAACTAAACAAATTTTTAGATATTATAGGGCAGTGGGTCCTGGGACCTCTGGGTTGCTATCCAAGGCCAGGGCTCGGTGGGTGACTGTTGTGCCAGAGTTGTCTGAGGAGATATGGCAGGAAGCTCAGGATACTTATCTTGTATCTGTCATCTCTCCAACGGATAAGATGATTCAACTTCGATACCTTCACCAGATGTATTACACGTCAACTAGATTATATCGAATGAGTAGGAGGGGCTCTCCAGTCTGTCATAAATGTATGCGGGGGCGGAAGGGACCTTCATCCATATGGTGTGGAAATGCCCTAGAATAGGACCGTTATGGTTTCAAGTGACTGAATTTATCTCTGATAACTTTAGACTGCCTAATATTTGTTCTCCCTTGCGTTGCCTCCTAGGGGTCTTTGACCAAGAGGAGATGAATGCATACACTAAACTGTTCCTTAGGATCCTATACTTTGGAGTAAGAAAACTGATAGCCAGGAGCTGGATTTATGAAGAGCAGCTGACAGTTGGGAATGTGGATAAAAGTAGGAAATGCGGATGTGCTTTTATATAGGATGACGTATGAGGCCAGGGGCGCCCCCAAGAAATTCAGGAAGGTATGGTTTAAATGGGTGGACTCCAAGAACACACTGGAAGGAGAAGGGACTTAGAGTGGTGGATGTGCCTAAGAGCGTAATCCTAATGGCAGACTTCAGCCAGAGGGTGGAAGTATGAGCAGTGATTGGACGAATTAATATTGCAGTTAGAAGGGTGTAGTGGGCTATGTGAAGCTGTATACCATTGCCCATGGCTTTTTAAAATAAACAATGAAATCCCTGGGGGGGGGGGGGGGTTCTGTCCTTCACGGAAGAGGGAGGAATGGTTACCTCCCTTCGCCTAAGGGTCAAGTTGGGGGGGGGGGGGTTTGGTTGCACTGATTGGTTTCTACTGTTTAAAAAGAGCAACTGTTCCAGGGTACGGGATAGGGTTGGGGGTTGAAGACACTATGGTTATGGAATGCTGATGGTTACTTGTCTGGATCACTGTGGAATTCACTTCTGACTACACTTGATGTAATACCTGCCCGATGTTTTGTATGCTTAATTTCTGATATGCTAAATAAAAATGTTTTGAAAAAAAAAAGAAACTTCAATTCAGCATAAATAAAAGATTTAAACTTATACGTATAAAGTAACTCAAAAATAAAAACTGTTACACTAAGGGCCGATTCACACTGCTGTGGTGCGAATTTAGCACAAATTTGATCCGATTGCATTGCGAATTTACGTTGCAAATTCTTTATGGGTTCTGGCGAATCTACTGCGATTCTATGGCAAATATTGCATTGAATTCGGATCGCACACGGATCAAACTCGCACAGGACCCTTTTTGTATGCAGCTTAGATTCGCAACGCATTTATGTGAAAGGCACTAATGGAAAACTATATTATTTAAAGGACTTGCGAATTTGAGCGATCGCAACGGCTCAAATTCACAATAGAATTCGCAGCAATGTGAACCAGCCCTGAAATACGTTTTTAGAGGACTTATAAAGCCTAACACTATAATTTTTCACCATAACACATTTCCTTGCTTATACTTAAGACTAGGAAGAATAGGCCATCATCTGTACGTAACCATTTTTCAAAAATCAGGTATGACTCAAAAGCTAATGGAGTGAAAAAACAGAAAGAAACCAGAGAAAGGAACCACCACCAAGAGATCAACAGATGGCAGCCACAGGCCTGATCACCCAGGAACCCCACTTTCTATCCTTCTGAGGAAGGGGTCGATCGCAAACACTTATATCCAGGCCCCCTGCCTCTCTCAAGACCTCAGATTGTTGCCACCTCACCAAGGATGTCACGCACCACCACCTGGACAGGAAGCATTTTCTACCGAAGGGAAACCTGACACTGTGCATTCCAGGTGAAAAAGCGGACCACTAAACTGACTAAGAAAAGTGTCCAGAGATATTATTCTATGCCTTAAGGATTACCTAGTGAAAGAGGAGATCCTTAGGGCTTCCCACAATACCCCCAATATTTTGCTGGAGGGGATCAGGATACAGGTTTTCCCTGACATATCCCCAGCCATGCTAGATAAATGCTACAAGTTAAAAGGAGATCACCACACCACTCCAAGAGGCAAGAATCCGGTATAGATGGGGATTCCCTTTTAAACTCCAAGTCCCACATAATGGAACTACAGTGGTAACAATCAGGAAGGGAAGGAGCTCCTGGTCAAGCTGGGTTTATTGGCTAAAGAGGATCTTCCTAGGATGCCCTCCACCCCTCGCCCTTCAGCCATATGGGCAACCCCTTCGCCACACCGGGATCGCAGAAGGCAGAGGCAAGATCTCAGGGATCGCATGAACTGACCTAACACCGCTTTCCACTTGTTCTGGACCCACCACCTTTTTTTGGGACTGCTCTAGATGGTTGAGGAGTACCACCGATACACACGGGGGAGGTGAGAATTGAAAGGCTCCTTCCATTATCAGGGCCTCACCCCCCCCCCCCCCGTGGAATGTTTACTCCTCTCTGCACCATATTTCAACTTGTTTGCTTCCCGCTATGGCAGCACACAGCAGCTCCCGATTGGTTGTCCCCCCACTCTTGTTGAAACTCACAGCGAGACGGAGATGGACATTCTCAGGTTTGGGGTGGCTGGTTCCAGTCCCCCCCACCGACTCGTATTGAAGGGAAAAGAAAAGAGTAGAAGGAACATTTATTCTTTTTTCCAGTACATAACTTTTGCTTTTCTTTGTTTCCCAACAGGTTGACAAGAGTGTTGGACACTAATGTCCTACTGTTCAGGAAGTTTTATACCTGACAATTTATTGCAATCTCATCGTCGGGAGGAAGGCCTATCCCCTCCCGACCCCAATGTTTTTTTGTTTTTTTTCATTATGTATTTTGTTTCTGGCTTTTATGATTACGGGACTTTTGTTTATGATAGCACTTACTTTGCAGGAATGGGTATTTTTGCCTTTTTGGCTCAACTTATATACAGCCCTCTAAGGGGTACCACAAATTCACTTAATAATCCGGGTGCTCTGACCTCAGCCGGATGGAAGTTACTGGCAGCCCGCTCCTTGGGACCCTCCCCCAATTGTCAATGCCTATATAGCCACCCTCATTGAAAATGGGTATTAGAGTCATTTCCTACAATGTCAGGGGTTTTAACTCCCCCCAAAAAAGGAATAAAGCCTTTAAAACTTATAAACGCTTAAAAGTAGACATCATACTCCTACAAGAGACCCATTTCTCTGAAGTCAATCACCCCATCTACTTTGACAGATAATATGGCCTAGGGCACTATACTACTTTTGGGTCCAGGTCCCGAGGAGTGGCGATATTTATTAAAAATAACATATTGTTTGATGTTGAATGCATTTACAAGGATCCAGCGAGCAGGTTTATCATCCTTCAAGGTTCATTACAAGGGAAGGAGGTTACTATAGCTAATGTGTATGCCCCTAACGATTCTCAAGCAACCTTCTTTAAATCTTTTTTCCAGATCTTAGACAAATATTCCTCACCACATTTACTGCTTGGGGGTGATTTTAACTTGGTGGCACACTCAGGTAGTCTCCCTAGACATCTCCCACATAGGCCTTAAGCCTTCCGTTGCAGGTTGGAGACTAAATGAGTCCCTCCTCATGGACCCAATTCTGGTATCCCAAATTTCTAAACACATGGAGGAATATTTTGCCACCAACAATGCAAATGACATCTCTCCCACAGTTTTATGGGCTGCCCATAAAGTGGTAATTAGAGGACACCTGATCCAAATACCGGCAGATAGGAAAAAGCAGAGACTGGCAGACTCTCCCTGAACACAAGAACACCTCCAGGAGCTGAACGCCCCTTGCTCTGACTTCGAACTAATCAACGTAATCAAATATTTAAAACCCTCTAAAACCCTTGGCCCAGATGAATATTCAGCCCCCTATGATAAAAAATACCAAGGTGATTTAATCCCCTCTAAAATCCCTCTTCAATCACATTTTTTCCCAGATGACATGCTCATGGCAAATGTGTCCCTGATCCCTAAACCCAACAAGGACCACTCCCTACCCCAAAACTATAGACCAATCTCGGTCATCAACAAAGACTTGAAAATTTTTGGCCGCATCCTAGCAGACAGACTCTCTAACATAATTTAACTCCTTAATCTCCCCGGACCAAACGGGATTTATCCCGACCAGACAAATCACAGACAACATCAGACTTGCTTCCAACATCATACAAGACGCTGACATTCACTCACGCAGGGTGCTGCTCCTGAGCCTTGACATTCACAAGGCCTTCGACAGCGTGTTATGGTCATATCTCGAATTGACCCTTGAGAAATTTGGCTTCCTGGGGGCCTTTGTCCATGGATTCCGGGCACTTTACCATCACCCTCGCACATGGATTAGACTTCCGGGCTGCAACTCTGATTACTTCACACTAGGCAGGGGAACAAGACAAAGGGTGCCCCTTGTCACCACTTTTTTGCCCTTGAGCCCCTGGCCTGCTCTATCAGCCTAAACCCCAATATTAAAGGATATTTAAAGGGGGATCAGGAATTCAAACTTAGTTTGTATACGGACGATGTCCTACTGTTCCTGACTGACACGATCGTCTCTATGCCCAATTTCATCTCCACTCTACGCACTCCACAAACTAGCCCATACGCTCTTTAGTGCGGTCCACTGGACTATTGCTCTGTTTTGGCGTGCTCCAGTGGTCCCGTGGGATCAGGTCCTTAAACGTATGGTGGCCATACAACTCACAGAGAAAGTTTTCCATACTATCATGGACACCATGCCCATCTATGAGTTGAAGTGGAAGTCTTGGCCCTCTTGATCTCACATAGTGCACTTTTGCTCTTCCTGGGCAAAATCCTCAAATTAAACTGCATTGTAGACATCCTTTACCATATTGGTTTCCCGTAACCTCCTTTTTATTTTGTTTTGTGGTTTATTTGTTCTGTATTTGGTTTGTTCTTATTTCACCTGTTATTTCTGCAGTAGAAATGTCAGGGTAACAAGGGGATGCCCTCTAAACCCCCAGTAAGTTTCCAGGCTCCTCTCATTGGGCTGTTTCCCCCAGTAGACCAATGTATTTGACAATTTAGTTGGAAGTTGATCACAATCGCCCCTTGTGGTCTTTGGACCACATAACCTAGCTATAAGCACTTCAATATTATTGATTATATAACTTGTTAAATTTTTTGTATCACTCTCTCTAACTGATGCTTACTGTTACTGCTCTTTATTTTTTCAATAAAATCTTTTGTATTAAAAAAAAAAATATGACTTTGGCAATCTCTTAAGGCCAATGATGCATGAAAGGCAGCACCCATGTTTGACCCTCAGGCTTTTCACTGGCCCACCACTATCCCAGCACTGCAGAAAAGGCCTAAACCAGCTGCGGAAAATATCTACCCACACAGGCGGTCTCTTTGCTAGCATATTACCAAAGTTGTGTTTCAGAAACATCAGAGAGAAGACAACCGGGTTGACCATGCCTAAGCCACCCTCCCGCCTGGAGAGATAAGTCACATTACATTTAAGCCTACTCTTCCATAATAACTGAAAGAAGCAACTATAGATCCTGGTGTAGAGAGATTCCGACAAGATGTAGACAAAAATAACATATAGAAAGACTGGAATCAGGTAGGTCTTGATCAGGTCCACCCTTTCCCTCATCGAGAACCGCCATCCCTTCCAGTATGCCACCTTGCCTTCGGCATCCTTCAGCCTGCTTTCTCATAATCCCCAGGACCAAATTTGATGCCTAATGCCCAGTACACATGACCGGTTTTGCCGTCGGAATAAACTCTGAAGGTTTTTCCAATGGAGTTCCCACGGAATTATGCTCAAGCTGTCTTGCATACACACGGTCACACCAAATTCCGACTGTCCAGAACGCGGTGACGTACAACACATACGGCGGGACTAGAAAACGGAAGTTCAATAGTGAGTAGCCAATAGCTTCTGTCTCGTACTTGCTTCAGAGCATGTAAGCTTTGTTCCACTTTGCTGTGACCTGTATTTTGGATGACACCTTATTGAATAAAAGGCAAAGGCAAAGGAGTGCGGCTGTCCAGAATTTCTTTGATGTCTAACTGCTTCAGAGCATGCGTCGTTTTTGGTGCGTCGGAACAGCATACAGACAAGCGTTTTTTCCGATAGTAATTTGTTCCGTCGGAAAAATATAGAACATGTTCTCTATCCAAGTCCATCTGAATTTGATGGAAAAAGTCAGATGGGGCATACACACGGTCGGAATATACAATGAAAAGCTCCCATCAGACTCTTTCTGTCGGAAATTCCGCTCGTGTGTACGCGGCATAACACTTTGATTTTCTGCTGGGGCCGTGGGGAAGGTGTCCGGAAAAACAAAGTCCTCACCCCCCTCTCCAAACCAGAAAACTTCACACTTGTCCTAGTATACTTTGGAGCCCGATGCCGCAGAATACTGCTCTATCACTAAGACCACCTTCTGTCCCAGAGATAAAAACAGAAACATCATCGGCCACAGGCCACAACCTTCAAAGGCATGCCCACCGGCACTTTCTAGCCTTCTGACGAAGGGGTCGATCACGAACACATATCAAAGGGCTCAGTGGACACCCCTGATGCACCACAGAGCCAACACCGTCATTAGGCCCAAAGACGGGAAAGGCTCCACTGGCAGGCTGGGCTATGACAACGTTTTTCTTAACTCAATAGTCAGGAAAGCAGGTCTGATAGATGCTCATGTTAAGCATTGCCCAGACGACACAGGGCTCACCTATCAGAGAGGCAGTTGTCAGAGTAGGATAGATAGGGTTTTTTTGAAGGGGGACTCTGCTTTTTAAGCACCTGAGTGTCGGGCGTGAAGTTCTCTGATCACTTTATGCTATGTGTGACTGAATGCTTCCCTCCTAGAGGGAGGGTTATCTGGAAGTTGAATGCAGCCCTGCTGGACAATGAATAGGTAAGACAATCTTCTGAGGATTTCTTTCAGGCACAGGATTTCTGCAGCAGTAAGTCAGAGTGGTGGGAGCTTACAAATAAAAGGACTGTAGAACCCTCTAGTGTGCTAGAAGTGATAGTGTTTTTTTTGTAGAGAAGGTAAATTTCCAAGTTAGGCTGGCAGCCAAGCCCAGGTGTGATTTGATCTGGGTTGGGAGAAACTCAGAACAGAGCTGGTGACTCACAGGCAGCATCACCAAGACCTCCCACTTCTTTCTAGAATATTCTAGTATCTTCTGGAAAGGAAGGAGGAGTGGAAAGATGGAGCTGTCTGGGGTAGTTTGAGAAGCCCTGACCAATCCCGAACTTGGATTGGCAGAGAGCAGGCCTTGTTAAATACCCAGCCCAACTGGGGAGGAGTTGTTCGGGTAGAAGCTGGAGATGGAGTGCTAGGCTGTCGTGGCCTTAGAGGGAGGTCCCCAATCTGGGGGGACGACCTTGGGCCTGGGGCTCAGGTGCTGACAGGACCCTTCTCACAACACAAGGTGTGTCCTGGACAGGTGGCACGGTAGCAAGGAAAGCAGGAGAGCACTGCCAGGCAAAGTCTCCAGGGAGGAACAGGTCACAGCCCCACAGTCACACACATAGTATATAGCAACTCTCTCACTCAGCTCAGCTGTCAGTGTTGTCAGAGCAGAGCAGAGCAGACGTACACTCGTGTGTGCGAGAAGCGCCGGCCATCCGGCCATCCAGGATCCAGGACCCTCCCCAAGGCTCCCCTAGGCTCCACAGCTGATGGTTTAGGTCCCCCAGCACCTCCCAAAGCAACATCTTGGAACGATAGCAGGTACCTGGGCAACCTAGCCGCAACCTAGCCTCCAGACGCCCAGTTCCAGCCACAGCCTCTCAGGACTCTCAGGACTCCGCTCCGGCCAGCATGCTGCCTAGCCCGGCCAGCACACCGCCCCAGCCCGGCCGGCCTGCCGCACCTCCCCCTGCCTCCTCACCCCATCGGCAGTCCTGCTCCCCCTCACCCCACCACTCACCTCACCTAGCTGTGTCGCGATCGTTTCAACAGGGATCCTTCCTAGAACAGACCGTGGCCTGGGCTCTCTCCGGCGGCCATCTTGGGACACCCAGACGCAGCAGCAGCACCCCCTGAACCTCCAGGAGCACTTCCTTGGACCCCGACGGGTCCTACCGGGACCCCGACCTCCCCACCCGCCCAGACCCCTGCCGTCTAGTGTCCCCCCCAGCATTCTATCCACAGCGGCTCGGGCCTAGTCCGGCGGCCATCTTGGTACTCCCAAGGAGGCCGCAGCTCCCTGTAGACTACCCCGAGCCTTCCCGGGCTCACAGCAGCACTCTGCAAGGACCCACCAGTCCCCAGCCACCGGTGCACCTCCGCAGCCACGGTCTGGTCACCTCGTCCCTAACTGCTAGACTCGGGGGGACAGACTGCGGCTGCGGCCTAGCTCCAGCCACCTCAGCTCACTCCTCTCTCTCGGGCTGTGCCCGTCGTCCCTGAATACCACCACCGGTTCACCTCTAGGGCACAGGGCAATACTGAGAGAAGGGCTATCCACGGCTCAGGCCTTGCACCGGCATTCATCTTGCATCCCCCCAGACGCAGCCCAGTACCAGGAAGCAGTAGCCTAGATCAACCTCAGGGCCCTCTCCTTCGTCTGACCCCCACCCCCCCACTCATCACCGACCAACCGGGGTCAGGTAAGTACACGGGGCCACCCTCTAGCAGTTGATCCAGGGACGCAGTCCGATTGCCTCCGGGGTCAGGAAGGAATGTTTTTCTCTGCTGTAGCAAGTGGCCAGCTCAGCTAGGGGTTTTCGCCTTCCTCTGGATCAACAGGAGGCGGTTAGGCCCGCGCGGCCCCCTCCCACCACCACCACCAAGCCCCATTGTGCCGTCATCAACGCCACCTGAAGCAGCGGCTTTCTTCAGACCATCATCTTCTCAGCAACAGAAGCAACGGCACCCTTCAGGATCACCATCTTCTTAGCAACTCCACCGTCGATACATCAGGATCATCACCACATCATCCTACCTAAGTAATTTTTTGCCATGTGCAACTTCAAGTACTCAGCGGACGCGCTCCACAGGCTAAGAAATACCACCTCAACATTAACAACTTCCGTTCATAAAATACTACTGAAAGAATAACTACTAAGGACCAACCTACAATCAACCATCGAATCTAGGAAGACAACAATTCAACCACAACAATTAGTATGCGCTCTGATCAACACCAGATCTGCAGTCAAGCACAGGCTGGAAGTACACGACTTCATCACCCAAAACAACATAGATTGCCTCTTCATTACCGAAAGCTGGCTAACACCCGACTGCAACGCCATCCTAACCGAATTAGTACCTGAGAACTACAGGATCCTAACGGAGCACAGAACAGGAAAAAAGGAGGAGGCCTAGCAGTGATCTTCAAATCTCACCTCGCGCTCACCAAACCAACTGTACAGAACTCAGTGCCTTTCATGGAGACACTCACCCTACATCTACAAACAACACCCCAAGATACTATCCACATACTTCTATGTTACTGACCACCAGGACCAAAGACAAACCTCCTGACTCCCTTCACAGAATTCATGTCAACTCACACCCTGAAGACCAAAAACTTTTTGGCACTTGGAGATTTCAACCTCTGGGCAAACTCCACCCAAGACCCTATCGCCACCGCCTGCATCAACCAACTGAAAGAATTAGGTCTGCAGCAACTGATAAATGCTCCCACACATGGTTCAGGACACATTCTAGACCTCATCTTCAAACAAAATATGGACGTCAACATATTCGACAATCTACCGCTACCATGGACGGACCACCACGCTATCAAATTTAATATCGCTACCAACACCATCCTCCAAAAACGGAAACAGGCAATTACAACACACTGGACAAGATCTCAGAGGAAACTACACTCCGAACTCTTCAAAACCACATTATCTAACAAAATAGCAATGTTAAACTTAAACCACTCAACGGAACAAACACTCAACTCCTTAAACAAGGCATTACTACAAACTGCGGACTCAGTGGCTCCAAAACGTAGAACATCCACAAAACAACCTCTGGATGGTTTAATGGCACTCTTACTTTATTAAAGCAGGAACGCAGACGAGCTGAAAGAGCCTGGAGATGAAAACCCACAAAGGAAAACCACACAAACTACAAAGCACTCACGGAGAAATATCACAAAACAATCTTCAAAGCAAAAAAGGAACATTTCTCAAACACCATCTCATCAGCTTTAAACCGCCCTCGGGAACTCTTCAAAATAGTCACCAAGACAATGAACCCTACCTGTCTAGAGCCCCCAGAAAACGAAACCCAAGAATTCTGCAATGAATTATCGGATTTTTTTATCGATAAAATCGACAACATCCGGAAAACAATCCAACAGGAAAAAACAACCAATCTCATTCAACTAAAGCAAAAAGAAAAAATCAATACGATCATCACACAAGCACCGAAATTCTCACTGGTCCCAATCACCACTGACACCACCAAAAACATCATCAGAAGCCTCAGAGACAGCACATCACCAAACAACATCATTCCCACAAAACTCCTGAAAGAATGTTCCGACATCTTGGTTCCCACTATAACACACCTCATCAACCAGTCGTTCATAGAAAGGACTGTTCCAACCGCCCTCAAACATGGCATCGTCAAACCCCTCCTAAAGAAACCCAACCTCGACCCTAAGGACCCTAACTATCGCAGAGCGATAACAAGCCTCAACACCATCTCCAAGATTATGGAGAAAGCAGTAGTACAACAGCTTCAACACCACCTGGACACGCACAAACTTCTAGACACTCTGCAATCAGGCTTCCGCCCAGGCCATGGCACAGAAACGGCACTTCTCAAAATATGGGACGACGCCCTCGAAGCAGCTGATGATGGAGAATCATGTCTCCTGGTACTGTTGGACCTCAGCGCAGCATTCGATACAGTGGATCACAATCCTCTACTCATCCGCCTCACAGAAGTAGCAGGAATCACTGATCCAGATCTACAATGGTTCGCATCCTTCTTAGGAAATCACTCTCAGACAGTGAAACTAGGAGCTTTCACCTCTGAAACCCGGGCAATCTCTTGCGGAGTCCCTCAAGGTTCACCATTGTCACCAGTGCTTTTCAACATCTACAACCGCCCACTCCTCAAAATCATCAGAAAATCGGACCTCTGCTTCCACTCATACGCTGATGATACCCAACTCTACCTTCGCATCCCTGGAGAAAAAGATTATCATCAGCAACTAGAAAAATGCCTCACTTTGATAGACGACTGGATGACCACTAGCTCTCTTAAACTCAACGGATCAAAAACAGAGCTTCTTCTCCTACACGCAAATCAAAATTCCAAAACTAAGACCCCATGGACACCATCTTCGGACAAACCATCTCTCCAAGCACCAACGCCAAGAGTCTCGGAGTCATTTTGGACTCAGAAATGTCAATGAATGCACAAATAGGATCAGTAGTCAGCCAATCTCACCATCTCCTCTGCCTGCTACGTAGACTCATCCCCTTCGTCCCAGAAGAGGACAAAGCAGCAGTAGTTGGAACAATCATCAATTCCAGACTTGACTACGCAAACTCCCTCTACATAGGACTACCCCAATATCAGCTTGCGTGCTTGCAACTCATCCAAAACGCAGCGGCAAGACTGTTAACAAGAAAAAAACCCTGGGAATCCATCTCACCTTCCCTGAGGAGCCTACATTGGCTATCCGTAAAGAACCGAATCAAATTGAAGACCCTCTGCCTCACCCACAAATGTATACAAGGAAACGCTCCTCAATACCTATGCGAGAAAATAAAGCACTATACACCCAATCGCAGTCTTCGATCTTCAAACCAAAACCTCCTCCTTATTCCAAAAACCCGCTACAAAACAAAAGGAGAAAGAAGATTCGCAGTCCAAGGACCACGGCTATGGAACGCTCTACCTACCCACATCCGCATGGAAGAAAGCCATCAGGCCTTTAGGAAGAAAGTCAAGACATACCTCTTCTAAGGAGCTGGACAACACACGAGAGATCAAGCGCCTCGAGGCGATTCAGTTCGCATGTGCAGCGCTATACAAATCATTCATTCATTCATTCATTCACAGCCAAGAGGGCTGGTGAGTAACACTCACTCAGGAGAGGACTGAGGAGGCACGCATGAGAGGACTGGGAGATTGAAGTCTGGGGTGGGTGCAGAGCCAGTGAAGTGGATTGTTGTGGCACGGGCAGTGGAGAGAGGCAGCTGCAGCCAGGAGGGCTGGCAGGGCCTGAAGAGGTGGTACTAGGAGCAGTAGCCACAAGGACAGCTAGCACTGGGACTTTCTACAGTTTTGCTACACCAAGGGGGCCTGCGGTCCTTGCCTGTAACGGGCATTCAATTTAGGCCTGGCTGAGCCAGTATCAGGCCTGCAAATCAGTGCTAGCTGGTCCTGGAAGAGCAAGCAAGTGATGTGCTGATGCTGAAGTTTGGAGGTGTATATACAGAGAGTGTATATAGGTTGAATCCTGTGTACATTGTGCTTTAATCAAGTGGGCATCCCATACTCCCTTACCCCATCTAAGTTTAATACCCCTTGATAAAATAAAAAACAAAGTTCAAGGTCTGGTTTTCTGCCTGAGGGTGAATGTGAACTGTGGGCCTGGCTGGGCAGGGTGAGAGACGGACCACAATACTCAGCAGCTCTCACAAGGGTACCGCTACATTTGGGGGCTCGTTCTGGGACTGTCTACTCACAGTCGACCTGCCGGTCCTTGCCCCTAGCAATCGAAGTTGATTGAGCCAGGGGAACTGTACTTTGTTCCACTAAATTGAGGAATTAAACCCAGGGGAATGATTCATAGGCTCTGCCTGCATTCAGTGCTATAGTATTAGGTGTCAATGCCCATAGCAACCAGCAGGATCCGCTTGTCAATTATTGCTGCCTGCTTACCCAGTTGCTGAAATCTCAAACTTTTACTCCAAACTCCTGCTTTGAACAGTGAACGGTGCCTGGAGATGTCTACTATTGCCTGGGGTGATCAGGGTAGGCCTGCGGGGGCCTGCGGGCAGGACTGTGCTAAAAATGTTCCTTTCAGTGAGGCATGGGCCACAAACTTTATTGTTGCTACCGGCAACCACTGGAAAAGTCAGCGGTCATCTATCTTCAGTTGCTCGGGCACAGTCGGTGCCGAGCTACATGTCCTGCTAGTTCCAATGTGCCTGAAAACATCAGTTTTCAAACTGGGTTTGAAAGGGGTTACAAAGGGGTTACAGCTGCACGCCGAGGGAGGGGCCAGCCTATCAGTTTCGCAGACGCCAGCCTGTCTGGAAGTGAGGGGGCGGTGCTACCCCCTAGAGGAGACCCAGCGTTCCCTACTAGCAGACACCACGAGGAAGAGGAGAAAGATGGCGGAGTGTGCTCGTGTGTTTCCAGCGCTGACCTGGTTGCTTGACCTACAGGAGTGGACACTGGTGGACACCGGTGTGTGGTTGGAGCAAAGAGGGGATTCGCCCTCAGGATGACTGAGGGGATGGAGCGACTGTGCCTATTGTGTCCAGAATGCCGGATACCGACCACGGTGGTCAGTGCCCAGATACGGTGCGGTCATTGCGCCGAACCACTCACACAGCTTGCATCCAGCCAGCAGGAGCCACAGTACTACAATGTGAAAAAATTGGAGAATTGCCCCAGGGATTTTGCGGGTGAGAGGGGATGAAAAAGTACACACAGGGTTGTGATCAATAGTAATGACTGATTGGTATAGATCAAGTGATCATAAAATTGTAAAAAATATATACTTTATTCAAAAATTAACACAATAGAAGTTAAAAACAATGGGTATGTCATACAACTGTTTCACCAATATCATGTTAATAAGGGTTCTAATCAAAGAAACACATGCATACATGATACATTTTAGAGACCCGACATGTTTTGGAATATTATAGATGTGATTCCTTCTTCAGGGATTTCCTGTGAGGTTGTATGATATAGTCTGGAAAAGTACATGAATAGAATATACCAATCAAAATAATTTCAGATGTATCAAGATGAAATATAGATGATCAGGGTACATGGAAAGGGGGCTTTGGGAGGAAAGAACAAAGAAATAGTTGATGATAATAGAAAGACTTACTAGTACACACCGCTGTACTTGTTATATGGATCAAAAGCTATGCTTAATTCCACAAGCAGCACTCCAGATTCCGATCACCATAATGCCAATTAGGGGTGTTGCATGAAAAATAGATTGATATATGGATACATCTATTTGTCGTTTAGATACTGTATTAGATTCCTTCCATCTATCTACATAAATGGCAGCATCGCATCACAGGTCCGTTGGGTGTGCCCAGCCTATGGGGTCCACGAGGAACAGCATAGACAAATAGGTGCAGGACCTTAAGTGTAAATATATGGTATATATTAAAAATAATATATAGCTAAAGAGGTATACATATATAGAATATTATATTGGTAAAAGCTGGCAGCGCAAAGGAGCGTGAAGGAGGTAAGATTATAATGTGTGTGCTTGTATGCACAGACAGGGGGGTGGTTGGATACGAAGGGTTAATGAGGAGATCAGATTGATCTCTAGTAGTCGATACATGCTGGTTAAAAAGGGAAAGGAGAAATGCCAATAGATTAAAAAATGTATGTGAATCATGAGACAGTATGGTAAAAGCTTATGCAGCGAAACTGCAGGATAAGCTAAATCGAATAAATCAGAAAAAGAATATATACCATATATATGTGCACTGAGCATAGCCCTATATGGGTTAATTCAATGGATTATTGCAGTGCAACTCTAAGTTTGCCCACATAAAGATAACAATGTCATGTCCATGAGAAACATAGTTTGTTATACAGATAAAGTATCTTATAAGGTTAATTTGCAACATGGATAGACAGGAGAGTAACGTACTTACTATATGGTTGAGGTCTATGTGAGGATCAAACAGCTCCTTGTTATGAAGTCAGGATGTAGAACAAACAAGATGCCAACATCCTGAGATATATAAGCCAGCTAATTTGGGGTAAGTACTGCCTATAAGGGCCTGGAAATCCCATATGAGAGTCAAGTCGAGAGAGGGGAGGGGGCCGCACCCAATTCCGGCGACACGCCTCCACCAGCTGATTGAAGTGTTAGCAGGGAGGTAAATCATCGCCGGATGCGGATTTCCCCTGGCGCAGTGGCGTCGCCGGGTCAAAAGGCGCGATGATGTCAGAGCGTCACCGACACGGGAAGGAGGGGCATTTCCGTGGTTGGTCCGAGAGTCCTCCACAACGCGCATGCGCGAGTAGCAAAACTCACATCGGACCGTCGGAAGCCCAAAGTGAGGCCCCACACGGCAATTGTGTGAAGCCTACACTTGCCGGGGGACACCAGGCAACGGCCAACAGACAATTAGCAATGGATGCTTACCAATGAAGAGCAATTAAATGTGTATTAAAAATATTAAGCACCAAAAGTGGAATCAGGAGATCAGCAGTAGAGAACAAAGCTACAAAACAGAAGGCATATATTGATTACAAATCCATGACAGTATAATAGTTGCAGTAATGCTAGCTATATAAACAGTACAGTGTAGATATCAGATCTATAAATTATACAGCCCTGATGCATTAAAGAACAATATTAAAAAGAACAGCAAAACTTCAAAACTTATATTTGTCAACAATGCCAGAGTGAAATACAAATAAAGTGCATAAATAGCAATATTATACATGTACAGATAATGCATCAATATTCAGTGTTGTCTAAATATAGTGGACAGAAAATATAATCATGAAAGGTAAACAGAATCACAATCCTGTCTAAATACAAAGACCAAAAAATGTGATCATAAGGAATAGATAGAATCATAAGGCACATGCTATATATAGACCTACATATCTCCTTCATACCCCCCTGAAGTGAAGCCCTGTAAAAAGGTTTTGAAACTTAGTATCTCATTCAAACCTGGGGGTGAGGTGGCATTTAAATTTGAGATCCACCTCATCTCCCGTTGGAGTAATTTATTTAAATCTCCTCCTCTGGAGGTTTGGTGGAGACGGTCTAGTATCAGAACTGATATTTTTGGGAGGCATTCATTATGGACTGTGGCTACATGTCGTCCCCAAGGAAAATCTGGATGTTTAGTTTTCATAGCTGTAATGTGACGATACAGTAGTTTACATTTTTGGATGGTTTTTCCCACATAATAACAACCGCATTCGCACTGTATCAAATACACCACGAATGTGGTCTGGCAGTTAGCATAGTGTTTAGGGGAAAATATCCATCCGTTGGGAAGACATGGATTCTTAGCTGTATTCATATATCGGTGTCACGGAGGACAAGTCACCTCCGCCCGCCGGGCCGCTGGGCGCATGCGCAGGGGGTTGTTGTTTAGACGTGTACCCGTGCGCGGCCTGATGGTACGGCGCGCGCGGGTGCGCGGCGGCCCGCGTGTGCGCGCCGTTGCCCGTGCGGGTGCCCGGTAGCGCGTCACGCTGACGCGCTCACTGGGAGGTACTTTAGACGACACCAGCACCCAGTCGGGTTGCTGGTTTGTCGTCAGCTTCCCCTGCCTGTGTCTTGAACCCTGCTTACTGTCACTTGTAATACCGACCTCTGCCTGGATAAACGACCACTCTTGCCTACTGGATACCCTGACCCTCTGCCTGGATATAACGACCACTCTTGCTTACTGGATACCCTGACCCTCTGCCTGGATATAACGACCACTCTTGCTTGCTAGATACCCTGACCTTCTGCCTGGATACCCGACCACTCTCGCTTGCTAGTTACCCTGATCCTCTGCCTGTATATAAGACCACTCCTGTCTGCTGATACCCTGACCTTTGGCCTGGTAACGGATCATCCCTGACCTGCTGGACTTCCTGTGCTTCCTACCATACCTCCCACGGGGCTGCCACCCCTCCTTCAGTCCCTCAGTTCCAAGGACTTCCTTATCACCAGTCTGTTATCTCTTAACCTCTACCATTGCACCTACAGGCACTTCTTCAGAAGACTCTCCACCGTCCAAGCCATCCTACAGCTTACCGGAGACCCGTGCCTCCGCGTGCTTCCGATCCCCTGTCCCACTCTCGGGGGTTCGGGTGCGCGTGGTCGTAAGGGCAAGCCGCTCTCGGCATCTCGGCCTTGGTAAGTATTGGCGTGACAGTACAAACCAGCCAGATGTCCGAGGCCGACAGAGCGCGCTCTCCCTTGGAGATCTTATGCCAACAAGTCTCCGCCTTGGCTGATTCAGTACAGAGGCTACAAGAGGGATACACACAAGTGGATAGCCGCCTCCAACAACTAACGGGGGCACTCCCCCCTGCCACCGCGGCTCCAGCACCTAGCAATGAAGGCCCGCTCCCTCAGGCTACTGCTAGTCCTACAGTAGTAATGGCACTTCCGGAACCTAGGGTTCCCACTCCGGAACGGTTCTCAGGGGACCGTAAGAAGTTCAGGGCCTTCAAGAATGCATGCACTCTGTACTTCGCGTTGCAACCCCGAACCTTCGCATCAGAAGTGGTCAAGGTGGGATTTACGATTTCCTTGTTGTCGGAGGAACCTCAGGCCTGGGCACACGGCCTGATGGAGTCAGGGAGTACGGTGCTTAATACCATTGATACCTTTTTTGAAAATATGGCCCAACTATATGACGATCCACAGCGTATGGCCACCGCCGAAGCTATCTTACACCATCTAGTCCAGGGAAGGAGACCAATTGAGGACTACACAGTGGAATTCCGTAAGTGGGCGGCCGACACTAACTGGAATGAGCCAGCCTTACGCTACCAGTATCGCCAAGGTCTGTCAGAGCTCCTCAAAGATGAGTTAGCCAGGATGGAGACCCCCACATCGTTAGAGGAGTTAATTCAGGCAGCGACCAAATTAGATCGGCGTTTGAGGGAACGTCGGTCAGAGCGATTTCAAAATCCTCGCCCGGCATGGACAACTCCAAGACTCCAACCCATTCCAGGATCTTCACCCATTACAGTTGGGTCTACTACACTTCCCGATTCCGAACCGATGCAGCTGGGTTTAGTACGCCCACCACTAACCTCAGAAGAGAGACAGCGTAGACGGCAGTCCAACTTGTGTCTCTATTGCGGGGGTGCCGGCCACTTCCTGCGCAACTGCCCGATAAGGCCTAGTAAGTCTTTTCAACCAAAAACAATGACCTACCAAGATAACAATTCCTCTAAATCTTACGTGATGTTGTTTATCTCGTTACAGCTACCGGAAGGGGAATCCCGCCTGCCGGCGATCATTGACTCAGGCGCATGTAGTTGCTTTATGGACGCTGCCCTGGCCCGAACCTTGCATGTGCCTTTACAACTTAAAACGCAACATTTACAAGTCCACTTGGCAGATGGGTCCCTTCCCAGTTCAGGCCTAATCACCCAGGAGACTCAACCTATCCTAGCCACCACCGATTCAGGACACCAAGAACTTCTGCGCCTAGACATCATCCACTCTCCCATGTTCCCAGTCATTCTGGGATTACCTTGGCTACAAGCCCATGACCCTCTTATCCAATGGAGCTCGAAGACGGTCTCATTTCCTTCCTCCTACTGTTCTCAACACTGCCGCCCTCAGAGATCCAAGATCTGTGCTATGATCTCAGCTCCTCTGATTGACCTCCAGCATATCCCCAAGGAGTATCACGAGTTCCAAGAAGTTTTCAGCAAACAAATGGCCGATTGTCTTCCACCTCATCGACCATACGACTGCCCAATCGACCTATTGCCAGGATCAGAAATTCCTTTTGGGCGTATCTTCCCTCTTTCCGAAACAGAGCTGGAGGCTCTCAAACAATATATAGATGAGAATCTGGAAAAAGGGTTCATCCGTCCCTCATCGTCACCTGCCGGAGCAGGTATCTTCTTCGTTGGTAAGAAGGACGGTTCCCTTAGACCCTGTGTGGATTACCGGCAGTTGAATAATATTACTATCAAAAATCGGTACCCGTTACCGCTCATTCCAGAGTTATTCCAACGCTTTAGGTCAGCCAGAATCTTCTCCAAATTGGATCTCCGAGGGGCATACAACCTTATCCGAATCAGAGCTGGGGATGAGTGGAAGACAGCCTTCAGATCGAGATTCGGGCATTTCGAATACTTGGTGATGCCCTTTGGGCTCTGTAACGCCCCGGCCACATTCCAACATCTAGTGAATGACATTTTCCGCAAATACCTAGATGACTTCCTCGTAGTCTACCTGGATGATATCTTAATTTTTTCTTCTACACTGGAACTGCACAGGGATCACGTCAAAACAGTTCTGACCATTTTGAGACAACACAGGCTTTACCTAAAAAAGGAAAAATGCGAATTTGAAAAATCAGTTGTGCAATTTTTAGGGTTTATCATTTCAGCAAATGGAGTGGAGATGGATCCTCAAAAGATACAGGCTATTCAGGAGTGGCCAGCTCCTTCTGATAAGAAAGGGGTTCAACGCTTTATAGGATTCGCCAACTTCTATCGGAAGTTCATCGTCGGTTTTTCTACTATAGTGGCACCCATCACTCAGCTAACACGCCAGCACGGGTCATTCCAGTGGTCTCAAGCAGCACAGGAAGCTTTCATGAAGCTAAAGGATCTGTTCAGTTCCGCTCCTATTCTCCGGCATCCTGATCCTTCCCATCCATTCGTGTTGGAGGTGGATGCATCAGAAATAGCCACGGGGGCAATCCTTTCTCAGAGACAGGGACCCAAGGCCATCTTACACCCAGTTGCATTTGCCTCTCGGAAACTCAGTGCGGCAGAATTAAACTATGACGTAGGTGACAGGGAATTGTTGGCCATAAAATTTGCCCTGGAAGAATGGAGGTACTTACTTGAGGGGGCACTCCATCCGGTGATGATTTTCACCGACCACAAGAATCTTGAGTACCTCCGGACAGCAAAACGCCTCAAACCCAGACAAGCTCGTTGGGCCTTGTTCTTTTCGCGTTTCAATTTTCATATCTCCTACAGACCTGGCAAAAAGAATGGAAAAGCAGACGCCCTCTCCCGGATGTTCTCAGCAGAACTACAGACCTCAGAACCAAGTACAATTCTTGCACCTCACAACTTTCTTGGATTGACGCAGACAGACCTGATGTCCTCGATCAAGAGATCATCCAATACATGTACCGACCCGGAGGTACGATCCCTGAGAAAAAATGAGGGTCTCTTTTGGGTCCGGGACAAAATTTTTGTGCCCCAACAAACCCGGTTAACCGCTCTCAAGATGTGTCACGATCATAAATTAGCCGGCCACTTCGGAGTTAGGAAGACAGCTGACTTGATTTCCCGCTCCTTCTGGTGGCCGGGTTGGAGACGAGATTGCAGCGAATATGTGGCCTCTTGTCTCCGTTGTCAACGCAGCAAGGGCCAGAACGCCAGATCCTGGGGTTTACTTAAACCACTCCCTATTCCGGAACGACCATGGTCCGACGTGTCCGTGGATTTCATTGTGGATCTGCCAGCCTCAGAAGGCTACACTACCATTTTTGTTGTGGTTGACCGCCTGTCCAAAATGGCCCACTTTCTACCTATGATTGGTACTCCCTCCGCAGCAGAAACAGCCAACGTTTTTCTGAAAGAGGTCATAAGGCTTCACGGGGTACCAAAGAATATAGTGTCTGACAGAGGCGTGCAATTCACGTCTAAATTTTGGAAGGAACTTTGTAGGGCCCTGGATATTAAAGTATGCCTCTCATCAGCCTATCACCCTCAGAGCAATGGCCAAACGGAGAGGACAAATCAAACTTTGGAGCAGTATCTCCGTTGCTTCTGTTCAGGATCTCAGGATGATTGGTCAAAACTTCTTCCATATGCAGAATTTGCGTATAATAACTCAGTTCATGCGGCTACCAACCAGACGCCCTTTTGGGCCAACTGCGGGTTTCACCCCACGTTCCTGACGAAGGACACTCCTGAGGTAACAGTTCCTGCGGTACAGGACAGAATACTATCCTTACAAACCAATTTTCAAGAGATCCAAAGCATGTTACAAAAGGCTCAGAAGACCTACAAGGAGCAGTATGACCGAGGCAGGAAGGAGAATCCAAAGTTTAACATCGGGGAAGAGGTTTGGTTGTCCACCTCCAATCTCAAGCTGCAGTTACCATCCCGAAAACTAGGACCTAAATTTATCGGTCCCTTCCCTATCAAGAGGATCATCAATCCCGTGGCCATGGAGTTAGCCCTGCCCAAAACGTACAGGATCCACCCTGTCTTTCATGTATCTTTATTGAAGCCTGTTGTACCCAGTCCATTTCCAGAAAGAGGAGAAGTTCCTCCCCCACCAATCAGGGTGGACGGTGAGAACGAGTTTGAGGTGGAGGCTATCTTGGGTTGTAGAAGGAGGGGCAGACAACTACAATACCTGATCCAATGGAAGGGATACCCGCCTGAAGACAATTCATGGGAACCTGCGAGGAACCTACATGCCCCTCGCTTGATTCAAACCTTTCATCAAGACCATCCGGAGTTGATGTCTAGCTTGGGCGTCCGGTGTCCGCCCTTAGGAGGGGGGCACTGTCACGGAGGACAAGTCACCTCCGCCCGCCGGGCCGCTGGGCGCATGCGCAGGGGGTTGTTGTTTAGACGTGTACCCGTGCGCGGCCTGATGGTACGGCGCGCGCGGGTGCACGGCGGCCCGCGTGTGCGCGCCGTTGCCCGTGCGGGTGCCCGGTAGCGCGTCACGCTGACGCGCTCACTGGGAGGTACTTTAGACGACACCAGCACCCAGTCGGGTTGCTGGTTTGTCGTCAGCTTCCCCTGCCTGTGTCTTGAACCCTGCTTACTGTCACTTGTAATACCGACCTCTGCCTGGATAAACGACCACTCTTGCCTACTGGATACCCTGACCCTCTGCCTGGATATAACGACCACTCTTGCTTACTGGATACCCTGACCCTCTGCCTGGATATAACGACCACTCTTGCTTGCTAGATACCCTGACCTTCTGCCTGGATACCCGACCACTCTCGCTTGCTAGTTACCCTGATCCTCTGCCTGTATATAAGACCACTCCTGTCTGCTGATACCCTGACCTTTGGCCTGGTAACGGATCATCCCTGACCTGCTGGACTTCCTGTGCTTCCTACCATACCTCCCACGGGGCTGCCACCCCTCCTTCAGTCCCTCAGTTCCAAGGACTTCCTTATCACCAGTCTGTTATCTCTTAACCTCTACCATTGCACCTACAGGCACTTCTTCAGAAGACTCTCCACCGTCCAAGCCATCCTACAGCTTACCGGAGACCCGTGCCTCCGCGTGCTTCCGATCCCCTGTCCCACTCTCGGGGGTTCGGGTGCGCGTGGTCGTAAGGGCAAGCCGCTCTCGGCATCTCGGCCTTGGTAAGTATTGGCGTGACAATCGGTAATAGCCACACGAACCGCAAGGAAAGGTGCCAAGAGTGTTGCAAGGGTCTCCACGGGTGAGACCCCTGAATTCGCTCCTGACCAGACGGTCACCCACCGATGTGTTACGTCGGAAGGTGACCAACGGGTCAGGAGACACAAAAGGGCCCACCACTGGGTCATTAGTTAGAACGTGCCAGTATTTAATTAGGATCTGTCTAAGTTCTGTATGTTCGTTTGAAAAGGTAGTGATTATCCTGGTATAGGGGCTTGAGACAGAAGTAGGTTTATTTTGTGATCGTAGCAGATCTTTGCTATCACGACTGTTGGCTTTAGTAAAGGCTCTTTTTAGACATCTATGGCTGTAGCCTTTATCTAGAAGGCGAGTTTTGAGGGCTCTAGCTTCTCTGAGGAAATCGTCATTGTTGGAACAGTTGCGCTTAATCCTAAGAAATTGACTAAAAGGGATGGAGTTGGATGGAGTTGGGCACACCCGACGGACCTGTGATGCGATGCTGACATTTATGTAGATAGATGGAAGGAATCTAATACAGTATCTAAACGGCAAATAGATGTATCCATATATCAATCTATTTTTCATGCAACACCCCTAATTGGCATTATGGTGATCGGAATCTGGAGTGCTACTTGGGGAATTAAGCATAGCTTTTGATCCATATAACAAGTACAGCGGTCTGTACTAGTAAGTCCTTCTATTATCATCAACTATTTCTTTGTTCTTTCCTCCCAAAGCCCCCTTTCCATGTACCCTGATCATCTATATTTCATCTTGATACATCTGAAATTATTTTGATTGGTATATTCTATTCATGTACTTTTCCAGACTATATCATACAACCTCACAGGAAACCCCTGAAGAAGGAATCACATCTATAATATTCCGAAACATGTCGGGTCTCTAAAATGTATCATGTATGCATGTGTTTCTTTGATTAGAACCCTCATTAACATAATATTGGTGAAACAGTTGTATGACATACCCATTGTTTTGAACTTCTATTGTGTTAATTTTTGAATAAAGTATATATTTTTTACAATTTTATGATCACTTGATTTATACCAGTCATTACTATTGATCACAACCCTGTGTGTACTTTTTCCTCCCCTCTCACCCGCAAAATCCCTGGGGCAATTCTCCAATTTTTTCTATTATTTTGGGATGAGGTGAGGGGTCGGCCTTACTCTTTTTTAGACCAATTGTCTTTTATTAGTAGTCCATTTATATATATTATTTCAGTACTACAATGTGGACCTGCAGTCAGGACTGTGTCACCTGCAGCTGCGGAAGTCCCGGAAAGCGGGAGCGGGCCTGGAATCATTGCTGAAAGGCGGGATGGAGTCTGAGCCTGGTGACTCCCCTGCAACATAAGGGAAGAGGAGTCTGTCGTGGCCTGCAGCCTGGTCGGGGACCTGGTGACTGTAAGTACTGCCCAGCAGGAACCAGAAATTGTTCCTGAAATGCCAGCTGCCTCAAGGTGTTCTGCTGTCCTCACCTGGAAGGAGCCAGTGTAGGAGGGAGAGGTGCCCTCAGGTGAGCCAGGAGGGGAAGGCGAGGAAAGGGCCATAGATTGGGGTTCTCCCAAACTGCAAACGGAGTTCGGGTCCCTGGAAGAGATAGCAGATTGGTCGTCCCACAGCAGCGCGAAAGAGGAATGGGAGATAGGAGGCTCCCAGGTCCAGGTAATCCAGTTCGGGGTGGTAGATGTGCCACATCCAGCTATGGGAACTGAAGAAGCTGCAGGAACCCCCATCAGCAGTAGACAACTCTTCTACAACAGATCCTCCACCACTCAGACCAGAGCAGCTGAATACAGGCAGTGGGTCAGGAGGTCCTCAAATGCTTGTGCCCTGCCAGGAAAAGGAAAGCCCGGAGAACTGCCCAGGTTTTCCAGGTTCCAGCGGGAAGTTCAGCAGAGTTGCTCTGGAGTGGGGTCTGGACTACCCTTATGTCCCCTCCTGACATTGTGGAGAGTTTCCGGGGAGAGTAGGAGGATGATCTAGTGTGGGAGTACCTGCATATCCCCAAGCCGTTGCGGGTGCCAGAGTGTGAGGAGACCTGGGCTCACTTTGGGAACATTTGGAGGGAATGAAGGCTGGGGAGAGCAGGTCACAAAGACAGAGTGGTGGATGTGAAGGCGGGACAGCCTGTGAGGATCCACTCTGTCTCCATCAGGGAAGAAGGGGCGGCAGGAGGAGCAACATTTCTATGTGTGAGAGGACTGTTGAAGTAGGCAGCTCACCACTGAAATGGCCACATGGACTGCGGGAAAGTTACAGAATGTGTTCCTTTTTCCCTGACTCTTTTGCAGGATCAGACCAGCCTGCTTGGTGCTGTTTGGTGCCCGATAGATGGACTTTCCAGTTTATGGATGCTGGGTGAGGTCTGGTTCTTGAATTGACTCTTTAAGGAGCCCATTAGTCCGGGGAGGGGCCCCTCCCACCAGGAACTCCAAAGAGAACTGTTCACTTCTGGTACTGTGTTTTTTTCTGCTTTTTTGTCTCTGTCAGCAGAAAAAAGAAGAAAAACAAAGTGCTTAAAGTGATACCTGTGGATTTGGTGTTAATGTTTCTGTCAGCAGGCTGGTAAACCCTTACTGACAGAAAACTATGTAGTTGCATAGGATGTTGTTGTTGTGTTTTAGTTTTCACAGGTTCTCTTTAGATGGGACCATCCATCTTCGGCTGGAGTCAAGAATCCCTGTAAGTATTTCCCTCAAGGGGGAGGTGCTCTGGCCTGAACGTGTAGTAAAAACAATGAAAATAAATAAAAGTTCCTAAATCTACCCCCTATTTTGTAGACGCAATAATTTTTCAAACTAATCAATTTACGCCTATTGCGATTTTTTTTTACCAAAAATATTTAGAAGAATATATATCGGCCTTAACTGATGAATAAATTAGTTTTTTTTAATTTTTTTTGGATATGTATTAGAGAAAAAAGTTTTTGTTTTTTTTTCAAAATTGGTGCTCTTTGTTTGTTTATAGCGCAAAAAGTAAAAACCGCAGATGTGATCAAATAACACCAAAAGAAAGCTCTATTTGTGGGGAAAAAAAAGAGTTAAATTTAGTTTTGGTACAATATCACATGACCGTGCAGTTTCAGTTAAAGCGACACAGTGCCCTATCGCAAAAAAATGGCCTGGTCATTAAGGGGCAAATCCTTCTGGGGCTGAAGTGGTTAAATGCCTGGGGGGGGGGAGTTGTTCGGGTGGGAGCTGGAGATGGAGTGCTAGGCTGTCGTGGCCCCCCAGTCTGGGGGGGTGACCTTGGGCCTGGGGCTCGGGGGCCAACAGAACCCTTCTCACAACACACGGAGGTGTGTCCTGGACAGGTGGCATGGTAGCAAGGAGAGGACAGCAAGGAGAGCACTGCCAGGCAAAGTCTCCAGGGAGGAAAAACAGGTTGCAGTCAAGAGGGCTGGTGAGTGACACATAGTCAGGAGAGGACTGGGGAGACACGCCTGAGAGGACTGGAGATTTAAGTCTGGGATGGGTACAGAGCCAGTGGAGTGGACTGTGGTGGCATGGTGGCAGAGGCAGCTGCAGCCAGGAGGGAGGCAGGGCCTGAAGAGGTAGTACTTGGAGCAGTAGCCACAAGGACAGCTAGCACTGGGACTTTCTATATTTTTGCTACACCAAAGGGGCTTGCGGTCCCTGCCTGTAAAGGGCATTCAATTTAGGCCTGGCTGAGCCAGTGTCAGGCCTGCAAACCAGTGCTAGCTGGTCCTGGAAAAGCAAGCAAGTAATGTGCTTGAGGTGTTAAGGAGAGATAGTCTGCAAGCAAGAGTTGTGCTGGAGCTTAAGTGTGGAGGTGTATATACAGAGAGTGTATATAGGTTGAGTCCCATGTACACTGTGCTTCAATCAAGTGGGCATCCCATACTCCCTTACCCCATCCAAGTTTAATACCCCTCAATAAAATAAAAAACAAAGTTAAAGGTCTAGTTTTCTGCCTGAGGGTGAATGTGAACTGTGTGCCTGGCTGGGCAGAGTGAGCGGCGGACCACAATACTGTGGAGGAAGCAGGATTGCCTTGTCTCGAATGGTGGAGATTCTGGGGCAATCTCTGTGGCTAAGCTTCTCCTTACAAAGTATCAACATGAGCGAATTGTAAACAAGGTGTACAAGTTAAAATGGTCAACTTGACCATTGAAATCCAGGTCAGGGATCCTGGAGGTCTCAAGGTCTTTTTATGCAGATCTTCTGGGGGAGAAGAACCTCGATTAGGCAGGAATATCAAGTTTTCTGGATGCAACTTCAGGTCTGCAAAATAACATTACTTTGACAAGTTTGACAGGAAAGATTACAGCATAAGTGGAGGTGACCATGGCTATTGATAAGCTGGCCATCAAGAAAACTCCTGGGCCAGATGGACTGACAGCCGAGTTCTACAAGTGTTTCAAGTCCACCCTAGCCCCTTTTCTTGCGGAGGTATTGAATGGCTGTCTGCAAAAGGGTTCGCTCCCTCCCCCATAAGGCAGTCTGCTGTGATCCAGAAAGGTAAAGATCCTTAGATGATTGAGAACTGGTGCCCCACTAGCCTTCTTAAAGTGTTTGTTAACTTACAAAAAAATAGGACCCTGTCCCTTTAAAGCATGTTTTACAGCACAGTGCTTGTGCTGTGTAATTTGGCCCCCTGTATCACCTGAAGTACCTGGTTGATCCTGCCTGGTTCTGCCCTATCCCCTGTAAACTGACCACAGTATATCATGTCTGCTGAGCCCTGACACTGTGGTCAGTTTTCGTGCCTCCCAGGGGCGGCTCCAGACCAATTTTTTTGGGGGTGGTATGGTGGTGCTTGAGGAACAAGCGGAGGAGCTACTGCAGCGAGCAAAGCCTATCGCACACCTGTGGGCATAGCCAAGCTGGGTGTGGACAGCAAATGGGCGTGACCGGCAAGTGGATTTTTCTTCATGGTCTATGGCTTGTAATGTAACACTGTAACATTAAAATAAGCCCAGCTGGTAGAAGAAATGAAAACCCCCAGCTTGTGTCAAGTTCAGCAATAACTGTTAGCACAGCAAAATAATTAACTCACAGTACACACAATATTCAACCCACAGTATGACACAGAAATGAACCCCTAGCACAGTACAGTAATTAACCAAGGCATGGTTCAATACTTGACCCTCAGCATGGCACAGTAATTAACCCCCACCAGCACCACACAACAAACAACCCTCAACATTGGACAACAATTAACCCCCAAAATTGCACAACAATTAGCCCCAACACTGCACGATAACAAACCCGCAGCATGTTACAACATTTAACCCCCAGCACAACACAGTAATAAACCCCCAGCACAACACAATAGTAAATCCTGAGCACAGCATAGCAATTAACCAGAAATGCACATTAATTAACCCCCGACATTGCACAATAAACCCCCAGTAGTATAGCAATCAGTTGGCCACATTCACTGTACAACATACCCTGTTTCCCCGAAAATAAGACCTAGCGTGATTGTCAGTGATGGCTGCAATATAAGCCTTACCCCCCAAATAAGCCCTATCCTGTTTGCCCGAAAATAAGCCCTACCCTGAAAATAAGACCTACAAGGACTTTAACTAGGGCTTATTTGGGGGGTAGGGCTTATATTGCAGCCATCACCGACAATCACGCTAGGTCTTATTTTCAGGGAAACAGGGTAGCATACAGAGTAAAAAGGTTAGCACTATATAGCGTATAGAGTGTAAGGGTCAGGACTACGTACCACATTTGTTCCTCCGTGTGCCCTTTTACATTGGTGGTCAATACTCAGAGTGCACCCTTACATTAGTTGTCAGTGGTGTGCGCCCTGTACAATGGTGACCAGTATGTCCTGACCTATGTATATAAATAAATAGCAAAAAAAGTGCAGCCCAACCCTACACTTAAAATTGTCTTGACCGATAAGTGCAATGGTAAAACGTATATAGGAATAAAAGGAATTTCCAGTGCAAATCAACCAATGTATTGCAATATAATGATGGTGTCACCCCCTCTACAAAAATATTTTGAGAAATTGCAGAGCTGCAATGTGCAAATATTGGTGAAACCCCCTATATATAGTAATAATAATAAATGTAACATTGATATACGTTTTAATTTTTTTTTTTTTTCAAAAAAGTTTTTATTGGGTTTTACAAGGTAACAAATAGTACATAACATACATCTCAATAGTCAAGGTTACAAGCATGTAATAGGCACACACAGTCTATTATTATAGGCTAGCGAAACGAGTGAGGGGTACAAGTCTCAATGAACGATATGAAGAAATGCGTAGAGAAAGACCTGTATATTAACGTCTATACATGGTCAGTTGTTGTGATATGATAGGGGGTATCTATAGGACTCGTCAACACTAATTAAAAATGTTTTATCTATCAATTATTATTGCAGATATCGCCTCTTGAGACGATAAGCGTTAATTTGCGAAAATCGGGTTGAGCATGCGGATTATATCCACACCGTCGAAGGTCAACCCCGTTTCCGTTCACCCCTAAAGGGACCTTTGCTGTGAATGGGATGGGGTGTAGGAAGATTCGGTAAGTACGTATAGGGTTGACGGTATGGCGAGATGTAGTCTTGGTTCCCGATAGGAAGTTAAATTAGCAGGGTAGTAATGGTGGCGGAACTTATGCCCCGTACACACGGTCAGACATTGATCGGACATTCCGACAACTAAATCCTAGGATTTTTTCCGACGGATGTTGGCTCAAACTTGTTTTGCGTACACACGGTCGCACAAAGTTGTCCGTATTTCCGATCGCCTACCACGCGGTCACGTACACCACATCCGACGAGACTCGAAAAGGCCAGTTCAGAACCAAGCGCGGCACCCTTTGGGCTCCTTTTGCTAATCTCGTGTTAGTAAAAGTTTGGTGAGAGACGATTCGCGCTTTTTCAGACTCGTGGCTTTCAGATTGTTTTCTGCGGTTCAGTTTGTGCTTGTGGGTTTGTATCTACTCTTCAGTGCGTGCAGCGAGTACCCTTGACTTGTCAATGTGTTCTTGTTCGTTCGTTACTGTTTTTCAGGTCGCTCTTCACAGGCCTTGCTGTCCTTCAGTGCGTTCTGTTACTTTGTTCTGAGCAGCCGACCATTTTCTAGCCATGTTGCGTATACGTACTCCTCGGTGTTGGGGTCCTGACCTTGACACAAGTCCAGTCCATGAACAGGGTGGGGAGGAGTTCATGGACCAAGAATTGGTTGCTTCAGCGTGACCAGTTCTCTCATATGCCTTTGCTCCGTGAGATCCGTGAGAAAAATCCTGACGATTTCAGGAACTTTCTCAGGATGACGGACCCCGTATTTCACCGTTTGTTGGCTTCGCTGACCCCCTATATCAGCAGGCAGGATACCTGCATATGAGGCAAGCCATCACTCCGGAGCAGAGGCTGGTCGCTACCCTGCGGTACTTGGCGACAGGGAGAAGCCTGCAGGACCTCAAGTTCTCGACAGGCATCTCCCCCCAGGCTCTGGGGATCATTATCCCAGAGACCTGTTCTGCCATCATCCAGGTCCTGCAGAAGGAGTATATGAAGGTAAGATTTATCCTTTAATATCACATTTTATTGTATTGAATTTATTGTTTGCTAATATATTGTATTTCTTTCCTCATTCCCTAATTACCATGATTGTAATATGCTGTGAATGTCCCCTTTGTTCTCATGCATGCTGGATTTTTATGTAATGATTTTATTTTATTTATTTTCATACATATTTGCCTTCACTTACCTCCCCAGCATGGTCTCCTGGTCCTATATTCACCTCATGTAGTCACTTAACAATGTATTCTATCAGCTCCATAGTAGTGCTTTTCCCCAAACACCCCCTAAAATGTTTAGAAATGTGATTTGTGCTTTCAATTCAGGCAGAGTGCCAGAGGCTTTTTTTTGTAGTGTCCCCAAATCATTTTTATTAACCCTCCCTCCCCCCCAACTGCTAAGTCAGCTGATACCAATTCTCTATCTATCCATAATCATCTATCTGCTGACTTTGCCAAACCCATACACACTATACCCATCTCTTTTGTGCTCAGATTTATGGATGAATTCCCCAAAGCATGTAGTGCAAGGGCCTGCCTGTATACTTTCAAATGGTACTGTTTCAAGTTTTTGTATCCTATTATTATCTTGATAGGTAATAGCAGAATGTCCAAATGTGCTCAAATGTGTACAATGTGTATTTATATCTTTGTATTATGACACTTCTTACCTGTCCAGTGGGCTGCCAATAGTGTAACTAAGGAGGGGCTGTTCCAAGTTATACCCTGTATTTAGGCATTCATCTCTCAATGAAGTGAAGAGGGTTACCTGTCCAAGATTCCCCCCTATAATGTTAGAAATGGCCCATGAGAGAGGGGGAGGGGGAATATGATAGGTGTACCTTATACTTTGGTGTTGTAAAATTCCCCTTAAGAAATATTATCTGGATGTTGGCCAAGAATGTTTATGTCTAATCTGCTTTCCATGTTTATGTGCAAAAATACTAAGTTTTTTTTGTTTTCCTCAACAGTTCCCTTCCACGCCACAGGAATGGCAGACTGTGGCCTTCCACTTTGCCCAGCGGTGGGACTTTCCTAACTGCGGAGGGGCAATTGATGGGAAACACGTCCACATCAAATGGCCAGATGTCCAATGGTGGAGTCATCGCCCAGACGGAGTTTTACAGGCGTCTCCAGAATGGCAGCTTGGACTTGCCACCTCCAGAAGAGAATGTGGAAGGACTCCCATTCGTCTTCATTGCAGATGAAGCATTTGCGCTGGGGGACCATCTTATGCGGCCATTCCCGATGAGGACCCTCACCCCGGAACAGAGGGTTTTTAATTACCGGCTGGCCAGAGCCAGAAGAGTGATGGAGAACACATTTGGAATCCTGGCCAGCCGGTTCCGCCTATTTCTGACACCCATCCATATGGCGGAGTATAAACTTAATCATATAATCCTGGCGTGCTGTGTTCTACATAACTTTTTACACCAACATTCTGCCAACTATGCTGGCTCAGTTGGGCCTGAGGCCAGAATTCTAAATGAAACAACCCTGACGGCGCTTGAAAGTGGCCGTCCTGGCCTGCCCTCCCTAAATGCCCCGTGATGCCCGGTTAAGATACCTTGAGTTCTTTGCGGGTAGGGGGGCCATCAATATGCCAGAAAATTTGTGAAGCCTTTATCAAATAAAAACAAAAAAAAAAAGCAAATCTTTGTTGACATTTACTGCTTGTGTTTGTTTTAGCTGACCCTGACAGAAATGTGGGGAGTCCTGAAAATGGCGTGATTGTGTAACCTTATACAAAGCACTGTTGGGTGTTATTTACTAAAGGCAAAGACACTTTGCACTACAAGTGCACTTGAAACTGCACTGAAACTGCACTTGTAGTGCAAAGAGGATTTGCCCTTAGGAAATAACCCCCATTTTCACAGAAAGCAGCAATTACATCACCACAAAGTGTTGTAGCGTTGAGACAATAATCCACACATTCTTGATTAACAATCTTTTTAATACCTGCACAAGGTATTATGTGCATTTAGAAAAAGTTTTTAAAACAAACCAACATGTTTGTTGTATAACAATTTTTGGGGGGGCATTATAAAAAATAGAAATGTCCATTTAAGATAAAACAGGCATGTGTAAAACTAACAAGAAAGACACAAATCTTGAACTTACAAAGTTCACATTTGGTAGAACTTGAAGGCAATATCAGACATGAGTATTTAGGAACTGTGTTTGATATTGCGTTCAGATGGGGTGAAGTCACCCCAGGAAAAGCCAAATTTGGAAGATGCACACAAATTTCCCAATGTCAACATGTGCTAGCTGCCATCACGGGGGATCAAGGGACGTGTTTTGGGGGAGAAACCCCTTCCTTTCAGCTACTTTATTATTGAGGAAGGGGTTGCACCCCCCAAAACACGTCCATTGATCTCCCGTGATGGCAGATAGCACATGTTGGCACACTGTGTGCATCCTGCAAATTTGGCTTTTCTAAAAATCGCTAAAACATTATTTTTTTGAATAACATCATTGATGTTTTTCTTGAGGTTTTCCAATTGTAAATTACACCCCATGATCTCCCCGATCAGGATCTGGGCACTTTTTGATGTGAAAGGATCTGGATCCACAACATCACGATCACCTAAAAAGAGAGAAACCAAACAAAAACAGGTATCCAAAAATATGCCGGCATCCATCTCTTACCTGAGCCTGTGGTCACAGACACTCACCTGTTGTGGTGACAATTTCCACCACGTCTTCTTCCTCCTGCACTTCTTGGGTTGGGGGGATTTCCCCTTCTTCCAGAGGTGGGGGGTCTGTGGTCTCCTCGGATGAGGGGTGTCCTCTGAGTCTTTTCTCCCCTATGTAAAACAAAAATGCTATACTTAAAACACAGATATTTGATGGCAGAACTATAAATAGGAAACATTGCTTGGAAGTGGGGTACAATTGCCAATTTTGGCAGAGTTTCAAAATGTAGCATTTTCAGTGTTCTTTGTCAAGCTGCAATACTTTACCTGTTTGGTACAAGCTTCACAGGTGGTCACCCCTATAGTATACACGGGAGCACCTGTGTGGCCCCCCTAATAAAAATGGTGTTCTGGGGTCCCACACTAGTGCTCCAGTGTCCAGATGTGAAAACAGCTGCTGAGTGTCCTCTCCTTACACAGAATCTAGTTTGCATTTCATTCTAGTAACAAAGCCATCTACACAACCAAATTAGTTTCATACAAGTAGGGCGTAAAAAATGTGGCCAAATGCATATGGCCAAAACAATGGTGTTTTATAGGCCGAAAGAAAAATGTTTGATATGAACGAATAATGTGCCCATGAACATGAAAGTTGCCAATTTAAAAAGTACACTTTTAAGAAAAGCACATGGAGCAGCACGAACGTAATAAACATAAAGAATAGGAACACAGCACAACTACTTACTTTTTTGCAGCACTCTCCGGATCTTTCTGTACTGCTCATGTTCTCGTAATCCAACCACCGTTTCCTGAGCTGATCCTTCAATCGTCGTACCCCGAAATTCCGGTGCAGACTTTTGACCACTTTCGCCATGATCTTGGCCTTTCTGACATTGGGGTTGGGGTAAGGTCCATACTTCCCATCATAGTCGGCCTTCTTCAGGATGTTGACCATCTCCAACATCTCCCCAAAGGACATATTTGAGGCCTTAAATCTCCTTCTGGATCGGGACGTGTCCGGATCCGGGCTTTCCTCCTCCTCGTTCCTGTAATTAGCACGCACCTGCTGTGTATCCGCCATGTGCTCTTCCCCCACTGTGCAGAATGAAAAGGGGTGGGGAATAGGGTTGCCACATCATCCCTTTAATCCAGGACACATATTAATTACACAGGTTCTTCTGATCCTGATTTAATGCAGATAAGGCACCAAGTGAGTTTAATTACCACCTTAATCAGCCATGGAACCTGTGTAATTAATGTGTGTCCTGGATTAAAGGGATGATGTGGCAACCCTAGCGGGGAATAGACTAGAAAGAACGTCAGGGTCGGGCGGAGTTACACGCATGTGCAGTGTGTATAAAGCGTAACACGCGTGCGTATTACGTACGATCTGTGAGCGGAGGAAGGAGCATCGGAGGCGCCAATCGTAAGAACGAAGGTAAGAGCCAAACTTGGGCCTATACTGTTTCTAGATTGAGGCCTATATTGTAACAAGATTAGGAGAGTTTTGGCTGACATTAGGGTTTGTCTTATTTTGTGTCTTGCAGTGAAAATGGATATCTGGAACGATACCGACTTCATGGCAATATTCATTGACATGTTCAGGGAGCTGCCTTGTCTGTGGGAGATCAACCACCCACATTATAAGAACCAAACAAAGAGGAAGGCAGCGCTGGATCAATTGTTGGAAATTGTGAAGCAGGTGATCCCCACGGCAGACATCACATATTTGAAGATCCTAATTGGTGGACTGAGGAGCACATATGTAAGGGAGCGCAAGAAAGTCCAGGATTCGCAGAGATCCTGAGCAGCAGATGACATCTATGTCCCCAGGATGTGGTACTATGACAGGCTGCATTTTCTGGCAGGCCAGACTGAACCCAGGCCAGCACTCTCCAGTCTTCCTTCCACGCTTCCTTCCCCCTCAGCTGAGGCTTCTGACGCCCAACCTGGGCCTTCCAGGCAGCAACATGTGGAGGAGCCCAGCTTGAGCCAGGTATAGCATTCTTCCAAATATTGCTGGTTGTCCAATCAATGATGTTAAATAGATGTTAGTTTGGAGTACTAATTTATGATTGTGATTGATGATGCAAAACATTACAACCATGTCCCTTTTTCATACACAGGGAAGTCGCAGCCAGGAGGTGGCCGGGCCAAGCAGGCTGCCTGATATGCAGGTCCCTCCCCTACACCTGCAAAGAGAAAGTGGCAGGAAGAGGAGTACCCTAGAGGAGGCTGCCATAGGCCTCTTTTGGAAGGCTACAGAGGCCCTGGGAGCACCACACACCGTGGAGGAGGACTTTGCTGCCATAATTGCCTGTAAAATGCAGCGGATGGAGGAGGGCCAACAACTCATGTGTGAGTCATTAATGTTGGAAGCTCTCAATAAGGGGTTGAGGGCCCAAATAACATCTGAGACCCACATTTGTGACCTCACACATGGTCCTCCTCCTCCTCCAGGTCCTACTACTCATCCTCCTCCACCTCCAGGTCCTAATAGTCCTCCTCCTCCTCCAGGTTCTACTCCTCCTCCTGCCACATCTCCAACAGCAGAGCCACAGCCAGGAAGGAAGCGTGGAAGGAAGACCAGAAAGTGAGGACCCTGGATCCAGTCTGGTCTGGCAAAAGATGCAGCCTCTTGTGGTACCACAGCCTGGGGACACAGATGTCATCTGCTGCTTTCCAGATCTGGGACTTCTGGACCAGACTGCACTCCCTTACATATGGACTCCTCAGGCCACCAATTTTGATGTTCAAGAATTGATGTCTGCCCTGGGGGTCCAAGGCTTCGCTAATTTCTGCTGTTTATCCAGCGTTGCCTCCCTCTTTGTTTGGTTCTGAGCCCTAATAAAGGATTTTTGGTTTCAATTATACTTGCCTATGTGTGTTTTCCTTCAAAAAGGACATTTTGTTTGTGAGGATTCAGGTACATTTCAAAAATAAAATGTGAAATTAACAAGAGACACCAACACACAAAACACACACAAAAATATTCTGGAGTAAAACTAAAAATAAAATAAAACAAAGATCAGCCTTGGAAAAAATACAAACCTAAAATAAAAAAAAATCTGCCTTTTAAAAAAAAATATATATATATTTTTGTCAGATGTGACAAATCAAAATATATTAAGGGAATCCCGATAAATAATAAAGAAAGAAGTTTGTGAGAAGTCTGTGTGAATATGAGCAGCAAAACTACTTCATTCTTCTCACATTATAAAAAAGAAGAGAGTGCGCTGTATTAAACCATTTTTACCATTGCACCGTGCCGAAAGTGTTGTATCCATTACGAACGCTAAGTTTACCAGACCGAGCTGTTCCATCTCGGAATTTCTTCTGAGCATGCATGGCACTTTGTGCGTCGGAACAGGCCACACACGTGCAGAATTGACGCGATCGGATTTTGTTGTCGGAAAATTTTATAGCCTGCTCTCAAACTTTGTGTGTCGGAAAATCCGATGGAAAATGTCCGATGGAGCCCACACACGGTCGGAATTTCTTACAACACGCTCCGATCGGACATTTTCCATCGGAAAATCCGACCGTGTGTACGGGGCATTAGAGTGATCATCTGGGAGTAGAATCCTTGCCTGTAAGGTACTGCAAGTAAGAGTGTGTTGAAGGGATAGGTGTGAGGAGCTCCTGAAGTTAAGACATTATCAGGGCAATGTGGTTAGGGAAGAATGAGGTGTGGGGGGGAGGGGATGGCGGGTGTGCGAGGTGGGAGGACGCGGAGCGGAAAACGGCTGAAAGCCTTCAGGGTGGTGGTGTTGGTATTGGAGATGGAGCGGTCTGTGTTTGGGATTGTCTATAATGTAGCCAGTTTGCCCACGTGGTATGAAATTTGGTAGGGTTGTAGTTGGCTTGACATATGAGTCTTTCCATGTCTGCTATTCTGTCTACCCTATGGATCCAGTCTTTCACCGTGGGGGGGAGCAGGATTCCTCCACAAGGCAGGAATACAAAGGTTGGCCGCATTAATGAGGTGTAAAGTTAGGGATTTTTTGTAAGAACTGAAGGAATCTGGAGCGTGGTGTAGTAAATAGCGTACAGGAGAAAAGGCCGGTGAGTATGTGGTGATGTGGGAGATCAGCTGGTGGATTTCCGACCAAAATGGGTGTATAAGGTTGCATTCCCACCAAATGTGGAGTAGGGTGCCTTGGGTTGTGTTACACCTCCAGCAAGTCGGGGGAATGGTGGGATGAAAGTGATGGACCATGTCGGGCATCCTATACACCATTTAGAGAACAGTCTATATCTATTTTCCTGTGTTGAGACGTTGATGGAGCCTTTGTGCATAAGGGTGAATATGTGATCCCATTCGGGGTGAGATCTATGGAAAGGTCATTTTCCCATTATTTTGTCATCTTTGACCTTGTACCGTGAAAACAGGAGGGAGTAATTTACGGAGATTAAGTGACCCTGGGGTTCCATACTGAAGGAGAGGAGTTCAAATGGTGTGCTCCCTATGCCAAAGGGAGGTGTGTTGGGGTGTTTGAAAGAAATGTCTCAGTTGTAGGTTGTGACAGACTCACCCAGGATAGAGGCTTTTGGAGGGGACTGAATGCAAGCCTCTTGCCAACCGATTATGGGCCCTAGCGTTTGGAGGAAATAATGGAGCACAGAGAGCGAAGACTGAAGTGCACTGGGCACAGGAAGATTTAGAGATTTCTGTTTGAACTTACATACAGCCTGCCTGGTGTTTGTTCTGAGCTATCACAACTGGATTCGAACGGCACATAGCTGTAGTTCGAATCCCGGAGCATCAGTTGACCGAACCATCAGACGTTGCGATCTGCAATCTGATTCTATAGCTGCAGAGGAGTGTCGGGAGAGTGGAATCGAGCGAGCAGGGGCTTGTTACATAGGTATTTGTAGAAAGGTATATTGTAGTTAGGTAATATTGCAGAGAGTGCAGGGTGTAGTGATATGATATATATTGGGTGGATAGATAATTAATATTTAGGTATTATAATGATGATGATGTAAGTACTCTTCCGCAGCAACCCAATTCTTCCAGAGAGATGCACTTTATTGACTTCCAACAGAGAACAAAGTCCAAGGTCCACAGATGACAAAAAATCCGACAGAGTAGATATAATTCAGAGACCCGTGTTCCTAGGTCTGTGTGTTCACAGCCATACACAGACAAGCCTATACCAAAAAAAACTAAAGACTGAATGCCGTGTTATATTCACTAGACACTGAATGGCTGAGCAATTTAATTGGCCGTTTCTATTCAGGTCTTTTATATACTTTAGTCTTTCAGACAGACAACAACTCCCAGCCGTGAACAGCTGCAGTCATAAACCACCCCAGTTTGCACTCCCGCATATCAACATCAACAAGTCCCCTTAGATATGTGTAATTAGATTAGATTAACAGATACCACCTGAACACCCTTTGAAATGTTCAAATAGACTTGCAAAAGATTCACACTTTAAAGGGTCTTCAGCTGTCCCCTTGCTATGTTAAAATTCAGTTGGCTTGGACAAATCAACCATTGTCAATTGAATTCTGGCCTGGTCAATATTGACTGTATGTGTACATATATATAATAATATAATGTCCCACATAAATCGGTGAACATATTACAACATATACAACACAGGGTAAGGTAGGAACGTCCCATTTTGAAAGCTATGTGCCCTGGCTTGTGAGGTGTGTGCCTCAAGAGTTGGGTCCTTCAGTGTCAAGCCCCGGGGAAAATCCGGGTTGTTGTCCAGTGGGGTCATAGGGCCGGGCGATGGTGTGATAGTGAGTAATTTGCACGCCAGTTTGAAAATTGATAATGTGGCACCAATGAGTGGGTGTGATGAGAAATCTTTGGGTATATTTCTGTGGTTAATCCATGGCGAGTTAGAAATCGGGAGACTTGCAAAGGAATCTTCCAGAGTGATCCAGTCTTTGGAGGGGCAGTGTACGTGCCGGTCAGGTGACAGGCCCAATGGTATTTTTGAAGGTCTGGGAGACCCAGGCCACCTAACAGTTTGGGTAGAACCAGCCTGCCCCTTCTAAGTTGTGGGTTTTTGGAGGCCCAAACAAAGGTTCTACAGATACGTTTATAGGACGAGAAGAAGGAGACCGGTAGTTTAATCGGTATTGCTTGGAGGAGATAGAGGATTCTGGGCAAAATATTCATTTTTAGTTTTAATTTAATTTTTTTCGTAAAGGTCACTTAAATTGGTTGTAATTTTGAATCTGAGGTAAGATATTTCGGATTTTTCCCACACAAACGGGAAATTACTTTTACATAGGTTTACAGTTTCATTCGGCAGGGTGATATTGAGGGCCTTAGATTTCTTGAAATGAATTTGAAGGTTAGATAGGGTTTTGAAAAGAGCGAAGTCAGCCAGAAGGTTGGGGATGGTTGTTATAGGGTCTGTAAGGAAAAGCAAGATGTCATTGGCATAAGCTGCCATTTTATACTGATTACGATGGATATCTATGCCTCTGATGGCGGTATTATCTCTCAATCTACGGAGCATGGGTTCCATGGTCAGTATAAATATTAGCGGCGACAAGGGGCAGCCCTGACGAGTTCCATTGGATACAGAGGAGGCGTCCGACAGCCCGCCGCTGATCCTGAGTCTGGCTGTCGGGGAGGCGTATAGGGCTAAAATCATTTGTAGCATGCGGGTTCGTAAGCCCACGGCTTGTAACGTGGCCTCCATGTAGTCCCAGGCCACCCTGTCGAACACCTTCTCTGCATCCAGGGAGAGGAAAAAGCCTGGTGAAGATGTGGTTGTGAGCCAATGGTGAATGTTTAGGGCTTTAGTGGTGTTGTCTTTGGCTTCACGGCCAGGGACAAAACCGACCTGGTCAAGTGCAACCAAAGTTGGAATGAAGGGAAGAATACGATTGGCTAATGCTTTTGCGTAGAGTTTTAGGTCCACATTTAGTAGCAATATGGGGCGGTAATTGGTGACAAGTGTGGGGTATTTGCCCTGTTTAGGAATAAGTGTGATATGGGCTTTGAGTAAGTCGTTGTGTGCAGCAGAGTCTGGTGTAAGGTTGTTGAGGGCTTTGGCTAGATGTGGGAGGAGAATAGTCGGAAAGGATTTGTAGTAGCTGACCGAAAGGTCATCCGGGGCAGGGCTTTTGCCCGTCTTCATTTGTTTTAAGGCTGTGAGGAGTTCATCCGTGGAGAGGGGAAGATCTAGCGTTTGCGAGTCTTCTGGGGATAGAGGGGTTGGGCCAAGTTGTGCTAAAAAGTCGGTAATGGCCGTCAAGCGGTCTACTTTAGTGTCAGTGGCTTGGGCAGATTGAAGGTTGTAAAGTTTGGAGAAATATTGGATGAATTGGGACGAGATGCCCTCATTGGTAACCACTGCGTCTCCCTCGGGGTTGTTGATTTTATGAATGATGTGCGCAGCCTTTTTGGTTTGGAGAGCCCTCGCCAGGAGTTTACCGGCTTTGTTGCCAAATTTGTAATACAGTTTTTGTGTCAGTGCAAACTTGCGTTTTAGCGTGTTGTTAAGCGCTTCTAAGAGTTCCTCTCTTGCCTGAGACAGTTCGGTTAGTGAAGAAGTAGCGAGAGAAGCTTTGTGTGCCTGTTCGAGCGTGCGGTTAGTTCAGCGATACGGGCATTCTTAAGTTTGTTCCGGTGTGCTGCGATAGTACGAATGAGTCAATGGTGGCTTTGGTGAGGTGTGTCAGATCATTCTGGGAGAGAAAAAAATGGTACTTGTGTGGCGCGGAGAAGAAAGTAAAAGCTTTTTCTTTGGGGTGCAACGTACGCCATGTGTCATGGAGTAGTAAGTTGCTAAGTTGCTGTTTGATCGCCCGTAAGGCCCTATAGGTTAGGGATGATGTTCCATTCAATGTGTCAATAGAAGGGGTTAGTGACACAATAAAATCACCTCCAACAATAAGGGTTCCTGATTGGAAGCTGGAGAGCAGCTGAAGGGTGTTGCAAAAAAAGGTGACTTGGCCGGAGTTGGGGGCATAAATGTTGGAAATTGCAAGGGGCATTTGATGCAGGATGCCTTTGAGAAAAAGGAATCGGCCTAGCGGTTCCCTTTGTACGTCAGTCACCTGGAAAGGGCAGTGTCTAGAAATGAGAGTGGTTACACCTTTAGATTTTGCCTCGGTATTGGAGGAGTGAAAGACCGTGGGGAAGTGGTTGTTCTGTAGTTTGGGGATGGAGTCCGACCGGAAATGTGTTTCCTGTATGAGTGCTATTTGGGTTTTAGATTGTCTTAAAGAGTAGAGGAGTTTAGATCGTTTTTCGGGAGTGTTGAGGCCCCCCTAATATTAAGTGAATATAGTTTGAGTGTGCGGAGTTGCGACCGTATTGCATCGAGGGGAGAGCCGGTGTCTAACGTGGCCGTCATTGGTGAGGGAGGGGGAAGGAAAGTGAGGGGTGGGGGGAGAGGTGTAGGGTCTGGAGAGCGAGAAGGAGATGTGATTTAAGGGTATGGGTGTCAGGGGGGAGTCCGAAGAGGTGTGGATCAATGTGTCCAACAACCTCGAAGGCCTGGAATCAGTATGGTACAGAACGTGGAGGGGATGCAGCAGCCCGACACAAAATCTGTGTGGAGGTTGACCAAAACCAGGGCAGTGGAGGACAAATATGAATAGGGGTCAGGAGAGAAGACATGATCTGCCGCCACAGGATAGTGTATAGTAGCAATGGAGGTAGTATACCTATGGTTTGCCCAGCGGGTTCGTGTGAAGATCTTATTGGTGAGTGTATAGTAAAAACAGTGAACCAAGGGCGGTGTGGCGTGAGCAATGAACAATAAGATAGCTGGCGGCGGGTGCCAATGGTAGATATGCCGTGGGACCAACCACCTGCCTTGACCTGTAGGAGAGGGCAGACTACAGTCTATGCCGCCTCCTTTAGGTCAGCAACGACCACTAGGAGTAGTGAGGGGTGTTGGCGTCAGCAGGAAGCATGTGCCAAGGTTAGAGAAAAGGCGTACCGAGAGCTGTTACCGTGAAACAAGGAGTTAAACAATCCATGTTGTCATGCCTCAGGGTGTTATGTTCACTTTTCAGGAGTACAGTGACAAACATGGTAAACTGAACATTTGCATAATAAACAGAGAGTGTTCTGCTGTGAAATAAACATTACAATAAGTAGTATATAGATGGCTTAAGAGCCTGAATACCAATAGGACATTACCGGGATAAGTCCAGTCGAAGCAGAGGATGAAAGACGAACAGTGTGGAAGTGATGTCTGTAGCAGTTCACAGATAAGCTTCAAGTGTGCAGCACTTGTGGACCGAAGTCTCTTGTATCGTGGGCGAGTCTATTGTTGACACAATATGGAAATAAGTACAGCGCTGCGCCAAACAATATTAAAAAAGAAAATTATAGTATACAGTTAGCAGCTGACACACCTCTAGACAAAGACAAAGGTAAAAATAGTAAAAAATAGTGTAGCGCTATGTGTATATATAAATTATAAGTATAACATATATAAACAGTGAATCTGTACGTCCTTTCCGGGAAAAAAACAGGTATTGAAACAACACTAGGTGATACAAATTAGCATTTAAAAGTGGCTACAGTAAATAAGTAATATAAATCCGTAGTATAAAAATGAGTAGTGGGTCTAGAAAACCGTACATGTGTGGCAAATCAAATAATATAGTCCATGAAAAATTGATAATTATGTTGGTAGTGACTAGTGGAATAGAAAACCACCACCAAAAGTCTATAAGAGTTGAGTGCTAGAAAAACTGAAAAATGAATAAAAAATAAAAAAACTCCCGGGGGTTTCCTCATAAACGAAATTGTTCACTTCTGGCAGATGGATAAATAGATCACAGATGGGTGGAAGGTCTAAATAGGTGGCAGGACCATCACCGAAGCATCAAAGGAGGCTTACCAGAATCAAGTGACTTGAAAAGACCTACGTCTTACAAGTCTAAGAAAGCTTGATGACCACCAGGTCTGGCGAGATGAACCGTCAGATTATCCTCGGCTTCCAAAAGGGGGGAGGGGGCTCACCACAGCGGACTTAAGCGACTTAAATGATGACCATCCCACTTCTGACACCAAAACTGATGGGGCGGGGGAAACGATGCAAGTGAACCCTCGTCTGAAATATCTTTCCTAGAGTGTTCTTTCAAACCTAATCAGGCCTCCTCACATAAGACACACACTCTCCCATCATTTGTATCACCTAGTGTTGTTTCTATACCTGTTTTTTTCCCGGAAAGGACGTACAGATTCACTGTTTATATATGATATACTTAGAGTCTATTGTTGACGGTGGGCGGTCTGGGGCGACTCATGAGTAGCTGATGTGGAAAGTGGGAAGAGGCGATGTTTGTGCACCACTGGGGCTGAAAGGTCCTCGTAGAGGCTTGATTGAAGAGCGTCTCGGGGATGTCCGCATGGTCGAGCGCCGCCTGTGAGGCTTTGCGGTTTGCGAGAGGCGGAGTCAATTGTCGCTGTGCAGTATGGGACATGTAGTGCCAGGCTTCAGGCTGTGTAGTTCGGTAGCTTCAGGCTACTAAAGAGTGGCGCCAGACACCTTAGTGGGGAGTGGAAGTAATCACAAATGAGGCAACAGGTTGTGCCATCTGGATGTGATGTTGTGCAGGCATTTTAAAGAGGGCTCTTGAGGGAGCAGAGAAACCTGGGAGAGAGGCTCGTCGAATGCTTCTTGGTCCCTGAGCGAAACGAATCCAGAACAATTATTAAAAAAGTCTAGAGTCAGAACACGTAGCAAGTCAAAAACAGAAAATGAACATAAGGGGGCCAAACTGGGTAAACATGAATGGGTAGCAGGGAGGCTTCTAACGAAATTTAGCGGTCTCTGCGTGCTCTCCTAGACCGCGGTGAGGTAGTGGGGCTTGCCTCTCTGGGTCCCGTACGGTAGATTGTATGGATACTGAGGGTAGAGGGAGAGCGTTTCTTACGATGTCTGGAGTTTTGCGCATCCATGGGTTCATCCCGTAGCAGATCATGTTTTGATGATGTGGGGCAGAATGCTGCATACCAGTTATTTACAGGGACCAGGGGAATACCAAGTGTGGCACAGATGTGAGGCAGGTCCTCGGGTACCTTGAGGATAGCTGAGCAGCCATGAGTGGATCCCGAAAGGCAAAATGGAAACTTCCATTTGTATAGGATGTTTTTCTCTCTAAGGACATCCAGTAGGGGCTTTAAGTCTCGCCTATGCTGCAGAGTAATGCCCGAGAGATCCTGGTAGATTTGGATAGGGGTTCCTTCGTGGAGGATTTGCTGTCTGCCCCTGGCTTGCTTAATTATTTCCTCTTTCAATTTGTAGTCCACGATACAGCATATTATGTCCCGCAGGGGGTCACTCTCCCTGCCTTTGGGACGCAAAGCGCAGTGGATTCTTTCCATGGCGATGGGAGTTTTCGGAGGTTGATGAAGGAGGCCATTAAATAGGCATACTACAGCCTGCGTGATGTGATCTCCCTCAATTGATTCCGGTAGGCCTCTAATTATTAGGTTGTGCCTCCGACCCCTGTTGTCGAGGTCTTCAAGGTGATGCTGCATGTCTCGCATCTGCAGCTTGTGGGAATCTATGCATTCAGTCACGGAATGTATGGCAGTTTCCTGGCGTTCTGTCACTCTCTCAACAACTTGTACCCGGTCATTCAGTGTGCGTAGATCCAGCCTTGGTTCAGATATGGCGGCGGAGAGTGTATCCTTGATGTCATCTGTGATCAAGCGTAAGTCCTGTATGTTTATGGGAGGTTGGGGTCTAAGTTCAATCCCATCTTTCCCCCAGTGGAGTGAGTGTGCAGAGGAGTCGGGGCAATCAGATTATTCAGCAATAGTGGCTGTGACTGAGAGTGAGCAGGTCCTTGGCGGGAAGGCGCCATGTTGCCTCTACCGGCCCTGAACATCTCCGGGATGTTATGGCCCTGTGACCAGGGTAAGTCTCTGAGGAATCGAGATTGGGAGGCAGAGGAGTTCCGTGAAGCTGTCCCCATTGTTTAAGATCAGTGCGGGATGCAAATACCTCAGCGTTTAGGTAGTTTTCTCCTGTGGCGGACAGAGCTCCGGGATTAGGCGTCTGTCTCCATGCCAGGTCAGGCCACGCCCCCTACATGTTTTAATTTTATTATTATTACTATATATGGGTGTTTCACCACTATTTGCACATTGCAGCTCTGCAATTTCTCAAAAAAAATTTTGCAGAGAGGGTGGCACCATCACAACTATATTGCTTACATTATTCTTATATTGGTTTTACCATTGCGCCTATAAGTCCATTTGTACAATTTTATAGAGGAAGTGTAGGGTTGTGTTGCATTTTTTACTTTATATTGATTCATGTTGGATGTGGGAACCAGCTCAAAAGATTCTGCAGGGATTGCTTTTGAAATTTTTTTGGTTGCGTGGTAGTTAGGAAGGGAGGACCCTCACCATACCAACATCCAAAATATATGCATAAGGATTGAGAAATTCAAAAAATAGGTGGACTTTGTGGGCACATAATGAAAGGAGAACTAATTAGAAAATTATACATTTTATTACAACATGATTAAAAAACATAGAAAACATACACCCAACACCCTATATGGACACAGTTACCAGTTACCCAATAATAATGCAACTATGAAGGTTGGATCTGAGGTAGAAAAATTGACTTAATGGTATGTATGGAAAATTTGATCCACTATCGCCTCCAAAGTTTGCTTGTCGATGTGTTTCGCTAGATATTAGCTTCCTCTGGACAAATACTGGGTAAGTGCTGGTATATTTAAAAACAAAGCAAAAAAATTATATATAATATGTAATACTTATATACATCAGTATAAGCATAAAGGTAATTACTTCAGCACATATCCAAGAGAGATACATATAACTATAATAACATGTACAAAAGACAAACAGACAAAAAACAACACTAAACACATATATGCTTGCCTGGTGAGCCTGTGTCCAGGGGTACCCCACCAGACTAGACAGATATAAAAAGAGCCAGAGCCTCAAATCAAATCTATGTATATGTCAGAGCGGTACATGTGCGTAAATTGATGACTGTAATGCATCCACTGGGTAGAGCAAAAAACTATGGGCCACTGTGAGATAGAATTCAGTCATGAAAAATCCTAAGAAATAAATATAAATAAACAAAGGTTTATGTAAACGTGAACTCCAAGACATTGAAGGAGGACATATAGTTATATAGGGTCCCTATCAGGTCAAAGTAATGCTAAGATGATTCTCACCTAATACAGGCATACCCCACTTTTAAGTACGTAATGGGGTTTATTTACTAAAGCTGGAAATGGCAAAATCAGGCACACGTCTGCATAGAAACCAATGAGCTTCTAACCCCAGCTTGTTCAATTAGGCTTTTGTAATAAAACTTGGAAGCTCATTGGTTTCTATGCAGAAGTGAGCCTGATTTTGCACTTTCCAGCTTTAGTAAATAAACCCCATTGCGTATTTAAAAGTGGGTATGCCTGTACATAGTGAAAGCATCAACCACAATGTTGTCGTGGATAAAACATCATACTCTTTTGTGCTATTAAGCGCCCTTCCAGCTTTTCAGTATAATGTATCTCACTAAACCCCTGTCTCCCACATTTCCCCCAGTAAACAGACAGTGACCATCTTAGCTCCATCACTCCTTCATCTGCCTCTCCTGGGCAGAGGCTCTTGGCTTTTATTCATGAACAACAAAAGGAAGTGACAAACAGGAAGTCCTAGCCCCAACAGCCAATCGCTTCTTCCAGACAAAATGATAACACAGGAAACAACATCACAGGAAATGACACTACACAGGAAATGACACTAAAGGGGAGGGCATCCACAGGAGTGGGAGGGAGAAGTGCACATGTCTCATCCACTTGAGGCATGTACACTGCTCTCCGCCCAGCCACATCCACCATCTTAGTCAGCATGGAGCCCACTAAATACTACTCAGAGTAACCAGTATCTAGTAAGATCATTCTACTTGTTCGGCATGAGAAGATCTGCGGGGACATTGCCACTGGTGTTGTCAATATAGTATATTAACAAGACAGATATCAATGCCCTCTTATTAAAGCAGATATGTATCCAAAAGGGATAGCGTAGCTAGACACAGAGATATACTAATAGTTTCTCTTGTTATGCGGACTTCGTTTCTCTAATGTGCATAGACATTTGGAGGTAAGAAGCCCAGCGCATTGCGATTAATACTTACAAACCAGCCATCGCCCACACACAGAGAGAACATCTCTCCAAGCCCATGAGAAGGTTTTCATACTGACGCTTTTACCGCTGGTCCCGATTCAACCCAAGTGCGCTCTGCTAGAGCACTCCTTGGTTAAATCAGACACAGATGAGCGACAGGGAGACAGATGACAACAATCTATAAAACACACATAATAACATTTCCACAACAGGACCTCCTTTTTGTCATATGCTCACACGTGTCCCTTGGTGAATCTTGATCTTCTTCTTAATAAATCCTTAAGTCCATAAAAAGGAAAACGCGGCTTGACTTGTAGACTCTGTTCTTCAGGAGGGATGACTTAGAGGAGGACATGAAGGCCGGTCGGTCTGGGATCCTCTGTGTCTTGTAAGTGGGTTGGGCTTTGGGACATCTCATCTCAGAGAGGAAGATGTGGTCATCTGCTCCTGCCCTGTTCACTCGTCCAATCAGGCAACAGTAGCACCTCATCACAGCATATAGAAGGAATAGAAACAAAAACAACATGAGTATATATACCCCTACTTCCTTCAACCATGATCTGCTGAAAAATAAAAAATAAAATCCCCAAAGATTCCCAGACCCTTAAAAGGACTTCCAACCTTCATTAGCTATAGCTCTGGCTTTGCCTTGCAGGGATCTAAACCTTATCCATATGGGCCTGAACTTTGTCACTAGTATCCCCGATCCAGTTACAACAATCTTTACCTATGAATTCACAGGAACCCCCCTTGGATGCCAACATATAATCATGGGCCATCTTTTAATACAAAGGTCTTGATTTGCCATTATTCCTGTGGGAACTTCCTTGTAGCTTCAACAGTTACATTAAACATCCCATCCACAATGGATGAGAAATTGTTCAATCGTTTCATAAGCACAAGCCCCCACCGTGTACAAGCAGGAAACCATGCCCAGACCTGGTCGGGTTAGTGAACAAATTTCTTCTAGTTGTCCCTGCCATTCTTACCTTCTCTCGCACCATCAGATCCTCACGATCAGCCGTGACATAAGATGCTGGGACGAGTTTCACCAGCACACATGAACCTCTTGCATTAGGGGAATTACCTTATAAGCTGTAGATCCGCATTAATACCAAACTAAAGTTGGTGTGGGCTACCTAGTTGTCCCGATACCAAAGCTGGCAAGAACCAGAGCTATTGTTAAAACTATAACTAATTTTACCCTCTAGAAATGTATCGTTAAATTCTATTGACCAATGTCTGTTTGGATTTTACTAGTTTGTCAAAACTCCTCATACCAATATGAACATCCTATATATCATGTACCGCTGTCATCGCTGGGGTAATAAAGCTCGGTGGAGATTCAGAGTAGACCCAACAATGTGTCCTGTTCGCTTTCTTAGCTAGTTGGAAAATACAACCGGTTATTGTGTCAGGGTCCAGGAGGGACTCATGAACCCTGTGGTGGACCTTTTGAAGTTCATGTTACAGCGACTGCACCTACCCCATCAGCTGAGAAGGTTGACAGCTGCTGAGGAAAGTATAACCCTGTTTTTGCTTGACCTCCAAACAAACCTAACTCAATGACTGTGGTCACTGCGTGGCTTACCATCTGGGGTGTAAAACCTGGAACCATTGACAAAAAGGTTCTTAGCATCTGGGATCGGAGCCTCCTTCACCGGACTGCTGCTTGCTGATTCAAATTCCATCAAAGAAAGACAGTCGTGGAACATATCAATCTACTAGGTCACAAACTTGGCTAGAATTAGAGCAGTTAGTATTATTGGTTTGAAAATTGTCATTCTCACCACTATCACCCCCCCCCCCCCATTTTCTTCCTCATTACAAACTGGAGGAAGACACGCAGGGTTTAGAATGGTGCATAAAAAAACAATGACACAGTGAAATTGCCTATGATACTTTTACCTTCTTAGGCGTGTGTATTTATGCATGTGTACAGCTATCTACATACACCTGCTTTCTATGTACATACACTTTCAGAAACTTCTTGGACCTGAAAATATACTTATAAACAAAAGTTACTCTACCATTCTTTGCAGGTTACATATGAAGGGTAAACAATATAACGTTCGTGCACATTGGTAAATTGTCACTGACATTCCTCAAAACCGACAACAATGAAACCCTCTGTAACCCTTACTTTCACGTTCCTACTAAAATACAACAGCCGCGAAGAGGGCTTTTGCAGTAGGTTCAAACATATTCTTGTTACTACATACAAACAATGAGAAGACTAAAACATGAGACAAACATTTAGATACTAATGTGGGGGAGATATTTCATAGTTCCAAAAACAAAAATGAAAAAACAAAGCAACCAGATGGAATGCTGCCTTCCCTCTTTTAGCGATAGAAAAAAATACAATGGGAGAAACATGAAAGCAGCTCGAAACCTTGCATGGGCCAGCCACACAAAGTTCAAAAACAGGCATAAGAATTTTAATCACACAAGCGTGTACCACACATCCATCAATCCACTCATCATTACAGGTTCCTGAAGCCATAGCTAAACTACTTCCAAGGAATTTTTATTCTGGGGTCTCGTACCTCCAAACATCAAAAGTACCTTCCAAAGGAATACACCTTACTGTACCCTCTGACCATATATGCCAATCTTTAAGGGGTCTAATGGCCTTTAGCCCCATACCCAGATTTCATGTATTGTGTAGCTGTCTGACAGGGGTGTATGGATGGCCCATTGCCCATACGATTCAAATTGCTTTTTTGGCGAACTCTGCGTCCAGAGAACCCTGCACTTTACTTTCGGAGCGGTTATTGTTTGAGCCTTTATCACTATAACCGGCCCCTGCTTTCTGATTATTATATACGGCCTGATCAGGGCTGCTAGAATACTACTCCTCACGTTTATGGTAATAGAATCGCGCACTGGAATTCCGACTATTATACATGACCCGACCGGTCTCACAATATACAGCCTTCTAAACATGTTTGTCCGACAACTACAAAACACCATGAAATCCTCCACTATTCAAAACAACGTATGGCTTCTATCTGTACCTAGATGTTACAACAATAACATGGATGCTTGCCCTCTACCCAAAACTGTATTACAGTATAAAACTTCACAAAACAACTGGAATTAAATTTAAAAATCAAAATGGTTTCCATCATACTTCCAAACACTAGTCAAAAGACCCCAAGCTCTTCCCACTAACTTCCTGTTGCATATCTGCAAAGAACTTCCTGTCTGCTCAGCTCTAAAAAAACCATCTAACTGGTTTATTTACATATCAATGGACATGAAGCGGGGGGTGGGGGGAAGCCTAGTTTCATCCTACCTGAACTTCTAAAGCGATAAAACCCAAAACAATGGGTGGGCGGGGGCATGAATTGCCCTCTGAAAACTCCCATACAATTAAAAATAAAAATAACACACACCGCTAAAAGTACAAAAAAACTCAGTTAAAGTTAGTCTTGCTATCTATTGAAATTCAGTTCAAAGTAGAGATTTCACTTAAAACCAAAATTCAATACAAAAAAAGCAATAGTTTTACTGAAAAAGTACAAAAATAGCTAACCTTGAAAATATTGAATTCACTAAAAAGCAGGGCTTTTTTCAGCCTGAAGTTACCGGAACTGGGTTCCAGGACCTCTGGCAGCCCTCTCCAGCCGGTCATTTAATACTAAAGTCAGTAGAGGAAGTTTTCTGCACAGCGTACTTCCGCTACTGGCTTTTCTGTGCTAGCGCTGCACAATCAGGACTGCTGCCCTCGATCACTGTGAGGTCCCATGTACCATCCTTCAGCTGCTGCAGTGATTCGGGAGGAAGCTTCCAACCCTGCCTGCCGCTGCTACCCAGCCTTTGTAGCACGGAGCAGAGCAAGCCTCAGCTCTGTGCTACACTAGGGGGAGCTCTCCAGTCTACTGCACTGTGCAGAAAAAAAAGCCTGCCATGGAGAGCAGTGACGGCAGAAGAGGTGAGGGATCTGTCACTGTGAAAACGAGCGAGAGCTTTGCAGAGACCAGAGAGTTCATTCAGAAAGGAGTGCACTGTGGAAGTGTGTGGGAGAGCTGGAATATGTGGAGAGAGGTAAAGTTTGTGTGTGTTTAGCAAGCTGTGTGATGTGTTAGGTAGGTTCTGCTTTGCAAAAGAACAAATTTTACATCTTTTGTTATAATGCTGGAATTTTGATCGTATGTCTGTTGTGTGTGTGTGTGTGAGTAACTGTATGTTGTGTAATAAGTATTGTGATTATTACCTATTGTATGGGACAAGCAGATTGTTTAACTGACTCAAGACACATGTCCCCATAAATGTAATAATATTTTTTAGTAAAGGATTTTTTTTGAAGCTGCCTCTGAAGATGTGAAGTGGGGGGTAGAGAAGCAAGCGCCACCTGAGTGTAGTATTAACAAATGATGTTTAATGACACCAGGTAAAAACACACTTACAGGATGAAAACATATAAAAGGCTCATCTGTATAGGTATGTGGTCCTCGGTGTTCCCTCTGATCCTGTGGTGCTGACGCTGCAGGGATGCTGGGCTGCAGAAGGTGGATTACCAGCCGGGAGCTCCTTCTGTGGCCATCAGGAGGAGACTAGGGGCCGGCGTGGAGCGGACGTGAAGCGTGCATAACGTCACAGGTCGTCCGTCTGCTTCCGGGTTCGGTATCCAGGGGAGAGATCGTCCAGGGAGGAGGGCTAGCAGAGAGGTTGAGAGAAGGCTACGCGCTCGGAGCCACTGCTCCTTCAATAGGCCTAATAGGGAGGTGTCTGCAATGTGCTTTTATATGGCAGCGCTGTGGGATAACAGGTCCCAGCATCTATCACAAGAAAGCACAGTGCCACCTGTGGGCGGGAGGGGAACTACAAGGTAACAATATACACAGAGAATAGGTTATAGAGGTTATATAATAGTCAGTGTCATGGAAACATATATATGAAGAAGTGCATGGTAGTAAACATGGAGACAATAATATTAACAATAGTAAAAATGGGAGTAACAATGGGGGCAAAAGATGAAGGTAGGTATAAGTCCGGTTTCACACATGTGCAGTGCGAATAGAGCTCAGGTTTCACTGGGGAGATAAAAATCTCCTGTTCAAAGGAATCATTGCGTTTTAGCTCAGGATCAGTGAGCAGGGAGAGGGGGAGGGAGAGGGGGAGGTGTAGTGAGGAGAAGTAGAAAATCCTTGTTCAAAACGCAATGCATCTGCGAATCAGATGCGTTCCCATAGGAGATAATAGGCTTGCAGTTCGCACCGCAATGCCCAAAAAACGCACACGTTTTTTGTGCAATGCGCAGTGCGAATGCAACGCACATATGTGAACCAGATGCATTCATATGAATGTATTTTAAAATGTCCTGCGAATTAGATGCGGTGTTAGCCGCATCCAATTCACATAGGTGTGAACCCGGGCTAAAAGTATAAAAATATATATATATATATATATATATATATATATATATATATATATATATATATACATAAATAAATAAATAAAAAATAAATAAATAAGTAGAGAAAGGCAAAAAAATGGTGAAAAAATTATGGTATAAGAAGTGGACATGGATAAAGCATGCGTATTGGGAAAACACAAGAAACAGGGAAGCACGTATTTGTGCAGGGTTCTTAAAGATATATATATTGTAGCACGGCTACATCTGTAGGGGTGGTCTCATGAGGAAACGGGGTGGCTTAAAGTAGTGTGTGCACCTCAATATCCTCGTTCAACCCCCCAGGTGCTAAAGTGCCCAAACAGTAGATCCAGTAAGTTTCTTGCTGGCAAAGACGTTTATACCACTCAGCGGCAGGGTATTTGGCCGGGACAGATTCAATGACCACACACTGAGGCCACCTGTAGATCGGCCGTGGTGAGTCAGGAAGTGTTTAGGGACGCTGTGGTGGTCACGGCCTTTTTCGATAAAGCGCCGGTGCTCCCCAAAGCGGGCCCTTAGGGCTCTGATGGTTCTGCCGACATATATTAGGCGGTATAAACGTCTTTGCCAGCAAGAAACTTACTGGATCTACTCTTTGGGCACTTTAGCACCTGGGGGGTTGAATGAGGATATTGAGGTGCACACACTACTTTAAGCCACCCCGTTTCCTCATGAGACCACCCCTACAGATGTAGCCTTGCTACAATATATATATCTTTAAGAACCCTGCACAGATACGTGCTTCCCTGTTTCTTGTGTTTTCCCAATACGCATGCTTTATCCATGTCCACTTCTTATACCATAATTTTTTCACCATTTTTTTGCCTTTCTCTACTTATTTTTTTTTTTTTTATTTATTTATTTATTTATGTATGTATGTGTATGTATATATATGTGTGTATATATATATGTATATATATATTTTTTTTATACTTATACTTTTAGCCCGGGTTCACACCTATGCGAATTGGATGCGGCTTACACCGCATCTAATTCGCAGGACATTTTAAAATACATTCATATGAATGCATCTGGTTCACATATGTGCGCTGCATTCGCACTGCGCATTGCACAAAAAACGTGTGCGTTTTTTGGGCATTGCGGTGCGAACTGCAAGCCTATTATCTCCTATGGGAACGCATCTGATTCGCAGATGCATTGCGTTTTGAACAAGGATTTTCTACTTCTCCTCACTACACCTCCCCCTCTCCCCCCCTCTCCCTCCCCCTCTCCCTCCCCCTCTCCCTGCTCACTGATCCTGAGCTAAAACGCAATGATTCCTTTGAACAGGAGATTTTTATCTCCCCAGTGAAACCTGAGCTCTATTCGCACCGCACATGTGTGAAACCGGGCTTATACTTACCTCCATCTTTTGCCCCATTGTTACTCCCATTTTTATTATTGTTAATATTATTGTCTCTATGTTTACTACCATGCACTTCTTCATATATATGTTTCCATGACACTGACGATTATATAGTAGGAAGTGGATGGAAGGCGCGTGATCAGACGCTTACATCAAGAAATGTATGGTTTATTCATGTAAAAGAATACAGACATATAGTCATATAGATATAAAATCATACAAATACTACATAATATTATAAAAAAAAAAAGGAAAAACAGGTAACAAAATAAGTACTAGGAAGTTAAAATTGGGGTGTGCCCATATTGAGGCAGGTATTTAAGAAAGGCTGACGCGTTTCGAGGAAAACCTCTTCATCAGAGCCAGGAGAACTGGAGCACAGTCTGTATGGGCCGGTAGGCCGACATGTGTACATGGGGAGAGGTGGTGTGGCTAGTAGGAGGATGTGTCCTGTGATGGACAATTGATTATTCCAAGTTCCATACCCAGGTGTTCTTGGGGCAGCTTTCTTCAAGTGTTTCTCCCTCATTCGTCTGCATGGAAAAGAAAAATCAGTGTGCAAAATGGTGCAGAATCACACGCAGATATTGTCTCTCACCAGCTCCGCGTGTGACAACAGCCAGCAAGGTGAAAAATCCTGGGTACAGTGTACAGAGCAAAACAAAAGCCCTTCGCCAACTTCGCGCTCCCCTGCCTGACTGCACCACAACCTGCTCCGCCCTCTGGTGTTGCTGCCAGAGGGCGGAGCAGGTTGTAGTGCAGTCAGGCAGGGGAGCGCGGAGTTGGCGAAGGGCTTTTGTTTACTAGCCACACCACCTCTCCCCATGTACACATGTCGGCCTACCGGCCCATACAGACTGTGCTCCAGTTCTCCTGGCTCTGATGAAGAGGTTTTCCTCGAAACGCGTCAGCCTTTCTTAAATACCTGCCTCAATATGGGCACACCCCAATTTTAACTTCCTAGTACTTATTTTGTTACCTGTTTTTCCTTTTTTTTTATATAATATTATGTAGTATTTGTATGATTTTATATCTATATGACTATATGTCTGTATTCTTTTACATAAATAAACCATACATTTCTTGATGTAAGCGTCTGATCACGCGCCTTCCATCCACTTCCTACTAAACAGTCCTTTCCAGACCACCCCTGGTCAGCTAAGGCAGCTGGACATGCTCCATCATCTCCCCCAGTCCTATCTCTGACTACAATACTACCTTTGTTTTACAGCAAACGATCTCACAAGCGCAGGAGTATTTTTCACCATATCTTGTTCACACTTTTGCACTGACGATTATATAACCTCCTGTTTTTTTCTCTGTGTATATTGTTACCTTGTAGTTCCCCTCTTGCCCACAGGTGGCACTGTGCTTTCTTGTGATAGACGCTGGGACCTGTTATCCCACAGCACTGCCATATAAAAGCACATTGCAGACACCTCCCTATTAGGCCTATTGAAGGAGCAGTGGCTCCGAGCGCGTAGCCTTCTCTCAACCTCTCTGCTAGCCCTCCTCCCTGGACGATCCCTCCCCTGGATACCGAACCCGGAAGCAGACGGACGACCTGTGACGTCATGCACACTTCACGTGCACTCCACGCCGGCCCCTAGTCTCTTCCTGATGGGCACAGAAGGAGCTCCCGGCTGGTAATCCACCTTCTGCAGCCCAGCATCCCTACAGCGTCAGCACCACAGGATCAGAGGGAACACCGAGGACCACATACCTATACAGATGAGCCTTTTATATGTTTTTATCCTGTAAGTGTGTTTTTACCTGGTGTCATTAAACATCATTTGTTAATACTACACTCAGGTGGCGCTTCCTTCTCTACCCCTCTCTCATCCATCACAGAGCCAGCTCTCTGAGGAAACAGCAGCCGCCTAGCCTACCAGCCTACTTTAACCATTACATTACCGGTTACCACTTAACCCTTGAACTTCCAGCCTGTCCCCTATGGACTAAGTTGCTCAGCCTTTTATATCTCCTGTTATATATGGACTTGTGTGTTTGCGCTTACAGTTACCAATACTCTGAAGATGTGAAGTGAACAGGCATGGCTGCTCTATCAAATACAATAGGAACTGTTGGCTACTCCCTGTGGAAAATAGGAAGGGGGAGCTTTCTTTTGTTTTGAGATGAAAAGACCATGCAAGCATCACTGTGCTGTTTGTATTTCTCAAATATCTTTTTTTTTCTGTGAAAGCTGATGTGAACTTTGTTTGATTTGTGGTTTATGTGGCGTTGCTGTGTGATTGGAGAGAATGTGTTTGGTTGGCCAAGGGTCCTAAATGTCATGAAGATCCTGCCAATAACCAGCGACCCAGGCGCACGGGAACACGGCCACGGGTTCCACTGCACATGTGCGCACGTTCACCTGGTGCGGTCACGCACGGGCACGCACGCGCGCACTCCCGCTGGTGTCAGGCGGGCTATTTAAACCGGTCTGTCACACTTCATCCCCGCTGTTTGCTCTACAGCGTTCTGTGTGTCTTATCTGATCAGTGTATCCTGTTATCTGACCCGGCTTCCTGTTTGACCATCCTGCTATCCGCCTGCACCAGACCCTCTTGGCTTGCCTGACCATCCCTCTGCATTACTCCTGGTACCTCTGCTGTCCGACCAATACTGACCACCGGCTTGTTGACCCTCCGCTGTGTATACCGTCTTCCAGTCTGCTATTAGCTGCTCTTGTTCCTGGTTCCAGTCCAGCGTTCCAGGCTACTACCTGCTGTTGTTCCTGGTTCCAGTCCAGTGTTCCAGGCTATTACCTGCTGTTGTTCCTGGTTCCAGTCCAGTGTTCCAGGCTATTACCTGCTGTTGTTCCTGGTTCCAGTCCAGCGTTCCAGGCTACTACCTGCTGTTGTTCCAGTCCAGCGTTCCAGTCTGCTACCTACTGCTTGTTCCTGGTTCCAGTCCAGCGTTCCAGTCTGCTACCTACTGCTTGTTCCTGGTTCCAGTCCAGTGTTCCAGGCTATTACCTGCTGTTGTTCCTGGTTCCAGTCCAGCGTTCCAGCCTGCTACCTACTGCTTGTTCCTGGTTCCAGTCCAGCGTTCCAGTCTGCTACCTACTGCTTGTTCCTGGTTCCAGTCCAGAGTTCCAGGCTATTACCTGCTGCTAACAAAATATAGGTGTCTTGCGAGCCACAGATGGACTAATGCCTCTAAGGAGTAAACTATTTAAGCTGCAAGCACTGAACCACGTTTCATTGCGTGTAGATAGATAAAAAATATTAAATGTGCCCGCGCTAGTATAGTGTCACATATAAAATATATAATATATAAAAAATATTTTCACATATAAAACACATGTAATGTGATAAATAAAACCATACAGGTAAAATATAATGCAAATAACTATAAATGGTAAACCACCAAGTGCATATAAAGGTGCAATCGTGGTATTAACTAATAAAAGTGCAACGTGCTAAAATATAAATATCAAAACACTTTCCAGTGACAAATGAGTGTATATCCCAATTAATAAATACAAATCACAAAAAACGTGAATAAATAGTGTCCATAAAATGAATAAACATCATGCTTCTTCTGATGGGTGTATAAATCACAACACGTGAAAACTATGCTCTCCCGTGACACCCCAAATGTGCTTGCGCTCACCTTTAGTCCTGTGACACAGTAATTAAACGGTATCAAAATAAGCATTGGGGCCACTCCTAGGCTCACTCAGGATACAATGATGCAAAGACACTCCTCCCAGGTGAAACTGCTAGGCTCACTCAGGTTACAATGGTGAAAAAACACTCCTCTCAGGTAAAACCAAGATCCAAAATCATAGAAAAAACAAACAGAGGGACTCCATAGTGCAATATAGCCAGGACATTTATTAAAGAATAAGCCCTCCAAGAGGGTACTCACATTGGATGGGTGCTAGAGTGCACCAGACTGTACAGGTAAAATAATAAGCAGCTGATCGTATGGCGTGCGGTATGGCATGTGCAATCCTGCTCCTCTGCTGACAGCTCCGTCCTACCCCTCCCCGACGCGTATTCGGCACAGGGGTTTCGTGCCTTCCTCTGGGGGACCCTATACACTATACTAGCGTGGGCACATTTACTATTTTTTATTACCTGCTGCTGTTCCTGGTTCCAGTCCAGTGCTCCACTATCCGGCTTGCTTACCTGTTGGGTTCCTGGTCCTATCTGCATTCCAGTCTCTGTCTTCAGTCTTCTCTTCAGGTTCCTGATTCCAGAGGGTGCCACCACTACTGAACTTCCAGCACTGTTGATCCTGCCAGGCACCCATACCTCTCTTCACTCCTGGCCCTCTGTTTCCATTCCAGGGGAACGGGAGTGGGAGCTGTAAGGGAGGTCTTTCCCTGCACTTCAGGCTCACAACCTACCAGGTACATGACAGTAGCAGACAGCCATGTCTGAGCCTGAGCAAGGAACTTCTCCCATGGAGGAACTCTGTGCACACCTGGCAGGATTGACTGAAGCAGTCAAGAATCTACAGCAAGGATACACCAGGCTGGAGGAACGAGTGTTAACCCTGTCTAATCCCATTGGGGTCCAGGGAGCTCCCTCTGCTCCTGCTCCTTCAGTCGGTTCTTCCTCAACGGTGGTAATGCTCCCTCCAGAACCTAAGGTTCCTAAACCTGAACGTTTCTTCGGAAATCGCCATAAGTTCAGAGCCTTCCGCAACTCCTGCGAACTATTTTTTGCCCTTCAGCCACGTACCTTTTCCCTGGAGGCTACAAAGGTGGGCTACGTAATTTCTCTACTCTCTGGGGACCCCCAAACCTGGGCCCATCGCCTCTTAGAGCAAAAGGACATATCCCTGACCAATCTCTCCACCTTCTTTGACGCACTGGGTCAGTTGTATGATGACCCCCAGCTGTCCGTAACCGCGGAGACGGCTCTGCACACCCTTCAACAGGGTCGCAGAGCAGCAGAGGACTATGTGGCTGAATTCAGGAAGTGGAGTGCGGATACTAATTGGAATGATGCAGCTCTCCGCTATCAGTTTCGGTTGGGACTTTCTGATTCTCTGAAGGATGAATTGGCCAGGGTGGGTACACCACAGACTTTAAATGCTTTAATCGATCTAGCCATCCAGATCGATCAACGCCTACGAGAGCGTAGGTCTGAGAGAGCTATGGGGTCTTCTCGTCCAACTTGGGTTATCCCTAAGGTTCCCCATCACTCATCACCAACACCACCTACCTCTACGTTTAACTTACCTGAGCCGATGCAATTGGGAGTCCTGCGGCCTTCGCTCACCCAAGAGGAACGACAACGTCATCGAGCAAATAACTTGTGCCTGTATTGCCAGGAACCTGGGCACTATGTCAGGAACTGCCCCCTTAAACTCCGTAAGTGTTTATCTCTATCTACTGACTATGCGACACCCCTGGTTAAAAATACCACTCACCTTGCTCTTCCTCTTCTGCTACAGCTTCCAGGAAAGACCCTACAAATAACCGCCATTATTGACTCAGGAGCTTGCAGCTGTTTCATGGATTCTCTTTTTGCCACCCAACAACAAATACCTTTGTCGCCTAAAGCCCATGGACTCTCTATCCACCTAGCTGATGGAACCGCTATCAAATCTGGACCTGTTACTCAAGAGACTGTCCCAATACCCGTTTCCATTTTCAACACCCATCAGGAACAGCTACGCCTGGACATTATCGCTTCACCCCTGTTTCCCATAATTCTCGGCATGCCATGGTTACAGGCTCACAATCCAGACATTAACTGGATCACGGCTGAGGTTACCTTCCCCTCCCCGTATTGCCAACAGTTCTGCAGAACTCAGAATACCCAGGAGAACCCTACTCTGCTATGCCTAGATACAGATCCTAGTCTACACCCGTCCATTCCTTCTGCCTATCATGACTTTCTGGACGTATTTAGCAAGCAGAGGGCAGAGGTGTTACCCCCTCACCGGGCCTATGACTGTCCCATTTGAGTTACTTCCCGGTGCTGAAATTCCTTTCGGAAGAATATTTCCCTTAACTGAAGTGGAACAAGGGGCGTTGAAAGAATACATTGATGAAAACCTTAAAAGAGGCTTCATTCGTCCATCCACGTCTCCCGCAGGTGCAGGCATCTTCTTTGTGCAGAAAAAAGATAAAACCCTCAGGCCTTGTGTGGATTACCGCGAACTAAATAAAATCACTGTGAAGAATCGGTACCCTCTCCCCCTAGTACCAGAACTGTTCCAAAGACTGGGGACGGCCACCATATTCACCAAGCTTGATCTCCGCGGGGCCTACAATTTAGTTCGTATTAGGGATGGAGACGAATGGAAAACCGCTTTTCGTACCCGCTATGGACATTTTGAGTACCTCGTGATGCCTTTCGGCCTGTGCAATGCCCCTGCCACATTTCAATACTTTATTAATGATGTGTTACGTGACTTTCTAGACCTGTTTGTCATCGTCTATTTAGACAACATATTGATTTTTTCTTGTTCCCTTGAATCCCATCGTAGGCACGTCAGAAGTGTGTTGGGCCAACTTCGACAACATGGTCTATATGCAAAGGCTGAAAATGTGAATTTGAACAGGAAAGTATTCCATTTTTGGGGTTAGTCATTTCCAGTAAGGGCATTAAAATGGACCCTCAAAAGGTCACTGCAGTCCTAGACTGGCCAGTCCCGACAGACAAGAAAGGAATCCAGCGATTCGTTGGATTCGCTAATTTTTACCGTAAATTTATTAAAGGGTTTTCAGCCATCATTACACCCATCACACAACTAACCAAACAAGGTACACTCTTCCATTGGTCTGCTGAAGCTCAAAAGGCTTTTGAGACTCTCAAGGGCCTTTTCACCTCCGCCTCTGTACTAAAGCATCCAGATTCCTCTCTGCCATTTATACTAGAAGTGGACGCATCTGAAATTGCAGTAGGGGCAGTGTTGTCCCAAAGACAGGGAACTAAGGCCCTGCTGCATCCTGTGGCCTTCTTTTCTCGTAAATTGTCAACGGCAGAGAGAAATTATGATGTAGGTGACAGAGAGTTGTTGGCAATCAAGTCAGCATTGGAGGAGTGGCGCTATCTGTTGGAGGGGGCCGCTCATCCAGTCTTAATCTTTACAGATCATAAGAACCTGGAGTATTTGAGATCTGCAAAGAGGTTGAAACCACGTCAGGCCAGGTGGGCTCTCTTTTTCTCCAGGTTCTCCTTTCATGTCACTTACTGCCCTGGTTCCAAAAATACCAAACCTGACGCCTTATCTAGGATGTTTCACAAACCCCAAGAGATTTCCCCTCCAGACACCTTCCTGTCCCCGGGGAATTTTCTTTTACTTCAGGGAGACCTGCTCTCCCAGATTAAACAGGCTTCCACAGGATTGGAATCTTCCATTAAAACAGAGCTTCAGGTTAAGGATGGGTTACTGTGGCATGAGAGTAGGATCTTTATACCTGAAACACTACGAGTTTCAGTACTAGAGCTCTGCCACGATCATGCGCTGGCTGGGCATTTTGGCGTAGCTAAGACCACTGATTTGGTACAGCATACCTTCTGGTGGCCTCAGCTAAGCAAGGATTGTAAAGAGTTTGTAGAATCCTGTACCACCTGCATTGGGAACAAAGGGCACAAAACAAAGGCATGGGGTCTACTAAAACCCTTGCCTGTCCCAGACAGGCCCTGGAAAATGCTCTCTATAAACTTTATTGTAGAATTACCCCCGGCTGGGGGCTTCACCTCAATCTTTGTCATAGTGGACCAGTTGTCGAAGATGGCTCACTTTGTCCCAATGAAGGGCACCCCTTCAGCTACAGAAACAGCACAAGCATTCATTAAAGAGGTCATCAGGCTCCATGGGGTACCAGTTAATATCGTTTCAGATTGAGGGGTACAATTTACCTCTTGATTCTGGAGGGCTTTGTGTAAAACCTTGAACATTGAACTTTTCATTTTCATCGGCTTATCATCCCCAGACTAATGGGCAAACAGAAAGAACAAACCAGACTCTTGAACAATATTTGCGCTGTTTTTCTTCTTTTGCCCAAGATGATTAGATTTCTGTTCTGCCATTGGCCGAATTAGCTTATAACAATTCTATTCATTCTGCTATCAAACAGACTCCGTTTTTTGCGAATTATGGTTTCCACCCTTCATTTTTACCTAACTCTCTTCCAGAATGCACGGTACCTGCAGTCCAGGAGAAATTGGATTTCTTTACCTCCAACAACCAAGTTTTACAGGACACCATGACCAGGACCCAGGAGTATAATAAAGCAACCTTCGATAAGAAAAGGCGAGGTGAGCTCTTACTTGCACCTGGGGATCAGGTATGGTTGTCCACAGTAAACCTCAGGTTGGCTTGCCCTTCCAGGAAATTGGGTCCCACTTTCTTGTACCATTTTCTGTTAAACGGAAAATTAATGAAGTTGCATAAGAACTGGAACTCCCGGATTCACTAAAGGTACATCCAGTTTTTCACGTGTCCTTGCTCAAACCATCTATTGCCAACCCATTCCCAGGTCGAAGTACGGATCCTCCTGATCCAATTCTGGTAGATGGGGAGGAGGAATTCGAGGTGGAGGCTCATGGACCATAGGAAAAGAGGTAACCAGAATCAATTTTTGATAAAGTGGAAGGGGTTTGGCCCAGAGAATTTTTGGGAACCAGAAGATAATATTCATGCTGAAGATCTGTTACAAACCTTTAAAAGAGAAATTTTCTCAAAGGGGCATCCGGAGGCTGCCCCTTGGGGGGGGCAATGTCATGAAGATCCTGCCAATAACCAGCGATCCAGGCACACGGGAACACGGCCACGGGTTCCACTGCGCATGCGCGCGCGTTCACGGGTGCGGTCACACACGGGCACGAGCGCGGGCGCACTCCCGCTGGTGTCAGGCGGGCTATTTAAACCGGTCTATCACACTTCATCCCCGCTGTCTGCTCTACAGCGTTCTGTGTGTGTTACCTGATCTGATCTGTGTATCATGTTATCTGACCCGGCTTCCTGTTTGACCATCCTGCTATCCGCCTGCACCAGACCCTCTTGGCTTGCCTGACCATCCCTCTGCATTACTCCTGGTACCTCTGCTGTCCGACCAATACTGACCACCGGCTTGTTGACCCTCCGCTGTGTATACCGGCTTCCAGTCTGCTATTACCTGCTCTTGTTCCTGGTTCCAGTCCAGCGTTCCAGGCTACTACCTGCTGTTGTTCCTGGTTCCAGTCCAGTGTTCCAGGCTATTACCTGCTGTTGTTCCTGGTTCCAGTCCAGCGTTCCAGGCTACTACCTGCTGTTGTTCCTGGTTCCAGTCCAGCGTTCCAGTCTGCTACCTACTGCTTGTTCCTGGTTCCAGTCCAGCGTTCCAGTCTGCTACCTACTGCTTGTTCCTGGTTCCAGTCCAGTGTTCCAGGCTATTACCTGCTGTTGTTCCTGGTTCCAGTCCAGCGTTCCAGCCTGCTACCTACTGTTTGTTCCTGGTTCCAGGCCAGCGTTCCAGTCTGCTACCTACTGCTTGTTCCTGGTTCCAGTCCAGTGTTCCAGGCTATTACCTGCTGTTGTTCCTGGTTCCAGTCCAGTGCTCCACTATCCGGCTTGCTTACCTGTTGGGTTCCTGGTCCTATCTGCATTCCAGTCTCTGTCTTCAGTCTTCTCTTCAGGTTCCTGATTCCAGAGGGTGCCACCACTACTGAACTTCCAGCACTGTTGATCCTGCCAGGCACCCATACCTCTCTTTCCATTCTGTTTCCATTCCAGGGGAACGGGAGTGGGAGCTGTAAGGGAGGTCTTTCCCTGCACTTCAGGCTCACAACCTACCAGGTACGTGACACTAGTGCTATGTAGCCTAAAGTGTTCGTATTATGGGTTAAGTGTTCATTTTGATGTCTCATTTGTCTTTGTCAGTCTTTGTGGAGAAAGATTTTGGTCTTCTAGTGAATGTTACTAAAATGTTTGTAAGTGTTCATGTGGTCTCTCAAATGTGTAGGTTTTGTGGGAAGAAGTTTGTGTAGCTAGTGAAAAAATTTTGTTTTGGCAGGAAAATGGCCCCATTTTGTTGTGGCCTGGCTTTTGTTGTGGTCTGCCATGTGGCCACGGTCGGCCATTTTCAATTTCTTTGTGTGTGTGTAGCCATGAGGTCTGGTAGCCATGAGGTCTGGGCCGCCACCTTTTCAACAGGCACCATTTCATTTCAAGTGAATTCTATTTTTGTACTTTTTACATACTTTTCAGTGAAGCTATTGCGTTTTCTGTATTGAATTTTGGTTTTAAGTGAAATCTCTACTTTGCACTGAATTTCAATGGATAACAAGACCAGCTTTAACTGAGTTTTTGTACTTTTAGCGGTGTGTGTTATTTTTTAATTTGTTTTGGGTTTTATCGCTTTAGCTGAGGTTTGCATTGTATAGCCTGCAGTATATGAAACTAGGCTTACCCCCCCTCCCTTTTCCTGTACATTGATATGTAAATAAACCAGTTTGATGGGCTTTTGGAGCTGGGCATGCAATCAGCATTTTATGTATCCACAGGAAGTTGGTGGGAGGAGCTTGGGGTCCTATGACACATGGAAATGAAATTTGTGCTTGGAAGGACAATGGAAAACACTTTGGCTTTTAAAAGAGTGTTTTAAATTTAATTCCAGTTGTTTTATGAAGTTTTATACTGTAATACAGTTTTGGGTAAAGAGCAAACAGGAGGTGTCCATGTTATTGTTGTAATATTGAGGTACAGAGAAGCCACATTGTTTTGTAAAGAAAGCAGGCATAAGTGCTCTGTGTAGTTTAGTCTGGCGACACAGTGTACAGTCGTACAGCGCAATGCGTTTGTGTATGCATACACTGTGAGAGGTAGAGACCTAATTCGGGGTTGATCTGTGGTTGTTGACGAATCATTTGGCATAGTTAATAGTTGGTTGTTAAAAGAGTGGTACTCCTGTAGTTCTGTGCCAAAAGTGTTGGGACAACAAGTCATAGAGTTGAAGCCTCGGTGAGGGTTTCTAGTTGGGGTCTAGACCAGATATAGTGGTTGTAGTCCGTCAATCCACCGGGCGGTGCGCTCCTAAATGGGTGCAATGGTTTCCCTGGACGCAGGGGTAAGACGATAAGTCGATTCGAATCGCCATGGGCACTTGGAGGTCCATACAAGGGAAGTAATGCAAGGCTTTCCACAGTCAGACGGCTGCACAGTACATGAAGTCTAGTTTTGGGGCAAAGGAAACCCCAAAAAGATTGCCATAGGGGGTCCAAGGATACCATTTTGGATATGCCTCTGGAGTTGATGCAGCGCGACTGCGGCTTCAGAAATCTGTAATGATGAGTGAGTTGATGGATGTGTAGTACACGTTTGTGAGATGAAAAATATTCCGGCCTGTTTTTGGAACTTTGTGTGCCTGGTCAATACAATATTCTGGAAAAACAACAGGAAAGGCGCCTCTTAGTAAACTGTATATTTAATGGTATATAAGCATTAAAAACACTCACATTAAGAACTTAGATAGTCCGGCATGGGAAGTTCAGTATAGCCATACAGGGTTGCGTCCTCCTATGTCCACAGTCTTATTCCTCTATTGCTGACGGCTGGTCCGTGTGGTAGAAGCTTCCGGTATCTGTGTTAGTCCAGAAAGAGGCTTGGGCACCGCCGAATAGTCAATTGGGAGGCTGGGACGCTGGAACGCACATCCAAAGTATGTGCTGTACTGCCGTAAGGCGACGCGTTTCAGAGCATGCGCACTCGAGCGCGCTCCTTTCTCAAGCTAGGGAATACAGGAAACTGCAGCCTATTTAAGTGCTCTAATGGCACCGCCACCTACTGGATATAGTTGTAATTACATAGGAAATACAGGTGATGTTACAAGAGAAGGGGCCAAACGGAAAGATATATATATATGTATTAAAAATTAGGTATTATGTGCCTACTAATTGTTAGTATAAAACATTAGTATGTATGTGATGATATTGTTATGTTTACTATCACTGCTTGTGGCAAATATCTAAATAAATAAATACATCTATTTAAATTAACTGTAGTAGTGCTGAGCTAAAATGGAAGCAATATTTAGAAAACATTGGCCCATCCTCCTCGAGGACCCATTTCTCAAACCAGTCCTACCCAGTTATCCTAAAATCACTTATAAAAAAGCCCCTAATATAAAAAACCAAATAGCACCCAGCAAATTAAAGCCCATCAAGGAAACCGCACCAGCACAGGCCCACATGATTCCTCTCAAGGGCATGTTCCAATGTAGAAAAGCCATGTGCAAAACGTGTATGTTTGTCAAACATGGGAAAAAACAATTCACCACAAAAGGGAAAACTTATTTACTTGACAATTTCTACAATTGTGGTTCGGAGTTTGTAGTTTATGGCCTAAGTTGCCCATGCAATCTTATCTATGTGGGGCGCACGATACGCCCACTTAGGCAAAGATTCGGGGAACATAGAAGAAAAATAGAAGGTGGGAGGGACAAACATAGTGTCCCCCGCCACTTCTGCGAACACCATGCCAATTCCACTGAAGGCCTCGAAGTATGGGTTATTGAACAAATGCCAAAAAATTTACCCATAGCTGAAAGATTCCACAGATTATGTGAAAGAGAAACCTTCTGGATTTATTCTTTAGACGCCCTAAATCCTGGTGGAATTAACGAAGAATTAGAGATATCTACCATCCTATAGTAATACTGACCTAGAGAGAATATCATTATATATCTATGAAGTAAGAATTCTGCCATAACCTCGCCATATATCTAATAATATATATTTAATAGGCCCCCCCCATTAGTAGTTGAGGTTCATTTTAACAAAAAGTACCATTTTACATAGTATACATATATGCTCCAATTTTAATTCATTTTATTCATTTTTATCATTATAATAATAATTTTTATTTAATTTATTATTAAGTATTATTCTATCAGATAGTGCTATTGTGCATAAATGTGCCCATAATAATACTATTCATTTGTATATATTGCACATATACATGGTTTATTAAGTTCATTCAGGTAATTATACAAATATTTAGCTCAGCACTACTACAGTTAATTTAAATAGATGTATTTATTTATTTAGATATTTGCCACAAGCAGTGATAGTAAACATAACAATATCATCACATACATACTAATGTTTTATACTAACAATTAGTAGGCACATAATACCTAATTTTTAATACATATATATATATCTTTCCGTTTGGCCCCTTCTCTTGTAACATCACCTGTATTTCCTATGTAATTACAACTATATCCAGTAGGTGGCGGTGCCATTAGAGCACTTAAATAGGCTGCAGTTTCCTGTATTCCCTAGCTTGAGAAAGGAGCGCGCTCGAGTGCGCATGCTCTGAAACGCGTCGCCTTACGGCAGTACAGCACATACTTTGGATGTGTGTTCCAGCCTCCCAATTGACTATTCGGCGGTGCCCAAGCCTCTTTCTGGACTAACACAGATACCGGAAGCTTCTACCACACGGACCAGCCGTCAGCAATAGAGGAATAAGACTGTGGACATAGGAGGACGCAACCCTGTATGGCTATACTGAACTTCCCATGCCGGACTATCTAAGTTCCTAATGTGAGTGTTTTTAATGCTTATATACCATTAAATATACAGTTTACTAAGAGGCGCCTTTCCTGTTGTTTTTCCTTTGCATATCTGGAGCGGCTTCACCTCCCATCAAAAGGCTGCCCTACCTATAGACTGTTTGCATCTCACAAAGAGCGCAATGCTCAAAAGGACATTCTTATAGCAACATTTGTATACAACACAAACCATGTAACCTGCGCTATTTGTTTGTTTATTTGTATAATACAATATTCTGAGATGCTCTCGTGTCTTTTCCAATGTATTTATTTTTTTCCATCGCTAAGAGTGAAGGCAGCATTCCATCTGGTTGTTTTTGTTTTTTCATTTTTGTTTTTGGAACTATGAAATATCTCCCCCACATTTGTATCTAAATGTCTGTCTCATGTTTGTATGTGGTAACAAGAATATGATTGAACCTACCGGGACAGCCCTCTTACATGTCGCGGGTGTTGTATTTTAGTAAGAATGTGAAAGTAAGGGTTACAGAGGTTTAGTTATTATCGGTTTTGAGGAATGTCATTGACAATTTACCAATGTATACAAATGTATTGTTTATCATTCTTTGCAGGTTAAATATGAAGGATAGAGTAATAACTTTTGTTTATAAGTATCTTTTCAGGTCCAAGGAGTTCCTGAAAGTGTATGTACATAGAAAGCATGTGTATAAGAAGGTCAAAGTATCATAGGCTATTTCACGTTTTTTTTCTGCACCATTCTAAATCCTGCATGTCTTCCTCCAGTTTGTAATGAGGAGGAAAAAAAGGGGGGTGAGAGTGGTGAGAATGACAAATTTTCAAACCAATAATACTAACCGCTCTAATTCTAGCCAAGTTTGTGACAGGTGACTGGGTCGTTGTAAAGAAGCGTGAAAAACGGGACAACTGGGTCCACGCCAGCCACTGCAAGAAGCTGTTGGATGAGGAGTATCTTTGTTTATTTATATTTTTAAAGTGTATTTTCCAACTAGCTAAGAAAGCAAACAGGACACATGGTTGGGTCCACTCTGAGTCTGCACTGAGCTCTAGTGCCCCAGCAATGACGGTGGCACATGATATATAGGATGTTCATATTGGTATGAGGAGTTTTGACAAACTAGTAAAATCCAAACAGACACTTGTTAATAGAACTTAACAATACATTTCTAGAGGGTAAAATTAATTATAATTTTAACAATAGCTCTGGTTCTTGCCAGCTTTGGTATCGGGATAACTAGGTAGTCCACAAGTGTGCTTCAATTTTATTTTGATATTAATGCGGATCTACAGCTTATAAGATAATTCCCCCTAATGCAAGAGGTTCATGTGTGCTGGTGAAACTCGTCCGAGCATCTTATGTCGCCGCCGATCGTGAGAATCTGATGGCGTGAGAGAAGGTAAGAATGGCAGGGACAGCTGGATGGGAATTTCTTGTACACGGTGGGGGCTTGAGCTTATGAAACGATTGAACAATTTCTCATCCATTGAGGATGGGATGTTTTCATTTAACTGTTGAAGCTACAAGGGAGTTGCCACAGTCTAAGGGGGGTTTCTGGGAATTCATAAGTAGGGATGGGCTTTATTTTCGGGTCGAACATTGGCTGTTCGCCCATTCGCTGAATAGTGAACAATTTGGGGTGTTCGCGGGAAATTCTAAAGCCGCGGAACACCCTTTAAAAGTCTATGGGAGAAATCAAAAGTGCTCATTTTAAAGGCTTATATGCAAGCTATTGTCATAAAAAGTGTTTGGGGACCTGAGTCCTGCCCCAGGGGACATGTATCAATGCAAAAAAAAGTTTTAAAAATGGCCGTTTTTTCGGGAGCAGTGATTTTAATAAAGGGGAGTGTCTATAGTATGCCTGTAAAGTGGCGCATGCTTTCCGTGTTTAGAACAGTCGGACAGCAAAATGGCATTTCTAAAGGAAAAAAAAGTCATTTAAAAGTGCTAGTTCCGGCATGGAATTTCCCCAAAGGGGAACCCCGAACCAAAATGAAAAAAACAGACGTTTTTAAAAAAATTTTTTGCATTGATACATGTCACCTGGAGCAGGACCCAGGTCCCCAAACACTTTTTATGACAATACCATGCATATAAGCCTTTAAAATTAGCACTTTTGATTTTTCATGTTCATGTCCCATAGACTTTAACAGTGTTCAAACAAAGTTTTTGCCTGTTTGCATGTTCTGGATGCGAACCGAACGGGGGGGGGGGGGGGGGGGGGGTGTTTGGCTCATCCCTTTTCATAAGTAAAGATTTTTATACCTGGATCGGGGATACTAGTGACAAAATTCAGGTCCATATGAATAAGGCTTAGATCCCTGCAAGGTAAAGCCAGAGCTATAGCTAGTGAAGGTTGGAATCCTTTTAAGGGTTTGGGAATATTTGGGGATTTAATTTTTATTTTGCAGCGGATCATAGTTGAAGGAAGTAGGGGTATATTTACTCATGTTGTTTTTGTTTCTATTCCTTCTATACGCCGTGATGAGGTGCTAGTGTTGCCTGATTGGACACGTGACCAGAGCCCAAGCAGATGACCACATTTTCCTTGATGAGACGCCCCGAAGCCCAACCCACGTACAAGACACAGAGGATCCCAGACCGACCATCGATTACTACAGCTCACCATGTAGTCTCTCCTGAAGAACAGAGTCTACATGTCAAGCCGTATTTTCCTTTTTATGGATTCATATAGACTGTAAGGACTGATTCATTTCCAGGTGTAAGAAGAAGATCAAGATTCATCGAGGGACACATGGGATCATATGAGAAGAGGAGGGGCTGTTGTGGAAATTTTATGAAGCTGTATTTTAATATGTATTGTCATAAAAGGTCTCCCAGTGTTCTAAAAAGCTGACTCGGGCAGACTGACACTAGTTGAGATCCGTTAGGAAGTGGAAAACTTCCTGTTTGGAGAGAGGTGTTTGCGGAGTGAGGATATGTCCGCCAGCGAAGGGCCCCTGTGCAGTGCACATAACGATCGTCTGGGGGAAATGTGTTCGCCCTGCAAACACATTATCGGTTTAGCGGATGTGCGCTCCTGTCACCCCTGTATGCCTGATCAACGTATTTGGGGTGCCATGACGTACACTTGCAGATAAGCTCCCATCAGCAGGAACTGTAGTTATCGTTCATTGGTTATTGTATAAATTCATTTATTCTGTGTCTTGTCCTTATTTGGTCATGTCCTTATTTGGTAATGTCTTGTGTTGACGTCTACATCCTGTGTTGTTACATCCTTATTTGGTCATTTCCTGTGAGGTCACAATCTGTGTAGGAGGCAATTGGCTGTTGGAGCCAGGACCTCCCCTTTGTAATTTCTTTTGTTGTCTTTGAATGAAAGAACCAGTCAACTGCTTGGTGGCAGAAATGCTGACGGAGCTGAGAACGTAAGGAATGGTGGAGATGTATGTTTACTGGGGAACCAGGGGAGACATGGGTTATTTAAGGCTGCATTATAACATTATGGTGGAAGGGCGCTTATTAGCGCAAGAGTGTAGTGGAATATCCACGACAAGCAGAGGGGAGAGCATTGTACACAGAGGAGAGCTGGGGGGGGGATTGTGATGAAAGGTGAGCTGAGAAAGTATGTGTGTGGAGGAGGAGGTCAGCAGAGAGGAGAGCTGGGAGGAACTTGTGATGAGAGGAGAGCTGGGGGTGATTTGTGATGAGAGGGGAGCTGAGAAAGTATGTGTATGTAGGAGGATTGGGAGGTCAGCAGAGAGGAGAGCTGGGGGGATTTGTGATGAGAGGAGAGCTGGGGGGGATTTGTGATGAGAGGAGAGCTGGGGGGGATTTGTGATGAGAGGAGAGCTGGGGGGATTTGTGATGAGAGGAGAGCTGGGGGGATTTGTGATGAGAGGAGATCTAAAGTGATTTGTGATGTGAGGAGAGCTGGAGGGATTTGTGATGTGAGGAGAGCTGGGGGGGATTTGTGAGGAGAGGAGAGCTGGGGGCATTTGTGAGGAGAGCTGGGGGGATTTGTGAGGAGAGGAGAGCGGGGGGCATTTGTGATGAGAGGGGAGATGGGGGCATTTTTGATGAGGGGGGAGCTGGGGGGATTTGTGTTGAGAGGAGAGCTGGGGGATTTGTAAGGAGAGCTGGGGTGATTAGAGATGTGAGGAGAGCTGGGGTGATTTGTGATGAGAGGAGAGCTGGGATGATTTGTGATGAGAGGAGAGCTGGGGTGATTTGTGATGAGAGGAGAGCTGGGGGGATTTTTGATGTGAGGAGAGCTGGGGGGAGATGTGATGAGAGGACAGTTGAGGGATGATTTTTTATGAGAGGAGAAATGGGGGGGGATTTGTGATGAGAGGAGAACTGGGGGAGATTTGTGATGAGAGGGGAGCTGGGGGGTTTTCTGATGAGAGTAGAGCTGGGGGGATTAGTAATGTGAAGAGAGCTGGGGTGATTTTAGATGTGAGACAAGCTGGGGGGATTTGTGAGTAGAGCTGTGGTGATTTGAGATGTGAGGAGAGCTGGGGGATTTATGATGAGAGGAAAGCTGGGGGGATTTGTGATGTGAGGAGAGCTGGGGGGAGATTTGTGATGAGAGGAGAGTTGAGAGGAGATGTTTTGATGAGAGGAGAACTGGGGGGAGATTTGTGATGAGAGGAGAACTGGGGGGAGATTTGTGATGAGAGGAGAACTGGGGGGAGATTTGTGATGAGAGGAGAGCTGGGGGGTTTTCTGATGAGAGTAGAGCTGGGGGGATTTGTGATGAGAGGAGAGCTGGGGGATTTGTGAGAAGAGCTGGGGTGATTTGAGATTTGAGGAGAGCTGGGGGGATTTGTGATGAGAGGAGAGCTGGGGTGATTTGTGATGAGAGGAGAGCTGGGGGGATTTGTGATGTGAGGAGAGCTGGGGGGAGATGTGATTAGAGGACAGTTGAGGGATGATTTTTTGATGAGAGGAGAGATGGGGGGATTTGTGATAAGAGGAGAACTGGGGGGAGATTTGTGATGAGAGGGGAGCTGGGTTTTTTTTGATGAGAGTAGAGCTGGGGGGATTAGTAATGTGAGGAGAGCTGGGGTGATTTTAGATGTGAGACGAGCTGGGGGGATTTGTGAGGAGAGCTGTGGTGATTTGAGATGTGAGGAGAGCTGGGGGATTTGTGATGAGAGGAAAGCTGGGGGGATTTGTGATGTAAGGAGAGCTGGGGGGAGATTTGTGATGAGAGAAGAGTTGAGGGGAGATGTTTTGATGAGAGGAGAGCTGGGGGGAGATTTGTGATGAGAGAAGAACTGGGGGGAGATTTGTGATGAGAGGAGAGCTGGGGGGGTTTCTGATGAGAGTAGAGCTGGGGGGTTTTCTGATGAGCTGGGGGGATTTGTGATGTGAGGAGAGCTGGGGGGATTCGTGAGGAGAGCTGGGGTGATTTGAGATGTGAGGAGAGCTGGGGGGATTTGTGAGGAGAGCTGGGGTGATTTGAGATGTGAGGAGAGCTGGGGGGATTTGTGAGGAGAGCTGGGGTGATTTGTGAGGAGAGGAGAGCTGGGGGGAGATTTGTGATGAGAGGAGAGCGGGGGAATTTGTGATGAGAGGAGAGCTGGGGGGATTTCTAAAGCGAGGAGAGCTGGGGGATTTCTGATGCGAGGAGAGCTGGGGGGGAGATTTGTGATGAGAGAGCTGGGGGGAGATTTGTGATGAGGAGAGCTGGGGGGTTTTCTGATGAGTAGAGCTGGGGGGATTTGTGATGTGAGGAGAGCTGGGGGGATTTGTGAGGAGAGCTGGGGTAATTTGACATGTGAGGAGAGCTGAGGGGATTTGTGAGGAGAGCTGGGGTGATTTGAGATGTGAGGAGAGCTGGGGGGAGATTTGTGATGAGAGGAGAGCTGGGGGGAGATTTGTGATGAGAGGAGAGCTGGGGGGAGATTGTGATGAGAGGAGAGCTGGGGGGTTTTCTGATGAGAGTAGAGCTGGGGGAGATTTGTGATGTGAGGAGAGTTGGTGGGATTTGTGAGGAGAGCTGGGGTGATTTGAGATGTGAGGAGAGCTGGGGGGGATTTGTGAGGAGAGCTGGGGGGAGATTTGTGATGAGGAGAGCTGGGGTGATTTGAGATGTGAGGAGAGCTGGGGTGATTTGTTATGAGAGGAGAGCTGGGGTTATTTGTTATGAGAGGAAAGCTGGGGGGAGATTTGTGATGAGAGGAGAGCTGGGGGGAGATTTGTAATGAGAGGAGAGCTGGGGGGTTTTCTGATGAGTAGAGCTGGGGGGATTTGTGATGTGAGGAGAGCTGGGGGGATTTGTGAGGAGAGCTGGGGTGATTTGAGATGTGAGGAGAACTGGGGGGGATTTGTGAAGAGAGCCTGGGGGGAGATTTGTGAGGAGAGGAGAGCTGGGGGGACTTGTGATGTGAGGAGAGCTGGGGGGGATTTGTGATGAGGAGAGCAGGGGGGGATTTGTGATGAGGAGAGCTGGGGGGATTTGTGATGAGAGGAGAGCTAGGAGGGGATTTGTGATGAGAGGAGAACTAGGAGGGGATTTGTGATGAGATGAGAGCTAGGAGGGGATTTGTGATGAGAGGAGAGCTGGTGGGGATTTTGGGGAATTTTCCTTATGTGATACACAGTTCTAATCCCTAACTCATTACAATTTTTTGGCGCCGCTGTAAATCTCTCCTCTAAGGAAGGTGTGGCTGGGGGTGGGGTTTGGGTGTGGTTGGGGTGGAGTTTGGGCGTGGCTTGGGCGGAGATTTGGACAGAGAGGGTGAGTTTCTGCACCTTTTCTCTGAGAAAAAAAGCCCTGCTTAAAAGGAAAACAAAAATGGTGCCTAGGGACAAGGTGGTGGCTCAGACTGCATGGCTTCGCACACACACAAAGGACAACAAAAATGGTGCCTTTGAAATCCAACAGTGGAAAAAACAATTTAAACCAGTGAGTTTAACATTAACCGCTTCCCGACCGGCTCCTGTACATATACGTCGGCAGAATGGCATGGCTGCGCTAAGTAACGTACCCGTACGTTACTTTGAATTTGCTGCCGTTGCACGCGCCGCGCCTGCCGCGAGCTCCGTGAGTCCGGTCACGGGTCCCGCGGACTTGATCGCCATGGGGATACCGTGATCGCCTCACGGAGAGGACGAACGGGGAGATGTAAACAGCAGTTCTGCCTAGTGAGTGTCACTGGATCTCTGCTCCCTGTCATCGGAGCAGAGATCAGTGACATGCCACACACAGCCCATCCCCCCTACAGTTAGAAACACATCCCTAGTACTGATTTAACCCCTCCCCGCCCCCTAGTGGTTAACCTCTTCACTGCCAGTGTCATTTATACAGGAATCAATGCATTTTTTATAGCACTGATTGCTGTATAAATGACAATGGTCCCAAAAATGTGCCAAAAATGTCCGACATGTCCGCCATAACGTCGTAGTCACAATAAAAATCGCTGATCGCCACCATTACTAGTAAAAAAAAATTATTAATAAAAATGCCATAAAACTATCCCCTATTTTGTAGACACTATAACTTTTGCGCAAACCAATCAATAAACGCTTATTGCGATTTTTTTTTACCAAAAATATGTAGAAGAATACGTATCGGCCTAAACTGAGAAAAAATAATGCGTTTTTTTCAAAATTGTCGCTCTTATTTTGTTTATAGCACAAAAAATAAAAATCGCAGAGATGATCAAATACCACCAAAAGAAAGCTCTATTTGTGGGAAAAAAAAGACGTCAATTTTGTTTCGGAGCCACGTCGCACGACCGCGCAATTGTCAGTTAAAGCGACACAGTGCCGAATCGCAAAAAGTGCTCTGATCAGGAAGGGGGTAAATCCTTCCGGGGCTGAAGTGGTTAAACAAAACAATTTTCCAGTTTCCGGTGTCTCACCCCTTAAATTGGAGCAATTTCCACTCTGGGGTGATTTACAGGCTAAACAGTATAACATCCTTAAACTGCACCTCTACAAAACAAAATCACAATTTGAACACAGAACTGACCGTACTACTTAACTCACACTAAACTTAGAAACCTGGCCGAAAAGCAGAGCAATTCCACCCATGACACAGCAGACACGAAGGTAGTTGCAACAAATGAAAATCAAGCCACGGCCACATGGTCAAAATGGCCAACAAAAGCTGGGCCACATGGTGATTACAAGAATGGCCGACGACAATCGGACCACATGGTGAAACAAACATTTAAAATGCAGTTGCTGATCCCGCCAAAACCAGCACAAACCAAGATTTCTTCACTAAAACACCAAAATTGTTCTCCACAAAAACTGACTAAAACAATTGAGCTACACTCAACCATAGACACAGGCTATCCAATCAAACAACAGATCCCTAACCACCAACGTTACATAAAACACAAAATAACACAGATTCAAACTTACACTCTTGTTCCCACATAAAGATCATTTCAGCTTCTACAGGAACAAGACATTGAGAAATACAAACAACGAACACTAGAGCTCCCCCATGCTATTACCTAGGAATCTGAAACCACCCACAAGGTGTAGCTCATTCAAAAGCTCTCATTGTAAGTGCCTTCCAACAATACATGGCCGCCCTTCCCCCTCACAGCCACATGGCCACTTGAATATCCAGCAGAAATTTTCAAACCAAAAGCTTTCTACAAAATCATTTCAAAATAACTGCAATACAAACCATTTGTGTCTTGAGTCAGTTAAACAATCTACAAGACTCATGCAATCTACTTGTAATCACAATTCATCCATTTCTATTTCTCATATACATCAAACTTATTACACAACATACAGTTACTTACACATAAACAATTAAAATCCCAGCATTATACCAAAAGATGTAAAATGTGTTCTTTTGCAAAGCAGAACCTACCTAAAGCATCGGACGGAGATTGATTCGATGTGAAGGAGGCTCTGTTAACTCCTACCTGGCTCGCCATCTTAACTGTCGTGGATAAACCACCATACTCTTTTGCGCTATTAAGCGCCCTTCCAGTTTTTCAGTATAATGTATCTCAATAAACCTGTCTCCTGCATTTCCCCCAGTATACAGACATAGTCACCATCTTAGCTCCATCGCTCCTTCATCTGCCTCTCCTGGGCAGAGGCTCTTGGCTTTTATTCATGGACAACAAAAGAAAGTGACAAACATGAAGCCATGGCCCCAACAGCCAATCGCTTCTTCCATACAAAATGATAACACAGGAAAAGGACATCACAGGAAATGACACTAAAGGGGAGGGCATCCACAGGAGTGGGAGGGAGTGGACATGTCTCATCCACTTGAGGCATGTACACTGCTCTCCGCCCAGCCACATCCACAATCTTAATCAGCATGGAGCCCACTCAATACTGCTTAGAGTAACCAGTATCTAGTAAGATCATTCTACTTGTTCTTACAGGATTGAGAAAATCTGCAGGGACATTGCCACTGGTGTTGTCAATATACGGTATGAGTATATTAACAAGGCAGATATCAATGCCCTCTTATTAAAGCAGATATGTATCCAAAATTGATAGCGTAACCAGACACAGAGATGTAATAACATGTTTCTCTCGTTATGCGGACTTTGCTTCTCTAATGTGCACATTTGAAGGTAAGAAGCCAATTGTGCTTTATACTTACAAACCGGCAAATGCCCACACACACAGAGAACACGTCTCCAAGCCCATGAGAAGGTTTTCATACTAACGGTTCTACTGCTGGTCCCGATTCAACTGAAATGTGCTCTGCTAGAGCGCTCCTTGGTTAAATCAGACACAGGGAGACAGATGACAACAATCCATAAAACACACATAATAAAATTTCCACAACAATGTGGCGGAATTAGAATCTAAACCAGCAATAAAGATAGATTCTCATGAAGTACGGTATGAACCGTCAAAAATCAATCAAGGTATCTAGAAATACAGGTGGTATCAACTCAAATATAAAGAGTCCTGTGAGCTTCCACTAATCCAAAATGCCTTAATTATCAAAAATCAGCTGCAAGCGTTAAACATGCCTCATATATCATGCAAATGTGGATAAATAAATCTCTCTGCGCTTTCCAATGTCATACACTATACCAGTGTAAAAAGAAATACAATATGGCACAGAGAGAAATTTACTAAATAACAAAGAAAAGTCCTTGGTACCTACCGCTTGTAGAATTCCAGTGATTTATTATATACCAAAAATACGCAAGGATAAGGTCAACCCTCCAGGAAGACTGATTGTGAGTGGAATAGACTCTTTAATATCACGACTGGAGGAATATATTGATATTCACCTCCAACCCTCAGAAAGGAACACTTATGCGTTTTTAAAGGATACAAAACATACATTGCAGCTCTTAAAAGAGTGTAAGTTAATGAAGTAGTGATGGCCACAGGGGATGTAGCATCGCTTTATACTAACATTGATTATCAAGGAGCCTTGAGGGCAGTAAAATGGGCCCTTAAAAATATAGTGATGTGAAAAAGAATCAACGGAGATTCATTTTGAAATGTTTACAGTTCTGTTTGGAACATACCTTCTTTTGGTATCAGAATACATTTTACCTGCAAATCAAGGGTGTGGCTATGGGCGCTAAGTTAGCCCCTAGTGTAGCAAATTTATATATGGCCAAGTGGGAGTACGAGGGTGTCCTATATAATAGGGACCCAAGTATCATGCTATACAGGCGATTTATCGACGACCTCTTGATTATACCGATAGGAAGTGTAGAAACCTTGGAAGATCAGCTCCAGACGATGAACAGCAATGAACAGAATATTAGCCTTACCTGGGATGTCAGCAAAGACATGATACACTTCATAGATCTAGAGATTCGAAACACACGACGTGGTATAGAGACTAAAACCTACTTTAAGGCAACCGTTCACAACTCTTATATTCCCACAATGAGCTGCCACTTTAGACCTTGGTTGGACAATATCCCTCGAGGCAGTGGCGTAGCGTGGGGGGTGCAGGGGGTGCCGTGGCCCCAGGCGCGATATTTAGGGGGGCGCCAGTGTGTGTCACTGGCTGCCTCCTCCTAATTTCTAATTTTGTGTCCCCGGGCTCCGGCCGCCATGTTAAGTGTCCGGCGCCCTGTGATTGGGTGTATGGGGGTCATGTGAGGCGCCCCGCCTCCGCACATGACCCCCATACACCCAATCACAGGGCGCTGGATACTGAACATGGCAGCAAGCAGAGTGCAGGGGAGAGAAGAAAGAGCCGCCGCTGTGTTCTCCTCATCCGGATCGATGCAGCCAGGATAAGAAGGTAAGTGAGAGTCATGTTACTGGGAGGGGGGGGGCGAGAGAGACTGTAGGCAGGACAGACTGCTGCTTTCCCCATGTAATGTGCTCTCTTGTGCCCACCATGTCATGTGCCTTGCAGTGCCCCCCATGTAATGTGCTGTGCCCACCATGTCCTGTCATGTGCATTGCAGTTCCCCTATGTAAAGTGCTGTGCCCACCATGTCATGTGCATTGCAGTGCCCACTATGTAATGTGCTGTGCCCACCATGTCATGTGCATTGCAGTGCCCACTATGTAATGTGCTGTGCCCACCATGTCCTGTCATGTGCCTTGCAGTGCCCCCATGTAATGTGCTGTGCCCACCATGTCATGTCATGTGCCTTGCAGTGCCCCCCATGTAATGTTCTGTGCCCACCATGTCCTGTCATGTGCATTGCAGTGCCCACTATGTAAAGTTCTGTGCCCACCATGTCATGTGCATTGCAGTGCCCCCCATGTAATGTGCTGTGCCCACCATGTCATGTCATGTGCCTTGCAGTGTCCCCATGTAATGTGCTGTGCCCACCATGTCATGTTATGTGCCTTGCAGTGCCCCCCCATGTAATGTGCTGTGCCCACCATGTCATGTGCCTTGCAGTGCCCCCCATGTAATGTGCTGTGCCCACCATGTCCTGTCATGTGCCTTGCAGTGCCCCCCATGTAATGTGCTGTGCCCACCATGTCCTGTCATGTGCATTGCAGTGCCCACTATGTAAAGTGCTGTGCCCACCATGTCATGTACATTGCAGTGCCCCGCATGTCCTGTCATGTGCCTTGCAGTGCCCCCCATGTAATGTGCTGTGCCCACCATGTCATGTCATGTGCCTTACAGTGCCCCCATGTAATGTGCTGTGCCCACCATGTCATGTCATGTGCCTTGCAGTGCCCCCCATGTAATGTTCTGTGCCCACCATGTCCTGTCATGTGCATTGCAGTGCCCACTATGTAAAGTTCTGTGCCCACCATGTCATGTGCATTGCAGTGCCCCCCATGTAATGTGCTGTGCCCACCATGTCATGTGCCTTGCAGTGTCCCCATGTAATGTTCTGTGCCCACCATGTCATGTCATGTGCCTTGCAGTGCCCCCCATGTAATGTGCTGTGCCCACCATGTCATGTCATGTGCCTTGCAGTGCCCCCATGTAATGTGCTGTGCCCACCATGTCATGTCATGTGCCTTGCAGTGCCCCCCATGTAATGTTCTGTGCCCACCATGTCCTGTCATGTGCATTGCAGTGCCCACTATGTAAAGTTCTGTGCCCACCATGTCATGTGCATTGCAGTGCCCCCCATGTAATGTGCTGTGCCCACCATGTCATGTGCCTTGCAGTGTCCCCATGTAATGTTCTGTGCCCACCATGTCATGTCATGTGCCTTGCAGTGCCCCCCATGTAATGTGCTGTGCCCACCATGTCATGTCATGTGCCTTGCAGTGCCCCCCATGTAATGTGCTGTGCCCACCATGTCCTGTCATGTGCCTTGCAGTGCCCCCCATGTAATGTGCTGTGCCCACCATGTCCTGTCATGTGCATTGCAGTGCCCCTATGTAATGTGCTGTGCCCACCATGTCATGTGCATTGCAGTGCCCACTATGTAATGTGCTGTGCCCACCATGTCATGTGCCTTGCAGTGCCCCCCATGTAATGTGCTGTGTCCAGTATGTCATTTGCTGTACGTTGCAGTGCCCACCATGTAATGCGCTGTGCTGAACAATGTCATGTGCTGTGCATTGCATTGCCCTTCATGTGATGTGCAGTGCCCACTATGTCATGATGTGCCTTGCAGTGCCCACCATGTCATGTGCAGTTCCTAACATGTAATGTGCAGTTGCATTTCCCACCATGAAACGTGCTATGCCATGCAGTGCCCACCATGTAATGTGTTGTGCCCACCATGTAATGTTATGTGCCATTCAGTGCCCACCATGTAATGCGCTGTGCCCACCACGTCATGTGCTGTGCCATGCAGTGCCCACCATGTAATGCGCTGTACCCACCATGTAATGTGCTGTGTCATGCAGTGCCCACCATGTCATGTGCAGTGCCCATCATGTAAATTGCTGTGCAGTGCCCACGTCATGTGCTGTGTTGTGCCCACCATGTCATGTGCTGCACCATGCAGTGCCTACCATGTAATATGCTGTACTCACCATGTAATGTGCTGTACATTGTCCACCATGGCATGTGCCGTGCAGTACCCACAATGGAATGTGGTGTGCAGGGCTCATCATGTCATGTGTGGTGTCCACCATTTAATGTGCTGTGCTCACAATGTAATGTGCTGTGCTGTGTCATGCAGTGCCCACCTTGTCATGTGCTGTGCAGTGCCCACCATGCTATGTGCAGTACCCACTATATAATGTGTTGTGCCCACCATATAATGTTCTGTGCAGTGCCCACTTGTAATGTCCAGTGCCCACCATGTAATGTGCTCAGCTGTGCCTGCCATGTCATGTGCTGTGCCCACCATATAAGGTCCTGTGCCCACTGTGTGCATGAGCTGTGCCCACCATGAAATGTGTTGTGCAGTACCAACCATGTCATGTGCTGTGCCCACCATATAATGTACTGTGCCTACCTTGTAATGTGCTGTATTGGGCAGTGCCAACCGCGTAATGTGCTGTGCCCGCCATTAAATGTGCTGTATCCATGTATCCACCATGTAATGTGTTGTGCCAACCATGTGATGTACTGTGCTATAACCCCCCCTCCCGTGTAATGTACTATGCTGTGCCCCCCACAGACTCACCCCCTCACTCCCACCCCCCTCCCTCTCTCATCCCCTCTCTTTCACCCTGTTCTCTCTCTCACCCCCTACCACCCTCTCTCTCTTTCACCCTCTCTCTATTCCCCTTTTTCTCACCCCCCCCCTCTCTCTCTCTCTCTCTCTCTCTCCATCTCTCTCTCTCTCTCTCTCTCTCTCTCTCTCTCTCTCTCACCCCCTCTCTCTCTCTCTCTCTCTCACCCCCTCTCTCTCTCACCCCCTCTCTCTCTTTAATTTAAATTTCACAAAAAATTGTTTGCGTTTTAATTTTATTTATTTTCATAAAAAGGCCCACCAACATCCTTAGCACCAGGCCCATGATGCTCTTAATCTGGGCCTGAGTTTAGTGGTTAGTATAGTATAGTGGTCAGTGTAGTGTAGTGGTTAGTGTAGTGGTCAGTGTAGTATGGTGGTCAGTATAGTGTAGTATAGTGGACAGTGTAGTATAGTGGACAGTGTAGTATGGTGGTCAGTATAGTGTAGTGTAGTGGTCAGTGTAGTATAGTGGACAGTGTAGTGGTTAGTGTAGTGGTCAGTGTAGTATGGTGGTCAGTATAGTGTAGTATAGTGGACAGTGTAGTATGGTGGTCAGTATAGTGGACAGTGTAGTGGTTAGTGTAGTGGACAGTGTAGTATGGTGGTCAGTGTAGTATGGTGGTCAGTGTAGTATGGTGGTCAGTGTAGTATAGTGGACAGTGTAGTATGGTGGTCAGTGTAGTATAGTGGTCAGTGTAGTGGTTAGTGTGGTGGACAGTGTAGTATGGTGGACAGTGTAGTGTAGTGGACAGTATAGTGTAGTATAGTGTAGTGGACAGTATAGTGTAGTATAGTGTAGTGGACAGTATAGTGTAGTGGCCAGTGTAGTGTAGTGGTTAGTGTAGTGGTCAGTGTAGTGTAGTGGTTAGTGTAGTGGTCAGTGTAGTATGGTGGTCAGTATAGTGTAGTATAGTGGACAGTGTAGTATGGTGGTCAGTATAGTGTAGTATAGTGGACAGTGTAGTATGGTGGTCAGTGTAGTATGGTGGTCAGTGTAGTATGGTGGACAGTGTAGTATAGTGGTCAGTGTAGTGGACAGTGTAGTATGGTGGTCAGTGTAGTATGGTGGTCAGTGTAGTATGGTGGTCAGTGTAGTATGGTGGTCAGTGTAGTGTAGTATAGTGGTCAGTGTAGTATAGTGGTCAGTGTAGTATGGTGGTCAGTGTAGTATGGTGGACAGTGTAGTATGGTGGTCAGTATAGTGGACAGTGTAGTGTAGTGTAGTGGTCAGTGTAGTATGGTGGACAGTGTAGTATGGAGGACAGTGTAGTATAGTGTAGTATGGTGGTCAGTGTAGTATGGTGGTCAGTATAGTGTAGTATGGTGGTCAGTGTAGTATGGTGGTCAGTATAGTGTAGTATAGTGGTCAGTGTAGTATGGTGGACAGTGTAGTATGGTGGTCAGTATAGTGTAGTATAGTGGACAGTGTAGTATGGTGGTCAAGTGTAGTGTAGTATGGTGGACAGTGTAATGTAGTATAGTGGACAGTGTAGTGTAGTATAGTGGACAGTGTAGTGTAGTATGGTGGTCAGTGTAGTATGGTGGTCAGTATAATGTAGTATAGTGGACAGTGTAGTATAGTGGTCAGTGTAGTATGGTGGTCAGTATAGTGGACAGTGTAGTATGGTGGTCAAGTGTAGTGTAGTATGGTGGTCAGTGTAGTGTAGTATGGTGGTCAGTGTAGTGTAGTATGGTGGTCAGTGTAGTGTAGTATAGTGGACAGTGTAGTGTAGTATGGTGGTCAGTGTAATATAGTGGTCAGTATAGTATAGTGGTCAGTATAGTATAGTGGTCAGTGTAGTGGACAATGTAGTGTAGTGGACAGTGTAGTTCTCAGTGTAGTGGTCAGTATAGGAATCAGGTAGGTCAGTACTATTGTATTTGAAGGGACTCAGGGATAGCTAAAAGTCCTCAGGTTGGGGGGGGGGGGGCGCAAATTACTTGCCTTGCCCCGGGTGCTTACAACCCACGCTACGCCACTGCCTCGAGGACAATATATGAGGATAAGAAAGAACTGTACACAAGAAGCTGACTTTGAAATTCAATCTGAGATGTTAAGTAAAATGTTCAGAGATAAAGGATACCGCGATTACTTTTTGAAAAAAGAAAAGAGTACGATTAAAAATATGGATTGGGAAGATTTACTAAAAGACATCACAAGAAATTATGGAAGCAACAATGATATGGGTACATGTATTGTTTTGGATTTCAATTTACAAAATAAAGAAGTGGAAAAGATTATCCACAAATACTGGGATGTTTTAAAGCAGGATGTTCACCTTAAAGGATGTTTATCGGATACACATAAAATTGTATACAAAAGAGCACCCAATTTACGTGACAGATTGGTACACAATGTTGTGGAACCACCCCCTCCCAGACCCAAAATGCTTTGGGACATCAAGGGCTTTCATGGATGCAGACGATGTTACAGCTGTGTAAGGGTCCCCACTAATATTAGAAGAGTAAAATAATCTTCTAACCCTGTATCCAAACAGACGTATACTATTAGGGATTTTATTTCATGCGATACGATGGGTGTAGTTTATGTAATTAAATGCCCATGCAACTTTATCTATGTTGGTAGAACCATAAGGGCATTGAAGGAACGCATGGAGGAACATGTAAAAAACATTAGGAAGGGATTCGACAAACATTTCCTCTCTGTACATTTTAGGGATGTCCGCAACAAAAGTACAGTTGGCATGCAATTTTGGGGTATCGAAGCCCCCAAGCGCCATTGGAGAGGCTCCAACTACGTGAGGGAAATTAGTAAGCGAGAATCCTGGTGGTTACACCAGTTAGGCTCTTAGGCACCGGGGGGGGGTTAACTAAAGAATTTGATCTAAAATGTTTTTTAAGCAATTATTAGGTATCCTAGTAATATATATATTTCACTCCACCTATATTAATTAGCCTAATAGGGACTGGGAACTGCTATGTGGTATTCATTACCCAGTTCACATAGGGGGAGCGCAGTTTTGGTATACCATCACAATAAAATTATTATGGGGATTCATTCTGTGCGGTATAAATACAAATAAATTATAAATATAAATACATTTAAAGATTAAATACTTTATCATTTGTATATTTGTATATATTTATAAATTCAAAATGTGTGGTATAAATTTGTATCTTTTTTTTATTTTTAATTCTTACTATTCCCCATATGTCCATATACAGTGGGGACGGAAATGATTCAGACCCCCTTAAATTTTTCACGCTTTGATATATTGCAGCCATTTGCTAAAATCATTTAAGTTATTTTTTTTTCCTCATTAATGTACACGCAGCACCCCATATTGACAGAACAACACAGAATTGTTGACATTTTTGCAGATTTATTAAAAAAGAAAAACTGAAATATCACATGGTCCTAAGTATTCAGACCCTTTGCTATTTAACTCAGGTGCTCTCCATTTCTTCTGATCATCCTTGAGATGGTTCTACACCTTCATTTGAGTCCAGCTGGGTTTGATTATACTGATTGGACTTGATTAGGAAAGCCACACACGTGTCTATATAAGACCTTACAGATCACAGTACATGTCAGAACAAATGAGAATCATGAGGTCAAAGGAACTGCCTGAAGTGCTCAGAGACAGAATTGTGGCAAGGCACAGATCTGGCCAAGGTTACAAAAAAATTCTGCTGCACTTAAGGTTCCTAAGAGCACAGTGGCCTCCATAATCCTTAAATGGAAGACGTTTGGGACGACCAGAACCCTTCTTAGAGCTGGCCGTCCGGCCATACTGAGCAATCGGGGGAGAAGAGCTTTGGTGAGAGAGGTAAAGAGGAACCCAAAGATCACTGTGGCTGAGCTCCAGAGATGCAGTCGGGAGATGGGAGAAAGTTGTAGAAAGTCAATTATCACTGCAGCCCTCCACCAGTCGGGGCTCCATGGCAGAGTGGCCCGACGGAAGCCTCTCCTCAGTGCAAGACACATGAAAGCCTGCATGGAGTTTGCTTAAAAAACACCTGAAGGACTCCAAGATGGTGAGAAATAAGATTCTTTGGTCTGATGAGACCTAGAGCTTTTTGGCCTTAATTCTAAGCGGTATGTGTGGAGAAAACCAGGCACTGCTCATCACCTGTCCAATACAGTCCCAACAGTGAAGCATGGTGGTGGCAGCATTATGCTGTGGGGGTGTTTTTCAGCCACAGGGACAGGACGACTGGTTGCAATTGAGGGAAAGATGAATGCGGCCAAGTACAGGGATATCCTGGACAAAAACCTTCTCCAGAGTGCTCAGGACCTCAGACTGGGCTGAAGGTTTACCTTCCAACAAGACAATGACCCTAAGCACACAGCTAAAATATCGAAGGAATAGCTTCACAACAACTCCGTGACTGTTCTTGAATGGCCCAGCCAGAGCCCTGACTTAAACCCAATTGAGCATCTCTGGAGAGACCTAAAAATGGCTGTCCACCAACATTTACCATCCAACCTGACAGAACTGGAGAGGATCTGCAAGGAGGAATGGCAGAGGATCCCCAAATCCAGGTGTGAAAAACTTGTTGCATCTTTCCCAAAACCATTAGATCAAAAGGGTGCTTCTACTAAATACTGAGCAAAGGGTCTGAATACTTAGGACCATGTGATATTTCAGTTTTTCTTTTTTAATAAATCTGCAAAAAGGTCAACAATTCTGTGTTTTTCTGTCAATATAGAGTGCTGTGTGTACATTAATAAGGAAAAATTTAACTTAAATTATTTTAGCAAATGGCTGCAATATAATTAAGAGTGTAAAATTTAAGGGAGATTTCTTCATCCACATCGATCGATGTGAATAGAGGAATTTGTTAGGTCCTTGAAATAAATTGTTGAATTTGGTATTAATAACGATATTTCAATTATTCATATTGATGAGGAAAGTTCCAAGAAAGTCCATTCAGTTCTTGTGTAAAAACTCAAAAATGGATTTAATAATAAAAATAGCAAAATATTACAAAAACAATTTCAAAGTATAGAATGTCATTAACAAATGTATAATATTCTTATTGAATCAGATGTGTCTGTGTGTAAATGTAGCAGCAAAATATTGTGATGTGTGTGTGTAGCTGTCCTCCTGGAGTGTCAGTCTGCCTCAAAAACTTCTGTGTCTAGCTCTTTTACTCCACAACTCAAACCCATGAAAAAAGCCCCCACCTTTCTAAAAAGGGTTGGTTTGTCTTAAAAGTTCTTATTTCACTTGTAGTCCTATAGAAATTTGCAGACTTTCCAGAAACATATCTTTCCTCCCACCAGGGTGGGGGTATACATTCCCGAGGTGTGGGCTAAAAGGAGCTTATATGTAAAACCATTTTAAACATATGCAATATAACATCTAAATCATTTACCATATATCTATCTATCTATCTATCTATCTATCTATCTATCTATCTATCTATCTATCTATCTATCTATCTATCTATCTATCTATCTATCTATCTATCTAGATAGATAGATAGATAGATAGATAGATAGATAGATAGATATAGATATATAGATATATATCTATATATAGACATATATATCTCTCTCTCTCTCTCTTTCTCTCTCTCTCTCTCTCTTCTCTCTCTCTCTCTCTCTCTCTCTCTCTCTCTCTCTCTCTCTCTCTCTCTCTCTCTCTCTCTCTCTCTCTCTCTCTCTCTCTCTCTATATATATATATATTATATTCATTTAAAACACAATGTTCTTATTAATATCCTAACCAAGAAATTTTGTAATATAAAGAACTCATCTCTTAACCAACACATTGAACTTTTACATCTTAATGTGAATCCTTCCTTCTCACAGATGGGGGAAGGTGAAAAACTCACTCTTAATTACGGCCATATGTGAGTTCTACATAGAACTGCTTATGAATCTTATAACAGCATATATACTTTCACAAATATAAAGATATATATAAAGATTCACTTTTTCCATGCATAGCAGAAAAATAAATATATATATTTATACATACAAGTCAATTATTCTGTAGATCTCATCCAATCATAAATATTTTAACATTTCCCTCTCAAAATGATTAAACAATCTTATAATTTTCTTATCTAAATCCATTTATACCTCAAATGCATCACATTCATATCCATACATACTTTTAGATCTTAAGATAATTGATTTTAATATGTTTTCAATTTTGATTCTATATAAGGAAAAGTGAACTTCATAAACCTTTTGCTTCAAAAAAATATTTTCACCCTTATTATTTTCTTTCTTTTACCAAATAATCAATCCTCTTAATTTCATAATTCATAAACGTAACATTGTTATACAATCCTTTGAAATATGGATGTCACTTCAGAAATATATATTTCATATTTTCCCCTTCAAATTGTGTTTAGCATAAATCTATAATCCATACAACCTTTCAAATAATCTTTGTCAAAATTTTTAACTTAAAATATGTTTCTTAACTTCAATTCATTCATATATGGGAAATGATTTTTAAAAATAATTACATATTACATTGTGAAAGTTAGTCATTACTTGTCTATATGACGTTAGAAAAACTACTACTATTATCTTAATTAGCACCAGATGTTCCTTCTAACTAGAGTGACTCTATTGTAAGGGTGTTTAACCCTTTCAAATCTGAAAATACACTATAAATGATTGTAAAAATTGATGTGTAAAACATATCTCATCTTGATATGATAAACCTGTCCTGTCACATAAAAATGGTTATACAGTGCCTTGCAAAAGTATTTTAACCCCCCTTGGAATTTTTCGTGTTTTGTTGCTTCACAGCCTGGAATTAACATGGATTGTTTGAGGATTTGCATCATTTAATTTACAGAACATGCCCACAACTTTTAAGATTTTTTTTATTGTGAAGCAAACATATAGGACAAAATAACAGAAAAAGTCAATGTGCATAACTATTCACCCCCCTTACAGTCAATACTTTTTTGCGGCTATCACAGCTCCAAGTCGCTTTGGATAAGTCTCTATGAGCTTGCCACATCTTACCATTGGGATTTTTGCCCATTCCTCCTTGCAAAACTTCTCCAGCTCCTTCAATTTGGATGGCTTGCGCTTGTGAACAGCAATCTTTAAGTCTGACCACAGATTTTCTATTGGATTGAGGTCTGGGCTGGGCTTTGACTAGGCCATTCCAAAACATTTACATGTTTCTCCTTAAACCACTCAAGTGTTGCTTTAGCAGTGTGTTTGGAGTCATTGTGCTGCTGGAAGGTGAACCTCCGTCCTAGCCTCAAATCACACACACAGTGTACAGGTTTGCTCAAGAATATCCCTGTATTTAGCACCATCCATCTTTCCCTCAACTCTGACCAGTTTCCCTGTCCCGACTGCTGAAAAACATCCCCAGAGCATGATGCTGCCACCATCATGTTTCACAGTGGGGATGGTGTTCTTTGGGTGATGTGATGGGTTTGCGCCAGACATAGCATTTTCTTTGATGGTCAAAAAGTTAAATTTTAGTCTCATCAGACCAGAGCACCTTCCTCCATACATTTTGGGAGTCTTCCACATGCCTTTTCGCAAACTCAAAACGTGCCATTTTGTTTTTTGCTGAAAGTAATGGCTTTCTTCTGGTCACTCTGCCACAAAGCCCAACTCTATGGAGAGTACGGCTTATTGTTGTCCTATGTACAGATACTCCAGTCTCTGCTGTGGAACTCTGCAGCTCCTCCAGGTACTGTACTTTGTATAGACAGCAAAATTTTGTCCACATGCTGGAAAATACATTTTGGTCTAGAGAATTTTGATAATACTTTCTCCAAACACTCGTGCCCTATTCCATCACTAATATCCGATCCTGGAATTATTTGTGTGAATGTATACGTTTCTTTATTAAAGCTGAAGACAACTTATATTGACAGCTTTTAGTTAATGGTACTGAAAAATGACTATTGGTGATTTCCAGTACTGAAAATACTTTGGCCTTGGCATCCATGAGTGACATTACATTTAAATTAGGAACAATAGGTTTGTTATTTGTAATGCATTTATTCAGCGATCTTAAATCAACTGATAAAGAATACAAATCATCAGCATTCTTGATAGACCAGATACAATTATTTACCACAGATTGTGCCTTCTTTAATATTCCTCGTTGTAAAAATGATTGTACAATGCCAGAAACTGGACTTATTGAATCTTGTGGCAACTTATTTTGAATGTGGGGTTTAGGATCTCTTCCCTCAATTTCTATTTCAATATCTTTAAACAAACCTGTATCCATTTTGGTCTGACTCCAAAGACTTTTATGTGCCCTAACCAATTGATCCAATACAAGAACGGTTCCTATATGTGGCCAATTATAATCTGAAGACGTCAGCTGCTGTACAAAACTTTCCAACATTACTGTACATTGAAGAATCTATTAACATAGATTTGGGCCTAGATGAATCTGTCCATATAGTAGAATTACTTAAATCAATAATCCAATCTAATTTACTAATCACATCCATGCCTAAAATATTTTCAGTATTTTGGCAACACCAGATGTCGATATTCGTTTTCAAAAGTCCTGGAATTTCAAAAGTCACATCAGAAACTTTAGTTGCAACTGTATTTTCTTTTCCACTGAAACCAATTAAATTACATTTTGGAGAATCAATATTCACAGGTAATTTGTGTTTAGTTAAACTGAGTTCAGCTCCTAAATCTATTAACCATTTAGTTTTCTTACCATTTAATAAACCATGTACCCATGGCCTCCCACCGTCATCTAATACAATTGGAGCAACATAATTTAATGTTGGAGAGGTCTCAGAAACATCTATCTCATTGCCATCATTGACTGTTAATGACAGTTCAATCAACATAACAAACAATGTACTGATCTGTTTGACTTCTGAGGCATAAGGCAAATCAATCAACCTATTGTTTGGAGAAGATGGAATAAATTGCTCAAATGTCCTCATTTTCTACTTCCAAAATTTTTCTTTGTGAATCTACTTTCTATTTTAAACATTCTTTCTGTACATGACCACATTTCTTTCAATGTAAGCAACTAACATTTCCTGTCTGCTCTGAAACCTTAGTTCCGCCTGTGACGTGTATCTTACCAGCCCCGGGTGTGACCTTACACGTGACAACTCTCTGATCGCCCTTTTCCTTTTGTCTATCTAGACTTGTGCTTACTGCATCTTCATCATGATCCTGGTCATATTCTCCTATAGTCCGCTTATCTGGTACAAAAGACTTCTGCATAGAGTCTGCATTAACATAACTATTGCTTGACTTTCTTTTAGACTTTACATTATTCTGTAACTCAAACAACTGAATATCTGTTATTTGAATTGCACTTTGCAAATCATCTATTCGTTCAGTCAAAATCAGACAATTAGTACATAAACTATTGTCCTTTGTTTTTCCTTTTGTACAAACATTCCTTTTAGGAACTCCTGATATCATTGTGTCAAAAACTTTAACTAGCTTTATCACATTCCTAATTTGTTTGCTGACTTTTTTAAAAGTAAATTTTGACATTTGTATCTTAATATTTTCATGTAAACATGCATTGAACGTGTAACACCATAATTCATCATCTCTAACAAACTTTGACAGATTTTTTTAATTCTAATTTACTCTCACTAGACAATGCATCAATAAGATTCATACTTACCAATATAGAACCGACTTCCTTCATGTAACAAGCGTTGCCTCTCTTGGTGGGAAATTACGTCATCAAGAAACTGAGTTTTCTTGCACGTGTGCAAACGTCTCACCAATTTTGATGTTTTCTTTTTCTTCCAAGTTCATTCAACGATGCCGAAATTAATTTGCTGTTTCGAATTCTTCTGAAAGCTTGACTAAATAGTCAATGTTTGTGCTTGTATTGCCTCTCGGCAAGCAGAAGGAGACATAATTCAAAAATGTTCGATATTCGGACAAAATGAAGCTGGCAAAGGCTCGCCAATGAAATATATGTAGTTTTTACGGTAATAATAACAATATTTCAATAATTCATATTGATGAGGAAAGTTCCAAGAAAGTCCGTTCAGTTCTCTTGAAAAAAAACTCAAAAATTTATTTAATAATAAAAATAGCAAAATATTACAAAAACAATATCAAAGTATAGAATGTCATTAACAAATGTATAATATTCTTATTGAATCAGATGTGTGTGAGTGTAAATGTAGCAGCAATATCTTGTGATGTGTGTGTAGTGCTGTGGAAATTCTATTAAATGCATGTTGTCAGATGTCCCCCAGTGTCGGTTTTGCTATAATGCACTCATGTGAGCGTATTTGCACATACAGACGTTGGCAGAAGGTCATTGGCCACGAAAACCTTCCTGTGGACATTGCAGATATGTTTGCTCTTTTAGGGATATTCGTTTATGCCTCCCCAAGAGACTGGCCACTTCTTGGTGACTGCATTAATGACTCCAAGCAAACAGATCTACGTACATGGGAACTATAGCATAACTATACAAAAATTATGTGCAAAAAAAAAGTATGTGTAAATATCGCGCTGTCATAAAAAATGTAAGCAGCTAACACAACAAGTGATCTAATCCTGTAAACAAAGTTGTATAAAGAAAAGTGCAGCGCTAAAAAGTGTGGAAGTAGTGGATAACACTAATTCATATCATACAATAAATAATATTAGTCAGTGCATAGATTCCATAGGTATATGATATCATATGGTGAATATTCTAAATTATATACATTGTGTCCATGACACAAAAAGGTATTTTGTGACACACTTATAATTGGTGTTCTAAATAAAATAAGTCCGTGAAAGAGTGAAGTCCTGAGAAATGTATAACACCAGGAAATGTGGAGAAAATATGAAGTGTTGATAGAAGATCCACCACCGCTCTTAAAGGAGGCTTACCAGAAAGATTGGACACAGATGGATATATACCCACTGAGTCAATCAAGCTTGTAAAGTGGGGATCCTTGATGGTATCTGTTACTAAGAAAGCAAATCCAGGTGACCCGGGTACTTGCAAGGATATATATGAAAAAGGGCAGGTCCAATCAGGCATCCAAAGTATATGCGGAAAGAATGTGAGAGCACATAGCATAATACTGTATAAAAAACTTAAAGCATGTTTATTGAAGATAAAAAACACTCACATTTCTGAAGAATAAAAAAGCGCTTAATACATAGATGGTATGGCAGTGTCAGTGGTGTCAGTAGTTTCATCCTCAAGGACATCATCTGGGGTACCACACCACTGTATACACTGCCTTTTATATACAGGCTAAAACGTGGCTCCAATCCACAGCGCCGTTCAGTGAGAACGACTTCTGGGTAGTGCTAAGAACCCCAAATTTGGAGTGCAAACCCAGTGGAACTGGTACCATAACATATCCAAAGTTGAAGTTCCTAGCCCTAAGTGGCCCCGAGATACGGGGCCCCAAAATCGGTTCAGAAAATGTCATTCTCTGCTGCAGAAAAGTGCTTGATATTTTCTGAACCGACTTTTGGGGCCCCATATCTCAGGGTCACTTAGTGCTAGGAACCCCAAATTTGGTGTGCAAACCCAGTGGAACTGGTACCATAACATATCCAAAGCTGGGGTTCCTAGCACCAAGTGGCCCTGAGATACAGGGCCCCAAACCTGGTTCGGAAAATGTCATTCTCTGCTGCAGAAAAGTGCTTGACATTTTCTAAACTGATTTTTGGGGCCCTGTATCTCGGGCCACTTGGTGCTAGAAACCCCAGCTTTAGATATTTTATGGTTCCACTGGGTTTGCACACCAAATTTGGGGTTCTTAGCACTAAGTGGCCCCGAGATACGGGGCCCCAAATTCGGTCAACTGTGTCTATCTGCAGCAATGTCATTTCGGGACCCTTTGGGTTCAGAGACCCCCAAATTTTGGCTGCAGCTAGGGGGCATCTAGGAATCCTTAACTACCGAGTTTGAAGTTCAGGGGGACCTATGGCTGCAAATGGGCACAGTGAGGCATGCAAATGGGCACAGTGATGCTGCAAATGGGCATTGTTGACCCTCTTTTCCACTTACAGTAGCTGTGCATTTCTCACCCTCGTCTTATACTCCGGTCAATACGTTTTTCCCATTTTTTTGTGGTAAATTAGGGCCTCGACTTATACTCGGAACGACTTATACTCGAGTATATACGGTATATAATTTAGAATATTTACCATATGATATCATATACCTATGGAATCTATGCACTGACTAATACTATTTATTGTATGATATGAATTAGTGTTATCCACTACTTCCACACTTTTTTTTTAAATCAACAAAGGTTTTATTTGCAAGATCATACATGTTATGTATACAGTGTGAATACACATATTATTCATCATACAGGAGATATTACCTACAGTAGGGTTACAGTACATATACAGGGATGACACTTAAGGAGGTAACTTAATTCACTCTATTACCCATTTTCTGTCTATATTCCAACATACAAAGTATTGTGAATATCGTTTATGTACAAGTTGCGGATTCTTGTAACCATTTATCCCATATTTTGTTATATTTGGTTGGACATCCTCTATTGGTATAAATGAGTTTTTTATATGGAAGGGTTGCATTTATATCCCTTTTCCAATCCATCATACCAGGAGGTTCGGGTCTCATCCATTTTCTGGCGATAACTTTCCTAGCCGAGAATAAAGTTTCCTGAAGGAAAATCATTGTGAACTTATCCAGCACCATAGGCGTCCTTAAGGGGGGGCTATTGAGGCTTGAGCCCCGAATGTGGGGCCAATAGCCCCAAGTGTCTAAGCGCAGTGGCCCCAGCTGCAAGATCTAGAGCGGCGCATTCCGATTCCCGTGCGCGCCGCAATCAGTGTTATATTACATACAGCCTGTACGAGCGCTTAGCTGGGCAGCGGGCGCTCCCTGATTGGCTGTGCAGGCGGAAGACATAAGGGTCTGTGATCGGCCCGGTGGAGCTGCTGACTGGTCACATGTGGAGACGGGTAGGGGCTTGACTGTGGGTGATCGCGGCCGCCCGGAGCCCCGCCTCCCTGCCTGGCGCGCACTGTGTCTCCTCCTGACGGAGGCGGGGAGGGGCTGGACTGTGGGTGATCGCGGCCGCCCGGAGCCCCGCCTCCCTGCCTGGCGTGCGCTGTGTCTCCTCCTGACGGAGGCGGGGAGGGGCTGGACTGTGGGTGATCGCGGTCGCCCGGAGCCCCGCCTCCCTGCCTGGCCGCGCTGTGTCTCCTCCTGACTGAGGTCTCTCTGTTATTTGCCCTTCCACTAGTCTGTCAGCGTGCCACTCTCTGTAAGCCCATCCCTCTGTCATCCCGCCCCTTTGTGTAAGCCCACCCCTTTCTGTCACTGCCCCCCTCTCTGTCAGTGCACCCCTCCTCTGTCAGCACCCCCCCTCTGTGTCAGCACCCCCCCTCTGTCAGCCCACCCCCCTCTGTCAGCAGTGCACCCCCTCTGTAAGCACCCCCCTCACTGTCAGCCCACCCCCCTCACTGTCAGCCCACCCCCCCTCTGTCAGCCCACACCCCCCTCTGTCAGCCCCCCCTGTCAGCACCACCCCCCTCTGTCAGCACCACCCCCTCTCTGTCAGCAGTGCACCCCCCTCTCTGTCAGCCCACACCCTCTCTAACAGCGCCCCCTCTCTCTCAGCGTCCCCCCCCCGTCAGCTCACACCCTCTCTGTCAGCCCACACCCTCTCTGTCACACCCCCCCTCTGTCAGCACCACCCTCCCTCTGTCAGCACCACCCCCCTCTGTCAGCACCACCCCCTCTGTCAGCACCCCCCCCTCTGTCAGCACCACCCCCCTCTGTCAGCAGTTCACCCCCCTCTCTGTCAGCCCACACCCTCTCTATCAGCGCCCCCTCTCTCTCAGGTTCCCCCCTGTCAGCCCACACCCTCTCTGTCAACACCCCCCCTCTATCAGCACCACCCCCCCTCTGTAAGCACCCACCCCCCCCTGTAAGCACCACCCCCCTCTGTCAGCACCACCCCCTCTGTCAGCACCACCCCCTCTGTCAGCACCACCCCCCTCTGTCAGCACCACCCCCCTCTGTCAGCACCACCCCCCTTTGTCAGCACCACCCCCCTCTCTGTCAGCCCCCCCTCTTTGTCAGCAGTGCACCCCCCTCTCTGTCAGCACCACCCCCTCTCTGTCAGCCCCCCCTCTCTGTCAGCCCACACCCTCTCTATCAGCGACCTCCTCTCTCTCAGCGACCCCCCTCTCTCAGCACCCCCCCACTCTGTCAGCACTCCCCCACTCTGTCAGCACTCCCCCACTCTGTCAGCACTCCCCCACTCTGTCAGTACCCCCCTCTCTGTCAGCACCCCCCCTCTCTGTCAGCACCCCCCACTCTGTCAGCACCCCCCCACTCTGTCAGCACTTTCCCTCTCTGTCAGCACCCCCCCTCTCTGTCAGCACCCCCCCTCTCTGTCAGCACTCCCCCTCTCTGTCAGCACTCCCCCTCTCTGTCAGCACCCCCCCCTCTCTGTCGGCACTCCCCCTCTCTGTCAGCACCCCCCCTCTCTGTCAGCACTCTCCCTCTCTGTCAGCACTCCCCCTCTCTGTCAGCCCACCCCCCCTGTTAGCACCCCCCCTCTGTCAGCACCACCCTCCCTCTGTCAGCACCCCCCCTCTGTCAGCACCACCCCTCTCTGTCAGCACCACCCCTCTCTGTCAGCACCACCCCCTCTCTGTCAGCCCACCCCCCCTGTCAGCCCCCCCTCTCTGTCAGCAGTGCACCCCCCCTCTCTGTCAGCACCACCCCCTCTCTGTCAGCATCCCCCTCTCTGTCAGCCCACCCCCCCGTCAGCCCACCCCCCTCTGTCAGAAGTGCACCCCCTCAGTCAGCAGTGCACCCCCTCTGTAAGCACCCCCCTCACTGTCAGCCCACCCCCTCACTGTCAGCCCACCCCCCCTCTGTCAGCACCACCCCCTCTCTGTCAGCACCCCCCTCTCTGTCAGCAGTGCACCCCCCTCTCTGTCAGCCCACACCCTCTCTATCAGCGCCCCCTCTCTCAGCGTCCCCCCCGTCAGCTCACACCCTCTCTGTCAGCCCACACCCTCTCTGTCACACCCCCCCTCTGTCAGCACCACCCCCTCTGTCAGCACCCCCCCCTCTGTCAGCACCCCCCTCTGTCAGCACCCCCCCCCCTCTGTCAGCAGTGCACCCCCCTCTCTGTCAGCCCACACCCTCTCTATCAGCGCCCCCTCTCTCTCAGGTTCCCCCCTGTCAGCTCACACCCTCTCTGTCAGCCCACTCCCCTCTCTGTCAACACCCCCCCTCTGTTAGCACCACCCCCCCCTCTGTCAGCACCACCCCCCTCTGTCAGCACCACCCCCTCTGTCAGCACCCCCCTCTCTGTCAGCCCACACCCTCTCTATCAGCGCTCCCCTCTCTCTCAGCGTCCCCCCTCTCTCAGCACCCCCCCTCTCTCAGCATCCCCCCGTCAGCCCACACCCTGTCAGCACCCCCCCTCTCTGTCAGCACCCCCTCTCTGTCAGCACTCCCCCTCTCTGTCAGCACTCCCCCTCTCTGTCAGCACTCCCCCTCTCTGTCAGCACCACCCCCTCTCTGTCAGCACCACCCCCTCTCTGTCAACATCCCCCTCTCTGTCAGCACCCCCCTCTCTGTCAGCCCACACCCTCTCTCTCAGCGTCCCCCCTCTCTCTCAGCACCCCCCTCCGTCAGCACCACCCCCTCTGTCAGCACCCCCCCCTCTGTCAGCACCCCCCCCCTCTGTCAGCAGTGCACCCCCCTCTCTGTCAGCCCACACCCTCTCTATCAGCGCCCCCTCTCTCTCAGGTTCCCCCCTGTCAGCCCACACCCTCTCTGTCAACACCCCCCCTCTATCAGCACCACCCCCCCTCTGTAAGCACCACCCCCACTCTGTAAGCACCACCCCCCTCTGTCAGCACCACCCCCTCTGTCAGCACCACCCCCTCTGTCAGCACCACCCCCCTCTGTCAGCACCACCCCCCCTTTGTCAGCACCACCCCCTCTCTGTCAGCCCCCCTCTTTGTCAGCAGTGCACCCCCCTCTCTGTCAGCACCACCCCCTCTCTGTCAGCCCCCCCTCTCTGTCAGCCCACACCCTCTCTATCAGCGACCTCCTCTCTCTCAGCGACCCCCCTCTCTCAGCACCCCCCCACTCTGTCAGCACTCCCCCACTCTGTCAGCACTCCCCCACTCTGTCAGCACTCCCCCTCTCTGTCAGCACCCCCCCTCTCTGTCAGCACCCCCCTCTCTGTCAGCACCCCCCCTCTCTGTCAGCACCCCCCACTCTGTCAGCACCCCCCACTCTGTCAGCACTCCCCCTCTCTGTCAGCACCCCCCCTCTCTGTCAGCACCCCCCCTCTCTGTCAGCACTCCCCCTCTCTGTCAGCACTCCCCCTCTCTGTCAGCACTCCCCCTCTCTGGCAGCACCCCCCCTCTCTGTCAGCACTCCCCCTCTCTGTCAGCACCCCCCCTCTCTGTCAGCACTCCCCCTCTCTGTCAGCACTCCCCCTCTCTGTCAGCCCACCCCCCCTGTTAGCACCCCCCTCTGTCAGCACCACCCTCCCTCTGTCAGCACCCCCCTCTGTCAGCACCACCCCTCTCTGTCAGCACCACCCCTCTCTGTCAGCACCACCCCCTCTCTGTCAGCCCACCCCCCCTGTCAGCCTCCCCTCTCTGTCAGCAGTGCACCCCCCCTCTCTGTCAGCACCACCCCCTCTCTGTCAGCATCCCCCTCTCTGTCAGCCCACCCCCCGTCAGCCCACCCCCCTCTGTCAGAAGTGCACCCCCTCAGTCAGCAGTGCACCCCCTCTGTAAGCACCCCCCTCACTGTCAGCCCACCCCCCCTCACTGTCAGCCCACCCCCCCTCTGTCAGCACCACCCCCTCTCTGTCAGCACCCCCCTCTCTGTCAGCAGTGCACCCCCCTCTCTGTCAGCCCACACCCTCTCTATCAGCGCCCCCTCTCTCAGCGTCCCCTCCGTCAGCTCACACCCTCTCTGTCAGCCCACACCCTCTCTGTCAACACCCCCCCTCTGTCAGCACCACTCCCTCTGTCAGCACCCCCCCTCTGTCAGCACCCCCCCCTCTGTCAGCAGTGCACCCCCCTCTCTGTCAGCCCACACCCTCTCTATCAGCGCCCCCTCTCTCTCAGGTTCCCCCCTGTCAGCTCACACCCTCTGTCAGCCCACTCCCTCTCTGTCAACACCCCCCCTCTGTCAGCACCACCCCCCCTCTGTCAGCACCACCCCCCCTCTGTCAGCACCACCCCCTCTGTCAGCACCCCCCTCTCTGTCAGCCCACACCCTCTCTATCAGCACTCCCCTCTCTCTCAGCGTCCCCCCTCTCTCAGCACCCCCCCTCTCTCAGCACCCCCCCGTCAGCCCACACCCTGTCAGCACCCCCCCTCTCTGTCAGCACCCCCCCTCTCTGTCAGCACTCCCCCTCTCTGTCAGCACTCCCCCTCTCTGTCAGCACTCCCCCTCTCTGTCAGCACTCCCCCTCTCTGTCAGCACCACCCCCTCTCTGTCAGCACCACCCCCTCTCTGTCAGCATCCCCCTCTCTGTCAGCACCCCCCTCTCTGTCAGCCCACACCCTCTCTCTCAGCGTCCCCCCTCTCTCTCAGCGTCCCCCCTCTCTCTCAGCACCCCCCTCCATCAGCACCACCCCCTCTCTGTCAGCACCACCCCCTCTCTGTCAGCATCCCCCTCTCTGTCAGCCCACACCCTCTCTCTCAGCATCCCCCCTCTCTCTCAGCATCCCCCCTCTCTCTCAGCATCCCCCCTCTCTCTCAGCACCCCCCTGTCAGCCCACACCCTCTCTGTCAGCCCACACCCTCTCTGTCAGCACCCTCCCTCTGTCAGCACCCCCTCTGTCAGCCCACACCCTCTCTGTCAGCCCACACCCTCTCTGTCAGCCCACACCCTCTGTCAGCACCCTCCCTCTGTCAGCACCCCCTCTGTCAGCACCCCCTCTGTCAGCAGTGCACCCCCCTCTCTGTCAGCCCACACCCTCTCTATCAGCGCTCCCCTCTCTCTCAGCGTCCCCCCTCTCTCAGCACCCCCCCCCTCTCTCAGCACCCCCCCGTCAGCCCACACCCTGTCAGCACCCCCCCTCTCTGTCAGCACCCCCCCTCTCTGTCAGCACCCCCCCTCTCTGTCAGCACTCCCCCTCTCTGTCAGCACTCCCCCTCTCTGTCAGCACTCCCCCTCTCTGTCAGCACCACCCCCTCTCTGTCAGCACCACCCTCTCTATCAGCGTCCCCCCTCTCTCTCAGCGTCCCCCCTCTCTCTCAGCATCCCCCCTCCATCAGCTTACACCCTCTCTGTCAGCCCACACCCTCTCTCTCAGCACCCCCTCTCTGTCAGCCCACACCCTCTCTATCAGCGTCCCCCCTCTCTCTCAGCGTCCCCCCTCTCTCTCAGCATCCCCCTCTCTCTCAGCACCCCCTCTCTGTCAGCACCACCCCCTCTCTGTCAGCACCACCCCCTCTCTGTCAGCACCACCCCCTCTCTGTCAGCACCCCCCTCTCTGTCAGTGTCCCCCCTCTCTCTCAGCATCCCCCCTCTCTCTCAGCGTCCCCCCTCTCTCTCAGCACCCCCCCCTGTCAGCCCACACCCTCTCTGTCAGCACCCCCCCTCTGTCAGCCCACCCCCTCTGTCAGCACCCCCTCTCTGTCAGCAGTGCACCCCCCCTCTGTCAACACCCCCCTCTGTCAGCACCCCCCTTTCTGTCAGCACCCCCCCGCCTCTGTGTCAGCCACCCCCTCTCTCTCCTGCCTCCTCCCCCCTTTCACTCACCCCCCTTACCTCCTTCTCTCTCACCTCCCCTTTCTCACCTCTCTTCCCCCACCTCTTTCCCGCCCTCAGGGGGTGGAGTCCCCATGATTCCCAACAGCGGCCCTGTGAGTGAGTGTACCAGTTCAAATGTGTCTTGCCGACAATGGAAGGAAAATGGCACTACAGAAGAGCAGCTTCGCTCCACCTCCAAACTCCGGCTTCCACACTTCCTGACTCTAAATGGCTCTCGGTAAAGCAGTCTAATGGGGGTCTTAAGGGACAGGGGACACTGATGGGGGGAGGGGTCACTGATCTAATAGAGATCTCTAAGGGGGGTGCTGATGTAAGGGGACTCTGAGCTAATGTAGAGGGGGTGCTGACTGCTGGTGACCCATTAGATCAGCAGTCAGTGCGTGTCAGGTAGGTCAGTGTATGTCAGCCAGGTAGGTCAGTGTGGGTCAGTGCGTGTCAGGTAGGTAACACCCCCCCTCCATACAACCCCACCGCCCGCCACCCCATCATCCCCCCCGGTGCCGGGCTCTGACTTCGGGCTGAAGCCCCTGGTCTTTTTGCCACCTAGCAACGCCCCTGTCCAGCACATCAGGAAAAATTCCTAAAAGGCATTGTTTAAGGTCAAGTGTTAATGGGGACCCCATGTCATCATGTAGGAAAGTCGCTATTTGTTTTCAGTATTCTTGTATCTTATTACAGGACCATATAAGGTGGAAAAAAGTGCCTGTTTCAGTACCGCACATTGGACATATGGTAGATTGTTGTCTTCTGTATCTGGCAACTCTGATGGGAGTGAGGTATGCACGGTGAAGTATATAAATCTGGGAAAACCTATCTAGAGCTTGGGTGACACCAACTTACATGTTTCTAACGCCTCTTCCCACTCCTCATCCTCCAACCCTCCAATGTCTCTTTCCCATCTCAGAGCATATGCTAGTTTTGCAGAGATTGGATTAGAGAGCATATTGTAAAAACAAGATATAAGCTTTTTGGGATCCGTGTCTTGAATTATGGAAATAATAGGATTGGGAGTGGATTGCGGAATAGCCTGTGAAAACTGGGACTGAAGTGCGTGACGAACCTGGAGGAATCGAAAGAACATCTGATTTGGGATCTGGAATTCTATTTTGAGGGTATCAAATGTCTTGAGGGTTCCGTTAGTAATCAGATGATGTAGATCAGTGGTTCTCAACTCCAGTCCTCGGGACCCACCAACAGGCCAGATTTTAAGTATTACCTTGGGGAGTTGCAGACTAGAATACTGCAATCATTGAGCAGCAAGTGATATCACCTGTGATGTATTTCAGCTATCTTGCAAACCTGGCCTGTTGGTGGGTCCTGAGGCCTGGAGTTGAGAACCACTGATGTAGATAATATATGCCTCTGTTGGCCCATATTTCTGGGTTTTGAATAGTGCGGAGTTCCTTTAGTTTGTTGTTATGCCAAATTGGTGTGTAGTCATTGTGTGTAGGTATACTTAATTTAGAAGATGCTAAGTCCCATAAGCGTCTATAATGATGTAAGAGGGAGTGTCTATATTCCTTCAGTTGTGTGCTTCCCACACCCACTGCTATTGCGCTTATTGGGTCTCCAGTGTGGTTAGCCCAGCTGGGGCAAAGAAGTGTAAGAAAGAGTTCCTTATCTGTTTTATCTATGTGGAAGAGTTGGGACAGTTGTGAAGCAACATAGTAGAGATTAAAGTCTGGTAACGCTGTTCCGCCCCTGTGGGTTGGATTCTTAAGTGTTTGCCACGAAACTTTATGTCTAGACTTCCCCAATATGAATGGCTTAAGTAAGGTTTCGATAGATTTAAAGTATTTGAGGGGTAAATAAACAGGTGTATGCCAGAGTACATATAATATTTTGGGCAATAATACCATCTTTATTAGATTAATATGACCCCATACCCCTAACGGGAGTCACGACCAGACTTGTAATTTAGACCTAATTAAGGAGAATAATGGTTGAATATTTAGGGAAATATAGTCTGCTGGGGTTCTGGATAGAGAGATACCTAAGTATTTTATTTTATCCACTCGTTGTAGGGGTAAGTTGGTTTGGTCTTCTGTAGGTGCAAAAGCTATCGACTGGCAGTATGTGAGATTTTCCCCAATTGATCTTAAGACCAAAAAAGGTCCCAAACTGCTCAATCACGTGAAGGGCAGTGTTTAGTGAGGGGCCAGAATCTGCCAGGTAGAGCAGAGTATCATCCGCATAAAGGCTAATTTTTTCAGTGAGGGAGCCACAGATTAAACCCTTTATCTCCTGGTTAGCACGGATTGAGACGGCCAAGGGTTCTGATGTGAGAGCGTATAGCAAAGGAGAGAGCGGGCAACCCTCTCTCGTGCCTCTGCTGAGGTCAAACTCTTGAGACGGGCACCCATTAGCAACCACTTTAGCTGTGGGGTGTTGGTACAACAGCTGTACCCACCTAATAAATTTGGGCCCAAATCCGTATTCCTCCATACATCTCCAGAGATATCTCCACTCCACCGAATCGAATGCCTTGGCCGTATCTAGCGTAACTACCACCCTTGAACCTACATTGTCGTGTGTGGCCTGAAGATTGATAAAGAGTTTTCGAAGGTTGAAGGAAGTATTGCAGCCAGGCATAAACCCCGCTTGGTCTGTGTGGATCAGGGAAAGTATTACTTGGTTTATGCGTTTGAAAAATATTTTTGCTAAGATCTTTACGTCTACTTGCAGCAGGGAGATGGGGCGGTAGGACTCGGGGTGGCCTGGATCTTTCCCCGGTTTAGGAATAAGGACTATTGTGGCTTCTCTCATAGATGGCGGTAATGTGAAATTTTCAAACATATCTGTATACAGAGCAAGCAATTTGGGAATAAGTACCTCAGAGAAATGTGAATAGAATTCTATGGGCAGGCCGTCCAAACCAGGAGACTTGGTTTTGGCAAATTCTGCTATGGCAATTACAATCTCTTCCACCGTGAGGAAGCTCCACTTGGGAATCCAAGAGCCGTGGAAGTGATATACTGCTCAGAAACTGATCCATTGTTGCCGTATCCTCCAAATCTGTTGATGAGTACAGTTTAGTAAAAAATTCTTTAAATTTGGAGGCTACAGCAAAAGGATCTGAGATTGACGGGCCGCCCTGGTCATGTAGAGTTATGACAATTGGAAGTTTGTCCTCACTGTGAACCAGATACGCGAGCAATTTGCCAGCCCTTTCTCCATGCTCAAACCACCTCTGCCTGGTAAAAAATAATTTCTGCCTGGCTTTCTCATATTGCATCTGAGCTACAATTCTTGACTGCATTTTAAGTGTGTTGGCATTTGGAATGGAGGGCTCATCCACATAGTTTTGTTCTAAGGTAGTGAGTTCTAGTATCGCTTCATTCAAGGCCTCTACCGATTTAGTTTTGATCAGATTGATACGTGAAATTAGTGTCGCCCGAGCATGGAGCTTAAACGTATCCCATACCGCTGTTACAGAGGCAGAATGGTCATTTTCAGAAAAAAAACGATTCCACTCCACTACTAGCGAGTCATCCTCTGGCAGCAGGGTTAGCCAGAATGGGTTCAGGCGCCAAGCACGTGGTGGATTGTTAAGAGGTTAACTAATAGTGATGGAATAAGGGCTATGATCAGAAAGCAGTCTAGGCTCAAAGGACACCCTTGACAGTCTAGGTAACAGTTTTTGGGATACAAGAATGAAGTCTATTCGTGACATTGAATTGTGTGTGGAAGAGAAACAAGAGTAGGCTTGCGTACTGGAAAATTTGTCTCTCCATGTGTCAACTAGATGAACAGAGTTATGAAGTTATGTTATATAGTTTAGTATTCCCGGACTTCCCCGCGGCTAGCGTGGGTGGGCGAAGTCTGCCCAGCGTATCATTCATAGTGGAGTTAAAATCACCCATCCACACAGCTTGTACTGCCAGATGTTTGGCCATAAATGCAATTCCCTCAAGGATTATGCTAATGGAAACAGAGGGGGGACATAAAAGGCCATAATCAGGAATGGCTCTCCATACAATTTAGAGGATAGGAAGACATACCTGCCCTGTGGGTCCGTGCATACCTCACCAAGCTCAAAATGTACTGATTTCGCTATTAAAATGGATACTCCTCGTGAATGTGATGTAAATGTCGAATGAAATGACCATCCCACCCAAGGGCGACGAAGACTCATCTGTAACCTGCCCTCTACACGTACACGAACGTAAAGGCTGCCGAGCGTTTAGTTCGGTCGCGCAGACCCCTCACGTTCCATGTAAGAAATTTCACAGACCCCATGTTGGACTATCTAGGAGTGACTTTGACATGATATATATACCTTATTAATAACCTTTTCCTATATGAGACCGTAGGTAAATATAATGCTGTTATATAGTGTAGCAATTCAAAATGATCCAACCTTTTCCAGAGACTGTATTGATTGGGTACATGAATACATATCACGACTTGCATGTTTATAATGATCTTAAATTGCAATCCCCCCTCACCCATCCAGCCTTGCACTGACCCCAACTTGTGCGGGCATAATCCCAAAACAAAACTGCATTTAAATTCCAGTTAAATTCCAGTTAAGAACATTCAAAATGAGCTCATTAAGGAGAAGCAACCAGAGAAGCCCACGGACCTCTAACACACAGGGAAGTGCTCCAAAATCAAATAGATATATGAAAATTAGTTGAGCATAGTCCCTGGTATAAGCAAACATGTGTAGATATAGTCTGGCTGCTCTTCTCCGGTCATGGTAACTGGTTTTCTTGAAATTGCGTGGGGCAAAGTCTCGCTGCACTTTACATGTAATATGTAAGACTGCTATTAACTCGGGATTCCAACTTTTATAGTAACTGTTGGGGAAAGAAGTTTTCTCCTTAAAATAGTATCCTGTAGAGAGTCATGCAACTTCATGCAAGTTAGAAAATAACAGGTTCCAGTATCTGCCATGTAGCCGTCTGTTACCTTTTGCATAATTAGTACAAAATGTGTGCAGTGTTCCAGGGTAAAAACGGCTTGAACTCGGGCAGTGTCTGTGCCTGGCAGTGTCCAAGTATCCAAAGAAAAGGGGGAAGGAGGAGGATAAATTTAAGTCCAGTCATGACTCTCTTCACAGTAAAGCATAAGACATCTTGCATAGTATAGTATAAGTTGATAACTAGGGTACTCACAGCATGGTCAGTCTGCCTTTGCAGGGGTTTTGCGGCGCTCAATGCAGGCAATAAGCTCTCCAGGATCATCAAAGAATGACGCTCTGCCATCATGTTCCACCCTGAGTTTAGCAGGGAACAGCATGGCATACTTGAGTTGATTGGCTCTGAGATGGCGTTTCGCTTCCATGAAGCCCTGGCGACGGCGTTACACCTCCGCCGAGAAGTCTGGAAATACGGCGACCTTGACATTGCCAAAGGGGATATTACCCTTTTCCCTGGCCATTCTGAGTGCTGCATCCCTGTCTTTGAAGTTTAGCAACTTGGCTATAAATGTGCGGGGAGGTGCCCCCTGCGGTGGGGGTTTGGCTGGCATGCGGTGGGCTCTCTCCACCGCTAGCAGGGGGGAGAAGGCCTCTTTTCCATATGTTGTGACTAGTAGCTGTTCTAGAAATGTGGTGGGGTCTCTGCCTTCAGCGCCCTCCGGCAGGCCGATTACTCGCAGGTTACAGCGTCTCAGTCTATTCTTCATCTCATCCTGTTTGGAGAAGAGTTGCTGTATCTGTTGCTGCATGCGGCCTGAGTCAGCCTGCAATTGTGGGAGAGCGTCCTCCACCTCGCTGATACGGGTCTCAGTGGCTTTCACTCGGTCACGTAATTTATGCAAATCTTGCCTTATTAGTGAGATATCTACCTTCACCTCTTCAATCTGGGCTGTGAGGGATGTGCGGCAGAATGTGATGGCCTCTAGGAGCTTGTCTGTGTCTCCCATCGTTCTCTCCTCTCCAGACTGTGCTGCGCCGCCATCTTCCTCCACCTCCTCGCCATTCTGCCGGCGGTATTGGGCGAGTTTCGCAGCAGTAGATTTCTGCATTTTCGGTGGGGACATACTGGTCAGAGTCCAGGTTACCCGATCGGGTAAATTAGATGCGCGGATGCCTTCAAATAGCAACAGGATGCTTCGGATTGCAGGATTGCTGGACGGAGCTCCCCGACACGCGTCCTACTCCATGTAACGTCAGGCTACGCCCCCACTTCCACACTTTTTAGCGCTGCACTTTTCTTTATATACAAAAATTATGGCCCACTGAGCCATAGTTTTGTATGGTTCGCGTCATTAACAGCATTTAGTCAGTTTGCACACGGTCTTGTGCAGAGCCATCTTTCTAGTGTTGCTTTGTCTCACAGAAAGCATGGCTCTGCACCTGATAGTTTGCACATGTCACTGCTAGACTATTTGAATGTAAACATGTCTGTGATTGGTTCTTTTGAAAGAATACAAATGTCTGATTGGCTGTCTGTGAAGACACCACCTTCTTTTGTTACTCATGTTGTTGTTTGTATTAATGAACCCTGTTGGAAGGGTTCCCTATATCGTCACATCCTTATATGGTCATTTCCTGTGTGGACATCACATCCTGTGATGTCACTTCCCATGTAAGAAGTGATTGGCTGCTGGAACCATAACTTCCTGTTTGTGAAAGCTTTTCTGATAATAAAAGGTCAAATTGGCTAGGGTGAGTCAGAGATGCTGAAGGAACTGAGAACTTAAGGATGGCCCTGTCTGTTTACTTGGATGAGTGGGTTTTTAGGTAAAATGCATTATATCATTAGACGAAATGTGTTTATTATTAGAGACAGGAGATTTGGCTATGTGCTCTGCGTACAGCCAAATTTTGCTGACAGTAGCTGTCCTCGTAGAGTGTTTTTTTGCCTCAAAAACTTATGTCTAGCTCTTACTCCACAACTCAAACCCATGAAAACAGCCCCCACCTTTCTAAAAAGGGTTGGTTTGTCTTAAAAGTTCTTATTTCACTTGTAGTCCTATAGAAATTTGCGGGCTTTCCTGAATCATATCTTTCCTGCCACCAGGGTGGGGGTATACATTCCTGAGGTGTGGGTTAAGAGGAGCTTATATGTAAAACCATTTTAAACATATACAATATAACATCTAAATCAATTACTAGATGATAGATAGATAGATATTCAGTTAAAACGCAATGTTCTTATTAATATCCTAATCAAGAAATATTGTAATATAAAGAACTTTTCTCTTAACTAACACATTGAACTTTTACATCTTAATGTGAATCCTTCCTTCTCACAGATGGGGGGAAGGTGAAAAACTCACTCTTAATTACTGCCATATGTGAGTTCTACATAGAATTGCTTATGAAGCTTATAACAGCATATATACTTTCAGAAATATAAAGATCTATATAAAAATTAACTTTTTCCATACATAGCAGAACTATAAATATATATATTTATATATACACAATTCAATTATTCTGTAGATCTCATCCATTCATAAATATTCTAACAGTCCCATGGGCTGAACGAAAAAAAAAAGAACATTACATGTATGCCCATCATTAGAAGTGGGTGGATGCAGGGCGGTATATTCTAATGGTGGGCATACCACACACTTTTTATGGAAGATTTTCTCATCCACATTGATCGATGTGAATGAAAGAATCTGCCACAGGCTGCATGAAAAAAGAACATTACAATATATGCCCAAAAAGCACCAGCAATGTACTGGTACATCGCTGGACTTTGAGTGGTTATACGGGATGATGCCTGCAGGTGTAGGCATCATCTTGGTATCGTTTTTTTCAGCCGGCAGTCAGCTCTTATGTAAAAGCAATACTAGCCACTAGACTGCTTTTACATGCAGTGGGAGGGGCCTTCCACTTTTTTCGGGCTCTCCTGTCCCAACGGGGAACCTGAGAATGCAGCCCGCGGTTCCGCCAGCTGACTGGAGACTGGAATGGCTCCAAAAATCTCTCTGGCCTAGGAAACCAGAAGTTTTCTGGAAAATGGTACAACAAAATGTTTTTATTTTTTTACACAAAGTTGTGACTTAAATTATATATTGTTCACATATGCTATGGGTATATGTAGAATTACATGCCAAAATACATTCTGCTGCTTCTCCTGCGTATGGCGATACCACATGTGTAAGACTTTTTGGCAGTCTAGCTGCATACAGGACCCCGAAAACCAATCACGGCCTTCAGGTTTTCTAAGGTCATAAATTGCTCATTTCACTTCCTCACTACCTATCACAGTTTTGGAGGCCCTGAAATGTCAAGATAGAACAAACCCCCCCCCCCCCCCCCAATGACCCCTTTTCAAAAAGCAGACATCCTAAGGAATTTGATAAGAGGCAGAAACACGTCAGCAGACAAAGAGTCAGTACCATACTGTACCATACTCATACACCAGAAACATTTTCACAGATATAGGGTCAGTACCATACTGACACACCAGAAACAGGTTGTGGTGGTGGGACCCTGTGCTATCTTTGGAGAGAAAGGCACGCTGATTGAACAGCTGTGTGCTGGGCTATTTAGTTGTGATCTGACTATGGCTCAGGGCCTCACCCCACAGACAGGAAGTCTGTGCATGGGAGTCAGGTGGACTCCCATTCCTCTGAGAGGAGTCAGAGGCTGCATGGGGCAGCCAGAGCATGCATGTCTGCAGGAGGCAGATGTGCTTGGTGACAGAGCAGCAAGGCACTGATCAGGAGTAAGCTTAACTCTAGGAAACTTTTTCCTCACCGGAAATGCACCTAACGCTTGAGTCTGATCACCCCAATCTTACACGCGGTGGAGAATGTGGGCAGAGATGGAAGAGTTCCAGATCCTTGCATACCAAAAACAGTGAGTAGCAAGAGACTGTTTTGCAGCAATGCGGGGAGGAGCAGCCAATGTGAACTGTGAGTCTGCATGTGAAAGTGCGCTGCTTGCAAGTTTTAAAGAGACAGTATGCCAAATTTTCCAGTGTTAAAAGGACCTGTGTTTAAAAGCGTTGTGGACCTGACTGCAGAGATGGGGTGGTCAAAACGCAAAAAGGAAGCAATGTTTCCTGAGATGAGAGACAGAACCCTGTGGCTGGAGGGGCTATTACTGACAGAACAATCCCCAGACTGCACATGGCCGCACTGGAGCAAAGAGAAAAGGAAAACAAACCATCGCTCAGCGCATGGAGTGAGCAGATGGGTGCGGTTGCCCGTGTCAACAAAGGAGAAATCTGTACAGCTGGCTTCATACGGCCTATGTTGCCTTCTGAACACGTTGAAGGCTTTTTGGCTGAATTTGCGATTATTGCTTCCTCCCAAGGGTGGCCCAGAATCCTCTGGGCCGATTTGGTGCAGCCTTTTCTGACGCAAGAGTACCGAGAGGTGTACCGCGGGATGTGTCACAACTGAGATGACTATGACAATTTCCTGGGAGCAATCCAATCTAGAGAGCGCTGGAAAAATTCAGCAGAGAGAATGTGGTCTCAAATATCAACCGGAGAAAGTATGTTTGTAGAAAGGAGGAGCCACAGCGAAGAGGTGGCTCAAATTTTGAGTGATGTTGGTACCAAAGTGTCTGTTGTCGCCCTTGGCAACCGTGGTGAAAATTTTGTTCAGCCTACAGGGGGTGACAGAGCACAAGAAACTAGTGCTTTCATCTTATGGCTGCTTGTGTGAATTGGTCAGCCCAGAGAAGAACGCAACCTATCCAGCATCCTGCAAGAGGTATGACCAGGTGTGTGGGTCTGCTGTTACCCCTGGCAACAGGGAATGTGGCCTGCAAAAGATGTTGGAAAATCCAAGAAGGATGCAATGTTGCCCCGTGTCCATGTAGGGGCATTGGCTTGTGAGAGCACAGCAAAGAATGGACAACGCCCTCAATTGAAGCTTTCCACACCTGCCAAATGGAATGGTAAGACTGTTGCTGTTCTCCCTACCAGAGAGAGACTGGTAGGGAGAAAATCTGCTTTCAGAGACTTGCTGCTAGTGAATACCCTGTATAGTAGTGAATTAAAGTTTTAAGCTGAACCTGCAGCAAGCTTGAGGACTTGTCTTTAGACAATGCACCGTGTAGCAGGAAGAAAAGTAGTAAAAATTAATATAATGTGTCGCTCGCTTATGCAATTAAAAATATTGATGGTAAAAATGTGATATTGCATCCAGAAATGTCAGGGGTGATCACTGAGAAATATGTGCCCTTGCCCCTAGCAACCATGACAGGTGCAACAGGTTTGTCCCTGGATACCTCCCAGAAGCTCATGGTGTCTGAGCTTGAGGTTTCCCAGGGCAACTGTGTAGCCACCCCGATGGGTGAGAGAGTCTCTTATAAGATAAAAAGTGATGTAATAAATGTCCCACAGGCTCAAGCCGGTAATGAGTTGGGACAGCCTATGAAAGTCAGGAATGACGATGAGGAATGTATTTATGACAATGTTGATGAAGGATTTCCCATGGCAACCACAGGCAGTGCCGCAGAGTTGTCCCTGGAAATTTCATGGGGGACTCCCTGTGTTGGAGCCGGCAGGGGTCCAGGACAGCTCTGATACTGCTCAGGTGGAACACACTGGGAAAACAGCTCAAATGATGGAGCATGAATTATCGCAATCTGATGTGGTTGACACTGAGTGATGTAGGATGCCTGCTGCTAAGCCACTCTGTCCGCCTGTGTCTCCCTCGTAGATGGAGCAGTACTACGAAGTGCTGGTGACTCGAGCACAGACAGGATAGACTTTTGGATACTTTGATCAAGAAAATTAATGGAAGTATTGAAGGAAATCTTCATGTGTGATAGTGAGGTGGACACTATTGCTGCTGGGACAAATGGAGGGGCTTGTTTCGGAAATATTTATACCTCACTTAAACGATTAACGATACAAATATAAGTGGTTAAACCTTTGTCTATATAAGAATAAAAACGAGCGATAACAGGGAAAAAAGATAAACAATTACATTTATTTACACAGAAAAAGAAAGTTAGAATAATTAGAATTTTTCATATATCTCTAGTGATGGCATAAGTACAGTGTTTGCTCTAGGCTGCAAAGTTAATTTAGGCCGAACTCATAAATGTTTGCAATGGACATACAGTGCCTTGCAAAAGTATTCGGCCCCCTTGAACTTTTCAACCTTTTGCCACATTTCAAGCTTCAAACATAAAGATATAAAATTTTAATTTTTTGTGAAGAATCACCAACAAGTGGGACACAATTGTGAAGTGGAACGAAATCTATTGGATATTTTAAACTGTTTTAGCAAATAAAAAACTGAAAAGTGGTGCGTGCAAAATTATTCGGCCCCTTTACATTCAGTGCAGCAAACTCACTCCAGAAGTTCAGCGAGGATCTCTGAATGATCCAATGTTGTCCTAAATGACTGATGGTGATAAATAGAATCCACCTGTGTGTAATCAAGTCTCTGTATAAATGCACCTGCTCTGTGATAATCTCAGGGTTCTGTTGAAAGCGCAGAGAGCATCATGAAGACGAAGGAACACACCAGGCAGGTCCGTAATACTGTTGTGGAGAAGTTTAAAGCCGGATTTGGATACAAAAAGATTTCCCAAGCTTTAAACATCCCAAGGAGCACTGTGCAAGCGATCATTTTGAAATGGAAGGAGTATCAGACCACTGCAAATCTACCAAGACCTGGCTGTCCCTCTAAACTTTCAGCTCAGACAAGGAGAAGACTGATCAGAGATGCAGCCAAGAGGCCCATGATCACTCTGGATGAACTGCAGAGAACTACAGCTGAGGTGGGAGAGTCTGTCCACAGGGCAACAATCAGTCGTACACTGCACAAATCTGGCCTTCATGGAAGAGTGGCAAGAAGAAAGCCATTTCTCAAAGATATCTAAAAAAAGTCTCGTCTAAAGTTTGCCACAAGCCACCTGGGAGACACACCAAACATGTGGAAGAAGGTGCTCTGGTCCGATGAAACCAAAATCGAACTTTTTGGCCACAATGCAAAACGATATGTTTGGCGAAAAAGCAACACAGCTCATCACCCTCAACACACCATCCCCACTGTCAAACATGGTGGTGGCAGCATCATGGTTTGGGCCTGCTTTTCTTCAGCAGGGACAGGGAAGATGGTTAAAATTGAGGGGAAGATGGATGCAGCCAAATACAGGACCATTCTGGATGAAAACCTGTTGGAGTCTGCAAAAGACCTGAAACTGGGACGGAGATTTATCTTCCAACAAGACAATGATCCCAAACATACAGCAAAATCTACAAAGGAATGGTTCACAAATAAACGTATCCAGGTGTTAGAATGGCCAAGTCAAAGTCCAGACCTGAATCCAATCGAGAATCTGTGGAAAGAGCTGAAAACTGCTGTTCACAAACGCTCTCCATCCAACCTCACTGAGCTTGAGCTGTTTTGCAAGGAAGAATGGGCAAGAATTTCAGTCTCTCGATGTGCAAAACTGATAGAGACATACCCCAAGCGACTTGCAGCTGTAATCGCAGCAAAAGGTGGCTCTACAAAGTATTAACGCAAGGGGGCCGAATAATTTTGCACGCCCCACTTTTCATTTTTTTATTAGTTAAAAAAGTTTCAACAATCCAATAGATTTCGTTCCACTTCACAATTGTGTCCCACTTGTTGGTGATTCTTCACAAAAAATTAAAATTTTATATCTTTATGTTTGAAGCCTGAAATGTGGCAAAAGGTTCAAAAGTTCAAGGGGGCCGAATACTTTTGCAAGGCACTGTATACAAGATATACGAAGTCATAAGACATATCCTAGGATACAAAAAGATTAGAAAGAAAGATAGACAGAAATTCTAGTATACATTACGCAGACAGCATATCCCCTAGATGGTCTTGGGCTGGACAGTCTCAAAACCATTTAGCCCTCTCTCTTTTATATACATTCTCCACCAATCAATGGATGCAACATATTGATTGGGTCAGAGATGTCTCAAAGTCTGGTTGGCTACATTTTGAAGCCTCTTTGCTTTACAGATGCCTTAAATTCTGGTTGGTCAAATCTGAAGCTGTCTGAAAATTCATGCTCGGACATTGCTGTTACATTGCGACCCCCTCGGTGCCTATCAGTCTATGAATTAATGAACACTCTCCTTTGATCTCCCAGCCCAAACAGTCCCGACAGTAGTATGTTAATGGCCCCTGGTGAGTTGATTCAATTAACGCCTGGGGACCACCAGTGTATTGGAAGCATGTTAATGGCCCCCTGAAGAATGGATGCCTTAAGGTCTGCCAATACCCTTTGATCCAATTAACGCCTGGGGGGCTTCTCGGGTTCACATCAATGTAACTACATTCCTTAAGGTGAGCTATATTCTATCATGATATTAAGAAACATATACCCATATATAAAATATATATATCCACACATAGATACACACATATACACGTAGATATATATATATATATATATATATACACATACATACATCCTATGGGGCAAGGCAGTTTAAATTGGAGTCCTTGCAATGGTCCACTTGAATCTCATTGATATAAATATGATATCCAATATCTCCATCACAGGCTGCACAGCCAGTAGACACAGGTACATTGGCTGTTGCAGAAATTAACCCCCTCCAGTCGGAAGGATCAGATAGGGGTGCATACATGGCAAAGGTTTTGTCCAAAGCAAAACAGATGAGTAATATTAAGTGTCAGAATGACGGTGAATTGGATAAGGGCTTGGAAAGACTCAGTGTTGCTGAAAATGAGAGGATGACTATGACACATGCGTTTGGCAGTGCTCAAGGGGAGCTGCAAGTTGTGCCGGTTTCCTCTGAGGTGGGGGTCTCCTTAAGTGTATCGGCCTCTCAAGCCTTGGCAAATGAGCCCCTCCACGTCGCTAGTAAAGGGAGAGTCTCTAAAGTTCTATGTTTAGAAATAACTGAAATGTTGTCAGAAATGCTGAAATCCCTTTCGCTGTACACCTGTGTGTATCCACCACAAATGGGCGGCCTGGTGCTGCGTATTACCAATCAGTGGAGATAGGGGGTACAGGCAATATTAGGTAATGTTGATAAAAATTGGTTACTGCAACGTTGGCTACTTTTGTGGAAAGTGGTCTCACGGTTCTCTGCGAGAGTGCTTCCAGCGGCAGTTGTGTGCGGAAGGCGCTCAAGGGAACTGCTAGAGCAATCAGAAATGATAGACATCGTAAAACTAAAATGCCATTTTAGTCAAAAGACTAGGACTAAAACTAAATTGAAATCTGACGTCACAATTAACACTGGTCTGTAGTGTATGTTCATACCTCAATACCATAAATAACATATTTGATTTTTCACTCCAGCAGTATATAGTGAGTTTGGAAATTTAATATGTATAAGGTACAATGTACAGTACAGAGAAGAGCTAGACATGTTGACAAATGAGACTCTTAATATCAGTTAGCCATATGTGTAGGGTTTTATATGCACATGAATATTCAGGTACTGTCTGTGGCATATATCTAAGCCCAAGGCATTCAATGCTTACCAACTGGTCAATATTAAAAACTTCTTCATCATATACTGAGTATAGGCGTCAAAATCTTCTCTGTAAGATACCTTTTCTTAAGCATATAACCTTGAGAAAACAGAATATAAATGAGAGAGAGAAGAAGAGAAATGATAGAAAATAAGAAGGGTATTTTGACAAAAAGGGATTGCTGCACAAAAATGATTTAATGAAAAATATAATTAAAACATCCAAAGTATGTAGGCCATCATCAAACAGTTTCAGGCTAATACAGATCACGCCCTTCTTCAAAACATGGTGCATATTTGCTGCCCCCTCAAAAATAATTCAACACACCACTATTAGTGTCTAAACCGCTGGCAACAAAAGTGAATACACCCATAAGTTAAAATGTCCAAATCGGGCCAAATTAGCCTTTTTCCCGCCCAGGTCTTAGGTGTGAATGGGGAGCAGGTGTGGTAAATTTGGTGTCATCGCTCTCACTCTCTCATACTGGTCACTGGAAGTTCAACATGGAACCTCATGGCAAAGAACTCTCTGAGGATCTGAAAAAAAGAATTGTTGCGCTACATAAAGATGGCCTAGAACAGGGATAAGCAATTAGCGGACCTCCAGCTGTTGCAAAACTACAAGTCCCATCATGCCTCTGCCTCTGGGTGTCATGTTTGTGGCTGTCAGAGTATTGCTATGCCTCATGGGACTTGTAGTTCTGCAAAAGCTGGAGGTCCGCTAATTGCATATCAGTGGCCTAGAAGATTGCCAAGACCCTGAAACTGAGCTGCAGCACAGTGGCCAAGACCATACAGCAGTTTAACAGGACCGGTTCCACTCAGAAGAGGTCTCTCCATGGTCGACCAAAGAAGTTCACGTGCTCCGTGTCATATCCAGAGGTTGTCTTTGGGAAATAGACGTATGAGTGGTGCCAGCATTGCTGCAGAGGTTGAAGGTGTGGGGGGTCAGCCTGTCATTGCTCAGACCATAGGCATCTGCATCGAATTTGTCTGCATGGCTGTCCTTCTAGAAGGAAATCTCTTCTAAAGATGATGCACAAGAAAGCAAGTGGTGGAGGTCTTAAAGCAACACCATGTTCAGTTGTGAATGGGCTGGATTATTAAGTACAATGGAAAGCCTGGTGTCAAGTGCTTAAAGCAGAGTTCCACCCAAAAATGGAACTTCTGCTTTTCAGATCCCCCCCCTCTGGTGTCACATTTGGCACCTTTCAGAGGGGAGGAGGGAGCAGATACCTGCATAGTTGCCAACATTGTAAATAAATTTATAGAGACACTTTTTTGGCTGTAGGTTGAGTCTTATTATAATTAGGGGGCGGGGCATGCGTTTGTAGGCGTGACATAGCAAAAAAGAAAAATGTGATGCGCGCAGCGCCTAAAAATAGGCGTGGTTTACGCAGAATAGTGGGCGTGGTTTATATGGGTGTGGTTCAAATGGGGGTGTGGTTAGAGTCTGAGATGAATGAGAGATGGAAAAAGAAAGGGGAAAAGAGGGAGGGAGAGAGAAGGAAGGAAAGAGGGATGGAGGGATAGCAGGCCCAGATCCTACACCACAATAGAAATGTGTATTCCAGAGGTTAACAAATCAGCAGATAAAGATACTCCAAATACCTGGTGTTAGCACTTCAATCATCCCAGCACCATGGTTGTTGTGTCAGGATGATTGAAGCGCATTATTACTATTATTACATAAATTACATAAATCATTCAACTTGCCATAATCCAGAATCAGTGGGACCCCTGAGCATGTCGCCTGCCACCAGATGCCATCAGGTGCCCCCAGCAGAGTCTGTCCTTGCATCAGGTGCCTCCAACAGAGTCCGTCCTTGCATCAGGTGCCCCCAGCAGAGTCCGTCCTTGCATCAGGTGCCCACAGCAGAGTCCGTCCTTGCATCAGGTGCCTCCAGCAGAGACCGTCCTTGCATCAGGTGCCTCCAGCAGAGTCCGTCCTTGCATCACGTGCCCCCAGCAGAGTCCGTCCTTGCATCACGTGCCCCCAGCAGAGTCCGTCCTTGCATCAGGTGCCCCCATCAGAGTCCGTCCTTGCATCAGGTGCCCCCAGCAGAGTCCGTCCTTGCATCAGGTGCCCACAGCAGAGTCTGTCCTTGCATCAGGTGCCCACAGTGGAGTCCTTCCTTGCATCAGGTGCCCACAGCAGAGTCCCAAGTGGAGCCTCAGTCCTTACACCAGTGTCCCCAGCCTCAGTCCTTACATCAGTGTCCCAAGCAGAGCCATAGTTAACCCCCCTGTAAAATAGTTACCTCCCCGTAACATAGTTACATCGCTGGCCCGGGCAGTACACCGAGAGAGACAACGGCAGAGCAAACTCCACAAGTGTCCGGCACCGTGTGTTCAGAGGGGAGGGGCGATCCGTGCAGCTTACCCCGGCTTCAGAATTGTGAAGAGAGAAGACGATTCATTGGCTGCACGGATCAAGCCCCCTCCCCTCTCAACTGACCATAAGGGGAAAGAGGTCTCACGGCTGCGCTGGTGGCCATTTTGTTGGAGCCAGTTCAACTGCTGCAGAGCCAAACATTCCCGGTTTCCCCAGGAAAAAAAAGGCAAAATCCCAAATTGGACGAGGGTCCCAAAATCGGGATTGTCCTGGAAAAATCGGGACTGTTGGCAAATATGTACCTGTATAATACAGGTAGAAAATGGTGGTATGGATAGGCGACAATGTCAAAAAAAGTGGCACCAACATCCCTGAAGATATATATAAACAAGGGAAGGTTTTTTGGTGGGATTTTAAGAGTGCCAGGCAAAAAAGTTACTTACAATACTCCAAGATGTAAAAAATACAACATTTATTACATAAAAGACAAATTTAAAAGTGTTGGCTGTACATATGATACGCAGATACAAGTACAAATCTAAACAACATAAACAACATAGATAGAAAAAGTGGTCACTCAACAGTAGCATGGAGTGACTTATCCTGACATGTTTTGCCTCTTAGGGCTTCCTCAGGGGATGTTTTTTTGAAAATTAGATGAGATACTGCATAAAACAAAGTACAGTTAGAAATATTACAGACTGATTATACAATACAAAAACAAGAAGAGATAAATATGCTGTTGGCCGCCCTGCCCGATACCTATCAACCACCCATAGAAAGAACTTTTTACCTGCGACTTGATGTTTGAGCCAAATAGAAGATGGACACTGGATGGCATAAGAATAAGCTGACCAAAAAGAGCCCAAAGTAGGGCTAGGCAGCCGGTATCTGTCCAATGAAGTATTAAGGTCTAAGGACCTAAACACACAAGTGGGATCACTAATATATAGGCATGTGAGTAAGAGGGTGAAGAAGAGGAGAGGGGGGAGGAAGGGGGAAAGGCGAAGGGAAGGGGAAGTAGGAAAGGGGGGGAGAGGAAGGAAGGGTAGTTGGGGGGGAAAAAGGAAGAAAGGGAGGGAAAAACAGATAGGGATGCAAAGGGGCAGGGAAAAGTAAAGGAAGGGGAGAAGGGGACACAAGTTGCAGGTAAAAAGTTCTTCCTATGGGTGGTTGATGGGTATCAGGCAGGGCGGCTAACAGCATATTTATCTCTTCTTGTTTTTGTATTGTATCATTAGTCTGTATTATTTCTAACTGTACTTTGTTTTATGCAGTATCACATCTAATTTTCAAAAAACAACCCCCGAGGAAGCCCTAAGAGGCAAAACATGTCGGGATAAGTCACTCCATGCTACTGTTGAGTGACCACTTTTTCTATCTATGTTGTTTAGATGTCTATGTTGTTTAGATTTGTACTTGTATCTGCGTATCATATGTACAGCCAACACGTTTAAATCTGTTTTTTATGTAATACATTTTGTTATATTTTTTACATCTTGGAGTAAGTAACTTTTTTGCCTGGCACCCTTAAAATCCCACCAAAAAACCTTCCCTTGTTTATATGTATAATACAGGTATTTTTTCCCACTTCTGGGCATAGATCTCCGCAGTATCCGCGGCAATCTACGCCATATCCTGCCCCTCCTCCCTCCCCCGCGCTGTCTTCTGGGAGACACGCGGGTCCCAGAAGACAGCAGGGACCAGTGAGATCGTGCAGTGTGACTCATGCAGGCGCAGTAGGGAACCAGGCTGTGAAGCTGCAAGGCTTCACTTCCTGATTCCCTTTCCAGAAGATGTGGGCACCTGCACCCAGGAGCCGAGGGACAGATCTGCTTCAGGTGAGGACTTTGCGGGCGCCCTGGGCAGGTAAGTGTCCTAACATTAGTCAGGAGCTGCAGTATTTGTAGCTTCTGACTTTTAATTTTTTCTGGCGGAACTCCGCCTTAAAGAGGAACTGCAGTCTGCTCACATAGTTTGTAATAAAAACATTTTTGCCATTCTGAAGCTTCCCTCCAACCACTTTGCATATTATTTTTTATATACTGTGATTCTGTACTTGCCAAATATGCTGCGGAAATCTCCCTCCACTAAGTCTGGCCAGGGCCGGATTAAGAGAAGGGCTATTGGAGCTGCAGCTCCAGGCCCCTCCCTCAATATGGGCCCATGTCAGTGGCTTATCTGTGTGGCATCCTGAAGGAAGAGGAGCCCTTCGTGCACTGCACACATGGAGGAGACAAGTGTCAGCCACTGCAGCCGAGTCTTGTTTCTGCCGATGCCTGCCTCCTATCACAAGATCTGTTCCACTCGAACAGATCCTCAGTGTCCAGGAGCTGCAAGCAGCTGTCTGGGGGAGGGGTACTGATGTTATCCTAACCAGCAGGAGCCCGGGAGGAAGGAAATCTGCCATGCTGTTGAGCTAAGGTCATTAAACTTATTAGACCCCTTTCACACTGGGGCGGTTTGCAGGCGTTATTGCGCTAAAAATACCGCCTGCAAACCGCCCCAAAACAGCCTCCGCTGTTTGTTCAGTGTGAAAGCCCGAGGGCTTTCACACTGAAGCGGTGTGCTGGCAGAAGAAAAAATCGCCTGCAAGCCACATCTTTGGAGCGGTGAAGGAGCGGTGTATTCACCGCTCCTGCCCATTGAAATCAATGGGACAGCGCGGCTATACCGCGGCAATACCGCAGCTATAGCCGCGCTACACGAGTGGTTTTAACCCTTTTTCGGCCGCCAGCGGGGGGTTAAAACCGCACCGCTAGCGACCGAATACCGCGGTAAAACAGCGCTAAAAATAGCGCTGTTTTACCGCCAACGCCCCCTACTGCCCCAGTGTGAAAGCAGATTTAGGGAGGGAGGATTGTGTAGAAACTGACCTGGGGGGGGGGGGGTAATGATTGTGCTGAGGGGCAGACTGCTGCTCCCCCCCATGTTATGTGCTCTCTTATGCCCACTATGTCATGTGCAGTGCCCACTATGTCATGTACAGTGCCCGCCATGTCATGTGCAGTACCATGAAGTGCCCAATATGTCACGTGCAGTGCCCACTATGTCATGTGCAGTGCCATGAAGTACTCACTATGTCATGTGCAGTGCCCACCATGTCATGTACAGTGCCCACTATGTCATGTGCTGTGCCATGCAGTGCCCACTATGTCATGTACAGTGCCCACTATGTCATGTGCTGTGCCATGCACTGCCCACCATGTCATGTGCTGTGCCATGCACTGCCCACCATGTCATGTGCTGTGCCATGCACTGCCCACCATGTCATGTGCAGTGCCCACCATGTGGTGCTGTGCCATGTAGTGCCAACCATGTCATGTGCAGTGTCCACAATGTTATGTCCTATGCCATGCAGTGCCCACCATGTAATGTGCATTGTCCATCATGTTATGTCCTATGCCATGCAGTGCCCACCATGTAATGTGCAGTGTCCACCATGTCTTGTGCAGTGCCCACTATGTAATATGTCCACCATATCATGTGCAGTGCCTTGCAGTGCCCACCATGTAGTGTGCCATGCAGTGGCCACTATGTCGTGCTGTGCCTTGCAGTGCCCACCATGTAATGTGCAGTGTCCACCATGTCTTGTGCAGTGCCCACTATGTAATATGTCCACCATATCATGTGCAGTGCCTTGCAGTGCCCACCATGTAGTGTGCCATGCAGTGGCCACTATGTCGTGCTGTGCCTTGCAGTGCCCACCATGTAATGTGCCATGCAGTGGCCACTATGTCGCGCTGTGCCTTGCAGTGCCCACCATGTCATGTGCTGTGCCATGCAGTGCCCACTATGTTGTGCTGTGCCTTGCAGTGCCCACCATGTAATGTGCAGTGCCCACTATGTTGTGGTGTGCCTTGCAGTGCCCACCTTGTCATGTGATGTGCCATGCAGTGCCCACCATTTAATGTGTAGTGCCCACAATGTCTTGTGATTTGCCATGCAGTGCCTGCCATGTCATGTGCTGTGCCTTGCAGTGCCCACTATGTAATGTGTAGTTCCCACCATGTTGTGCTGTGCCTTGCAGTGCCCACCATGTCAGGTGCCATGCAGTGCCCACCATGTCATGTGCTGTGCCCAGAATGTAATGTGCCATACCATGCAGTGCCCACTATGTCGTGCAGTTCCTACCATGTAATTTGAAGTGCCCACAATGTCATGTGCATTGCCCACCATGTAATGTGCTATGCCATACAGTGCCCACCGTGTAATGTAATGTGCCCACCATGCAATGTGCCTTGCAGTGCCCACCATGTAATGTTCAGTGCCCACCATGTGCTGTGCCATGCAGTGCCTACTATGTTGTGCTGTGCCTTGCAGTGCCCACCATGTGCTGTGCCATGCAGTGCCTACTATGTTGTGCTGTGCCTTGCAGTGCCCACCATGTAATGTGCCATGCAGTGGCCACTAGGTGGTGCTGTGCCTTAGACTGCCCACCATGCAATGTTCAGTGCCCACCATGTGCTGTGCCATGCAGTGCCCACTATGTCTTACTGTGCCTTGCAGTGCCCACCATGTAATGTGTAGTGCTCACTATGTTGTGCTGTACCTTGCAGTGCCCACCATGTCATGTGCTGTGCCATGCAGTGCCCACCATGTATAATACAGGTATAATACAATGTCATGTGATTTGCCATGCAGTTCCTACCATGTAATGTGCTGTACACAACATGTAATGTGATGTGCATTGCCCACCATGTCATGTGCCGTGCAGTGCTCACCATGTCATGTGCTGTGCCCACCATGTAATGTGCTGTGTTGTGCCTACCATGTCATGTGCTGTGCCATGCAGTGCCCATGTCATTTGGTGTCGTGCAGTGCCCACCATGTCATGTGCAGTACTCCCCATATAATATGCTGTACCCACCATAAATTGTTCTATGCAGTGCCCACTTGTAATGTGCAGTGCCCACCATGTAATGTTCTCAGCTGTGCCCACCATATAAGGTGCTGTCCCTACCGTGTTCATGTGCTGTGTTGTGCAGTATCAACCATTTCACGTGCTGTGCCACCATATAATGTACTGTGCCCACCATGTAATGTGCTGTTGTGCAGTACCAACCATGTCATGTGCTGTGCCCACCATATAATGTACTGTGCCCACCATGTAATGTGCTGTATTGTGCAGTGCCATCTGTGTAATGTGCTGTGCCCACCATGTAATGTACTATGCCATGCTCACCATTGAATGTGCTGTGCAGTGCCCACTGTCATTTGTTGTGCCCACCATGTAATGTGCTATATTCATGTATCCACCATGTAATGTGCTGTGCCCACCATGTAATGTACTGTGCTTTGTCCCCCCCATGTAACATACTCTGCTCTGTCACCCATGAAATGCCACCCTCTCTCTCACCCTATCTCTATTTCATCCTCTCTGTATTCCCCTTTTTCTCACCCCTCTCTCTTTCATCCCCTCTCTCTCATTCAACCCCTTTCTCTCTCTCTCTCTTGCCCCCTCCCTCTCGCCCCCTCTCCCCCTCCCTCTCACCTCCTCTCGCTCTTTAATTTAATTTGTTTATCAAAATTATATTTATTTTAATAAAAAGGCCCACCAAAATGCTCAGCACCGGGCTCATAATGCTCTTAATCTGGCTGTACCCATTTTAACTATGGGCAGCTGAAGCTGCTGCCTGTTTACTTTTGGTTTTACACAGACACACAGAGGCACCCCTCCAGCTCTAAAGCTCTCATTGGCCCTCTTATGACTCATCCCTCCCTCCCTTCCTGGCAAACTCTCACGAGAGTGAGAGAGAGAGAGCTGTGCATAATTTCATAAGCCTAGGCTAATGACCAGACAAGAAAGAGGAAGTGGGCTGTATAACCGCTTCAGCCCCGGAAGATTTTACCTCCTTCCTGACCAGAGCACTTTTTGCGATTCGGCACTGCATCGCTTTAACTGACAATTGCGCGGCTGTGCGCCGTTACACCAAAACAACATTGACATCCTATTTTCCCACAAATAGAGCTTTCTTTTGGTGCTATTTGATCACCTCTGCGGTTTTTATTTTTTGCGCTATAAACAAAAAAAGCGACAATTTTGAAAAAAAAAACTATATTTTTTACTTTTTGTTATAATAAATATCACCCAAAAATATATAAAAAAACAAATTTTTTCCTCAGTTTAGGCCGATATGTATTCTTGTACATATTTTTGGTAAAAAAATTGCAATAAGCGTATATTGCAAAAAAGTTGTGGTTTGCACAAAAGTTATAGCGTCTACAAAATAGGGGATAGTTTTATGGCATTTTTATTATTTGTTTTATATTGGTAATGGCGGTGATCTGCGATTTTTTTTTTAATCGTGACTGTGACATGGCAGACACATCGGACACTTTTGACACTATTTTGGGACCATTGTCATTTATACAGTGATCAGTGCTATAACAACGCACTGATTTACTGTGTAAATGACACTGGCAGGGAAGGGGTTAAACACTAGGGGGTGATCAAGGGGTTAAGTGTGTCCTAGGGAGTGATTCTAACAGGGGGGGGTGGGCTACCACTGACATGACAGCGATCACTGCTCCCGATGACAGGGAGCAGTAGCTCCCTGTCATGTCACTAGGCAGAACGGGGAAATGCCTTGTTTACATAGGCATCTCCCCGTTCTGCGGCTCCATGACACAATCGCCGGGACATCAGCGGACATCGAGTCCGCGGGACCAGCGGGCACGGTTAATTAAAGGGGACGTACAGGTACGCCCATTTGCCCACTGCTGCCATTGTGCCGACGTATATCAGTGTGCAGTGGTCGGCAAGTGGATAAGGTATTTACTGGCAGAATTTTTTTTTTTTTATCATCCAAAGATAAAACAAGGGCAGATGATTTAATAGATGGAAAGATGAAAAATGACTGAAGGTCCTCTTTAAGCACTTTTAGGCCCCTTTCACACTGTCTCAATGCAGTTTCCCCACAGTGCATGCGCAGTGCGGTGTACCCTTGGTTTTTGTGTGGGTTATCTGTGCTTACCTAGAGACGTCTATTAGATCAGGTGTTTTTGGTGTGTTTTCTGAAAGAACACCATACTGCATATTTGATGCGCTTTCAGAAAACACCCAAAAAACCCCAATGTAATAGAAGTCTATAGTAAAGCGCAGGCAACCCGCACGAAAACCTTGGGTACACTGCATTGTGTGGAAATTGCAGCGAGGCAGTGTGAAAGCTTAAAGTCCAACTTCGGGAAATGTTAAACTACTTGCAAATAAGGATAGGCTCAGGCGTGTTCGCACACTCGGCTGCAGAGATCGGGAAATGTCTCACTGCCTGTGATTAGCGCAGCGCCGTGCCGACTTCCTGGCGGGCTCTGCGCGTGGAGTGTGTGAACACGCCTGAGCCCATCCTTACTTGCAAACACAGACTTCTGCCTGTTCCACCATGCTGGGACAACCCAGCTGCACAGCAGAAATAAGAGCAGCGAACGGGACAGCTTCCAGGCATTTCTCTCATTGCTGCCCACTGTCCGCACATCAGGACTGGAATCTCCGCCCCCTACCTCATTCCCCAGACAGTTTTCCAGTCCCTTTCCTGCTGGAATAAAGTAACAACCCTGGGTCGGAGCCTCCTAGCTATTGCTGTTTTAGTGGACAAGATGGGGATGTGCCCAACCACTGAGATTGCACCCCCCTGGAAGAGGATGGAGGGAGGAGAGCTGAGCAAAGGGAGCCAAGCTTGTCAGAAGGTAAGCTCAGCTAGCAGTACATCGTGGAATAAGGTGGTGTGTGCCCTCCTGAACCCCCTGGTGTCTGCCCATCCGATCCCTGTACTGTTTCCTCCTGACCGTCCTGGTGTGTGCCCTCCTGACCCCGTACTGTGCCCTCCGGATTCCCCTAGTGTGTGCCTATCCGACCCCAATACTGTGTCTTCACGACCCCCCTGTTGTGTGCCTTTCCACTCACCATACTGTGCCCTCCTTACCCTCCGTAATTTACCCTCACTCTCTACAGTGTGCCCTGTATTCTCCTGACCCCCTTTACTGTGCCATGCTGACCCCCCATACTGTTCCCTTTTGACCCCTTGTCCTCTGCCCTGGTGACGTCCAGTCCTCTGCCCTGGTGATGCCCAGTCCTCTGCCCTGGTGATGCCTAGTCCTCCGCCCTATCAATCCTTGTACACTGTCCTACATTCTAATTATCTCTGTACACTGCTCTACATCCTACTGACCTCTTACTGACCCTGCTACTTTTTTGATTGTCGCCCTGACTTTCTTTTGGGGAAAAGCTGTATCTGATCCTCTTAGCAATAGTGTGGGGCTTCATTTTCATTTTTTCTTTTTACATTCTATGTTCGTTAGGCCTTTTTCTTATATAAAAAAAAGAAAAAAAAAAGGGTGCTGCACCCAGGTGATCTTTAATCTCTTCCATGTTGTTGATCTTTACCTCTGAAAGGTTGTCTACCATTGCCTTAAAGTTTATCACAGATATATACATATAAATACAGTATATACTGTTTATATCATCTGTGATATATTTGTACATTGTAATCTTCCCCACTTAAACGCCTCTTCTTCAGAGTGAAAAATTGCAAACTACTGTATATAATCGAACCTCATAGCTTAGGTCCTCCATCACCCTCATTCATTTTGTTGCCCTTCATTATGTAGCAATATGAACTACAAACGTAAAACACCGTACCTTCTGACATTTCTGGGTGTCGCCTGTTGCTTTAGTGACCAATGTATCCAGTGACATCATATTTGTGTGTCAAGACGAATAGTTCATCCATCAGATAATTGCTTTGCACGATTGTGGGCAGGACTACATATCCCAGGGATCCTTGTAGGGCTGAAACAACTAATCGATTAATCAACAACTAATCGATTATAAAATTAATCGATTACTATTTTAATAATTGATTAATCGGCCAGTAACATAATGGGATTAAAAAAACGAACATTATCCCTTTATAGTACAAAAAGAGCAAATAATCGCTACTGTAAATATTACTTTCACAGTTTTACAGTAAAAAATAAACCCCTTACAGTAGTGATTATCTGCTTTTTTTGTACTTTAACCCTTTTCCGCCGAGCATACGCAGATATGCATACTCGGCTTTGGGGGTTATACCGAGATGATGCCCGGAGCTGCAGGCATCATCCCGGTACCTTTTGTAAAGCGGGCGATCGGCTTACCAAGTATAATAACCGATGCGGCTAAAAGCCGCTCGGCTGTTATACCGGAGGAGCGGGAGGGGAATTCGCCCCTTCCCGCTGCTCTTGCCGGGCCTCCCGATCCACCGGGAGGCCCGACCACCAATCCACCACCTCCGGCGGTTACTGACAGTCTGGAACGAAGCCGTGAGTGGCTTCGTTCCAGCCTCCTAATTGTAAACGCGGAAGCGACGTCATGACGTCACTTCCCATTTACACGGCTGCCAATGGCGTCGGTTTTAAAAAAAAATATACACTATTCAGAATCACCGAAAATGTCGATCTGAATACTGTGAAGTGCAAAGGAGGGATCGGGGGTCTTTTAGATCCCCGATCCCTCCATAAAGAGGACCTGTCACTAACTATTACTGTCACAAGGGATGTTTACATTCCTTGTGACAGCAATAAAAGTGATCAAAAATGTTTTATTTTTTTTTAAACACAATTTATAAATATAAAAATAAATAAGAAAACATTTTTTTTTAAAGCGCCCCAGTCCCCGCAAGCTAGCGCAGCAAAGAAAACGCATACGGAAGTCGCGCTCGCATATGTAAACAGTGTACAAATCACACATGTGAGGTATCGCTGCAATCATCAGAGTGAGAGCAATGATTCTAGCACTAGACCTCCTTTGTTACTCTAACCTGGTAACCGTAAAAAAATTTTTAAAGCGTCGCCTATGGAGATTTTTAGGTACCATAGTTTGTCGCCATTCCACGAGTGCGTGCAATTATAGAGCGTGACATGTTTGGTATCTATTTACTTGGCGTAACATCATCTTTCACATTATACAAAAAAAATTGGGCTAATTTTACGGTTTGTTTTTTTTAAATTACATTAAAATGTCCCTTTTTCCAAAAAGTTACTTTTAAAAAACCACAACACAAATGCCATGTGATCAAAAATATTGCAACAATCACCATTTTATTCTCTAGATTATCTGCTAAAATATATATATATATATATATATATATATATATATATATAATATGTTGGGGGCTCTAAGTAATTTTCTAGCAAAAAATACAGATTTTAACTTGTAAACACCAAATGTCAAAAATAGGCTTAGTCATGAAAGGGATAAAGGTCTCATTTTTATTTTTTTTTAACCCCATTATGTTACTAAACGTCTTAGACCTGGTTCACATCTATGTGTTTTTGGTGCATTTTGCAGAAACGCACTACAGTTCATTTATATGGTTTCCTATGGGACGCGTTCACATCTATGCTTCTATGCTAGGCCTGACGCAAGATGGACTTCTCTGTGCAGCAGGGAGAGGTCGCGGCCTACCATGCGGAGCCTTCCTTCAAACCCATGGCCAGAGGGGCCTAGCTCTGTTGCTGTCAGACATCCTTTCCAGCACCACTTCGGTCGCCTGTCTGTCAGTGCAAGTTGCAAGCTTCACGTCGGAAGACGAGACAACGGATCCGCTGCCCGAGCGTCGCTACACAAGTTCATGTTCGGAAGACATCGGAGAGATCTGGTCATTGGTGAGAGCACATTGAGACACTTTGCACAGACATCTTTATTCCAGGAACACTTTACTGCATTACACTGTGCTCGGACACCTTTTAGCTTTCTTCACTCCAAGGAATCTACTGTTCCCAATACAATTACAATTAACGAGCTCTGACTAGCCGGCAAAGAACATCAGATCTGCAATTGCCATTACAGAAAGGCCTCTAGATTGGCTGGCCAGGTTCCATTTTCTATGGTGTTGTCATATAAGCAATTAACTGAAAATCCACTAAGGGATAACCTTATATCTAAAAGGAAGTGTACATATATGTAGTGTATATAGTATTTTTGTTGCTGAAATATTGTCTTGTGTATTTTGGGGGAATTCTTTTGCTGAGTTGACGCTGTGGCGGAAACTCAGCAGATTAATTACCTCCTCTTTATAACAACTTCCCCTTTTATTGGTTCAAGTAAAGTTCCTTAGAACCCAAGTACATTGAGTTGTTTGATTATTGCTATACAATGATACAAGTATGTCTGAACCTTGTCGAGTTGGATGACAGGTTCAACAGGTTATGGCCGTGCAGATGAGCAGGTAATTCTCAGCATTCCTCTAGGGGGCCATGCTACAATTAAAACTCTAATTCAAGTAGTCGTTCCTGAGGACTGGTGACTAAAACTGAACTATATATTCCAGATGAGGGTGAACCAGTGTTTTGTAAAGGGGTAGAATTACTCTACCTCTGGAATGTATGGCCTTTTTACTGCAGAAGAGTAGTCTGCTGGCTGCTTGGCATTGCATGTTATTGTTAAAGCCCTGTAAACACAGGCCAAAATCAGCCGGTATAGTAGAAACCATTCAACATGAGGCCCCCTGTGTGTACAGGTCCTTGTTTGACAGAGGCTGATCTCACGGCCGGCTTCTGTCGAACGACCATGCTGGAACACCAACAGCCGATCGGCATCCAATCGGCGCTCACAACCAATGGCTGTAGGCGTTGACCTTTGTGTTCTGGCAGCAGGGCAGTCCCCCTGTCAGAATATGAGCACAGTGGGGAGATTGCTGTACTAACATCAAATAGTTAGTACAGAGACCTCCTTGCGAGCTGCTCAGTTACATACTTACCATGTCTACTAGTCTTAAGTCTGTAATTTGTGACATGTTTCTGGTATGTCAGTATGGTACTGACTTTGTCTGTGAACATCTTCCTAGTTAGTCAGTATGGTACTGACTCTTTCTCTGCTGACGTGTTTCTGGTATGTCAGTATGGTACTAACTTTGTTTGATGTGTTTCTAGTATGTCAGTATGGTACTGACTTTGTCTGTGGACATGTTTCTGGTGTGTCAGTATGGTACTGACCCTATATCTGTGAAAATGTTTCTGGCGTATCAGTATGGTAAAGTATAGTACTGACTCTTTGTCTGCTGACGTGTTTCTCACCTGAAGAGAGAGGCAGAAATAGAAAAAGAGAAAAGTGAGCGAGTGAAGAGCGAGAGAGAGAAATAGAGAAGAGTGAGCAAGTGAAATAGAAAGAGAAGAGAGAGAGAAAAATTGAGAAAAGTGAGCTAGTGAAGAGCAAGCAAGGAGAGAGAGGCAGAAATAGAAAAAGAGAAAAGTGAGCAAGTGAGAGAGAGAGAAATGGAAAGAAATTAAGAAGAGTGAGCTAGTGAAGAGCGAGAGAAGAAATTAAGAAGAGTGAGCTAGTGAAGAGCAAGAGAAGAGCAAACGAGAGCGAGAGAGAGGGAGGAAGAAATAGAAAAAGAGAAGAGTGAGCGAGTGAAGAGCAAGAGAGAGATAACTAAAGAGAAGAGCGAGAGAGTGTGTGAGAGAGAGAAATAGAGAAGAGTGAGCGAGTGAAGAGCAAGCGAAAGAAGAGCGAGAGAGAGGCAGAAATAGAAAAAGAGAAGCCCCTGGAAGACCTCAGTTGTGACGAAACGGCGTAGGGAGGAGCGGCATGCTGACATCACCACACACTACCACGCTGATCCCGGAAGCGACGGGCAGCATACTGAAGCCGGCCGGCATTTGTTTTTATACGAGCCTGTGTTTTTACAGCATAACTGTAAGTGCAACTTCTTTTATCTATTAAATCGTATTAAACATATTACGCTATGGAAGTCTTCTTTGTTTATCCATGTATGGGGGATGAGTGCCCAACTACGGCATAGAAGATCTTTGGTGGAGAGACTCATTTGGATCCGTCCATACCAAGACCTAAGGCTGGGGTAGATAGCCACACGCTTGTATGATCTCTGTGAAAAGGGATCAAAGGAGCAGGTAAGGGGCAGCATTTACATTGGTGGAGGAACCCTTTTATCACCACGTCCTTCTGGGTGTAATGGTCGTAGGACTCACATGGATGCTTGTCGCATCTACCTCTGAAGGAGTGTTCTGACAGTGAACTTTTTCTTTCGTTTACTCCTTTTTGGACTGTATTCTTTTCCATGCTGGATTTATTTTGTTCCATGTGTGGTTCATAACAATTTTTTTATTATTTGTCACTATATTATGGGTGCATAATCTTCACATTCAGAGGTGATATAATTGTTGATTACTCAAGTTTTTAGCGCAGCTACTTCTGATTTTAGTTTGTTATAGTGTGGGTGTCTCGCATTTTATAGTTGCAGCTTGGTGTCATATGATATCACACATTCTGTATATTTTTTATATACAGAACTTATGGGGATAGCGCAGTAATATTTACTTGTTATAGAAAAAGAGAAGAGTGAGCAAGTGAAGAACAAGAGAGAGAGAAATAGTGAAGAGTGAGCTAGTGAAGCGTGAGCCAGTGAAGAGTGAGCGAGTGAAGAGCGAGCGAGCAAACTAGAGAAGACTGAGCGGAAGTAGAGAGAGAGAGAGAGAGAGAAATAGAGAAGAGTGAGCGAGTGCAGAGCGAGAGAAAGAAAGGGAGATAAAGAGAGCCATATCTTAGGATGAGTATAAAGAATAAGGAGGTGGAGAATTAGGATAGATGACGAGAAGGATCATAAAAGGTGGCGCTGCTGGAATATTGATGCGGAGGATAAATAGGATAGAGGAAGGACCAGGAGTAGGACGATGGTGGAGTATAGAGAATAAGGTGGAGTAGTTGTGGACGAGGATGAAAGAGGATAAGGAGGAGGAGGACAGAGCAAGATAGTGGATGAGATGGTGGATAAAGTTTGAAGGTGAAGGAAAATGGAGGAGGTTAGCGTATACACAATAGAGGTGGAGAACAATGAAAGATAGTGGATGAAGGAGGAGGGAGAGGACGAAAATGAAAGATGAAGGATATTGAATGTGATGGTGCATAAAGGATGAATTCGGTGGAAGATAGTGGAGAATAGAGGTAGAGGAATACAGTGGATAATATAGGTAAAGGAATACAGTGGAAAATAGAGGTAGAGGAATAAAGTGGAGAATAGAGGTAGAGGAATACAGTGGAGAATAGAGGTAGAGGAATACAGGATATCCACATGTGTTCTGGCAATTAGGGGCTTTGTTCCCTTTTTAAAAATGGCGCTGTGATCCGCTTCAAATCGCGTCATTTCCTGCCTGCAAAAAACACGTTTTTTTTCAGCACAGTCATGCCCACAGATTCATGGGAAATTATGACACTTATTTCCCATGAGGCAATGCGAGTAAGGAAGAGAGGTAGATCACCGCTGAATAGGAAGAAGGCAGATTAGGAAGTCTGCCTAGCAACAGGGTTTTCCAGGCAAGTGAAATTTTTTTTATTAAATAAATGTTTATTAGTACATTAAAAGGAAGATAATAAGGTGAAATTTATTTTTAGGGTGGCCCTCCACTTTAAGAGAGAACAATCTCTATTGTAAACTGGAGAAGTGTGAGTTCCATCGGGAACAGGTTAAATTCCTGGGCTATGTCATTTCCACTGCTGATTTTTCGATGGACCCAGTGAAACTTTCGGCAGTCCTACAGTGGCCTCAACCCGCGGGGTTACGTCCTCTGCAGCATTTCCTGGGTTTTGCCAACTATTATCGGAAGTTTATTCGTAACTTCTCGTCTCTGGTCAAGCCCCTGACCGATATGACCAGAAAGAACGGTAACCCACAGAGTTGGTCTCCGGAGTCTATTAAGACCTTTGAAAGTCTCAAAAGGCTGCCTTTGTTTCTGCTCCTGTGTTGGCACATCCTGATCCTACGTTACCTTTTATCCTTGAGGTTGATGCTTCTGAGACTGGTGTTGGCGCCCATCTGTCTCAACGTCCTACCTCTGAGAGTGCTATGCATCCTTGTGGCTACTTTTCCAAGAAATTGTCACCTGCCAAGTACAATTATGAGATTTGTGACAGAGAGCTGTTGGCAATCATTTTAGCCCAGAAAGAATGGAGACATATCCTCTTAGGTACCACTGTGCCGGTTCTCATTCTTACTGACCATAAAAATCTCACATTCTTGTCTGAGGCTAAACGCCTCTCTCCTAGAAGGGTGCGATGGGCTCTTTTCTTGTCAAGTTTCAATTACATTGTCTCATTCTTCTTACCCGGTACTAAGAATGTAAGGGCTGATGCCTTGTCACGACAATTTTCCTCTACTTCCAAGTTGGAGTTGGTTCTGGTTCCTATGATTCCTCCTGATCGTATTCTGGCTACGGTTCACACCAGTCTTCCCCTTTGGGTGACAAAATTCTTGCTGCTCAGGTCGATGCTCCTCCTGAGAAACCTTGTGACCGCTGCTTTGTCCCAGAGTGTCTCCGTACTGCCATGCTCCAGGCTTGCCATTCTCCCAAGGCAGCTGGCCACCCTGCTAAGAATCAACTCGTTTGGGCCATTTCCCAACAATTCTGGTGGCCTAGTCTACGTGGTGATGTAACTGCCTTCGTAGCTGTCTGTTCCGTGTGTTCTCAGAGTAAGACTCCATGACACCTTCCAGTGGGCCTCCTACAACCCATGCCCAATGGAGAGAGGCCCTGGACCCACCTGTCTATGGATTTCATTGTGGAGTTGCCCAACTCCCAAGGCAACACAGTTATCCTTATGGTGGTGTCATTGTATTCCACTTAAGAAGTTGCCCACTTCTAAGGAACTGGCTTCCATTTTTGCTCGGGAGATCTTTCGGTTACATGGGCTACCCAAGGTGATTGTCTCGGACAGGAGTAGTCAGTTTGTGTCCCGGTTCTGGCGAGCCTTTCGTGCACAATTGGGAATTCAACTTGCTTTCTCTTCTGCGTATCACCTGCAGTCTAATGGGGCCGCAGAACAAGCCATTCAGTCCTTGGAGCAATTCCTACGTTGCTATATTTCTGATCATCACAACAACTGGTCAGACCTATTACCATTGGCAGAGTTTGCTCACAACAGTGCCTTGAATTCTGCTTCCCGATTGTCTCAGTTTATGGCGAATTATGATTTCCAACCTTCCATGTTGCCTGACTCGTTTGCTCCGTAGAGTATTCCTGCGCTAGAGGAACATCTCCGTGGTCTTCATTCCACTTGGGCACAAGTCCAGGAGGCTTTGCGTCATGCTAATGATAGGTACAGACTCCATGCTGACCGCAGACGCCTGCCTGCACCTTCCTACCAGGTTGGGGACAGGGTCTGGCTGTCATCTCACAACCTCCGACTTCGTGTTCCCTCACTGAAGTTCGCACCTCGGTTTATTGGGCCTTTCCGTATCCTTCGCAGGATTAACCCAGTGGCTTACGCGTTGGACCTTCCTTCTAGTATGCACATCTCAAATGTGTTTCATGTCTCCTTATTGAAACCGTTGGTCTGCAACCGCTTTACCACCTCGGTGCCATGTCCTCACCCTATACAGGTTGAGAACCATGAGGAGTATGCGGTACAATCCATTGTTGACTCCCGTAGGTTCCATGGGCACATACAATACCTGGTGCATTGGAAGGGGTACAGTCCGGAGGAATGCTCCTGGGTCTCATCCTCGGACGTACATGCTCCTGCCCTCCTCCGTGATTTCCATAGACGTTTTCCCCTCAAGCTCAGTGGTCCTCTGAGGGGGAGGGGTCATTGAGGAGGGGGTACTGTCAGGGCTTGCTCAGCCCTTCCTTCTCTGAGCTGGCCTCTCAGCTGTCGGCTAATTGTCAGCTCTCATCTCTCTCCACAGTTAACCAGCTGTTGTGGATCTGCTCATCAGTCCCGCCTACTTAAGGATCTCCAGCTCACTTCATTTCTGTCTTCACCTTGGTCACATCACAAGAAACCATCTCCTGTGTTCCTGTTTAAAGACTGGCTTTGCTCAATCGGCTCAAAACACACCGCCGCTGGTCCGGGCACGAGACACACGTGGAGCGGCGCGCTTAAATATGGCGTCGCAGACAGAGCAGGCAGAGCCGACAGCCCTCAGGGCGGAGCAATTTCAAGCCCTTATGGAGGCTATATCTGGCTGTCAGACGACTGAGGCTGAGCGAAGAGTAGGGGAAAATGAGGATATGATCCAAGATCACAATGCCTCCATCTGCACATTACAAGTGAAAATGAAATCGCTGGAATCCCGCGCTGAAGACCAGGAAAACAGGAATCGCAGAAATAACCTGAGGTTAGTGGGTCTTCCTGAGGAAGCTGAGGGTCGCGACCCGGAGGCCTATACAGAGCGCCTGCTACGCACTCTCCTCCCACAGGCGACTTTTTCCCCTCACTTTGTGGTGGAGCAGGCCCATAGAATGCTCCTCCGCGAACATTCATATTTTGACTGATGATTTTTAGAGACCGTGACTTGGTCCTAAGAGAGGCGAGAAAGGTGGGAGAATTGCGACATGAAAATGTGAAGGTTATGCTGTTCCCAGACTTCTCTGTGGAGACACAGAGACAGCGCCGGACATTCGACCAGGTCAAGGCCCAACTGCGCAAAAAGGGACTTAAATATAACATGCTGTTCCCAGCGAAGCTCAGGGTGGTAGATGGTGAAACCACCAAATTCTTTACTTTGCCGGAGGAAGCGTCCATGTGGATCGAATCCTTGCCTCGTAACCATTGATTGAAAAAATGGAGATTGCTACAACTATCCTTCTTGGGAGCCTGAGAGGTCCATTGGTGAACAGGGCAATCCTGTGTTCCAGCTATCTTACATATAACTCCTGGACCCCCCCCCCCCCCCCGGAGATACATTTTATTTTGTTGGGAGGTGGCCATGGCCTTTGGTGAGGTGGAATCCTAGGCACCAACTTGCTGGCTACTTTGCTTCTTGGAGATCGGGCATCGGATTACATTTTAGTGACACAACGTGCTGTGGTGGCTGCTGCTTTTCCTCCCCCCTGGAGTGCTGGAAACAGTAGAGCTCATGACTAATACTATTGTCCTGGATGGCTATGAGAGGATGCGGGGAAATTTTGTATGGGCTGCTTGGCCGGGGGGCTGTGGGGGGTGGAATGTGGGGAGGCGTGACCACTCTATGCTCCCTGTGGCGAATATGTTGTTGGGAATGTGATAATACCGAGGCCATGGTTACGGATACAGATCATAAATGGGACCGGGCCTATGTCTTGTGTAGCTGGTGGGGGTCTTGGGCGGGGAGAGGGATGGGGAGTGAAATGTCTTACCCCACAGTTTAATTTGAATATGACGGTTTGAAATCCATATTACTAACCCTGTTTTTTTTATAATACAGGTTGTGTTTAGAAGTTTTGGTAATTAAGCTTTGAACCCTTAGTGTATTCTAAGTGCAAGTCTCTACTTGGAGGCTTCTAAGAAATGTTATCCCTCACACACTACTTAAGTATAAATTGCCTGCAGGTATAACGTACAATGGAGTCCCTGAACTCCAAAGAGGAACCCGGCGTCCTAGGTGTGCCAATTGTTACGCACTGCCCCCTAGGAGGTTTTTTTCCTATTTATGAGTTGGTTTAAGTTCGGTTTGGGTACTCAAACATCTCAAGGTTTTTTTTGCGGGGTGTGGGGTGGGATGGGATGGGTGTTATGTTGTTTTATTGTTTCCCCTTTCTGTTTTTTTGTTTTCTCTCTCATTATATATTTAAGTGCCTTACAATACAGACAGTGTTACGATAACATAAGACCAGACAGTAACTTGATGATTCCTCTTTTGCTCTTTACTTGCCGGTTCTATAATGAGATCCCGGTGGGTGGGCGGGTTGGGCTACCGCCCCCCTCGGATCTCAGAGGTATCAGGCTTTCCGGTAGACTCATTTGCCTTCCAGAGATATGGCTCCTATAAAAGTCTTGTCTTGGAACGTCAGAGGACTCAACCATGTGATCAAGCGCTCTCTGGTCTTTGACTATCTTAGAAAATATACCCCCCATATTTGCATCCTTCAAGAAACGCATTTGGTGGGAGGTAGAATAATGGGCCTAAAAAGACCTTGGGTAGCCCATCATTATCATGCCACACATTCCAGCTATGCCCGAGGGATTAGTATCTTGGTCCACAGGTCGCTCAATTTTGAACCCCTTAATGTAGTTATAGACCCTGAGGGTCGCTATGTAATATTACACGCCAATATAGACACAATAGAAATGGTATTGGTGGGCGTGGATCCACCGCCCCCAGCTAATATTTCCCTGTTACAAAAAATAATCACCCTGATTGCTCAATTCCACACAGACAATGTGATCATTACGGGGGATTTCAATATCCCACCTAATCCATCTTTAGATAGATTGTCCCCAGACTCGGCAACGGACTCAGTGCTGTCCCGCTGGGCCCAGGTGTTTGGATTGGAGGATGTGTGGCGCTGGAAACACCCATAGGATCGAATGTTTACATGTCATTCTTCTTCCTATAATACATTATCTCGTATTGACCTCATGTATGCCAGTCTACCCATGCTGCCCAAAGTTATTGGAATTGAGATACTTCCCCGGGGAATCTCTGATCATTCCAAATTGATGTGTACTGTACAAACCAATACCCCACAGGCTGATAGATTATGGCGTTTATCTAGGTTCTGGATAGAACACCAAACTATAGAAATAGAAATGCTTAAAGAGATTAAACAATTCTGGTTGATTAATGCTAATACCTCTACCCAAGGGACTGTATGGGATGCTTTTAAAGCTTACATCAGAGGCTGCTATCTGTCAGCCATTGCTCAGGAGTGTAGGAATGATAAAATTATGTTGGAGGAGGCGGAGGCTAAGGCTCAGGATTTAGAAACCCGCTTTGTCCTTACTTCTAACCCTATTACTGCCCAGGACATGAAAGTAGCATACCGTGAGGTAATGCTCCTCACTGTGGCCAAGGCGAATAAACGCCAATTGGCCCAAAACACAGAGGATCTTCGAACAGGGGGACAAAACGGGCACACTTCTAGCTTGGCTAGCCAAGGAACAGTCCCCAATTTCCACCATAGCCCGAATTCGTAAGGGAGATGGGACCCTAGTGTCTGATCCTAAACACATAAATATCTGCATGGCTGAATACTACTCGGCCCTGTACTCCTCCAGAGTGCGATACTCCTCTGAAGAGCTTTGCGGATTCCTGGATGAGATACACCTCCCGATGCTAACAACTGCAGCAAGGGAGAGCTTGGATGCTCCGATTACACTGGAGGAGGTCCGGCTGGCACTGGGCTCCTTGCAGGCGGGGAAAACCCCGGGAACAGACGGACTAGCTCTTGAATTTTATAAACAATAGAGAAAGTAGCAACTAAAATGCATGTCATGTTTACTAAAACCCTGCAGTGTGGCGAACTTCCGCTATCTATGGCAGAAGCCGTTATAGTGGTGATTCCCAAACCAGGGAAGGATCCTCAATTATGCTCCTCCTACCGGCCCATCTCCCTGCTCAATTCAGATGCAAAAGTACTGACTAAAATTCTAGCTAGGCGTCTAAATGAGGTAATACTCATACATGAAGACCAATCAGGCTTTATGCCTGGCAAGGGAACGGATATAAACATTCGTAGGTTGTATGCTGTCCTGGCCTCTGGAGATGGGGATGCTGCTGACGAAATAGTGGCCTCTCTTGACGCGGAGAAGGTCTTTGACTCAGTTGAGTGGGGTTATCTCTGGGAGGTGCTCCACAGGTTCGGGTTTGGTCCGGTCTTTGTCTCCTGGGTCAGGGCAGTGTACAGGGCCCCAACAGCTAGAGTACGTATGGGCATGGTTCTCTCTCTGGCATTTCCCCTGAGTAGGGGTACCAGACAGGGCTGCCCCCTCTCACCGGGGCTTTTTACCCTGGCAATTGAACCTATGGCCGCTCTCCTTAGGGCCACACCTGAGGTACGGGGGATTGTACGGGGTCCCCTCCAAGAAAAGGTGTCGTTATATGCAGACGACACCTTGTTATATCTTGGGGATGATGGAACTTCATTGCAGGCGGCCCTTACAGTAATCATTAAGTTTGGACAATACTCTGGTATATGCATAAATTGGGGGAAGTCAGTCCTATTCCCTCTTCACTCTAGAATCAGCCCATTGCAGACAGATGGGCAGCTGCAAAGGGTGTCCCAATTTAAATACTTGGGAGTGGAGAGCCACCGGGATTTAAAACAATTTGTTGCCCTGAATTTGAACCCAGTAGTCAATCAATTGTCTCAAAAATGTCACACATGGAAATCCTTGCAACTAACCCCTGTGGGTAGGGTTAACTTAATTAAGATGTCGATATTGCCCAAGTTCACTTATTTGTTTCGCCAAACCCCAATCTCTATTCCGGTTACCTTCTTCAGACATTTGGATACTATAGTGACTTCCTTTATTTGGAATGGAAAGGTCCCTAGAATAGCAAAAACCACTCTACAGTTACCGGCTACATTAGGAGGCCTAGCTTTACCCTGTTTTCTGAAGTACTACTGGGCAGCGGTCCTGGTAACTGTTAAGTGGTGGCTCTCAGAGATCCCGGTCAACCTAGAGGCAGCACTCCTTGTCTCATACGCAGAGCTGAGGAATCTAGTTCACAGGGGCCCTAGGTCTAACTCACAGGTCACCACCCCTATGGGTGCCACCCTTAAAGTATGGGATACAGTTAACAAGAAGTTAATGGGACCCAATGTTTGGTCCCCAGCAACTCCACTCTGGGGCAATCCTCATCTGCCCCATTTCCGATCCATCCCCGATAAAGTCCTTTGGGCTAGGCACGGTGTCACGACCCTGGGTGATATAGTATCTCAACGACAATTAATCTCCTTTGACGCTCTAAAAAAGACAGAGATCTGCTGAACCACATGTTCTTTAGGTTCCTTCAGCTGCGTCATGCTTTCCGCTCTCAGTTCTCTGGTCCACTGGTTCTGGAAATGTCCTTTGTGGAGAGGGAGCTTAGATCACCTGACGGTGGGAGAACACTATCTACAGTGTATAATATATTGATATCTGACAATACCTCTAAAGTCTCCCTGCTGTATGAGCTCTGGAAGGGGGACGTTCCGGAGTTAGCGTCTGATGATTGGGAGGAAGGCATACAGCAATACTTACCCCTGGTGATTTCAGCGAGAGATAGATTAATGCAGTTGAAGTTTCTTCACCGCGCATACTACTCCCCACTGCGCTTAGCGAAAATATACCCTGACAGAACAGCAAACTGCCATAGATGTACCTTGAGTGGAGCTGATTTCTTTCATGTGGTCTGGACCTGTCCTCAGGTGGTGGAGTTCTGGAAAAGTATTCTAATAGAGATTAACTCAGTGGGGAATCTGATGATCCCATACAGTCCAATCCCTCTTCTCTTGGGTATTTGTGACTTCCTAGAAGTTTCCTGGGGGAAAAAATTGTTTATCTTTTACACTACATTGTATGCAAGGCAATACTAATGCAATGGAATCAGCCCCAACCTCCCACTAAACAACTCTGGCAATCATTAGTAAATGCAGCATTACCGTTATATAAATTAACATACTTGGGACGAAATTGTCCCAAGAAGTTTGATAAGATTTGGGCAGCATGGGTGAAGGCGAAACATCTAACGATTGAGTAAGATCTGTGGACCAATATCCACACTACCTATCTTGAGTTCTTCCCACCGCTTATCCCCTGACCTTACTTCCTTGGCTATGCGATGGTTAGGGCAGTAGGGAGGGTACTCAACGAGACCCCCCCCCCCCCCTCCCGAGGGTAATATTTCAGATCTATGTTTGTTTTTATTATTAATCAATTGTGATTTTACTGTGCTTCTGTCTCGGTCTAGTTCATGGTTTCTGACAGGATGTAACACAGGATAAATGATACAATATACAATAACCAAAGAACAATGACTACAATTCCGCTGATAGGAATCCTTATTATGTATTGTTCCAGAGAACAATGCATACCTGGATTATTCTACTGTCTTTGTGGACGAGAGATTATCGGCAGTTGTACACTCATGGGGCCACAAATATGTTGATCAGGCATACAGGGGCAACACAAGCGCACACTCGTTAAACCCATAATGTCTTTGCAGAGCGAACACACCCCCAGACGATCGTTCTGTGCATCGCACAGGGGCCCTTAGCTGGCAGACATGCCTCCATTCCGCAAACACTTCTCTACACCCCCAAAGAGCTTTCCACTACCAAACAGATCACAACCAGCGTCAGTCTGCCCCAGTCAGCTCTTTAGAGCGGGCTGCGAGAGAACGAACCCTGGGGGACTCTTATGACAATACATTAAAATACTTCTTGTGAAATTTCCACAACACCTCTCACCCATCTTATTCGTCCTATCGTTAGAACCCTTCCTCTCTACAGTGAGACAAAACCCCTCCATTCATGGGATCTCCATAGGAGAAGCTGAACATAAGTACGCTGCATATGCAGATGACATTTTTGTTCTACATACAACAACCCCTGATATCTCTTCCTAACCCTATGTCTGAATTCTCATCGTTTAGTGCTATTTCCAATTTTAAAATGAATATGACAAAGTCTGAAATCTTGAACGTATCCGTCCCCGATCAGACTGTAGTCCAACTGAAACAATCCTTTCCCTTTAGTTGGCAGGCGTACAAGATGAAATACTTAGGTATTTACCTTACCCCGAACCCGGCCGCCCTATTTTGTACTAATTTTCTGCCCCTATTGATTACGATTAGGTCGGACTTGCAGAAATGGTCTCAAATAGCTCACTCATGGCTGGGGAGGATTGGAGTTGTGAAGATGAATGTACTACCCAGGTTGCTGTTCCTGTTCCAAATGATCCCGTTTGGTATACCCGTAGGTTTCTTTATGATAAGATTGTTGATTGGTAAATATGTATGGAACAGAAGACGACCCAGACTTGCTAGGTCCCTCCTCACTAGACCCAAAAGAGAAGGGGGCTTAGCCCTACCAGACTTTAAAAGGTATTTCTTGGCAATTGTGTTGAATAGAATCTCTGACTGGAAGTACCATAAAGATTCTAAGCTTTGGGTGAACCTGGAAACTGAGCTCAGTGGCTCAGACCTTTTCACACAATTATGGGTCCCTAGGAAACACAGAAATCTGTCTTCAACCACATCACCACTTACACGCTCCGCCCTCATTGTATGGGACTCGCTGTGTAAGGCAAATAAATGGCCATATAACTCTCCTCTTTTGCCACTGACCGGCCATAATTACTTCTCACCGGGAACAGTGGCGGAATTACCAGGGTCGCAACAGTCGCAGTTGCGACGGGGCCCGGCATTCCACCACTGTGGGGGGGGCCAGCTGGGTTGCTCTTCACACACGGCTCTGAGTGGAGATCGTGTGTCATAGAACAATAGCACAGAGACACCGGCGGCATTAACCTTCTACTTGCCCGTCCGTCCTCTCTGGCAGGGGATGAGAGAGGACACACAGCTGATCTCACGGCTCCCCCTTCTCCCCCCATCCCCTCTCCTGTGTGCTCCGCGGAAATGTGAGCTCCTTAGCTTCACACTTGACTGCCCGCGTAGCACATAGGAGAGGGGAGGGGGGCTGTGAGATCAGCTGTGTGTCCTCTCTAATCCCATGCCAGAGAGGACGGACGGGCAAGTAGAACGTTAATGCCAATGGTGTCTCTGTGCTACTGTTCTATGACACACGATCTCCACTCAGAGCCGTGCTGTCCTGAGAAGGCAGACGGCACTGATGGAAATTAATAGCAGGCACTGATGAGCACTAATAGAAGGCACTGATGAACACTAATAGCAGGCACTGATGAGCACTAATAGAAGGCACTGATGAGCACTGATAGAAGGCACTGATGAGCACTGATAGAAGGCACTGATGAGCACTGATAGAAGGCACTGATGAGCACTGATAGAAGGCACTGATGAGCACTAATAGAAGGCACTAATGAGCACTGATGAGCACTGATAGAAGGCACTGATGAGCACTGATAGAAGGCACTGATAGTCGGCACTGATGAGCACTGATAGAAGGCACTGATGAGCACTGATAGAAGGCACTGATGAGCACTGATGGAAAGCACGAATAGAAGGCACTGATAGGAGGCAGTTATGGGCACTGATAGGAGGCACCGATAGGCCACATTGATGAGCAATGATAGGCAGCACTGATTGGAGGCACTAATGTGCACTGATAGGCTGCACTGATAGGTGGCATTGATGGGCACTGAGGAACACTGATAGGCAGAACTCAGGCAGTATTGATGGGCTTTGATGGGCAGAATTGAAGAGTACTGATAGGTGGCACTGATGGACGCTGTTAGACGGCATTAATGAGCACTGATAGGTAACACTTGTAGGTGGAAGTGATGGGCACTGATAGGCGGCATTGATGAGCACTGAAAGGCAGCACTGATGGGCACTGATAGATGGCACTGATTATCAGTGTAAACGGCAGTCCTTTCCTAACACAGACACAGCATGTGAGGAAAGGGCTGTGGATAACCGGCAAGTCTGTTTAAATGTGATCAGCTGATCACATGGTAAAGGGACAATGTGATTGCACTGGATGCATGTCCCAGGGGTCATGCAGGAAGCACGGTTTTGGGAGGATGTCCATGGACACCCTCTCAAAATTGGAAGCCCAGGGCTCGGATGGAAGGGGGGCCCATCATGGTTTCTTGCACCGGGGCCCTGAAGGTTCTAGTTACGCCTCTGCCGGGGAACATAGGTCCCAGGACTCATACCTGGAATCTTGGCGCTATGGCTCAACTACATCAAATAACCACCCCAACGGGTATTGTACCTTTTGCTACAATCATACATAGCTCCGCAATGACACCCATGGACCAGTGGAGGTACCATCAGCTTGCAACTTTTGTTCATTCTCTCCCAAAACCTATACGGACCATTTCGGAATTGACACCTATAGAAGCCGCTTTTTTTGAAGACCAACCAGTGGAGAAGCCTATCTCCCACTTCTACCAAGCATTGCAAACGTTAACTTTCTCAAGAGACCCATCTTTCCTAAATAACTGGGAAAAAGATCTTCACAAAGAGTTGTCAACAGTTCAAAGAGCCACTATTCTCACAATGTCCCATACCTCCTCCGAGGTGAATCAATGTGCTTTGGGCGATTCATTGTGCTGGGGGAGATGCGATTCGATGTGCTGGATTCGATGCGATGTGCTGGGGGCGATTCGATGTGTTGGGGGTGATGCAATGTGCTTTGGGCGATGCAATTCAATGTGCTGGGGGTGATGCGATTTGATGTGCTGATGCGATTCAATGTGTTGGGGGCGATGCAATGTGCTTTGGGCGATGCGATTTGATGTGCTGGGGGTGAAGCAATGTGCTGGGGGTGATTCGATGTGCTGGCAGAGATGCGATTCGATGTGCTGGGGGCAATGCGATGTGATGTGCTGGAGGCAGTGCGATGCAATGTGCTGGGGGCAGTGCGATGCGATGTGCTAGGGAAAGTGCGATGCGATGTGCTGGGGACAGTGCGATGCGATGTGCTGGGGACAGTGCGATGCAATGTGCTGGGGACAGTGCGATGCAATGTGCTGGGGACAGTGCGATGCGCTGGGGACAGTGCGATGCGCTGGGGACAGTGCAATGCGATGTGCTGGGGGCAGTGCGACGCGATGTGCTGGGGGCAGTGCGATGCGATGTGCAGGGGAGATGCGATTAGATGTGCTGGGGGAGATGCGATGCGATGTGCTGGGGCAGTGCGATGCGATATGCTGGGGGCAGTGTGATGTGATGTGCTGGGGGCAATGCGATTCGATGTGTTGATGCGATTCGATGTGCTGGGGGCGATGCAATGTGCTGATGCGATGTGATTTGCTGGGGGCGCTGCGATTTGGCGGGGGGAGATGCAATAGGGGATTATTTTCTCAATTTTAACACAATTATCTATGTAACAAAGAGAAAGTTGTTCGTGCAAATAGTTGTAAATAAGCATTTTTTTTTTAAATACTCCCACCATCCCATCCCATATAACACCAAAACACAAGCCCTATTTTTCTACATTTTTAATATGCGCAGTTTGAACTTCATAAAGTCGTCTTCAATACATCTAGATGCATAAACGAATTGTGTTGCTGAGATTATTATTTTTTAAATGAAAAGCTGTACAGAAAAAAGTAGCCACCGAGTGTAGATATATATGTGTGTGTGTGTTGTGTATACACACACAGAACAAGATAAATATATAACAAGAGATATATATATATATATATTTCTTGAATAATATTCCTTATACATGCAGTATATTTCCTGGTTCCTGGAGGGAGGAGGGGAGGTTTGCATAGATAAGTAGCGGCAACTTTCTCTGACACTGCCGTTGCTATGGAAACCTGACCTGAAACCTATTACACTGCTTGTGCAGCACTGAGCATGTGCGAGATCTGTAAGGATGAAATCCAGGAAGAAATACAGTCTGGCTTCAGATGCCCACACTTAAGATGGCAACAGTCTGCTGCTAGTTTATAAACTTTCAAAATGCTGTAATAACCAAACAAAACGGACCTTTGTTTACAGATTAACTTTACTAGAACACATTAAGCTTGTGTATTATAGGGGTATTTTTATTTAAAAAGTGTAATTTCGTCCGGAACACCACTTTAATTTCTGAAGCACAAGACAGACATCTGTGTGGTGGCTCTCCAGGGACTTTGAAAATTAAGGATATCAGCGAGATAAACCACCACACATAACTGCAACAAATCTCGGAGGACATTGTTAATAAATTCCTGGAAAACTGCCGGGGTGTTACAAAGGCCAAAAGGCATTACGAGATACTCATAATGGCCTGTTCTGGTATTAAACTCAGTTTTCCTTACAAGATTGTAAGCCCCTCTCAGATCAAGCTTAGTGAAAACCGTTGCTCTCATGAGGCGGTCAAATAACTCTGTAATCAACGGGATCGGGTAGGCATTCTTATTCGTGAAATGATTGAGACCCTTATAACCAATACAAGGTCTCAGTTCTCCGCTCTTCTTCACAAAGAAGAAAGGAGCACCAGCAGGAGATGAGGATTTGCGGATGAACCCCGATAAGGTGCGTCTGCAACATACTCCTCCATGGCTTTACCCTCCAATACCGACAAGGGGTAAACCCGGCCACAAGGGGGAGTGGCACCAGGTTGAAGGTCAATTACGCAAGAATATGGCTGGTGTGGAGGCAAACTACCAGCTTGACCTTTGTCAAAGACATCGCTAAAATCACGGTACACCTCTGGCAGGGAGGCGAGTGAAGAGGTACACAGGACCTTGGCTACCTTCCAGAAGCATGTTTCACTGCATTGTGGTGACCAGGACAGAACCTCAGCACGGAGCCAATCAAAAGAGGGGTTGTGCCTCTGTAACCAAGGATAACCAATAACCAGCGGAAACTTAGGAGAGGAAATCACTTGTAATTGGATTATCTCATGGTGAAGAGCCCCTACGGCCATGGACAACGGAACCTGTCTCATGAGTCACATGGGCAGGCTGTAGAGGTCTCCCGTTAAAAGCCTCAATGGCAAGTGGAGTGTCACGCAGCTGCATTGGAATCGAGTGCTTTGATACAAAGGCAGCATCAATGAACAGGCCTGCAGCCCCAGAGTCGATTAGATCCTGTATCTCGATAGATGAATCAGCCCAAGAAAGGGTGACCGAAACCAGGGGCTTATCCTTCTGGATAACTGGGGACGACACAACGCCACCTAAGGTCTGTCCATGACAGGACCTCAAGGTTCGGGTGTTTCCAGGACGGGTAAGACAAGACTTCAAAAAGTAGCCTGCCTGGTCGCAATAAGGGCACAATCTCTCCCTCCTCCTAAAGGCTCTCTCATCCACAGAGAGATGCGTGAAGCCCAAGTGCATGGGTTCATCTTCACTGACCAGCTCAGTACCAGGAGGCATGGGAGGTGAGGGAGACACGGGTGGGACTGCAGAGCTCAGAGGCAAATGCATAGGAGGCTTCGGCAAGCGCTCCTTAAAAGAAAGTCTTTCTCTGAGTCTGGAGTCAATGAGGATGGCAAACAAGATCAAGCTCTCCAGCTCAGTGGGTATATCTCGTATATCTGCTATCTCATCCTTGATGGAATCCGAGAAACCATGAGAAAAAGCAGCCACGAGGGCCTCATTGTTCCAAGCAACCTCTGCTGCCAGAGTATGGAACTCAATGGCGTAGTCAGCAACAGTTCTCGTACTGTTTGATGGACATAAGGCACTTGGCAGCAGAAGCGGAGCGTGCGGGAACATCAAATACCCTTTTTAAAGGAGGCCACAAACTCAGGGTAACTCAAGACAACAGGTTTTTGCGTCTCCCATAGAGGGTTAGCCCAGGCCAAGGCTCTCTCAGAAAGCAAAGATATCACGAACCCTACTTTGCTTCTGTCCGTGGGAAACGCCTGGGGCAGCATCTCAAAGTATATCTTAACTTGGTTGAGAAACCCTCTGCATTGAACTGGATCACCCCCAAATCGCTGGGGAAAGCGGGGCGGAACCAGACATACCTCTTATAGAGGTAATACTCAAGGTGGGTGACTGCAGAGACTGGCGGAGCAGCAGGGACAGACTGCAACTCGGGTTGTACCGGAGCAGCCACAGTGGGGGATTCCAGGTGAGCCGTGCAACTCAGGAGTGTTTGTAACGTCATGGCAAACTGATCCATGCGGTGATCTTGCTCATCCAATCTGGAAAAAATATTGCCAACAAGTGGATTGATTGTATTTTCTGAATTCATGGCCTTCGTCTACTGTCAGACCGAGACAGAAATACAGTAAAATCACACTTGTTTATTAATAAAAATAAAAAGGTAAATAGAGTAAGCGTAGTCAAAGCATAGCCAGAGTCCAGTAACCGGATCAGGTAATCAGCCAAGCCAGAGTTCAGTAACCAGATCGGGTAATCAGCCAGGCCAGAAGTCAGGGATCCAAGTAGAGGAACAGCAAGCAGGATAAGGAGCCAGAAGGGATGTCAGCAAAGCCAGTCTTTAAACAGGAATACAGGAGATGGTTTCTTGTGATGTGACCAAGGCGAAGGCAAGAATGAAGTGAGCTGGAGATCCTTAAGTAGGCTGGACTAACAAGCAGATCCACAACAGCTGGTTAACTGTGGAGAGAGATGAGAGCTGGAAATTAGCCAATAGCTGAGCGGCCAGCTCAGAGAAGGAAGGGCTGAGCCAGTTTTTAGGTATGATGTGTTATATCATTAGATGAAATCCGCAGCCCATTCTTGCCCTGGAGAATTCCAGACTTGCTTCTTGGATGCCTGGACTCTCCCCAGCTTGCTCCAGAGGACTAGTTTGCAAAAATTCGGGCCCGGATCGGCGGCGCCGGACTTCATAGCGCGGCGGCCCCCGCCATCTTGAGGCCTACGAAGGGTCCGGCGTCCTTCTGCCTCCAACGGCATAATCCTCCAAAGGAGAGGGTACCAGGACCTTGATTAGGGGCTACGCTACCCCCGGAAAACAGTGGCCACAAGATCAGCTGAAAATCGGAGCCAGAATCCGCTCCGCTCCGCGGCCGGGTGTTTCCTGGAGGCCTCCGGCCTCAGCTACAGTCACTCAAGCCTTCCCCCGGTCCGAAGTGAGTACCATCGCCCCCCGACAGACATCCTTAGGGGTACCTGTCCCCCTGTGCACTGACACCTGTCCTTGGCTGGGGGTTTTAGGCCTAATCGGATCGTTCTCTGCATGCCCGGCGGCCGCTCCTCAGGAAAGACCGCGGCTTCGGCCTACTCCTGGAGGGTGGCGGCCATCTTGGTACTCCAGAGACTCCCAAAACCAATTCTTTTTTTTCTGAGACTTGGCGGCCCACTTTCTCACAGATCTCAAATCATTATTTGCCCTAATTAATCACCCCCTTACAAGCAACACATAGGCCAACAGGGCTATTGATAAAAAATATTTAAAAATTTTTTTTTTTAATCAAGTTTAAAGGAGATGGATGTCTGATTCCTCCGCTCCGCGCCGTCGGAAACCACTACCCGGCCTAATCTGACATAGAAGTAACGAGAGGGAGACCATTTTACCCTAAAGGATAGAGGAATACCTGGAGCCGCATGCGGTAATGTACCGCTCTACAAAAAGCAAGCTAAAAAACAGGCAGAACAGCAACAAAATCCCCGGCCCCAGGCAAAGGCAGATCTAAAATGGCGCCCGAACCCCCAGAACCTGATGACGATACACAACTTTCGGATTTGGGACATGGTTCTCCGGCTGAAAGCCTACATCTGTTCCCCACAGATCACATGAGTCCCCATCCTGCTGACTCTGATGCTTTGCTAGCCAAATTCTGTAGCATTGTACGAGATGACACAACGGCTGCCTCCCGAAAGCTTTCCTCGGACTTGGTCCGAGGCCTTAAAGAGATTGGCCACCGCACTAACCAATTGGAGCATCGCATGGACTTGGCTACTACTGTGCTGGAGGGCCATGAAGAGGAGGTGGACAAAATGTCCGCAGAATTGGACGCTCTCAGAGATAAGCTGGAGGACGCAGAGAACAGGGCCCGCTGGGATAACCTTTGTATCCGTGGACTCCCTGAAACGATCACGGACCTACAAGGAACAGCCACCGCTTTTTTTCAAGAACTGGCCCCTGAGATCCCGGTGGAAAGGCTAGAGTTTGACCGCATTCATCGGTCATTGGCCCCTAAACCTTCCGAAGGTCCCCCACGGGACGCTATCATCATATTCCACTACTATAGGACCAAGGAGAAACTCTTACAAGCTGCCCGAGAACAAAAGGATATCTCCTTTCAAGGCAACCACCTTCAAATATTTGCGGACCTCTCGCCGGTCACTATTGCTAGGCGCCGAGGTCTCAAACCTTATCTCCAAGTTCTACAATCCAATCAGATCAAGTACAGATGGGGGTTCCCCTTTAAACTTTCTTTCTCGCATCAAGGTCGTCAGTTCCATGCCACCTCCCCATCAGGCCTAAAGCAACATCTCCAGGATCTACAATTGGACATTCCTCTGTCTCAACCTGATGCTCAGGTTTCCAATTCTCAACCAGGTCCCTCTAGGCCCCCTCGTAAACCTCCTCAAGCATCACAACGATCACAAGCTGGATCCCAGGCGCTGCGTGACCTGCAGGCCCAAAGATTCCATCAAGCTAATAATGGATGAAAAATCCCATTTCTTCATGATGTGCAGTTCATCTTATTTGGCCGTTTGGCTCGGTGTGTCACTGACTGACTTCTAATTTCCAACCTAAATGGAGGTTTTCAATTGCTTCCTTTGGAGGTCGTCCCCCTGCTGCACCTTTGCCCACTTGAACTGACTGTGGAACAGTTGGGAGGATCGTTGCCCTACTGTAGGCTGCCCCACCTGTGAGATGGCGGTCTTGGGCATGGACCAACCCACATGAATTTCCCTGAGGGGTCTCCGACAATAGTTTGCCCCCCGAATCACCTCTACATTGCTGATGGCCCTCATGGAGAAGAGGGTTCACCAGATATAAGCAAATTACTCTTAAGCCCTGGTGGGGTGGGGGGTAAAGAGTACAGGGTTTTTGGCTGGGGACAAGCCTCCACTGATGGTTATCCAGGTTGTGTGTTTGTTTTGTTCACTCGCCGGATCCCCTTGCTCCTGTTTAGTGGAGTGAAGGGGCTGGCGTATTGACTTGGGTGTGGGGTCTCGCCCGTCTTCTGGGGGGGCGGTCTTGTGGCTGTCGTCCCTGGGGGGCAGGGGGGACCCCTGCATCCACACCCTCAAATTGCTAATATTGCACTGAGACTTTCATACTGTAACTCATTTAACGTTTGTTTTGTTGCTATCTCTAAGTATTGTTTACATTTTATGTCAATTTTACATAGTTTGTTTGAATTATCTTCTTTATAGGCCGGTGGTTCAGACGGACCACTGCTCCCCCCATGGGATGGCACATGGCTAAGATAGTTGTCTTGGCTATGGCCCCACCCCATTGTGGGCCTTGCCGCCCACGGCGTGATACGTCAATGTATTCACTACGTTCTCTAATTAGAGTTCTTCTCGGTATTCTCATACCTTATGTTCTTCCTTGCTTTTACTATTTTTCTCTCACTTTTCTTTCCCCCTTTCTTTCCCCTTTCCCTTGGAACCTGGGGTGTGCGGATGGAGTAGTCCATAGCGTTATAACTCAGTCCCAATGACCCTTCACTGGCTGTCCCTGAATGTTCAGGGTATGAATTCCCCACAAAAAAGAGTTAAAGTTTTTAAATACCTCAAGCAACAAATATTTCCTGCCCCAAATATTTTGCAGCAAATTATCCCCAAGTATATTTAGCTAATGGTCCTACTAAACAGAGAGGTGTTCTTATAGCTCTACAAAAATCGGTCCCATTTATCTGCAATAAACAGATAGCTGACCCCAATGGCAGATATCTTCTCATACAGGGTTCTGTTCAGGACAACGAAGTAACCATTATGACCTATTATGCCCCGAACGAAAATCCGGGCCCATTTCTATCTCATGTTTGTTCCTTGTTACAGGTCCACCAAAAAGGCACCCTCCTGTTGGCGGGTGACTCGAACGTGACTCTTAATCCGGCCATTGATAAGTACCCGGCGGACCACAAATCCCCCCCTCCAGCGGCGAAAAAATTCTGGCGGGCCCTACAAAATTCGGACCTAGTAGACCTATGGCGAGAGCTTCATCCCATGGGCAGGGACTACACCCACTATTCTCATCCCCACCATTCTCACTCTAGAATTGATCATGCGTTTATGTTACAGAAACACTTTCCTTTAATAGAATCGGTATCGATCCTAACAGTCCCTTGGTCTGATCACGACCCAATTCTGACTGTCTGTAGTTCCCTACTCAATAAACCACAACAAGCTCCCTGGGTGATGAATGACTCACTTTTGTCATTCAAACCGATCCTCAATGAAATCAAAGAAGCCACTATGGAATACTTTAGACTTAATGTAGGTTCGGTCTCGTCCCCAATAACATTATGGGAGGCTTATAAAGCAGTCCTCCGGGGTCGTGTTATTCGAATAGCATCTCAGCGTAAGAGAGAAAGATTTCAGGCACGACGCAAGTTAGAACAGATCTTAGAGGATTGCTCGACGACCTTTAAACTAACCCCCACCCCTGCTAACCGCAGAGCTTTAGACAAAGCCCGTACAGACTTGGATCTATGTCTGACAGATGAGGCGGACCGTACCTTACGTTGGGCTCGCCAGAAATGGTATTCTAAGGCAAATAAACCTAATGCGCAGTTGGCTAACAGATTGCGAACCTTCATTCCAAAATTTACTCCCATAAGCCTGCGCACCCGTCATAACATCCTTACAGGTAACCCTCAGCGGATTCTGGAAGAATTCCGTTACCGGCTTACTAAACTCTACTCCCCCCTAAATCATTCTTCAACACAGGGCCTGAATGAGTTTTTAGATAAGTTATCTCTACCTTCCCTATCGGAACCCCATATCTCCCTAATGGACCGAGCTATACAGGTCTCTGAGATACTTCAGTGCATTAAGGAACTGAAAGTGGGCAAAAGACCAGGTCCAGATGGCTTCACTGCTTTGTATTATAAAAAATTTGCAGAAATCCTGGCCCCACACCTAGCGACTATGTATAACTCGATCAAAGGAGGTCACTCATTTACGCCAGACATGTTAACTGCCAACATAGTGATGATTCCTAAGCCAGACAAAGATCACTCCTCCTGGGCAAATTTTCAGCCAATCTCTTTAATCAATATTGATATGAAGATTTTGACGAAAATTCTGGCCAATCGTTTGAATTCTTTCCTACCGCGCCTTATAAAAAAAGACCAGGTGGGATTTGTCCCCCGCAGACAGGCAAGTGATGCCATTCGACGACTCCTCCAAATCCAACATATAGTGCATGAAAGGTCCCTGGGTACAATGTTTCTTTCTTTAGATGTTAATAAAGCTTTCGATACCTTATCCTGGCCCTATTTGACACAGGTCCTTACACACTACGGCTTCGGCACCTCCTTTTTGGGCTGGGTTTCAGCCCTATATCACTCCCCTCAGGCTAAAGTGCGTTACTATGGATATGAATCGCCTACTTTCCCTATTAGAAGGGGAACACGGCAGGGATGCCCACTCTCCCCCCTTCTATTTATACTAGCACTTGAACTCCTGGCGGAGGCCATACGCTCTCATCCAGATATCTCAGGAGTAGAAGTAGCAGACAACGCGCACAAATTGTCCCTGTTTGCGGATGACATTTTATTAACCATTACTAAACCCAGAATCTCCCTCCCCAATTTATTCTCTCTCTTAGACTCCTTCGCCTCGTTTTCGGGCCTTTCAGTTAACCCGGCAAAATCTAAAGCGATGTCTATTAATCTTCGGCCCCCGGTATTAGATGCCCTGCAGTCGGCATTTTCATTTCAGTGGTCAACCTCTTTACCCTATCTGGGTATTAATCTTACCCCAAAATACTCGGGATTATATCAAGCTAATTTTCCTCCGCTTTTTCGAAAGCTGGAGGCTATGTTAGCCTCTTGGTCCACAATCCCGATTTCGTGGTTCGGCAGAATAGCGACGGTACGAATGACGTACCTCCCCAAATTGCTCTATTATTTTAGAGTTTTGCCAGTTCCAGTGCCTCCCCATATCATTCGAATACATCAACGTAAATTTTTGCAATTTATATGGGGCCAAAAGAGACCTAGAATCAAGAGACAAGTGCTTTACGCGCGCAGAGTCAATGGTGGCCTTTCAGTTCCTAATTTGCAAGCATGTTATATAGCAGTGGGTATCGCCCCACTATCTCATCTTCATGCAAAGCAACAAATGCCCCTATGGGCCACCATTGACTTGGTCGACGCACACCCAACACCTCTAGCTTCTCTTCCTTGGCTTCCTAGAGCACATCGCCCCCCTACAATAGGTCCCTGTCTAGCTCATTCCCTCAAATTGTGGGATGCGGTCAAGTATTCAGCAGGCCTAATTTCTCCTCATCTCCCACTACTTCGTATCCTCCACTGCCCTTTATTTCAACCGGGTTGTGATAACCCATTGCAATTTAAGTGGTGGTCCGACAATGGCTTCATAGATATCCATTCGTTATTCACCCCTACCAAGATTATCTCTTTCGCTGCCTTACGTTCATCACACGATATCCCCCTTAGGGAGCATTACAGTTACCTGCAAATGAGACATTTTCTCCGACAGCTTACAATTTCTCATTCTGCCCCCTTTGTCATGACACCATTTGAAAGCCTTTGTAGATCATGCCCCCAATCCTCGGGTTTGATTTCTCTAATATATACCGCTATAAATAATTCCAAGACAACACCACTGAGACCCTATCATCTCCAATGGGAGGCTGAGTTTGGGAAACAACTAGATCCGGAGGACTGGCATAGCATGACGATAGCGCTATCAAAATGTTCCAAGAATGTTCTCTTTTTAGAGAACGCGTATAAAGTCTTCTATAGATGGTATTATACTCCGGCTAGACTAGCAAGTTTTATCCCATCTTACTCCCCCCTTTGTTTTCGCGGGTGCTCACAGGAGGGCACGATGGCGCATATTTGGTGGACCTGTCCCAGGGTCTGCAGACTATGGGTTAGAGTATATGCACTATTACGTAATCTTTTAAACACCAACATAAAGCGGGACCCTTTTGAGGCCCTTTTATGGAAACCAATTGCAGAACTTCTTCGTCCTGAACGTCAGTTAGCAGCACAGATTTTCACTGCAACTAAACTCACCATAGCAAGGGCCTGGAAAACCCCGAACCTTAGTTTTGAAGCAGTTAAAAATACTGTGAATGATATCATGGTAAATGAGAAACTTACGGCCATATTGATGGACACTCATGATAAATTCCTCAGGATATGGCAACCCTGGGTGACTTACAATCGCCCATCAAGATTTGATCAAACTCTTCTTTCTCTATAATAAGCCTCCGTTCCCCCCACCCCAGGTTCCCCCCCCCTTTCTCTCCTTTCTTCCCCCCTTCTTTCCCACTTTCAATTTCTCTCTCCTTCTCCTTTTTCAGGCCCTCGGGCCTAATTCTATAAAGACCGGACATTTAATAAATTACACAAATAAGTACATTCAGAGGTATTTGATCCTCTTTAAGGTTATTCAATTTAATCTGACTTTAGTACTGGTTCTTTTTTTTTGTGTTTTTTTTGTTTGTTTTATATATCTATTTTTTATTTTATTTTTTTACTTATTTCTTCATGAAACGTTATGTATTGCAACAACATCTCGTTTAGAAATCTTAGTTATTCCTATAGGTTTGCGATTATATTAATATCCGCTGATACCATACCATTACGCTAGAATAAGCGGGATGAGAATAAGTCATGGTATGTCGCCTGGCCTCGGCATGGTGCCGCCCGAGTCCAGGCTTAAGTTTTTGAATAACAGTTTCACTCGCCGGATACCGGCAGTTTAATACCTGTTAACTCAAGATGTATCCATCACCGTTTTGTACTTATTTGTTGATGTATATTTTTTCAATAAAACCTTTTGTACAAGAAATGTGTGCTTATTAGAGACAGGAGATTTGGCTGTGTGCTCTGTGTACAGCCAAATTTCGCTGACAAGATGGCGAGTTAGGACCTTATGGAGCAAACAGAACCCCCTCCACACTGGCAAGAAAGGGGGAGAACAGATCCCAGTCAAGGACATCTCTGTCCGATGTGTTGGGGAGGTTCTGCTTTGCGAAAGAACTAATTTTTCGTCCTTTGGTATAATGCTGGAAGTGTGAGTGTGTGAGTGTGTAAGTGTATGAGTTGTGTATGGTGTTTAATTGACTAGATTGAAGTTGTGTAAGTAACTGAATGAGAAATGGAAACTGTATATTGTGTATGATTTGTCAGTATAGATGTGGGATTATTTGGTGCAGCCTGCAATGTGGGTGTGGCTGAGCAGTTTGTAAGTATCTGATTGTTTTGTGGCCATGCACATTGGAGGGGCAGCCAGGATGGCTGTTCCATGGTTGTTACAATAGAAAATGTTTTATGTTGAAAGGGCTACGCCCCGTGGGGGGGAACTCTAATGTTCTGAGCAGACATGCAAGCATCGCTGTTTGTATTTTTCAATGTCTTGTTCCTGTGAAAGATGTTGTGAACTTTGAGAAAAGAGTGTGCTTGTAAGTGTTCATGTGGTGTCTCAGGTGTGTGGCTTTGTGGAGATGAAGAGCCTGTGTTTGAGGCCTCCCAAGGTCCCTAGTGGTATGTAGAGGGAAGTGTTTGTAAGTGTTCATCTTTGATGTCTCAATTGTTTGTCAGATTTTGTAAGGCAAAGCCTTGGCTAGTAGGGAATTTGTGCTGGTTTTGGCGGGAAGAATTGCTTTGCATGCGTTAATGGTGCCATTTTGTCGTGGCCTGGCTTTAGTCTGCCATTTCCTTTTGTTGGTACCATGTGACTGTGCTGTGGTTTTTGTTGGCCATCTTGCTGTAGTCTATGTGGTCGTGGCCTGTCTTTCGTCTGCAATTTTCTTTTCTTTTCTTGTTGTCTTCAATGTGGCTACTGTCGTCGGCTATTTTGAGAGGCGTGGTTTAAGGATTTTGTGCTGTTTGGCCTGTGGGCCTTCCTATAGGGGAAGGTGCAGCCACCATTCCTTTGTGTGTAAAACCATGTGACATGAGCCACCATCTTGTTTCTAGGCATCATTTCTGTTTTCCTTTAAGTGAATGTAAGCTATTGTAGGTGAGCTGTGTTTGTAATTTTTATCAACTTTTCAGTATAAGAGTGGCGATTTTTTTATTGGATTTCGATTTTGGATGGGGCCTCTGCTTTGCACTGGGTTTCAGTGGATAGTGAAACTAGCTTTAACTGAGTTTTTGTACACAGTGGTGTGTGATATTTTTTTTTCTTTAAATGTTTGGGAGTTTCTCAGAGGGCAATTCATTGTTTTTGAGGCTTGTATTGTATAGCCTGCAAAGGAGCTTTGGTTGACCTCATTGAGCCATCTTTTTGCAGGAGTTTCAGTTTTGGCTTTTTGTTGCATTGTTGTGTGGTATTTCGGTCTCAAAACTTGTGGTTTGACTTCCCAGTGGATATGTAAGCCAAGGGGAATTCCCTCCTATTTGTAATATGGGGGTTTATTCCATCCTTTCCTTGACAAAAGTTTTTTTAATTGTTGAAATGTATATGATGTTAGCCATGGATTTTTTTGGTGTCCTGATAGACAAGGTGATGGGACTATGCTCCCCCTCCCCCTCCCCCTCCATTGATATAAACAAGTTTGAAGAGCTGGGCATGCAACAGGAAGTTGGTGGGAGGAGCTTGGTCTTCTGAAAGGTGAGCAATGAGATTTGTGCTTGGAAGGACAATGGAAAACACTTCTGTTTTTTTTTTTAAGGTTTATATTCACTTTATTGTTTAGGTTTTTTTTTTGCAGAGTAGTAAAACTCGTTTTGTATTATTTGATCGTGTTACTACTGAAACATCGTACAACTGTTGAAATAGACAACAGAAGGTTATTCCCATTTTATTTTGATTTATTTTTTGTGATTTAGAGAAGCCACATTGTTCTGTAGCGAAAACAAACGGAAGTGCGCTGTGTAGTTTAGTCTGGTTACGCAGTGTATGGGCATACAATGGAAAACGCTTGTGTATGCATACACTGTGAGGGGTAGAGACCTAATTCGGGGGGTTTCTAGTTGGGGGACTAGACCAGATATAGTGGTTGTAGTCTGTCGATCCACCGCAGAAGAAGGCACAGGGAGGTGCTCTCCTAAATGGGTGCAAGGGTTTCCCTGGACGCAGGGGTAAGACGATAAGCCGATTCGAATCGCCATGGACACTGGGAGGTCCATGCAAGGGAAGGATTGGAGGCTTCCCACAGTCAGACGGCTGCACAGTACATGAAATCTAGCTTTGGGGCAAAGATCATGAAACCTCTAAAGGAATGGCATAGTTGGTCCAAGGATACCACTTGGGGTATCCCTCTAGAGGGGACATTTTAAGCCTGGAGATGGGAGAAATTCATAACGGAGTTTGAACCCAGGCTCTGGGCAGCAAAGACCTTAGAATTAGTTCAGCTGTGGCTTCAGAAGTCTATTATGGTAAACTGTCAGGGTATACAGAAAGCGGTTTCAGTCTGGAAGAACCGCATTATAAACACCTGGCCCGAGGGGATAGCAGTGACTTGTGATCCAATGCTGGAACCAGAAGAGGCTCTTTTTGGGCCAACTCTGCTGAGGCAGGCTGGGTCCACCAACACTGGATCTGTTGTAGTTTCCTCTGATGCTTCTGCCATCACCAACGTAACCAACTCTCTCTACCAACACATTATTTTGGCGGGATCAACAACTGCATTAAATTTAATTCCAGTTGTTTTGTGAAATTTTTATACTGTAATACAGTTTTGGGTAGAGAGCAAACAGGAGGCATCCAAGTTATTGTTGTAATATCTAGGTACAGATAGAAGCCATAATATTGTTTTGAATAGCGGAGGATTTCATTGGGCTTTGTAGTTTGTCTGACAACACATTTTAAATGTGAGGAGTAGTACGCTAGCATACCGGGAGGCCGTGTATAATAATCAGATGCCGGGTGCCAGTACTGTAAAAATAGTCACTAGGCAGTACTGCTCTGAAAGTTAGTGCAAGGATGACACCAGTCAGACAACTGCATAGTACATGAGGTCTGGGGCTCTGGACATGAGACCCCTTAAAGTTTGGCATATACGGTCAGAGGGTACAGTAAGGTGTATTCCTTTGGAAGGTACTTTTGATATCTGGAGGTACGAGACCCCAGAATAAAAATACCTTGGAAGTAGTTCAGTTGTGGCTTCAGAAATCTGTAATGATGAGTGAGTTGATGGATGCATAATACACGTTTGTGTGATTAAAAATACACAGGCCTGTTTTTGAACTTTGTGTGGCTGGTCCATGCAAAGATTTCGAGATGCTCTCATGTTTTTCAAATTGTATTTTTTTATATCGCTAAAAGAGTGAGCATTCCATCTGGTCTTTTGCTTTTTTAATTTTTTGGGGAACTATGAAATATAGCCGGTGTATCATGTACTAGGGTAGCTGGCGAATTTTTAATTTTTGCTATATTGCTATAAAGAAAGCAGATTTCTTCTGTTGTAATGAACGGGCCAATAGTCTATTCGGCTTGTTGCTCCATTTATAGAAACATTGGGCCACTATGCTGGCCTGCTGCTTCTGTTCTATGTGGAAGAGCTTTCAATTCTTCCCTCTTCAAGGTCAAGGTGTGTAATACTGTTTGGGATAGGCTAGCTTTAAGGCCTAATTACCAGGCCAGAAGACCGGCAACAAAACTCAAATAATAAAGTTATACTTGCGGCCAAGAAAGTTCCGGCAGAGCAAAGTGAAAGATGAGAGGGCCTGGGCCATCTGGCCCGGTGGTTATCTCATCTGGGGTGAACCTCCAAAAGTGGAAGGTCATTGTTTACGATCCACTTTTTGCCATCTTGGTTCGGTGCTGCTGGGTAGGGGTGGGATGGCGTCCTGCCATCCAGGTAGCTCCGGCGGGGATTTGCTGACCTCCATGCAGAATTTCTCCAGGTCCTCTGGAAACCAAAGTATCGCTGTTTTGCCATCTCTGTTTGCAATCAGCGCCGATGGGAAGCCCCATCTGTACTTAATGGAGGCAGCTCGCAACTTCTCCATCAGGGGACGCAGGGCCCTGCATCGCTCCAAAGTTTCTCTGGCCAGGTCCGAGAAAAAAAGATAACATTGCGCCGTCAAAGTCCAATGATGTGGCATCTCTGGCCTTTTTCATAATGAGTTTTTTTCCCTCATAATAATGGACCCTGCAAATGACATTGCGAGGGATGTCCGAAGAGAGGTTGCAGGGATGGAGGGCCCTGTGCACTCAGTCAATTTTCAAAGAATGGTCAGCAGCCTGGCAGGCCATTAAAGATGCTTCGGATGGAAGGGAGAAGATCCTCATCCCCAGTCGCCTTAGGCAGTCCTCTGATGCGGATATTATTTTGCCTGTTGCAGTTCTCCTGGTCCTCGATTTTATAGATAAAACATATGTCAAGGGCGCTCAGAATGTCAGGACCAGGCAGATAGTGTCTTTATTGGACGGATGAAGTGCTCTTCAAACACTTAGGGTTGCACTCAAAGAGGGGAGCAATCTCTAATAGAGGCGCCTTTTTTCTTTTATTTGTTTTCTAAGTGCAGAATTAAAACTTTTAATATCCCCAAACAAGATTAAAAACACTTACAGAATCAAGGATAAGAGGCATAACATGGATGTATGAAGCAGGTGATCCGGCATCAGGAGGTCCCAGTGTATCACAGCTTTCCAGGGATAACAATATGCAGCAGCAGAAGTTTCCAGGGTAACCAGCAGGTGAACACTCCAGGCTCTGGGAACACTGGTGAAGCAATCGCGTCGCTTGAGTCAGCGTGGAGCATGAATCCCGGAAATGAAGTCAGTGGTAGGGGACAACAACCAGCATGGACCGCAAACAGGAAATATGTAATCAAACTGGGACGTGTTTCAGAACTACTGATTGGTTCCTTCTTCAAGCCAATGACAACAGGTTTGTAGAAGCTGAGCTTCTTATAGTCTATGGGCGGAGCTGTGGGTGGGGCTATGGGCAGTGATAAGGGAAGAAAAACAACGCTGCAGCAGCCCAGGAAGTAGTGAGATCCATGGGCATAGAACTGCACAGTAAACATAAAGACAGCGCGGGATGCAGCCCGCACACGAAAAACGGCAAGACAATTAAAGCACAGGGGCGGATCCAGAGTCTAGTCTCGGGAGGGGCACTGCCAGAAAATATGTTTTTTGCAGGCAATTTATCGAGGCAATGGCTGGTGTTGGCGCTTTCATCATCACTGCACCATGGTTGTTATGGTGTTAGGATGATTGAAGAGCATTATTTATATTATTACATTGTAATATAAAATGAAATGGTTCAACTCACCATAATGCAGAATCAGTGGGAGCCCCGAGTGTGTCACTTTCCACGTCGACCTGCCTTCAGATGCAACTTGTCACTTGCCACGTCCCTACCACAAGCTGCGGATTGTCACTTGCCTGCCACCAGATACTGATTGTCACTTGCCACGTCACCTGCCACATGCTGCTGATTGTCACGTCACCTGCCACATGCTGCTGATTGTCACTTGCCACGTCCCCTGCCACATGCTGCTGATTGTCACTTGCCACATCACCTGCCACACATTGCGGATTACACTTGCCACGCCACCTGCCACATGTTGCTGATTGTTACTTGCCACGCCACCTGCCACATGTTGCTGATTGTTACTTGACAAGCCACCTGCCACACATTGCGGATTACACTTGCCACATCACCTGCCACATGTTGCTGATTGTTACTTGCCACGTCACCTGCCACACATTGCGGATTACACTTGCCACGTCACCTGCCACATGTTGCTGATTGTCACATCACCTGCCACACATTGCTCATTGTCGTTGGCCTGCTAAGGTGCAGATTGTCAGAGTGAAGGCAGGCAGCAGAGAGATGATGTAATCTCTCTGCTGCCCACGGCTGTACAGTGAGGGCGGAACTGCAGTGATTCAGGGCGGGCAGTGAGAGATGATGTCATCTCTCTGCTCCCCGCCCGCCGGCTCACTGACTGGCCAGTCTCTCCGCTCACCTGTGGACCGGCCCGCCCCCTCACTCAATGTCTGCCCCGCACGTCCGCACACTCAGCTGGCGACCCCTCCCCTCGCTCGTCCACCGACCTGCCCGCTCGTTAACCTGCACAATCAGCTGGCGACCCCCCCTCACTCGTCTGCTGACCTGCCCGCTCAGGCTCTCACTTGGCCCACCTGCTCGTTAACCGGCACACTCGGCCTCCCGCCCGCTCACTCATCCGCTGACTGGTCTGTCACAAATTTCTCGGAGGGGGCAATTGCCCTGTTGCCCCCAACCTGGATCCGCCCCTGTTACAGCAGGACATTACAAAAGTACATATAAGGAAAGGAACTTGAAATCAATGAAAAAATATCAAATGGAACAAAACGGTCAAACCGTTTTGCTCCTCAATAGCAGATGCCAATAAAAATTAATCGTTTAAAAGACAATCACTGGATCAATATTTGGGGATAACAAACAGTACATAGGTATACATGTGTGTGCATGCATGCACAAGAAACAACCACAGATGCAAAAAAAAAAATCTAGAAATGAACACATGGAGACAGTGGCCAATATCTACGCTCTAAACGTGGACCAGGCTCGCTTCCTTTCTACCACTCTCACCAGACTATCCTCCTTTGGGGGGTTCCTGTGCTATCGCCGGAGGTGATTTCAATGTCGCTCTGTCCCCATCTGCCGACTCATCCTTGGACTGCCCAGACTTTGACTTTTGACAGCTGAGAGCAGAGAGAAAATTCTCTGCATACCAAAGATCGGGAAGATCAGGACACCCTTTGTCAAGATTGCAACAGGGAAAAAAATCACGATAACAATTCTTGACGATTATTCGTGCATCACTACGCTGACCCTTATACCTGACTGGCCATCCTAACAGAACAGCTATAGCGAGTCAATCCCACTGCATTTGTTGTTTGTGCTTACTGACCCATTCAATCTATGGGAATGCTGTTTGAGACCTGACTGATTAACTCAGGGGTCCACTACATGAGGTGAGGGGCCATTCCATATACTGGTGGAGGGTGTCACAGAAGTCACCATTTATGTTTAACTCTTCACTCTCATCACCGGAACCCGCTAGTGCTCTTGGAATTTTGTTCCTATAGGACTTTTAAAGGACTTTCCTATTTTTTCTATTTGTTATTATGAATATACCAGTTAGTTTTTATTTTGTTTTGAGTGCTGTATTCCCTTTATATATATATTGTATTTGGGATTTGATATTTTGACCCCCAGCATTTCAGTTGTTAGTTATAGGGATTATTGTTGCGCTGGTTGATTTTCTCTGTTTATAGTATTATGGGAATAAAGTTCTTCTAGAAGAGCCAAGCAAACATGGTCATCATGAGTCATGATGTCATTACAGGGAGAATCAGCAGGGATGGAATTGGCAATAGAGTGGTTGTTGTTATGTTTAGTGGACTGTATATTGAAGAATCTCTTTAGGGTAAGGAGACATATAAAGTTATTCAAATCCTTGAATAAAAGGAAGGGATTGGGCTGAGGGGAAGGAGCAAAATTAAGACCCCGACTGAGTAGTGAAATTTCATCAATAGTCAGAGAGTGGGTGGAAAGATTAAAGATTTTTATAGTGCTCTCTTTTTTCTGGGGTCTGGATTGGGACTACCTCCTCTGCCCCGGCAGTCTCTACTTCGTGGCTTCTTTTTAGAGGTTTGGTCCGGGGGAGGTCTAGTACTAAAAAAGAGACCACAGTGGGGTCGGAGAACTGGGCCGTCGCAGTTCCTGTGACAAAAAGAGTTTGGACCAAAGGAGATCGGCAGGGTGGATGATGTTTGGTCCAAAGGGATAGTGGGCATTAGTGCTAGTCTCATCAATGCAAATAGAGGAGGATGGGGGGGTGCCAAATGAGTGGATACAGGAGGAGAAAGGGGGCCACTATGTGCCTGAGAAATTGGGACTGAAGGGATATTTCAATTTTGACAATGAGTTTTTCCTACAGGGTAATGGGACAAAGTAAAACACATTATTTATGTATTCAGCTCTCTATGAAGTGGAGAGGGTTACCTGTCCAAAACATCTCCCCCCCCTAAAATTTTTACAATGGGCCATCAGAGGGGGTGAGGAATCTGATAAGTGGACCTTCTCTTTTTGTCTTTAAATACTCCTTCAAATAAATGTTAATACTGATTTTGGCCATGAATGTTTGTGTCTAATCTGCTTGCAATGTAATGTGCAAAATGACTAATGTTTTTTCTTGTTTGACTTCACAGTTTCCTTCAATGCCACAGGAATGGCAGACTGTGACATCCCAGTTTGCCCAGCATTGGGACTTTCCCAACTGCGGAAGGGCAATAGATGGGAAGCATGTCCACATCGTTCCACCCCCCAACTCGGGGTCATACTATTATAACTATAAGTGGTTTAACCACTTAACAACCGGCCCATAGCCAAATGACGGCTACAGGCGGTTGTTTAACTCTGGGAGGGCGTCCAGGGACGTCCTCCCAGAATTCAGCTCTCGCGCGCCCCCTAGGGCGCGCACTCGAGAGCATCCTCTGGACCCGGCGCATCACGAGTCCCGGTAAATGGCCGCTGATCGCGGCCGTTTACCATGTGATCACGCTGTCAAATGACAGCGCGATTACATGTAAACAAACCTGCGTCATCTGATGACGCCGGTTCCTCTCCTCCCCTCCTGTGTACCGATCGGTACACTGTGAGCGGAGAGGGGGATGGATGGATCCATCTGTAGTGCCCACAGCGCTGCACAGAGACATCCAGCCATCCATCCCTCACTGCTCTGCAATGCCCCACAATACTCTGCCATACCCTGCAATGCCCCAAAATACTCTGTCATACCCTGCAATGCCCTGAAATGCCCCGCAATACTCTGCCATACCCTGCAATGCCCCCGAAATACCTCGCAATACTCTGTCATACCCTGCAATGCCCCGAAATACCCCGCAATACTCTGCCATACCCTGCAATACCCCGAAATACTCTGCCATACCCTGCAATACCCCGCAATACTCTGCCATACCCTGAAATACCCCGCAATACTCTGCCATACCCTGAAATACCCCGCAATACTCTGCCATACCCTGAAATACCCCGCAATACTCTGCCATACCCTGCAATACCCCGAAATACCCCGCAATACTCTGCCATACCCCGCAATGCCCCGAAATACCCCGCAATACTCTGCCACACCCTGCAATGCCCCGAAATACCCCGCAATACTCTGCTATACCCTGCAATACCCCGCAATACCCTGCAATGCTCCGAAATACCCCACAATACTCTGCCATACCCTGCAATACCCTGAAATACTCTGCCATACCCTGCAATGCCCCGAAATACCTTGCAATACTCTGCCATACCCTGCAATGCCCCAAAATACCCCGCAATACTCTGCCATACCCTGCAATACCCCGCAATACTCTGCCATACCCTGCAATCCCCCGAAATACTCTGCCATACACTGCAATACCCCGCAATACTCTGCCATACCCTGAAATACCCCGCAATACTCTGCCATTCCCCGAAATACCCCGCAATACTCTGCCATACCCTGCAATACCCCGAAATACCCCGCAATACTCTGCCATACCCCGCAATGCCCCGAAATACCCCGCAATACTCTGCCATACCCTGCAATGCCCCGAAATACCCCGCAATACTCTGCTATACCCTGTAATACCCCGCAATACCCTGCAATGCTCCGAAATACCCCACAATACTCTTCCATACCCTGCAATACCCTGAAATACTCTGCCATACCCGGCAATGCCCCGAAATACCTCGCAATACTCTGCCATACCCTGCAATGCCCCAAAATACCCCGCAATACTCTGCCATACCCTGCAATACCCCGAAATACTCTGCCATACCCTGCAATACCCCGCAATACTCTGCCATACCCTGTGTGGCAGTAGGACCCTGTGCTACCTGGAAGATTGCTGGTTTACGCCAGATTTTGGAGAGAAAGGCACGCTGATTGCACAGCTGTGTGCTGGGCTATTTAATTGTGACCTGGCTATGGCTCAGGGTTCCACCCAACAGACAGGAAGTCTGTGCATGGGAGTCAGGTGGACTCCCATTCCTCTGAGAGGAGTCAGAGGCTGCAGGAGGCAGCCAGGGTATGCATGTCTGCAGGAGGCAGACGTACTTGGTGACAGAGCAGCAAGTAGTAAGCAGCAGGAGTAAGCTAGGAGAGAGCTTCACTCTAGGAAACTCTTTTGGGTCTGAGGAGCAGACCTAAGGCTTAGGCTAAAGGCCTGAATCAGCCATATGGCAAGAATGTACGCCAGGAGGCTAAAGTATTGAGTGTGCAAGATACAGTAATGGTGGAACCCCCTGCGTGGGCTACTGATGTCTTTGTGAACTTTTCCGTGCTTTTAAATAAAAGTGGGCTACCAGGCCCTTAAAAATACAGTTGTGTACTGGAGTACTCACTGACAATGCACCTACCGTTTGAGTCTGATACCCCAATCTTACACCTGAAATACCCCGCAATACTCTGCCATACCCTGCAATGCCCCGAAATACTCTGCCATACTCTGCAATACCCCGCAACACTCTGCCATACCCTGCAATGCCCCGAAATACCCTGCAATACCCCGCAATACTCTGCAATACCCCACAATACTCTGCCATACCCTGCAATACCCCACAATACTCTGCAATACCCCCAAAATACCCCACAATACTCTGCCATACCCCGCAATACTCTGCCATACCCTGCAATACCCCGAAATATCCCGCAATACTCTGCAATACCCAGCCATACTCTGCAATACTCAGTGATACCCAGCCATACTCTGCCATACCCAACCATGCTCTGCAATACCCCGCAAAAATCTGCAATACTCTGCCATAACCCGCAATACTCTGCCATACCCAGCCATACTCTGCAATACCCAGCCATACTCTGCAATACTCTGCGATACCCAGCCATATTCTGCCATACCCAGTCATACTCGGCCATGCTCAGCCATACCCTGCCATGCTCAGCCATACCCTGCCATGCCCAGCCTATGTATGTGGCCAGGCTTTGGAAGTCTCACACATGTGGTATTGCCGTACTCAGGAGGAGTAGGAGAATCTATTTTGGGGTGTCATTTTTGGTATGTACATGCTATGTGTTAGAAATATTGTATAAATGGACAACTTTGTGTTAAAAAAAAAAAGCGTTTTAACCACTTCCCGCCTTCCGTCATACGACGTCCTTGACTTTGTGCAGGGATATCTGAATAATGGGTGCAGCTACAGGCATCATTCAGATATCAGCTTTTTCAGCCGGCGATTCCCTACACCATAAGAATGATCATGTTACACTGCTTGATCGTTCTTACGGGAGGCGAGAGGGGACGTCCCCGTCCCCCTCCTCCCGCCGCCCTCCGGTGCTTCTACTGACTCACCGCTACGATTGAAGCCAGGATCGTTTTTTTTTTTTTTTTTAATTTCAGGCTTCCCAGCCCAGAGGTGAGATGTGGGGTCTTATTGACCCCATATCTCACTGTAAAGAGGACCTGTCATGCCATATTCCTATTACAAGGGATGTTTACATTCCTTGTAATAGGAATAAAAGTGGTCAAAAATTTTTTTTTTTTTAAAAAAGCATCAAACTAAAATAAAGTAAAATGAACAATACATTTTTTTTTTTTTAAAGCGCCCCTGTCCCTGTGTGCTTGCATGCAGAAGCGAACGCATACGTAAGTCCCGCCCACATATGAAAACGGTGTTCAAACCACACATGTGAGGTATCGCTGCGATCGGTAGAGCGAGAGCAATCATTTTGGCCCTAGACCTCCTCTGTAACTCAAAACATGTAACCAGTAAAAAAATTTTAAAGCGTCGCCTATGGGGATTTTTGAGTAGCAAAGTTTGGCGCCATTCCACAAGCGCGTGCAATTTTGAAAGGTGACATGTTGGGTATCTATTTACTCGGCGTAACTTCATCTTTCACATTATGCAAAAACATTGGGCTAACTTTACTGTTTTCGTTTTTGTTAAGCACAAAACAGTTTTTCCAAAAAAAGCGTTAAAAAAATTGCTGCGCAAATACCGTGCGAGATAAAAAGTTGCAACGACCGCCATTGTATTCTCTAGGGTCTTTGCTAAAAAAACATATAATGTTTTGGGGTTCTATGTAATTTTCTAGCTAATAAATGATGATTTTTACATGTAGGAGAGAAATGTCAGAATTGGCCTGGGCACTCCAGAACGCCTGAAGGTGCTCCCCTGCATGTTGGGCCTCTGTATATGGCCACGCTGTGTAAGAGTCTCACACATGTGGTATCGCCATACTTGGGAGTAATAGCAGAATGTGTTTTGGGGTGTAATTTGTGGTATGCATGTGCTGTGTGTGAGAAATAACCTGCGAATATGACAATTTTGTGAAAAAAAAAAAAAAACTTGATTTTGCAAAGAATTGCGGGAAAAAATGACAACTTCAAAAAACTCACCATGCATCTTTCTAAATACCTTGGGATGTCTTCTTTCCAAAAAGGGGTCATTTGGGGGGTATTTGTACTTTTCTGGCATGTTAGGGTCTCAAGAAATGAGATAGGCCATCAGTACTTCAGGTGTGATCAATTTTCAGATATTGGCACCATAGCTTGTGGACGCTATAACTTTCACAAAGACCAAATAATATACACTAATTTGGGTTATTTTTACCAAAGATATGTAGCGGTATAAATTTTGGCCAAAATATATGAAGAAAAATGACTAATTTTCAAAATTTTATAACAGAAACGAAGAAAAATTTATTTTTTTTACAGATTTTTCTGTCTTTTTTCTTTTATAGCGCAAAAAATAAAGAACCCAGTGGTTATTAAATACCACCAAAAGAAAGCTCTATTTGTGTGGAAAAAAAAGGACAAAAATTTCATATAGATACAGTGTTGCAATGAGTAATTGTCATTCAAAAGCTGAAAATTGGTCTGGTTATTAAGGGGGTTTAAGTGCCCAGTGGTCAAGTGGTTAATAGTATTGTGTTGTTAGCGGTGGTGTCAGCGACATATGAGTTCCTGTATGTGGACGTGTGGAAGAATGGCCAGATGTCGGATGGTGGAGTCATTGCCCAGACCGAATTTTACAGACGGCTCCAGAATGGTGGCTTGGGATTGCCACCTGCTGAAGAGAATGTGGAAGGACTCCCGTTCGTCTTTGTCGCTGATGAAGAATTTGGCCTGGGTGAACACCTGATGCGGCCGTTCCCGATGAGGACCCTCACCCCGGAGCAGAGGGTTTTTAACTACCGGCTGGCCAGAGCCAGGAGAGTGGTGGAAAATGCCTTTGGAATAATGGCCAGCCAGCTCTGCCTATTCCTCACTGCAATAAACATGCCGGAATATAAAATCTATTATATCGTTATGGCATGCAGCATATTACTATGTGGCCTCAGTTGGGACTGAGGCAGGCTTATTACCGGATACAACAACCCTGACGGCTTTTGAAGCTGGCCATCCTGGCTTGCCCCCCCCCAAAGTGCCCGTGAAGTTTGTGAAAAGTATCTTGAGTACTTTGCAGGTAGGGAGGCCATTGATATGCCACAATGTTTAACAAACATGTGAAAAATAACATTTTTAAACGGAAATATTTACTTTGATTTACTGCTTGTGTTTCTTTTATCTGGCTCCTAGGTTATCCAATGGGCTTTTCTTTTTTTCCCTTTTTGTTCAATATTGCAAACGTAATTTTTTGGATATATGAGGTGACAATCTCTTCTTCAGCTAACTATTATGTTGTGGGTCTGCTACACACACACACACACCTTGTTTTTGTTGTTAATGTATGTAATGCATTACTGATAAAAATATTCATAATTTTCAGCACCATGACTGAAATTTGGGGAGTCACGAAAAATGGCCTGATTGTGGCAAATTATAAAGCACTGTGGGAGTTATTTACTAAAGGAAATTCCACTTTGAACTCCAAGTGCACTGCAAAAGTGCACTTGAAACTGCACTGAAAATGCACTTGTAGTGCAAAGTGAATTTTCCTTAGTAAATAACCCCCATTCTCACTGTAAACACCAACTTACTACAAAAACTGCTTTTGAGCATTGAAAGAAGCCACACATTGTTGATTAGAAAACATTTTACTCAAAGCACATTCACATGTGCGTTAGAAAATGGTTTTTGAACAAACCAACATCTTTGTTGTATAACATTTTTTTGTGAAATTAGAAATAGCTTTTTTTGGTTAAACAGGCATGTTTCAAAACATAACATACACAACTAAGGAACTTACAAAGTTCAACTTTGATAAAGTGAAGGTAACATTAGTCATTAGTATGTCCAAACTGTGTTGATCTTGACTTCATCAGATGGAGTGATGTCACCCCTGTAAAAGCAAAATGTTTAAGATGCACAGAAATTGGGATTCAAAATGGGGATTTCCCTCCTGATCCCATGCCTAATGTCAACATTAGGGATGGGCTGTCTGTTGGAGTCGAGCATGAGTTCGGCTCGAACATCGGCCGTTCGCTTGTTCGCCGAATTTCGAACATTATGGGCCGTTCGTGCCAAATTAGAGCGGCACGTCATGGCCCATAATGCACTGCGTCATCACAGTGCATTGCTGGCTGATGATTGGCCAAGCATGCACTATGTACAAAAATATATAAATAACCGCGCTTAGGATAGAAGATAGGTCTGCTGCCTCCCCTAATAGGGCTCCCCTAGGGGAACTCTGATGAAAAAACAGGAAAATGGGGGGGTAAGTGGCGCTACCTACTGGTGATTGATAACAAGACGTAAATGGAGGGGGAAAAAAGGGGGAGCAGAAAGACTGCACCACAGATAAGTGTACCCCAAGAATGCTCAATGCATATAATCCCAACCTCAGATAAAGTGACAGTGCTTCAAGTGTAAATTTGTCTATAACCTATAAGTGAGTAATATACTAACATCATATGCACCATAAGAGTATGTGCCTGAGTGACCATACAGGATCCCCCCGGGTGGCCACAGGGCACAGCTTATGGGTGTACAATGAACACTTAGAACCGTAGCATGTACGTCCCAATAAATAAAGGCCAAAGAAGTATAAGACACAATTACACAGTAAGGCATATAATGATTCCCTGATGGAATCATTATATATACAGTAGATATATACAGCAAAGATAAGGTAACGGATAGAAATGGGTATATCCCAATAAAGCAGCTGCCATCACCCTCAGTGGAAAGGGAATATTCCCAAAGGACAGCTTATAAGATTGCGCAGAAATTGTGCTACAATCGAGGATTTCCTGAAGCAAGTGGATATCCTGATTGAGCGGTTTCATGAAAAAGGATATAAGCTAGACCAATTGCTTAAAATGAAAACTAATATAGCAAACATGGACCGCAACAACCTGTTCACCAAATCTAAAAAAGGGGAAAACAAAATGGACATAGTGTTTGTTACAGGGTTCAATACCCAATATAAAGAATTTGAGCATATTCTAAAAAAATACTGGCCCATTTTAAAAGAGGACCGTGTTCTCGCAAATTTACTTCCTAACAAACCCAAGGTTGTGTATAGGAAAACCCCTACTCTCAGAGACCATCTAGTCCATAATGTACCCAGATTGATTAAAATCTTTCCAGATATGAAAAGCTTATAAATGTCAGAGATGCTTACCATGCAGGGTTAGTAAAAAACAACCCTGGAAAAGGGAAACCTTTAAGTCTAGAACTGACCACAAAGAATACCGTATAAGGGAACTTATAACCTGCCAAAGCACTCATGTGACATATGTCATAGAGTGCCCATGCCAATTGCAGTATGTGGGCAGAACCACTCGCCCCCTGTTTGTACGCATACGGGAACATATTAAAAACATCAGGAAGGCGTTTCCAAAACGCCATCTTTCACGCCATTTTGATGCACAACCGTGACCCTACTGGTCTGATTTTCTATGGGATTGACTGCATAAGAGACCACTGGAGAGGTGGAAATAAAACCACACTCATCTCGCAAGATGAAACTGCTTGGATATAACTGTTGGGGTGCCTTGCTCCGAGGGGCCTCAACCTAGATATCAACTTAAACTGTTTCATAGCTAACCCATGAGGTGTATAATATGGCAATCAAATATGTGTTCTGTATGGTGGAATTAGGCGCACTATAGACATTATTTTATGGTGCATTATCTCCCCTTTCCTACACCCTTTCCATTGTTGGTGTTGCCCATTATGCCTCTCTAGTTTTATCTAGTTTTTAAATTAATTTTTTCATATATATATAGATATAGATTTTATCTTAGTTTTATTATTTTGTATCCCTGTTTTCAGTAATGTGATTCGGGTTATGGTACCCCTGGCCTAATACCTAATTATGAGATATCATGTTTATAGTATTAGGTTTAATATTGGCTGGGAAGGGGGATCATACCAAAACCCGAGTTATAGGTCGGTGGTGTACCGATACTCTGATTGCACTTTATTTGTACGTAGTTCAAATATGAACATTTATATATATAATATAATAATATATATATATAATTTTTTTTTTAATAATTTGGAATTATCAGGTATGATGGGGGACCTATGTTATCTAGGCAATTAATGTATTTGTTACTCTAGTCCACATTATATACTACGGGTACTGCATATGTTATGTGCACTATATATATTTTTACTATATTTTTTATTTATACCTTTCTCCCCCTCTGTGAGGTACAACCATCATGCTGCTAAGTGAGCCCCCTATATTTAAATAGCAATTCTAGATTGTACTGTTATCCATCTGTTGAGTTTTACCAGGTAATATCTGGTATATTATATCTTGACGCTACCGTGACTCACCTGTAGGGGGAATTCATCACATGGGTGGTTTATATCAGCCCGTAGACTTAGGCTTATTTTTGCTGTATATATCTACTTATCCACTGGTTTGTTTAATAAAGCATAGGAGAGCCCACCATGGCATCCAGTTAGATTCACTATATTTACCGTATGCCACGTATCAAATCAATTTGTAAATTATGTGGGTATCGTATTAGGAGTTATAAGATCTTTGCCCCGCCTTGGTGGTTAGGTACGATTGGTTGTCCCCTCACTGGGGGGTGGGACAGCCATGGTCGCTCTCCTATTAGATGACGTGGTGCGTGGCGTGCTGGTACCGTCGCTGAGGACGTCTATGACGAAACACGTACGACTGTGCCACGCCACTTCCTGTTTTTCCGAGTTGGTGGATCGCAGCTGGAATGCAGAGAACTGCTGATGTCCACATCTCGTGTCCATCTCTCGCTGTTTCTATTGAGGCTTGACTACCGTCCTAGGAGTCTGCCATATACATATATTATTTGTCAGTGGATCCGCGCTTCAGGATATTTTTGCAACTGCTGCCCCCCTATATAGGCAGGGGACACTACCGTGTAACCCCAAGGGAATGAATTCAGAAAGTAGGGAGTGGCGCTGTGCATAAAAGAGGGAGTATTGGTATATAATAATCCTCTTAATTAAAGTGACTGGCGTGTCTACATAATATTCTTTAAGAATATGAATTAACAATGTAACATTGGATACAATAGTGTATACCACACATAAAAAGTGATAAGTGCTAATTAGTATGAAAAAAATATTATAAAATAAAATAAATTAGTGCAACCATAAACTCAAGAAAAAAAAAATTATAAACTGATTATTTTTGTTAGTGTAATCATGATCCCATATACAAAAACAAAGAGAGATCATGAAATATAAGCACTAATGGCCTGGATTTGAAAAGATATCAACACCTAAGGATTCGGTAGGATATCGGAACCTGGAAAATAAACATCTTACGCTTATACCCCTGCAGGGGTATAGCGATCCGGTGAGTGGAATCACATCAGGGGGAGTCTGAAGACATATTATGAACATTTGACATTTCACATTATATAGGACTTTTTTCTTTGGTTCAACCTAAATACATATTATATATTCTTTATTATTTGAGAGTATAGAGGATTTACTACAGAAATATCATATATATTTTTGAGGTTTACCTGCACATTACCACTGAGGGGTGGGGACACAAATATTTTGGTTTTTGGTACATACTATTTGAAGTTTATTTGCACATTACCAATTAGGGGTTGAAATACCATTAATTGGTTTGCACCTGACACTTTGTACTTATCACTTTTGGTTTGTTTATTTTATATAACAGACCGATTAATATATTACGGATCACCATATAGGCCATTAGTGCTTATATTTCATGATCTCTCTTTGTTTTTGTATATGGGATCATGAATACACTAACAAAAATAATCAGTTTATAATTTCTTTTTTCTTGAGTTTATGGTTGCACTAATTTATTTTATTTTATAATATTTTTTTTTCATACTAATTAGCACTTATCACTTTTTATGTGTGGTATACACTATTGTATTGAGGATTATTAAATACCAATACTCCCTCTTTTATGCACAGTGCCACTCCCTACTTTCTGAATTCATATACATATATTGCATATATATGTTATTTGGAATGTCCTTTTTGATAGATTTTTCTTTTTGGATTTTTTACATTTTTTTCAATAAATGAACGTAATTTTACTACACCATGGGAGCTTATTTTTTCTCCTATGAGGGACTCATTAAAGATCATGCTTAAATCTACCTGAAGATAGAGGTCTACCTTTGGAACAACATTAACAGTTACGGTGGTTGACTGATCATAGTAATTACATCTACACGCGCATTGCCCCGTTGGGGTGATTGGATTTGGCGAGTAGGGACCCTTGAGGGGGGAGCACAAAAGTCTCCTGAGGACACTGCGAGCACTAAAGTCACCATTTGTTTCCTGTTACACACCTGAGGACCATCAGACATACACTATATGGACTGTCATTCGCTTATTTATGTGTGAACTTTTTTTCCCATTCTTACGGATTTAGATTATGCCCGCATAGCGTGGCTTTACTTTTATTATTATATATTTTTTTCTGCACTTTAGATATGTACATGGGATATTTCTGATTATGGTTGATCCCCATTGGGATATGATTATTATTATTTTTATTCTTTATTTTTAGTTTTATCTCTATTTTTTATCACTGTCACCTACGTTTACACTCTGGTAGCTGGAGTAATTACTACCAGGAAACCATCAGGGAATCATTATATGCCTTACTGTGTAATTGTGTCTTATACTTCTTTGGCCTTTAGTTATTGGGAAGTACATGCTACAGTTCTACGTGTTCATCGTACACCCATAAGCTGTGCCCTGTGGCCACCCGGGGGGATCCTGTATCGTCACTCAGGCACATACTCTTATGGTGCATATGATGTTAGTATCATATGCACCATAAGTCACTTTATCTGAGGTTGGGATTATATGCATTGAGCATTCTTGGGGTACACTTATCTGTGGTGCAGTCTTTCTGCTCCCCCTTTTTTCCCCCCTCCACTTACGTCTTGTTATTAATCACCAGTAGGTAGCGCCACTTACCCCCCATTTTCCTGTTTTTTCAAGCATTCACTATGACCCACATGCTTTGGCCAATCACAGCGCCGCCAGTGAAGAGAGCCATAATTGCCCACAGGCAGGGTGCCTGTGGCCAATTATGGCTCAGGGGGTTAAGTACATGCCCCACACTATATAAGGCCGCCTGCACGTCGGCCTTGTGTAGTGTGTTGGTGGCGTTTGTTCAGAGAGAGACACAGAGGAGTGTCATTTCATTTAGTTTGAGCAGGCAGGCAATTCCTGGTGTTCTGTTGCTAATATATTTCAGCCAGGCAGGTGACTCACTGAGCTGCAGTGCATTATATATATATATATATATATATATATATATATATATATATATATATATATATATATATATATATATACACATACACACACTGTATACAGCTTAGCTTCATCTCACTGCAGACCATTTCTGGTGTATTGTTTCTAATATACTTCAGCCAGGCGAGTCACTGAGCTGCAGTGCATATATATATATATCTATATATCTGTGTGTGTGTGTGTGTCTATATATCTATGCGTGTGTGTGTGTGTGTCTATATCTATGTCTATGTGTGTGTCTATATCTATGTCTATGTGTGTGTCTATATCTATATGTATGTGTGTGTGTCTATATCTATATGTGTGTGTCTAGCCAAGCCTATACCTGACTAGGCCATTGCATAAGTGCGTGTTCAAAGACACTTTCAGCCAGGCAGGTGACGCACTGAGCTGCAGTTCATTTAATATATATCCACTGCATTGTAGTCCAGCCAAGCCTATACCTTACTGTAGGCCATTCCTGGTGTACTGTTTTTAATAAACTTCAGGCGTTGTTTTGCTAATCTAATTGTACATTATGTCTGGAAGGCCACCAAGGAGTCGCAGACGCTCACAGGCCACTAAAAGAGGGCAAGCAGGCTGTGTCTACAGCAAACAGTGTTGGTCGTGGACACGGATGCCCTCCAGGGGCCAGCTTAAGGGCAGCCAACCAACTGCATCACACCGCAGAGCTCCGCATATGCAGGGCACTGCTGACTCTGCGCGTTTTTCCAAAAGGTCTTTGGTGTGGGCCTTTTTTGAGATGTGTGCAGCAGATCGCACAGTTGCTGTTTGCAACATGAAGCGTATCAAGCGTGGCCAAAACAGCAGCCGCTTGGGCACCACCTGCTTGACCAGCCATATGTCGAGCTCCCATGCAGTCCATTGGCAACAGTACTTAAAAGACCCACACCAAAGAACAAGGTGGACCTCTCCTTGCTCCTCATCAGCTGGGATCTCCAACCCCACTAAACCTTCAGTCCTCTCAGAAACCAGCACTGACAGGAATTAAGGTGTAGAATTAGGTGTGTCAAGTACTTGCGGGCAATCTGCTATCGCTACACCAATGTCCGATTGTAGCAGGCAAATTTCCCTACCCGAGTTGCTAAACCGGCAAAAGAAATTCTGTCCCAGCCATCCACAAGCTCAGCGACTGAATGCTAGTTTGGCTAAATTGCTAGCACTCCAACTGCTGCCTTTTTAGCTGGTAGACTCTGCCCCCTTTCGAGAATTTGTGGAATGTGCCGTACCTCAGTGGCAGGTTCCCAAATGCCAATTTTTTTCTCGTAAGGCAATTCCGGCTCTCTACCGACATGTGGAAGGCAATGTCTTGGCCTCGTTGGACAGGGCGGTCAGCGTTAAAGTGCATATTACCGCTGAGTCATGGTCCAGCAGGCATGGACAGGGAGGTTTACCTTTCTTTCACGGCACACTGGGTAACCCTGCTGGCAGCTGGCAAGGATGCAGGACAGGATGCACTATTGTTGGAGCTTGTTCCGCCACCACACCTCCAAAATACTGGTAGTGGTGATTCTGCCACACCTCTCTCCTCTACCCCCTCTTCTTCTTCCTCTATGGCCTCTTCCTGTGCAGATTTGTCCTCAGAACCAGCGGTGCTCCGTAGGCGTTCTAGAGGCTACGCAAGCACTCAGGCAAAAAGATGCCATGCGGTTCTTGATTTGGTCTGCTTAGGGGACAGGAGCCATACTGGGGCAGAGATTCTGTCACCTTTGCAGGGGCAGGCTCAGAGGTGGTTGACGCCACGCCAGCTTCAGCCAGGGATGGTGGTTTGCGACAATGGTACCAACCTCCTCTCCGCCCTCTGACAGGGACACTTCACCCATGTGCCCTGTTTGGCTCACGTCCTTAATTTGGTGGTGCAGCGGTTCTTGTGCAGGTACCCGGGCTTACAGGATATCCTGAGACAGGCCAGGAAAGTCTGTGGGCATTTTCGCCGGTCATATAATGCCAGTGCTCGGCTGGCTGACCTTCAAAAGGAATGCAACCTGACCAAGAACTGCCTCATCTGTGACATTCCCACCAGGTGGAACTTAATATTGGCAATGCTGCAACGGCTGCACAAGCAGCAGAGGGCCATCAATGAGAACCTGTGTGAGTATGAGACCAGGACAGCGTAGGGGAGCTTGGCTTTTTTTCGCCACGCCAGTGGCTCATGATCAAGGATGCATGCACTGTCACCATTTGAGGAGGCCACGAGGATGGTGAGCAGTGACAGTGCATGCATCAGTGATACTGTCCCTCTTGTCTACCTGTTGGAGCACACGCTGTGTGGAATAATGGACAGGGCACTTGAGGCAGAACAGAGGGAGGAAGAGGAGGACTTACTTATCTCTCAAGTCCCCCTTTATCCAGACAGTATTCCTGCGGGCCCGCCGATCTTACAGGAGGAGGAGGATTGTGTCAGCATGGAGGTGGAGCCTAGCACTCAGCATTAGCAGCAGTCTTCAAGGGATCGTGTACAGTCTCCAGAAACCCATGGACTTGTACGTGGCTGAGAGGAGGTGGCTGCGGATCAGGTTGTCCTTAGTGACCCAGAGGACTCCGGATCGAATGCCTCAGCAAACCTATGCTGCATGGCCTCCCTGATCCTGCAAAGCCTGCGAAAGGACCCTCGGATTTGTGTGATCAAGGAGAGGGATCACTACTGGCTGGCAACCCTCCTTAATCCACGTTACAAGGGTAAGGTTGTGGAACTTATCCAGCCGTCGCAGATGGAGCAGAGGATAAAACATCTTCGGGAGGCCTTGCTGAAAGGTTTGTGCAATGCGTTTGAGCCTGAGAGGGTACAAATTCCTGGTCCTGGACAATGTGTTGCTGAGGCTTCGGTCCGTCACAGAAGTAGCGGTGGAGATGGTGGCCGTCTGACCGATGCGTTCAGACAATTTTTTTAGTCCGCAGCCCCAAGGTATGATCGGTTCCAGCAACCATCGCCAGCGTCTGTTGTACATGGTGCAGGAATACCTAGGGGCAATATCAGACTTGGAGACCTTTCCAACCAAAAATCCACTGGGTTACTGGGTCTTGAGGATGGATCACTGACCAGAGCTTGCACAGTTTGCAATTGAGCTACTGGCCTGTCCTGCATCCAGCGTTCTTTCGGAACGCACATTCAGTGCCACTGGAGGCGTTGTAACCGATCACAGAGTGCGCCTGTCCACCGACTCGGTTGATCGGCTCACCTTCATAAAAATGAATCGGTCTTGGATCACCAGCTACCAAGCACCTGATGCTAAATGTAACCAAATAATTTTTTTATAAATGTGAGATTCATAACTTGAAGACTGCCTATGCTGATGCTGACTGACTATCCTGTTATGCCGAGTGACTATCCTATTCCTCCTCAATGTTCATGTTGATAGCTTCTAAGAACATTTTTGGTTCTGGGTACCAGCACCAGTGCCTAAAGCCCAATTTTTCTGCCCCTGTTTAACAGGGGCGTGTAATTACAATTTTCAAATCTAATATTTCACAGCAGGGCTCGTTCCTGCGCTCAACAACAGAATCTGTGAGGGGTTACAGTGTTGTGGCACCAGCACCAGTGCCTAAAGCCCAATTTTTCTGCTCCTGTTCAACAGGGGCATGTAATAACAATTCTTGCTATAATATTTCACGGCAGGGCCCATTCCAGCGCCCACCAAAAGTAACTGTGAGGGCTTACAGTGTTGTGGCAACACCACCACACCACCACCAAAGGCCCAATTTTTCTGACCCTGTTCAACAGAGGCATATAATTACAATTCTTGATATAATATTTCACAGCAGGGCCCGTTCCAGCGCCCAGCAAGAGCAACTGTGAGGGCTTACAGTGTTCTGGTGCCACCAACACCTAAGGCCCAATTTTCTGCAGAGTATATAGGGCAGGCCCCTACTTTCAAACATCCGACTTACAAACGGAGGGAGACAACAGGAAGTGAGAGGAAATCTACCTCTAGGAAGGGAAATTCTCTCCTGAAAAAGGTGTCTCCTCCACTGATTTATCACCAATCCTTTCCTCCCTTGAAAAACCCAAATTTTCAAAATCCAATTGTCAATTGGGACAGAAAGTGAGGTGAAATCTTCTGAACAGGGGCACAGACAGCAAAACAAATGTTACAGGGGTGATGATAACCCTTCCCTATGTTTTTCAAAAAGCTTTAAAATAGATTTTTTTGGCTGGAGCTATACTTACAAAATGTACCTTTTCCAAATTACAGATTCTACATAAGAACAAACCTACAGTCCCTGTCTTGTTTGTACTGCCTGTATACTGTTGTTGAGAGTAATATAGGGCCTGGGGGCCCCAACGCCTTTTCTTTTTTTAATTTGGGTGCGGGGTTCCCCTCAATATCCATACAAGACCCAAAGGGCCTGGTAATGGACTGGGGGGGTACCCATTCAGTTTGTCTCACGGATTTTCTGATTATCATCCATATTGCTGGGACCCGACATTAAAGCCACAAGCAGTTTTAAATTACTTTTATTCCTTTAACCACTTGACATCCGGCCATAGCCGGATGTCAAGCGCGGATCTCAATTCCTGGGAGGCCGTCATATGACAGCCTCCCCTTTCCTCGCTCCCCGTTCGCGATCACAAGCGCGCATCAGGGAAATTCTGTGTTGGCCGTGTCCCTTGGACACAGCCAATCACAGATCACTGTAAATGGCCAATCACAGCGGCGATCGCGATGGCCAATGAGCGATGGTCTCAAATGTAAACATATGAGATCATCTCTCATTGCCGGCTCTCTCTCCTCACACAGACAGCGTGTGAAGAGAGAGAATCTGACAGCGATCTGTGAGTTACAAAAAACTGTTTTTACAGTGCCCCATCAGTACAGTGCCCACCTGTCTGCCAATCAGTGCTCACCTCTCTGCCAATCGGTGATCAGTGTCCATTTGCACATCTTCACAATCAGTGCCCACCTGTGCCCCCTCATCAGTGCCCACCTGTGCCCATCTGTGCTGCCTCAGTGCACATCTGTGCAATCAGTGCACATCTGTGCCGCCTCAGTGCCCATTTGTGCCACCTCATCAGTGCCCATCTGTGCCGCTCTATCTGTGCCGCCTCATCAGTGCCCAGCTGTGCCACCTCATCAATGCACATCTGTGCCATCTCAGTGCACATCTGTTTCGCCTCAGTGCCCACCTGTGCCACCTCATCAGTGCCCACCTGTGCCACCTCATCAGTGCCCACCTCTGCCACCTCATCAGTGCCCACCTGTGCCACCTCATCAGTGAGCACCTGTGCCACCTCATCAGTGCCCACCTGTTCCGCCTCATCAGTGCACATCTGTTCCGCCTCATTAGAGCCCACCTGTGCCACCTCATCAGTGCCCACCTGTGCCACCTCATCAGTGCCCCTCTGTGCCACCTCATCAGTGCCCCTCTGTGCCACCTCATCAGTGCCGCCTCATCAGTGCAGGCTTAGCACACACCTGTGTAGTCGCATCACCACTAGCAACCATGTCCAAAAGAGGCTTTTCCGCTGAGGAGGCGTACCAAATACCTTCCCAGGCCGATGAGAGCAATGGGGAGCTCTCTTTTTCAGATTTACTAAAAAGGAAGGGGTCAAAGAAAGGCACAAGGAAGTGACTCTCTTAGGCCCAAAGACAGTTACTGTGGATATAATGGACAATGATGGGAGAGTAGTATTAAAACTTAAATAAAGTTTATTGACATAACATGTGTTAAAATTGGCAAAGATTGCACCAACAATTGTACAAGTAGATACACTCCACCATACACTGAAAGATTGGCTCATCGGGTGCTATTTGCACAAGATATGCCAATAGGCCAGATTCACAAAAATAACAGACAATAACAAACATATACACACATATAACAAACAAGGTGCAGGCGCCTAAACTCCCACAGATGCACAAGGTCCCTATGGCTAATCGCCACATCAAAATTGCATAAAAAAATCTTATCTAATAATAAAGGGACATTGTGCATGCGTGCCCCCCCCCCCCCCGGGGGGGGGGGGGTTGGGGATGTGGATAATCAATGACCACTAACAAAACCCAACTAAGAGGGCCCCACTGACTGTATCACCAACTGCTTAAGGATCAAATTGAAAAAATGAAAAAAATGTTGAAAAAAAGGAGTATTGCATGCGCATGCTCAAGGCATATCAATAAAACGAAAAAGAATCCATTTCTGCAGTATAATGAAACATGACATGCGATTAATCTCTATAGGGTATGTGGAGTGGTTAAGACCACATAATTGTTTGCTGCGGTCACCGCCAAGTGCTATTCGCGAGGTACAGCTGACTTGCTAGGAGTAACCTGATTGATATATGAAAGTCAATCGTTAAGTCAGTAGATGGTATTCCATCACAACTTGCTGTCCCAAAATCCGCTTATAACAAAGCACAACCACACAGCTAGTAATGCGGGAAAGAGAGCTGAGACTGACAGAGTTACGTTACCACCTCTTGGTTGTAGGGGGGCTGGACAGCGTCTCCTAGGTTTCCATGGTAGCCGAGCTACACTGTTTTTTCTCCGCTTGTAAGTTAGATACTTTCTGTGGCTTGCTCCGTCTTGCTTTGTCCTATGGGGGCGTGATGGATGGCAGTTCATTCCTTAGTGGACTCAGGCTACAGCTGCAGCTATTGGCGAACGGACCTATAGTTGTTTGGCGGTTCCTTATGGAGAGTTATGATTTCTCCTGTCAACAGCGTCCCCCATCTCCCATATGGAAGGGGAGGTGACTGAGTCGGCGTCTGCACAGCGTGGTTACGTCTTTTTCAGATTCCCTTTCAGACTCCGATTCTGAGTCGGACATAAATTATGAGCCAGTCCTCAGTAGTGGAACACTGAGTGACTCAGAGGAGGAAGATATTCGTCCCGCCAAACGAAGGCGTTCTGGTGAGGAGGCAGTGCCATCCACCAGCACCGCAGTACCATCCACCAGCACCGCAGTACCTCGGCAAGAAAGGCCAAGGACCCATGCCAGCCTTCCCTATGCCCTGCAGAACCCCTTGTGGCTTCCTCCTAATTCAGGAGAAGGCAACATTCTCCCTTTCACTGCCCAGCCAGGAGTCCAGGTGGACACAGAATTTTTACCCAATAAATTTTTTTGATTTAATTTTTACCGAGGACATGCTATCAAATATTGTGGCCCAGTGCAACCTTTATGCACAGCAATTTAATTTTAAACAATCCAACCTCCTACTATGCCCGTCCCTACGAGTGGAGAGACCTAACAATGAAGGAGTTGAAGGTTTTTTTTGGCCTCACATATTTTTTTTTTTTGAAAATTCTTTTAACTCAAATTTTTCATATATACACTACCGTTCAAAAGTTTGGGGTCACCCAAACAATTTTGTGTTTTCCATGAAAAGTCACACTTATTCACCACCATACGTTGTGAAATGAATAGAAAATAGAGTCAAGACATTGACAAGGTTAGAAATAATGATTTGTATTTGAAATAACATTGTTTTTACATCAAACTTTGCTTTCATCAAAGAATCCTCCTTTTGCAGCAATTACAGCATTGCACACCTTTGGCATTCTAGCTGTTAATTTATTGAGGTAAGCTGGAGAAATTGCACCCCACGCTTCTAGAAGCAGCTCCCACAAGTTGGATTGGTTGGATGGGCACTTCTGGCGTACCATACGGTCAAGCTGCTCCCACAACAGCTCAATGGGGTTCAGATCTGGTGACTGTGCTGGCCACTCCATTACCGATAGAATACCAGCTGCCTGCTTCTGCTGTAAATAGTTCTTGCACAATTTGGAGGTGTGTTTAGGGTCATTGTCCTGTTGTAGGATGAAATTGGCTCCAATCAAGCGCTGTCCACTGGGTATGGCATGGCGTTGCAAAATGGAGTGATAGCCTTCCTTATTCAGAATCCCTTTTACCCTGTACAAAGCTCCCACCTTACCAGCACCAAAGCAACCCCAGACCATCACATTACCTCCACCATGCTTAACAGATGGCGTCAGGCATTCTTCCAGCATCTTTTCATTTGTTCTGCGTCTCACAAACGTTCTTCTTTGTGATCCAAACACCTCAAACTTGGATTCATCCGTCCACAACACTTTTTTCCAGTCTTCCTCTGTCCAATGTCTGTGTTCTTTTGCCCATCTTAATCTTTTTCTTTTATTGGCCAGTCTCAGATATGGCTTTTTCTTTGCCACTCTGCCCTGAAGCCCAAAATCCCGCAGCCGCCTCTTCACTGTAGATGTTGACACTGGTGTTTTGCGGGTACTATTTAATGAAGATGCCAGTTGGGGACCTGTGAGGCGTCTGTTTCTCAAACTAGAGACTCTAATGTGCTTATCTTCTTGCTTAGTTGTGCAACGCGGCCTCCCACTTCTTTTTCTACTCTGGTTAGAGCCTGTTTGTGCTGTCCTCTGAAGATTTCCTACAACGGTGTGTACTACTCCCTTCAATTTCTTTGCAATTTCTTGCATGGAATAGCCTTCATTTCTAAGAACAAGAATAGACTGTGGAGTTTCAGATGAAAGTTCTCTTTTTCTGGCCATTTTGAGCGTTTAATTGACCCCACAAATGTGATGCTCCAGAAACTCAATCTGCTCACAGGAAGGTCAGTTTTGTAGCTTCTGGAAGGAGCTAGACTGTTTTTAGATGTGTGAACATGATTGCACAAGGGTTTGCTAATCATCAATTAGCCTTCTGAGCCAATGAGCAAACACATTGTACCATTAGAACACTGGAGTGATAGTTGCTGCAAATGGGCCTCTATACACCTATGTGGATATTGCACCAAAAACTAGACATTTGCAGTTAGAATAGTCATTTACCACATTAGCAATGTATAGAGTATATTTGTTTAAAGTTAGGACTAGTTTAAAGTTAGCTTTATTTAAAAGTACAGTGCTTTTCCTTCAAAAATAAGGACATTTCAATGTGACCCCAAACTTTTGAACGGTAGTGTACATTGAACACTGGGCCGCCGACATGGCAGAGCCCAGTTTTGACCTCGCAGGGCCCCACAGTGAATCCCGTACCCCTTAACTCCCCCCTCCCTAAAACCCTTTCCCTTCCCCCCCTGTCACAGCCCAAAACCAGAATTCAGAATGACCATTGTATGTTTAACACTATAATATAAAGTTATCACACCGCTAAGCCTGACTGTTTTTTACATTTTACTTCCCCAATCCTTCATCTTCCGTTCAGTCCTCCCATGTTTCTATGTTAAATAGTGTTTTCCCACAGTAATGTATTACCATTCACCTGCCACATTTAAACATTGTATTAATATGTCTATCCTATTGTACTATCATCTCCATGCCATGCCTGCCATACCTTATCAAATTTATTTTTGCAACCTCTGGCTTGATAGGTAGATTTGTAAAAGGGCATCATATTATTTACCAACTTCTTCCAAAATGCGACATCTGGAGCTTGAGAGTCCTTCCATTTTAGTAAGATGGCCTTTTTGGCATAAAAAAGCAGAATAATGAGCAGTGTCTGCACCACCTCTTGTACTAGTCCCAACAGACACACCTTGATATTTAGAGGAATAGGGATTGTGAGAAGGCCCGAAATACATGAAAGGACCTCCTCCCAGTATCTTTTTATTGGTGGACAGTCCCAGAAAACATGGCCAGCATCAGCCGGGGAAAAAGAACCTCTCCAGCACTCCGCTGATGTTGACCCAAAAATCTTTCCTAGTCTTGCCGGAGTGTAGTAACTCCTGTGAAGGAATTTGAATTGAATCAACCTATCCCTGGCTGACACCAAATGTTTAAACGGTTGATCCCATACTTCCTCCCAGTCCTCTCCCTGGAGTTCAGAAACCTCCAGTTCCCATTTACTTCTGGTCTTTGCTATTGCTTTTGGTGTAGTTTTGAAAAATTCTTTGTAAGATTTAGATTGGGGTTTGTCTAGAACATCCTCCGATAACATTGACTCAAGACTGGACGGAAAGGACTCTACTTTACGTACCCTAAATTGTGACTGATAGGCATGCCAAAGTTGTAAGTTACGGAATAGATAAACATTTTCCAAGTTATGTCTGGACTTTAACTGGGGAAACGTCAGAAGATCTCCGAGGGCTGTTATATCCCCTAGTGTTTTAATTCCCTTTATTGCCCATATCATGGGGTCAGGTAGATTGTAGAAGTGCTGCAGCATAGGATTCATCCACAGCGGAGTTGTGGGCGAATGACCCTGAAAGCTTGGGGATGCCAGATGAACCGTCATTTCCCAAGCTTTTATTGTAGCCTTCATAGTAGTGGTTAATGGTAAATAAGATTTAAGTCCCCTAAATAGTGCCATACGCAGGCTTTCATAGGACCCCAGGTGAGCCGCTTCCAGTACCATGGCTGCGTCCCCTTCATCCATGATTAACCATCTACGAGCAAAAACCATCTGCCCTGCCAGATAGTACTTGTGCCAATATGGGAGTGCCAGTCCCCCCCCCCCCCGTCACCTGGTTCTTGCAGTACCTTAAGCCCAATCCTGGGGGGTTTTGGAGCCCACAAAAAGGAGCCCACTATACCATCTATTTGATTTTGAAAAAATTTTGAAATTTGAAAAAGATTTTGGAATCCACACTGGAGCATGTCTCAAAAAATATAAAATCACCGGGAGGACCTTCATTTTGAGTAGGCTGATCCTGCCTATTAAGGATAGTGGAAGCCTGGACCAAGCCTGAGTTTTTTGTTTGAGGAAAGTTATCAGTGGGAGTAAGTTGAGGGACATGTATTCGTTTATATTTGCTGTGATCTTTACCCCAAGGTATTTCATAGATGATACCCATTGTAACGGCAGATCTGGATCAACCCCATTCTTTGCTCTATCATCTAGAGGAAGTATTGAGGATTTGTTCCAATTCATTTGTAACCCCAAAAACCTGGCAAAATCGTCCAAGATTTCCAGAACCACTGTTAGTGAATTCTTCGGATCTGTCAGAAACGAGAGCATATCATCTGGGTAGAGTGCTACTGTTTTGTGGATTGTGCCCACTTTGATATCCTGCACCCTCCCGGAGACCCTTAAGGCAATGGCCAATGGCTCCATCACAAGGGCAAAAAGGAAGGGGGACAGAGGACACCCCTGCCTTGTGCCTCTACCTATCACAAAAAACTGAGACACCCTCCTACCCATGCGGATCGCCACCCTGGGGTTACTGTATAGTAGGGAGACCCATTTCCGAAATTGTGGTCCAAATCCCATGACCTCCAATACCTTACTCATGAATTGCCAATCTACAGAATCAAAGGCCTTTGCTATATCAAGGGATACCACTATTTTAGATTCAGAGTCTGTGGAGGGAAGCTGTAGATGCGTGAACAGTCTCCTAAGATTTGTGTCTGTAGATTTTCCTGGCATGAAGCCAGTTTGGTCTATATTAACTATAGTCTGTATAACCTGAGCCAGTCTGGTTGCTAATACCTTGGTTAAGATTTGTAGGTCTGTATTTAGTAGGGCTATTGGGCGATATGATGCACATTCAGTCAGGTCTTTTTCGGGTTTTGGCAGGAGAATCATGTACGCTTCCATCATTGAGTCAGGTAAGGAGGAGTGCTCTAGACAGTGTTCCAATAGCCAATTGAATCTACTGGCTAGTTGTTCAATGTTTGCCCTGTAGAAGTCAGCTGGTATACAATCTGGCCCTGGGGCCTTGTTGGGCGGAAATGCACATATTGCAGCCTCTATTTCTTTAATTGTTATTTTGGCCTCCAGTAAGTTACAGTCTTCCTCAGATAATCTAGGTATCGGTAGATTCTGCATTACATTGTCCAATTCCGCCGTGTCATAAGAGGGAATGGGAGAATATAGCGACAAGAAAAAATCCACAAACTCCTGCATGATAAGTACCGGATCACTAACCTGTGCCCCACTCCTATTTTTTATGACTGGGATGTGAGCCATCGGAGGGTGATCCGCCACCAGCATGGCCAGGAGCTTCCCATTTTTGTCTCCCTTGGCAAAAATTTTATGTGATTTCTGAGATTCCACTGATTTCGTCTGTCCTTTAACCTGCAGTGCCAGACGTCGTCTAACCTCCAGTAGGGATTCATATGATTCCTTCGATGGGGCTTCCGCATGTGCCCTGGCCTGCTCTCTCTCTTCCTGTTGCAGATTTTTATATTCCTCGTTCTCATTAACCCTGGCTGTCTTTATGGCCGATATGGATTCCCCTCTGACTACCGCCTTGAAGGCGTCCCAGACCACCGGGGGCTCTGCTGTATCAACATTAGACATCCAGTAATTTTTAGTCGCCCCTTCCAGCTGGGCCGCAACCTGCTCGTGTTGCAACCATCCGGGAGACAGGCGCCAGCCCCCCCTCTCCCCCCCCCTGTCTTACAGCCAGGGTGAAGAGGAGGGCATTATGATCCGACAGACCCCCTGCCAGGTAGTCAATACAAGACACATACTGTAACATGAGGTTGTTACCAAAGGCCAAGTCGATTCTCGCTGAGGAGCCATGTGCTGTCGATATGTGGGAGAAGCATCTATCTGCTGGATGTTTCCACCACCATATCTCCTCCACTCCAACCGTGGAGGCCCAACTCCTAAGATCAGCAGAGCTTATCCTGCCTGGGTTGGAGGAGTCCAACGCCGCATCTAGCACCGCATTGAAATCCCCCAACACCACCAGGGGTAAGTGTAAAAATTGTGCCAGTCTTGTCACCATGTCATACAGAATTTGAACCTGGAAAGGTGGAGGTACGTATACAGTTATTAAGAACATTTGACTGTTAAGAATGTCCATTATCACTGCAGCATACCTGCCCTCTGGATCTGTGATTACCTGTTGAATAGTACATGAAACAGATCTACTAATGAGAATGAACACTCCTCTCGCAAATGTGGAATATGTGGAGTGAACAGCTTTTTGGATCCACTGTCTACGTAAGGCCAACACTTTACTACCCTCTAAATGGGTTTCCTGGAGAACAATTAGGTGGGGTTTATAGTGCTTTAAATATTGATAGATTGAGGCCCTCTTGAACTTGTTGTTGAGACCCCTGACGTTCCAGAACACTATATTAATTTTATCCGTCATGACTTTTCCTGTCCATAAGACCAAAAATGGGGAACGCCAGAGGACCCATTCTTACCCCCCCAACGGTGTCACCCACACTAAAAAACATTAAGAGATCTCTATACCATATAAACAATTCAGACCTTTGGGCTGTGACATATGTACCTTCCCTCCCTGCTATTATACCAGAAAAAAGTCCCCAACAAAACTCAAAAACAGTACTGGTATGTAGCTTCATCCCAAAAAAAAACAACAAAAAACTTCTTGTGGGATCTGGTCGTTGCGATCAACAGTTCTGCAGCTCGATGTCGTCTCCTCCTGTTTCCTCTTCGCTCCAGCTCAAAAAAATTTCCATCGGAGCATCCAGAAAAAAATGTAAAATAAAATAAAAAGTTAACATCCGAAAATGTAATTCAGCACCTGCTGCGGAAAGAGTCTTCCTCCCTTACGGATATGTAGAGAACTCCTCTGGAATCGTCCTCCATCTGAGGTCAAAGGATGTTAATGCACGTTGTAGACTCAGAACATCTCCATCACCTCAGCATGTGGTCTTCATGCACAGAAGAGTGCCCAGTCCGGCAGGCTTCCTACCCAGCATATTCTCGGCTCTATGTTGAGACTCCCAGGTATATAAAGAGCCTTGAGGCCTTCCGCTGTGCAGACCTGAATAATAGCAAATTATCGTTCTCTGTATTTCATGGTCTCCTGAGTAGCTTAGAACATGAACCCGTGCCATGAAACAACGCACAACAGGTGCAGCATTTGGTCAAAATAAGGTTGGTTTTCAATGCAAAGTAGATTTAGGATAGTTCCTTGTCTAGCCATTCACTGGCCTCACCAGGATCTTCAAAGAATTTCACACTGCCCTTATCCTGAGCTTGCTCGGGTATAGCATGCTGTACTGGATCTCTTTATCTCTCAGTCGCTTGCATATGTCATTGAAGGACCTGCGTTGTTGCTGTGTGGCCGCCGAAAAATCTGGAAAAAACATTACTCTTGCATTTTCATATTTCAGCTCCGGTAGTTGCCTGGATTTGGCCAGGATCATATCCCGGTCTCTATAGTTCAGAAAACGGACCAACAGGGGCCTAGGGAACGCTCCTGGCGGTCTGCGACCAGTGGGTACTCTGTGTGCTCTCTCAACACCATATGTGGGGGGCAAATCTTTCAGTGACAGAATTTGTTTGAAAAAACTTTCAGCAAAAAGGACAGGCCTATCCCCTTCTGCTCCTTCAGGTAGGCCCACCACTCTGATATTATTTCTCCTCTGTCAGTCTTCTGCATCTATTGCGCTGCGCTGTAAGGAGAGCACCATATCTTTTAGTTCAGCTAAATTTGCCCCCTGAGAGTGGGTGATATCTTCCACATCGGAGACCCTCGTTTCCACGGTAGTAAGCCGTCCCCGGATCTTGTCAAGATCATGCTGTATCAGGGTACATTCGGATGATAGGTGATCAATTCTCCCCATAAGTTCCGACTTACTGGTATTTATGGCTTTTAGGATCGGTCTTATTATGGCATCCGTATCCACAGCCCCCTGTGACTCCTCCGCTTGATCCTCAGCTAACTCTAGCTCAGCAGCTTCTCTTTCCGTCACCATCTTCCCAGATGTCGGCGTGGCACGCTTTACTGTGATCCGTGCAGGCAAGATGGCGGGGGCGAAGTGTTTCGTGCCGTCCTTCATGGAGCGGGTATGGCGTTGCTCGTTCGCGGCTTTCTGCTGCTTCTTGGAGGAAGAGGAATGCATCCTTTTACTCCTGACTGCTTCCCCTACCGGATAGTTAGGTTGGAGTGGCAGATTGGATGCTCCAAATTCACGGATTAGCACAGGATAGTCGGAGCCTCTGAGAAATGCTTGCTGCCTTGCTCACATCTGGCCACGCCCCCCCTTTGGCCTCACATTTAATATGGGACTCACCAAAAAAAAACACTTTGATGTCCTATTGTTCAACCCACCCCATCCACCACATGCCAATATTCTCCAAGGCAATCATTCATTTCAATGACAATACCCAATACCTGAAATGACCCAAATTATGACAGGCTTTTCAAAATCCGGCCACTTCTAAATTATTTTTCTGAAGTATTCCCCCAGCTGTTTACCTCGGACAAAAACATATGTGTGTATGAGTCCCTTGTTAAATTTATTGGCAGGCTTAAAATAAAACAATTTATTCCCAGTAAAAGGGCCCGCTATGGGGTGAGGGTATACAAATTATGTGACCGAGTCACAGGGTACATATATGCCTTCAAAGTGTACGAAGGGAAGGACACCCAGCTGCAACCCTCTAAATGCCCAGACTACTTGGGATCAAGTGGGAAAATTGTTTGGGACCTCATATACCCCCTACTGGAGAAAGGCTACAATTTATACATAGACAACTTCTACACATCTCTGCCCCTGTTCCACAACCTTCACCGGAAGAAGACGCCAGCATGTGGCACTGTAAAAAAGAACCGGAAGGGCTTTCCTCATAGTCTTGTTAATAGGAAATTGAGAAAAGGAGAAACGGCAAGTCTACGAAACAACAAGATTTTGGCAGTAAAGTGGAGGGACAAAAGGGATGTCTACATGTTGTCTTCAATCCACAATGGAAATCGTGGAAATTCCCAGAAGGAATGGCCCCTTACAAAAACCTAAATGCATCTATGATTATAATTTGTTTATGGGGGGAGTCGACTTCAATGACCAAATGCTGGAACCATACCTTGCCATAAGACGGACATACCATTGGTATAAAAAAGTCGCAATTTTTTTCAATTGGCCATATACAATTCATGTGTAATTTACCGTAAATCCACCCAAAACCCCAAACACTTCCTTGGCTACCAGGAGGAAGTTTTCATTGCCCTTATATTCCCGAACGGCCCACCAGAAAATATCCAATCAGATGTTCTAAGTCGACTCTCCGAACGCCACTTTCCCGATAAAATCCCTCCCAAACCAACAGGCCAACAACGGCAAAAACAATGTAGGGTGTGTACCAGACCAGGATTCAGAAGAGACACATCTTTTTATTGTGCACAATGTCCTTCCGAACCAGGCCTCTGCATAGGTGAATGTTTTCGCCGTTGCCATACTTCAGTAAATTATGCCACCCCTTATGCCACTGCCTGCTCTGTAACTGACCCTGGCTTGTTATTCGACCACGCTTCTGTCTACCGATTCTGTACATACCTCTGTCTGATCTGGAACTGGCCCTGGACTGTTATTCGACCATGCTTCTGCCTAAAGATTCTGTACATAACTCTGCCTGATCTGAAACTGACCTTGGACTGTTTGACCATGTTTTTTGCCTGCCTCATGGACTGATCTTGTACCCTGCCACTGGACTAGTGGGATTCAACACAGGGGTCTCACATATGTGAGGGGCTCCAAAATTCTTTTTCTGGATGAAGAAAACCAGGGGCGTTGCTAGGTAGCAAAAAGACAAGGGGCTTTAGCCCGAAGTCAGAGCCCAGCACCGGGGGGGGGGGGGGTGATGGTGCGGCAGACGGTGGGGTTGTATGGAGGGGGGTGTTACCTACCTGACATACACTGACCTACATGACATACCTGAAACGTACTAACCTACCTGACATACACTGACCTACATGACATGCACTGACCTACCTGACACACACTAATCTACCTGGCTGACATACACTGACCTACATGACCTACCTGACACGTACTGACCTACCTGACATACACTGACCTACCTGGCTGACACACACTGACCTACATGACACACACTGACCTACATGACATACACTGACCTACCTGACACACACTGACCTGCCTGGCTGACATACACTGACCTACATGACATACCTGACACGCACTAATCTACCTGATACGCACTGACCTACCTGACACACACTGACCTACCTATCTGACACACACTGACCTACTTGATACACTGACCTACCTGACATACACTGACCTACCTACCTGACATACACTGACACACACTGACCTACCTATCTGACATACACTGATCTACCTATCTGACATACACTGACCCACACTGACCTACCTGACATGCACTGACCTACCTGCCCTTGCCCCCTTAAAGCCTAAGTTTATTTATTTAAATTAGCCAAGGGGCAGTCAAATCATCAATTGCAGCCACTGTGCCCCATCAATTGCAACCACTGTGCCCTGTGAAATGAAGCCACTGTGCCCGTCAAAAGAGAAGAGAGAGAATAGAGACAGAGAAGAAGAGACAGAAGGAGAGAGAGAGAAAGCGAGAGAGAGAAGGAGAGCGAGAAACACAGAGAGAGAGTGACACTTTTTTTTTTTTTTTTTTTTTTAAATCTTCGTTCTGTCCCACTCCCAGTCACAGCCACAATGGCCGTTATTCAGCATGACTCTGGAGGTTGAGGGAGAAGGAGGCATCGCGTTCTGCTGATCTCCTTCTGCTTTCCTCAGGCCAGGCGGCATATCACTCCACCTGTCAGTCAGTGCAGTGGGCGGCGCCGCAACGGCCGAATCACACAGGTAAATTGCGGTTGCCGCCGCTGCTGTCTAACCTATTTTCTCTCCCTTTCTCTTCACTGCAGGATAGGGTTGCCCCTTTTTCTTTAAGCCAAACCTGTACACTTTAGAGGTGCATGGCAAAAAATTTTGGAAAAAAAGCTGCATGGCAAATATTAGCACAACACATTTTGGAATGGATTTACACCTCTATTCATACATTATTATATGTGTATGGCGACTGCACAGTATATGTTTAAATAAGATTGGAGTGTATTAATACTTGGATTACCTTTGGGGGTTTCCACCATCATTCACAATTATTTGTTCACATTTTAAATGAATATAATTATAGGGGGAGGTTGCACTGCATTTTAATTTATTTTTGCATAGTTTTTTTCGAGGCGTTTTAGTTTTATTTTAGGTGTTTTTTTCTTGTTTTTTTTAGATCAGAGTCCCCTATATCTGATCCTCTTTAGAGACAAACCGTCAGTCTCTAAGGGGGGTGTTGATATAAGGGGACTGTAATATAATGGGTTTCTCTGAGGAGAGGGAGGGGGAGGTAATATAAGGACAAACTGATCTAATGTGGGTACTGATATAAGGAGATTTTCCCTTATTTAGTAGAGGTCTCTAGGGAGGGGGGGTGGGGGTGCTGATCTAATGGGTCACCAGCAGTCAGCACCCCCTCTACATTAGCTAAGAGTCCCCTTATATCAGCACCCCCTTAGATATCTCTAATAGATCAGTTACCCCTCCCCCCCCATAAGTGTCCCCTGCCCCTAAAGACCCCCATTAGACTGCCTTACCGAGAGCCGTTTAGAGTCAGGAAGTGTGGGTGCCGGAGTTTGGGGGCGGAGCGAAGCTGCTCTTCTGTAGTGCCATTTTCCTTCCTTCCATTGTGTGGGGGGGGGCTTGGGATGAAGGCAAAGTAGAGGCAGACGCTGCATCGCTGTGCTCACTGTGTCGGCAGGACACATTTGAACTGGTACACTCACTCACAGGGCTGCTGTTAGGAATCATGGGGCCTCCACCCCCTGAGGGGGGAAAAGAGGTGGGGGGAGGGAGGTGAGAGAGGAGAAGGAGGCAGTAGAGAGAGGGGGTGCTGACACAGGAGGGTGGTGCTGACAGAGAGGGGGAGGGCTGACAGAGAGGGGGAGGGATGACAGAGAGGGGGAGGGCTGACAGAGAGGGGGATGGGCTGACAGAGAGGGGGATGGGCTGACAGAGAGGGGGATGGGCTGACAGGGGGGGTGCGCTGACAGGGGGGGTGGGCTGACAGAGAGGGTATGGACTGACAGAGAGGGTATGGACTGACAGAGAGGGGGAAGGGCTGACAGGGGGGTGGGCTGACAGAGGGGGGGTGGGCTGACAGAGGGGGTGCTGATTGCAGGGGTGGGCTGACGGAGAGGGTATGGGCTGACGGAGAGGGTATGGGCTGACGGAGAGGGTATGGGCGCTGACGGAGAGGGTATGGGCGCTGACGGAGAGGGTATGGGCGCTGACGGAGAGGGGGGACGCTGACGGAGAGGGGGGGCGCTGACGGAGAGGGGGGGGCGCTGACGGAGAGGGGGGGGCGCTGACGGAGAGGGGGGGGGCGCTGACAGAGAGGGGGGGCGCTGACAGAGAGGGGGGCGCTGACAGAGAGGGGGGGCGCTGACAGAGAGGGGGGGGCGCTGACAGAGAGGGGGGGCGCTGACAGAGAGGGGGGGCGCTGACAGAGAGGGGGGGCGCTAACAGAGAGGGGGGGGCGCTGACAGAGAGGGGGGGGCGCTGACAGAGAGGGGGGGGCGCTGACAGAGAGGGGGGGGCGCTGACAGAGAGGGGGTGGGCTGACAGAGAGGGGCACGCTGACAGGCTGGAGGAAGGGCAGATAACAGACCTCAGTAAAGAGGAGACACAACGCGCGCCAGGCAGGGAGGCGGGACTCCGGGCGGCTAGGATCACCCACAGTCCAGCCCAGCCCCGCCTCCACATGTGACCAGTCACCACCTCCACCGGCCAATCACAGACATGTCCGCCGCCTGCACAGACAATCACAGAGCGCCCGCTGCCCAGCCCTTGTATGTGACAGAGTGTAACACTGATGTCAGTGGGCACGGGAATCGGGATGCGCCGCTCTCGATCTTGCGGCCGGGGCCACTGGTCACAACACATCTGAGGATCATGTCTGTATGCAGCCACGCTGCATAACTAAGCAGGGAGAAGAGGTGAGCGCTGCGGGGGGGGTGAGGGAGCTGGCGGTCCGATGGCTCAGTGCCTGTACATGCCTGCTCGTCTCTCCTCCACCTCCACCTCCAATGCCGCAGCCGTGACCCGCCCGCTAGTTTCCCCATCACACCCGCTGAGACTCGGGGCTATGGGCTCCACATTCGGGGCTCCAGCCTTGATAGCCACCCCCTGGCGACGCCTCTGAAGAAAACAATTTTTTTTGTTTTCTCAATCCTAGATTAGGGTCTGGAGACTCTGAGGCTTCAAAGTGATTTGGGTGGGAGAAGCCTCTACCCCTGTCCTCATTCTGTTAGGACTTATTGCTGTCATGCCTCTGCCTGTCGCACTGACCACACCACATGGACCTGCCTACTACCAGGACCAATATTTTTGGCACTGCTGACAATATCTCTGCCTGCACTGACCCTGGACTTTATATGGACAGTAACCCTGCCTGCTGCCTGGACAATTGTGTTCGTCGTTGCTGACCAAGTCCCTGCCTGCACCAGTGCTATCCTCCTGTGTACAACTGCGCTACTACAACCACAGGTAATCTTTTGTTTACGCTTTGCTCAGCATAATGTATTTTGAGGTGTAATTCTTGGTATGTGCATGCTATGTGTCCCTGGAACACCTGACGGTGTTCCTTGCATGTTGGATCTCTGTATGTGGCCAGACTGTGTAGAAGTCTCACACATGTGGTATCATAATACTCAGGAGGAGTAGCAGAATGTATTTTGGGGTGTCATTTTTGCTATCTAAATGCTATGTGTTGGAAATATCTTATAAACGGACAACTTTGTGTAAAAAAAAAAATGCGTTTTCATTTTTTTTCCACATTTTCCAAAAATTTCTGGAAAAAAATGAACTGTTCAAAAGACTCATTATGCCTCATAGATTATACGTTGGGGTGTTAGCTTTCCAAAATGGGGTCATTTTGTGGGCATTTCCATTGTCCTGGTGCTCCAGGGCCTTCAAAATTGTAATAGGTGGTTGAGAAATGTGATGTGTAATTTATGCTCCTAGAACGCCTGATGGTGCTCCCTGCATGTTGGGCCTCTGTATGTGGCCAGGCAGTGAAAGTCACACACATGTGGTATCGTAATACTCAAGAGTAGCAGAATGTATTTTGGGGTGTCATTTGTGATATACACATGTCATGTGAGAGAAATAAGCTATTACAATGACAATTTTGTGTGGGGGTATCTAAATTTTGCAAAGAATTGTGAGAAAAAATTATAACTTCAAATAACTCACCATGCCTCTAACTAAATACCTTGAAATGTCTACTTTCCAAAAAGGGGTTATTTGGGGGGCATTTGTACTTTCCTGGCTTGTTAGGGTCTCAAGAAATGAGACCACCAGCACATCAGATGTGATCATTTTTTTTTATGATTTGCACCATAGCTTGTAGACTCTAAATTTCACAAAGACCAAATAATTTCCACTAATTTTTGGTTATTTTTACCAAAGATATGTAGCATTATAAATTGTGGCCAAAATTTATGAAGAAAAATTACTAATTTTCAGAATTTTATCACAGAAATTAAGAAAAAATGTGTGTTTTTTTTCAAAATTCCAGAGGTGATCAAATACCACCAAAAGAAATCTCTATTTGTTTGAAAAAAGGACAAAAAAATCATTTGGGTACAGGGTTGCATGACTGAGTAATTGTCATTCAAAGTGTGAGAGCACTGAAAGCTTAAAATTGGTCTGGATAGGAGGGGTGTTTAAGTGCCCTGTAAGGAAGTGGTTAACCACTTAAGGACCGCCTCACGCCGATGTACGTCGGCAAGGCGGCACGGGCAGGCAAAGTCACGTACATACATGTGATTTGCCTCCCGCGGGTGGGGGGTCCGATCGGACCCCCCCCCCCGGTGCCCGAGGCGGTCCTGTTATGTTCCTATGTTCCCCGGCGATCGGAGGTGAGGGGGAGGCCATCCGTTCGTGGCCCCCCCTCGCGATCGCCGCCGGCCAATGGGAACATTCCTTTGCTGCTGTATGCTAAACGGCAGCAAAGGAAATGATGTCATCTCTCCTCGGCTCGGTATTTTCCGTTCCGGCGCCGAGGAGAGAAGACTGTAATGTGAGTGCACAACACACAGTAGAACATGCCAGGCACACAAAACACCCCGATCCCCCCCCTGATCACCCCCCCCCCCCCGTCTGATTACTGCATGGTGTCAGTTTGTGACAGTTACAGTGTTAGGACAGTTACGGTTAGCCCCCTTTAGGTCTAGGGTACCCCCCTAACCCCCCCTAATAAAGTTTTAACCCCTTGATCACCCCGTCACCAGTGTCGCTAAGCGATCATTTTTCTGATCGCTGTATTAGTGTCGCTGGTGACGCTAGTTAGGGACATAAATATTTAGGTTCGCCGTCAGCGTTTTATAGCGACAGGGACCCCCATATATTACCTAATAAATGTTTTAACCCCTTGATTGCCCCCTAGTTAACCCTTTCACAACTGATCACCGTATAAGTGTTACGGGTGACGCTGGTTAGTTCGTTTATTTTTTATAGTGTCAGGGCACCCGCCGTTTATTACCGAATAAAGGTTTAGCCCCCTGATCACCCGGCGGTGATATGCGTCGCCCCAGGCAGCGTCAGATTAGCGCCAGTACCGCTAACACCCACGCACGCAGCATACGCCACCCTTAGTGGTATAGTATCTGAACGGATCGATATCTGATCCGATCAGATCTATACTAGCGTCCCCAGCAGTTTAGGGTTCCCAATAATGCAGTGTTAGCGGGATCAGCCCAGATACCTGCTAGCACCTGCGTTTTGCCCCTCCGCCCAGCCCACCCAAGTGCAGTATCGATCGATCACTGTCACTTATAAAACACTAAACGCATAACTGCAGCGTTCGCAGAGTCAGGCCTGATCCCTGCGATCACTAAGTTTTTTTTGGTAGCATTTTGGTGAACTGGCAAGCACCAGCCCCAGGCAGCGTCAGGTTAGTGCCAGTACCGCTAACACCCACGCACGCACCGTACACCTCCCTTAGTGGTATAGTATCTGAACGGATCAATATCTGAACCAATCAGATCTATACTAGCGTCCCCAGCAGTTTAGGGTTCCCAAAAATGCAGTGTTAGTGGGATCAGCCCAGATACCTGCTAGCACCTGCGTTTTGCCCCTCCGCCCGGCCCAGCCCAGCCCACCCAAGTGCAGTATCGATCGATCACTGTCACTTACAAAACACTAAACGCATAACTGCAGCGTTCGCAGAGTCAGGCCTGATCCCTGCAATCGCTAACAGTTTTTTTGGTAGCTTTTTATTGAACTGGCAAGCACCAGCGGCCTAGTACACCCTGGTCGTAGTCAAACCCGCGCTGCAGTAACACTTGGTGACGTGGCGAGTCCCATAAGTGCAGTTCAGGCTGGTGAGGTGGCAATACACAATAGAAAAGGTCAACCCCTATATTGCTAAAGGGGTCAAAAAGTGGCTACTTGCAGCAACAATAAATCAACACCAGGATATGTATCTGTATATGTAAAAAACAATTAGTATTTATTAATTTAAAACAGCTTCAAAGTACATTAATTGCATCCATATGTAGAGCAAATTAGCTCATGCATAGGGTGTGCGTCACCAGGTACAGTCGGGATGTACTGTCCCGGTGAGCACTATGGTCAGTGAATTATCCTCAACCAAAAAGAAAGACACTTAAACCAAAACACATAACTGAACAACAAACAAGTGACACATTAATGACACAAACACCACACAGACAGTCCGGACGCCGGCTCATGCCTTGCACAGTGAGGCTGGATGGCCATACCCTAATGTGGCTATCGTGATGACCCCAAAGGGGTAAAAGACGTGAAGATGCACGTGGTGTGTGGCATCGGCCTAGGGTATATCCAGCATCACTGTGAAGGCTCCCCCAGGGCAACCTGATGGCTATGACTAGTGCTAGTGAACAGGAGCTGGTAGAACATAAGTTGCTAAGTATGGGGTCTAGATGGGGGCCCAAGTATGGCTAGAATTGATGGACTATGTCCTGTCACAAACTCCAGGGGCTCCCCTCATAAGCCCTCACTGATTGTGGCATACAACCACTGTTGCTGAGTTCGTCTGTTAGTTCGCCAGCTGATGACTACAAGCACATGAGGCAGTCCAATCCTCCCGCTGCAACATCAGAACAGTCCATGCACATATTCAAACTGCATTGTAGATGTATGTCTTGGGTATAATATGCCAATTTAATTCGAGAGACGTTTTCACTGCTTGGAGTCCACACTGATGTGGGATAGAGGTGTATAAGGACTCTACGTCTATCCCTACTAATAAGCATCCCTCGATGTTTTCCAGTTCCACTAGTTTGGATAGCACGTGACGTGTGTCTTGTACATACGATCTAAGGTCTGTGACCATTTCCTTGAGAAGCAAGTCCAAATAGATCCCCACTCTCTCTAGTGGTCCCTTAATTGCCGAGACAATTGGCCTGCCCGGCGGTTTCTCCAAGCACTTATGGACTTTGGGGATAATGTAGAAATTGGGGATATTGAACTCTCTCACAAGCAAGTGGTCAAACTCTCGTTGGTTTAGTACCCCCGCCTCCTTGGCCTCCAGGAGGATGCCGTTTAATTCTTGTACCACATTAGGGAACGGGTCGTGGTCTAATCTCCTGTATGTCATGGGGTCTGCCAAAAGTCTCCTTGCCTCTGTTTCATAGAGTTTGTCGTCCATTAAGACGACATTCCCTCCTTTGTCGCTTTTTTTAAAAATTACATTTTTTGCATTTTTTAATTCAGTGAGTGCCTGTCTCTCTTCCTTTGTTAGGTTGTCCTTTCCCCTTTCGGACCAGTCGATTTTCTTTAAATCGTCTTGAACCATTTCCAGGAAGAGATAGAGCCATCGGTTTTTGCTCAGGGAGGGCATCTTTGTTGAGCGTATTGTCAAGTCAGCTATTCGTCTAGTGGGGCAGCTTGGGGCAGCTGGGTTCTCATTTTCCTCTAATAGTGCATTTAGTATGTCAATGGCCTGTTGGTCGTCCATGTCCAGTTGGGTATCTACGGGAGGTGTAATTTCCCTATTTTGATATAGGGACCTATAGAAGACCTTCCTCAGAAATAAGGCTACGTCTTTATAGACCGTGAATTCGTCCATACCTGTTGAAGGTGAAAAAGACATGCCTTTTTGGAGGAGATTGATGTGATTTGGGGCAAGGGGGAAAGTGGAAAGATTGATCACCTTCATATCTACTTCTGAGGGTTCCTGGGGCCTAGTTACCTTCTCTGGCTCCGTGTGCGTGACCCTCGCTGCACTATTTTGGTCTGTTCCCTGTTTCTGTTGTTTTCCTTTTGATTCTGTTGAGTTCTCTGGGGGAGGGGGAGGTTTCCTGAGGCAGCCTCCCCCTCCTGTTCCAAAAAAGTCACACTTCTGGTGATCCCTTCCTCACTACCTTCCTCTCCTTGCTTTTCCTGTCTTCCCCTTGAATGGGATCTATATAGTCTCCTTCTAGACCCACTTCTTCCCCTTCTAATCGTGAGGTCAAAGACTTGGAGGAGGAGGAAAAAATACAACTGCAGGAACTGAAAAAGAAGATTGACACTAGCGCCCAGGATCTAGACCCCTTAAAAGGTCTGGATGAGTTCACCAGGCAGAATGACATCCTTAAGAAGGAAATAGAAAGAATACAAACTAACCTTAAAACCACTAAACAATCGAAGTTTAGGAGGGACATATCTGATTTTGAAAAGGGTGAAGTCTTTGACCTCACGATTAGAAGGGGAAGAAGTGGGTCTAGAAGGAGAGGATATAGATCCCATTCAAGGGGAAGACAGGAAAAGCAAGGAGAGGAAGGTAGTGAGGAAGGGATCACCAGAAGTGTGACTTTTTTGGAACAGGAGGGGGAGGCTGCCTCAGGAAACCTCCCCCTCCCCCAGAGAACTCAACAGAATCAAAAGGAAAACAACAGAAACAGGGAACAGACCAAAATAGTGCAGCGAGGGTCACGCACACGGAGCCAGAGAAGGTAACTAGGCCCCAGGAACCCTCAGAAGTAGATATGAAGGTGATCAATCTTTCCACTTTCCCCCTTGCCCCAAATCACATCAATCTCCTCCAAAAAGGCATGTCTTTTTCACCTTCAACAGGTATGGACGAATTAACGGTCTATAAAGACGTAGCCTTATTTCTGAGGAAGGTCTTCTATAGGTCCCTATATCAAAATAGGGAAATTACACCTCCCGTAGATACCCAACTGGACATGGACGACCAACAGGCCATTGACATACTAAATGCACTATTAGAGGAAAATGAGAACCCAGCTGCCCCAAGCTGCCCCACTAGACGAATAGCTGACTTGACAATACGCTCAACAAAGATGCCCTCCCTGAGCAAAAACCGATGGCTCTATCTCTTCCTGGAAATGGTTCAAGACGATTTAAAGAAAATCGACTGGTCCGAAAGGGGAAAGGACAACCTAACAAAGGAAGAGAGACAGGCACTCACTGAATTAAAAAATGCAAAAAATGTAATTTTTAAAAAAAGCGACAAAGGAGGGAATGTCGTCTTAATGGACGACAAACTCTATGAAACAGAGGCAAGGAGACTTTTGGCAGACCCCATGACATACAGGAGATTAGACCACGACCCGTTCCCTAATGTGGTACAAGAATTAAACGGCATCCTCCTGGAGGCCAAGGAGGCGGGGGTACTAAACCAACGAGAGTTTGACCACTTGCTTGTGAGAGAGTTCAATATCCCCACTTTCTACATTATCCCCAAAGTCCATAAGTGCTTGGAGAAACCGCCGGGCAGGCCAATTGTCTCGGCAATTAAGGGACCACTAGAGAGAGTGGGGATCTATTTGGACTTGCTTCTCAAGGAAATGGTCACAGACCTTAGATCGTATGTACAAGACACACGTCACGTGCTATCCAAACTAGTGGAACTGGAAAACATCGAGGGATGCTTATTAGTAGGGATAGACGTAGAGTCCTTATACACCTCTATCCCACATCAGTGTGGACTCCAAGCAGTGAAAACGTCTCTCGAATTAAATTGGCATATTATACCCAAGACATACATCTACAATGCAGTTTGAATATGTGCATGGACTGTTCTGATGTTGCAGCGGGAGGATTGGACTGCCTCATGTGCTTGTAGTCATCAGCTGGCGAACTAACAGACGAACTCAGCAACAGTGGTTGTATGCCACAATCAGTGAGGGCTTATGAGGGGAGCCCCTGGAGTTTGTGACAGGACATAGTCCATCAATTCTAGCCATACTTGGGCCCCCATCTAGACCCCATACTTAGCAACTTATGTTCTACCAGCTCCTGTTCACTAGCACTAGTCATAGCCATCAGGTTGCCCTGGGGGAGCCTTCACAGTGATGCTGGATATACCCTAGGCCGATGCCACACACCACGTGCATCTTCACGTCTTTTACCCCTTTGGGGTCATCACGATAGCCACATTAGGGTATGGCCATCCAGCCTCACTGTGCAAGGCATGAGCCGGCGTCCGGACTGTCTGTGTGGTGTTTGTGTCATTAATGTGTCACTTGTTTGTTGTTCAGTTATGTGTTTTGGTTTAAGTGTCTTTCTTTTTGGTTGAGGATAATTCACTGACCATAGTGCTCACCGGGACAGTACATCCCGACTGTACCTGGTGACGCACACCCTATGCATGAGCTAATTTGCTCTACATATGGATGCAATTAATGTACTTTGAAGCTGTTTTAAATTAATAAATACTAATTGTTTTTTACATATACAGATACATATCCTGGTGTTGATTTATTGTTGCTGCAAGTAGCCACTTTTTGACCCCTTTAGCAATATAGGGGTTGACCTTTTCTATTGTGTACTGCAGTTTCTTTGGCTATAGCAACATCACTAGACTTCAGTGAATGGTTATGGGGCGTAATATTATTTAAAGCCCCTAGCACCAGACTGTATATATAGTGGAACTAGGTTATATTCTCTCTCCCCCCTCTTGGTGAGGTGGCAAGCACAAGTAGTGTCCCGCTGCCACCAAAAAGACAAACACAGGCCCGTCGTGCCCATAGTGCCCTTCCTGTGCATTCGCCAATCCTAATTGGGAACCCACCACTTCTGCAGCGCCCGTACTTCCCCCATTCACATCCCCAACCAAATGCAGTCGGCTGCATGAGAGGCATTTTCTTTATGTCCTCCCGAGTACCCCTACCCAACGAACCCCCCCAAAAAAGATGTCGTGTCTGCAGCAAGCGCGGATATAGGCATGACACCCGCTATTATTGTCCCTGCTGTCCTGACAATCCTGGTCTTTGCATTGGTGAATGTTTTGAACGCTACCATTCACTAGTTGAGTACTAGCGTACGGTACAGCATTGCACAGACTAGGCGCACTTTCACAGGGTCTCCCAAGATGCCATCGCATTTTGAGAGACCCGAATCTGGAACCGGTTACAGTTATAAAAGTTAGTTACAAAAAAAGTGTAAAAAAAAAAAATAAAAAAATAAAAATAAAATAAAAATAAATAGTTGTCGTTTTATTGTTCTCTCTCTCTCTCTCTCTCTCTCTCTCTCTCTCTATTCTCTCTCTCTATTCTGCTCTTTTTTACTGTATTCTATTCTGCAATGTTTTATTTTTATTATGTTTTATCATGTTTGTTTTTCAGGCATGCAATTTTTTATACTTTACCGTTTACTGTGCTTTTATTGTTAACCATTTTTTTGTCTTCAGGTACGCCATTCACGACTTTGAGTGGTTATACCAGAATGATGCCTGCAGGTTTAGCTATCATCTTGGTATCATTCTTTTCAGCCAGCGGTCGGCTTTCATGTAAAAGCAATCCTAGGGGCTAATTAGCCTCTAGACTGCTTTTACAAGCCGTGGGAGGGAATGCCCCCCCACCGTCTTTCGTGTTTTTCTCTGGCTCTCCTGTCTCAACAGGGAACCTGAGAATGCAGCCGGTGATTCAGCCAGCTGACCATAGAGCTGATCAGAGACCAGAGTGGCTCCAAACATCTCTATGGCCTAAGAAACCAGAAGCTATGAGTATTTTATGCTTTAGATTTCGCCGGATGTAAATAGCGCCATTGGGAAATTGGGGAAGCATTTTATCACACCGATCTTGGTGTGGTCAGATGCTTTGAGGGCAGAGGAGAAATCTAGGGTATAATAGACCCCAATTTTTTCAAAAAAAGAGTACCTGTCACTACCTATTGCTATCATAGGGGATATTTACATTCCCCGAGATAACAATAAAAATGATTTAAAAAAAAATGAAAGGAACAGTTTAAAAATAAGATAAAAAAGCAAAAAAAAAGCACCCGTCGCCCCCTGCTCTCGCGCTAAGGCGAACGCAAGCGGCGGTCTGTCGTCAAACGTAAACAGCAATTGCACCATGCATGTGAGGTATCACCGCGAAGGTCAGATCGAGGGCAGTAATTTTTGCAGTAGACCTCCTCTGTAAATCTAAAGTGGTAACCTGTAAAGGCTTTTAAATATGTATTTATGTTGTTGCCACTGCACGTTTGTACGCAATTGTAAAGCATGTCATGTTTGGTATCCATGTACTCGGCCTAAGATCATCTTTTTTATTTCATCAAACATTTGGGCAATATAGTGTGTTTTAGTGCATTAAAATGTAAAAAAGTGTGTTTTTTCCCCAAAAAATGCGTTTGAAAAATCGCTGCGCAAATACTGTGTGAAAAAAAAAATGAAACACCCACCATTTTAATCTGTAGGGCATTTGCTTTAAAAAAATATATAATGTTTGGGGGTTCAAAGTAATTTTTTTGCAAAAAAAATAACTTTTTCATGTAAACAAAACGTGTCAGAAAGGGCTTTGTCTTCAAGTGGTTAGAAGAGTGGGTGATGTGTGACATAAGCTTTTAAATGTTGTGCATAAAATGCCAGGACAGTTCAAAACCCCCCCAAATGACCCCATTTTGGAAAGTAGACACCCCAAGCTATTTGCTGAGAGGCATGTCGAGTCCATGGAATATTTTATATTGCGACACAAGTTGCGGGAAAGAGACAAATTTTTTTTTTTTTGCACAAAGTTGTCACTAAATGATATATTGCTCAAACATGTCATGGGAATAGGTGAAATTATACCCCAAAATACATTCTGCTGCTTCTCCTGAGTACGGGGATACCACACGTGTGAGACTTTTTGGGAGCCTAGCCGCGTACGGGACCCCGAAAACCAAGCACCGCCTTCAGGCTTTCTAAGGGCGTGAATTTTTGATTTCCCTCTTCACTGCCTATCACAGTTTCGGAGGCCATGGAATGCCCAGGTGGCACAAACCCCCCCCCCCCCCAAATGACCCCATTTTGGAAAGTAGACACCCAAAGCTATTTGCTGAGAGGTATAGTGAGTATTTTGCAGACCTCACTTTTTGTCACAAAGTTTTGAAAATTGAAAAAAGAAAAAAAAGTTTTTTCTTGTCTTTCTTCATTTTCAAAAACAAATGAGAGCTGCAAAATACTCACCATGCCTCTCAGCAAATAGCTTGGGGTGTCTACTTTCCAAAATAGGGTCATTTGGGGGGGGGGTTTGTGCCACCTGGGCATTCCATGGCCTCCGAAACTGTGATAGGCAGTGAAGAGTGAAATCAAAAATTTACACCCTTAGAAATCCTGAAGGCGGTGATTGGTTTTTGGGGCCCCGTACGCGGCTAGGCTCCCAAAAAGTCCCACACATGTGGTATCCCCATACTCAGGAGAAGCAGCTAAATGTATTTTGGGGTGTAATTCCACATATGCCCATGGCCTGTGTGAGCAATATATCATTTAGTGACAACTTTGTGCAAAAAAAAAAAAATGTGTCACTTTCCCGCAACTTGTGTCAAAATATAAAATATTCCATGGACTCAATATGCCTCTCAGCAAATAGCTTGGGGTGTCTACTTTCCAAAATATGGTCATTTGGGGGGGTTTTGTGCCACCTGGGCATTCCATGGCCTCCGAAACTGTGATAGTCAGGGAAGAGTGAAATCAAAAATTTATACCCTTATAGGGCGCACACACTCAGACTTTGTTCGGACATTCCAAAAACAAAATCCTAGGATTTTTTCCGACGGATGTTGGTTCAAACTTGTTTTGCCTACACACAGTCGCACAAAGTTGTCGGAATTTCCGATCGACAACCACGCGGTCACATACACCACGTACAACGAGACTAGAAAAGGCCGGTTCAGAACCAAGCGCGGCACCCTTTGGGCTCCTTTTGCTAATCTCGTGTTAGTAAAAGTTTGGTGAGAGACGATTCGCGCTTTTTCAGACTCGTGGCTTTCAGACCGTTTTCTGCCGTTCAGTTTGTGCTTGTGGGTTTGTATCTGCTCTTCAGTGCGTGCAAGCAAGTTCCGCGTGACTTTAAGTAGTCATTGTATTCTTGTTCGTTCGTTACTGGTTTTCAGGTTGCTCTTCACAGGCCTTGCTGTTCTTCAGTGCATTCTGTTACTTCGTTCTGAGCAGCCGACCGTTTTCTAGCCATGTTTCGTATGCGTACTCCTCGTAGAATTCGTGCTGTGCGGGGGCTTGGTGTTTGGGTCCTGACCTTGACACAAGTCCAGTCCATGAACAGGGTGGGGAGGAGTTCATGGACCAAGAATTGGTTGCTTCAGCGTGACCAGTTCTGTCACATGCCTTTGCTCCGTGAGATCCGTGAGAATAATCCTGATGATTTCAGGAACTTTCTCAGCATGACGGACCCCGTGTTTCACCGTTTGTTGGTTTCGCTGACCCCTTATATTAGCAGGCAGGATACCTGCATGAGGCAAGCCATCACTCCGGAGCAGAGGTTGGTCGCTACCTTGCGGTATTTGGCCACAGGGAGAAGCCTGCAGGACTTGAAGTTCTCGACAGGCATCTCCCCCCAGGCTCTGGGGATCATTATCCCAGAGACCTGTTCTGCCATCATCCAGGTCCTGTGGAAGGAATATATGAAGGTAAGATTTTTATCCTTTAATATCACATTTTATTGTATTGAATGTTTGGTAATATATTGTATTTCTTTCCTCATTCCCTAATTACAATGATTGTAATATGCTTTGAATGTCCCCTTTGTCCTCATGCATGCTGGATTTTTATGTAATTATTATTTTCGGTCCTTCATACATATTTGCCCTTCAATAACCTCTCCAGCATGGTGTCCCCTGCCCCTATATTCACCTCATGTAGTCACTTAATGTATTTTATCAGCTCCATAGTAGTGCTTTACCCCAAACACCCCCTAAAATGTTTTGAAATGTTATTTTTGATTTAAATTCAGGCAGAGTGCCAGAGGCTTTTTTTGTGGTGTCCCCAAATTTTTTGTAACCCTCCCTCCCCCAACTGCTAAGTCAGCTGATCCCAATTCTCTATCCTCCATCTATTTGCTGACTTTGCCAAACCCATACACACTATACCCACCTCTTTACTGGTCAGATTTATGGATGAATTCCCCAAAGCATGTAGTGCAAGGGCCTGCCTGTATACTTTCCAATGGTACTGTTTAAAGTTCTTGTATCCTATTATTATCATGATAGGTAATAGCAGAATGTCCAAATGTGTACAGTGTGTATTTATATCTTTGTATTATGACACTTCTTACCTGTCCAGTGGTCTGCCAATAGTGTAACTAAGGAGGGGCTGTTCCAAGTAATACCCATTATTTAGGCATTCATCTCTAAATGAAGTGAAGAGGGTTACCTGTCCAAGAGTTCCCCCCCTATAATGTTAGAAATGGCCCATGAGGGGGGGGAAGGGGGAATATGATGGGTGTACCTTATACTTTGGCCTTGATAAATTCCCCATAGTAAATGCTATCTGGAGGTTGACCCAGAATGTTTGTGTGTAATCTGCTTGCCATGTTTCTGTGAAAAAATAGTAATGTTTATTGTTTTTTTCCTCAACAGTTTCCTTCAACGCCACAGGAATGCAGACTGTGGCCTCCCACTTTGCCCAGCGGTGGGACTTTCCTAACTGCGGAGGGGCAATTGATGGGAAACACGTCCACATCGTCCCACCACCCAACTCGGGGTCGTACTATTATAATTACAAGGGGTTTAATAGTATAGTGATGTTGGCGGTGGTGTCGGCTAATTACGAGTTCCTGTATGTGGACGTGGGGAAGAATGGCCGGATGTCCGATGGTGGAGTGATCGCCCAGACGGAGTTCTACAGGCGTCTCCAGAATGGCAGCTTGGACTTGCCACCTCCAGAGGAAAATGTTGAAGGTCTCCCATTTGTGTTCGTTGCTGATGAAGCATTTGCGCTGGGGGACCACCTGATGCGGCCATTCCCGATGAGGACCCTCACCCCGGAACAGAGGGTTTTTAATTACCGGCTGGCCAGAGCCCAAAGAGTGGTGAACACATTTGGAATCCTGGCCAGCCGGTTCCAATTATTTCTGACACCCATCCATATGGCGGAGTATAAACTGAACCATATAATACTTGCCTGCTGTGTTCTCCATAATTTTTTAAGAAAACATTCAGCAAACTATGCTGGCTCAGTTGGGCCTGAGGCCGGAAATCCAAATCCATCAACACTGACGGCGCTTGAAAGTGGCCGTCCTGGCTTGCCCTCCCTGAGTGCCTGTGATGTCCGGTTACGCTACCTGGAGTTCTTTGCGGGTAGGGGGGCTATCAATATGCCAGACAATCTGTGAAAACTTTTTAAAATAAAAACCAACCAAAAGAAATTCTTTGTGGACATTTACTGCTTGTGTTTGTTTTAGCTGACCCTGACAGAAATGTGTTGAGTGCAGAAAATGTCGTGATTGGGTAACCTTATAAAAAACTGTGTTGGCTGGTCCTTCCTAAATGCAAAAACACATTTCACTACAAGTGCACTTGCAACTGCACTGAACCTGCACTTGTAGTGCAAAGTGTATTTGCCCTTAGGAAATATCCCCCATTTTTGCATAAAACAGCAATTACATCACCCCAAAAGTGTTGTAGTGTTGAGACAATAATCCACACATTCTTGAGTAAGCCACTTTTTTATAGCCGCACAATCACATGTGCCTTTACCAAAGGTTTTTAAAACAAACCAACATGTTTGTTTAACAATTTTTGCAGTAGCATTATCAAAAATCGAAATATCCATTTCAGATAAAACAGGCCTGTGTAAAACCAACAAGAAAGCCAAAAAACTTGAACTTACAAAGTTCACATATGGTAAAACCTGAAGGCTATATCAGACATCAGTATTTAGGAACTGGGTTTGATATAGTGTTCAGATGGGGGGAAATCACCCCTGGAAAAGCCAAATTTGGAAGATGCACACCAATTTACTAATGTCAACATGTGCTATCTGCCATCAGGGGGGATCAAGGGACGTGTTTTGGGGGAGAAAGCCCTTCCTCAACGCAACTTTATAATTGAGGAAGGGGTTGCACCCCCAAAACGCGTCCATTGATCTCCCGTGACGGCAGATAGCACATGTTGGCACACTGTGTGCATCCTCCAAATTTGGCTTTTCTAAACATTGTAAAAATTTTTGGAAGATTGGACCACAATAAAACAGGTGATTTTGTGGGGTTTAAATTCGCCCCAAAACATCAATGATGTTATTATTTTTTTTAATAACATCACTGATTTGTTGCTGTATGTTGTGCAATTTGAGATTACACCCCCTGATCTCCCCGATCAGGATCTGGGCACTTTCAGATGTGAAACGTTCTCTCTCCCTCACATCACGATCACCTAAAAAGAGATAAAGAACAAAAAAAAAGGTCTCAAAAATCTGCCACCATCCATCTCTTACCTGAGCCTGTGGTCGCAGACACTCACCTGTTGTGGTGCCAATCTCCACCACATCTTCTTCTTCCTCCTGCTCTTCTTCTTGGGTTGGTGTTATTTCCCCTTCTTCCAGAGGTGGAGGGTCTCTGGTCTCCTCGGATGAGGGGTGTCCTCCGAGTCTTTTCTCCCCTATGTAAAACAAAAATGGTATACTTAGCACACAGATATTTGATGGCAGAACTAGAACTAGGAAACATTGCTTGGAAGTGGGGTACAATTGTCTATTTTAGCCGAGTTCCAAGATGTATATTTTTTCTTGCCCTTTGTCAAGCTGCAATACTTTACCTGTTTGGTACAAACTTCACAGATGTAGCCCCCCCTATAGTATACACTGGAGCACCTGTGTGCCCCCCCTAATAAAAATGGTGTTCTTGTGTCCCACACTAGTGCTCCAGTGTCCAGATGTGAAAACAGCTGCTCAGTGTCCTCTCCTTACACACAATCTAGTAGGCATTTCATTCTAGTAACAAACCCATCTACACAAACAAATATTTGGCATCCAAGTAGGCCCCAAAAATGTGTGAAAATGCATATGGCCTAAACAATGGTGTTCTAGAGGCCGAAAGAAAAATGTTTGATACGAACGAATAATGGGCCCATGAACATTAAAGTTGCCCTTTTAAACGTTACAACTAATAAAAGCATATGGAGCAGACTGAACGGAATAAAGACAGAAAGAATAGGAACACAGCACAACTACTTACTTTTTTGCAGCACTCTCCGGATCTTTCGGTACTGCTCTGGCTCTCTCAACTTTAGGTCCAACCACCGTTTCCTGAGCTGATCTTTAGATCTTCGGACCCCGAAATTCCTCTCAAGACTCCTGACCACTTTTGCCATGATCTTGGCCTTTCGGATGTTGGGGTTGGGGTAAGGCCCATATTTTCCGTCATAGTCGGACTTCCTCATGATGTCGACCATCTCCAACATCTTCCCAAAGGACATATTTGTGGCCTTAAAACGTCTCCTTCTGGATCGGGACGTGCCTGGATCCGGGCTTTCCTCCTCCTCCTCCTCGTTGCTAGAATTAGCATGCACCTGCTCTAACTCCGCCATCATGCTCTTCCCCCACTGCGCCGAACGAAAAGGGGCGGGAATAGACTAGAAAGAATGTCAGGGGCGGGCGGAGTTACACGCATGCGCAGTGTGTATAAAGTGAAACACGCGTGCGTATTACGTACGATCTGTGAGCGGAGGAAGGAGCATTGGACGCGCCGATCGTAAGAACGAAGGTAAGAGACAAACTTGTGCCTATACTGCTTCTAGATTGAGGCATATATTGTAACAAGATTAGGAGAGTTTTGTCTGACATTAGGCTTTGTCTTGTGTTGTGTCTTGCAGTGAACATGGATATCTTATTAAAAGATACTGACTTCATGTCATTATTCCTCGAGATGCTAAGGGAGCTGCCCTGTCTGTGGGAGATTACCCACCCCCATTTCAAGAACCAAGCAAAGAGGAAGGCAGCACTGGAGCAATTGTTGGAAATTGTGAAGCAGGTGATCCCCACGGCAGACATCAACTATTTAAATAAATTAATTGGTTGCCTGAGGAGTACATATCTAAGGGAGCGCAAGAAAGTCCTGGATTCACAGAGATCCGGAGCAGCAGATGACATCTACGTCCCCAGGATGTTGTACTACGACAGGCTGCATTTTCTGGCAGGCCAGATTGAACCCAGGCCATCCCTCTCCAGTCTTCCTTCCACGCTTCCTTCCCCCCCGGCTGAGGCTTCTGACGCCCAACCTGGGCCTTCCAGGCCACACGTGGAGGAGCCCAGATTGAGCCAGGTATAGCATTCCTCTAAATATTTCTGCTTGTCCAATCAATGATGTTAACTAGATGTTAGTTGGGAGTACTAATTTAGGATTGTGATTGATGATGCAAAAACTAAAACCATGTCCCTTTTTCATACACAGGGAAGTCTCAGCCAGGAGGTGGCCGGGCCGAGCCGGCTGGCTGATATCAAGGTCCCTCCACCCCCCCTGAAAACAGAAAGTGGCAGTAGGAGGAGTACCCTAGAGGAGGCGGCTGAAGGATTCTTTTGGAGGGCTACAGAGGTCCTGGGAGCACCCCACACCATGCAGGAGAACATTGCTGCCTTCATAGCATATAAAATGCAGAGGATGGAGGAGGGCCAAAAAGTCAGGTGTGAGGCCCTCATATTGGAGGCTCTTGAGAAAGGTATGAGGGGCCAAATTACACCTGAGACACACCTTCGCGATGGTCCTCCTCCTCCTCCTGCAGGTCCTCCTCCTCCTCCTGCAGGTCCTCCTCCTCCTCCTCCTCCCTCTCCTCCAGGTCCTCCCAGTCCTCCTCCTCCAGGTCCTACTCCTCCTCCTGCCACATCTCCAACTGCACAGCCACAGTCGGGAAGGAAGCATGTAAGGAAGACCAGACAGTGATTGCCCTGGGTTCAGTCTGGTCGGCCAAAAGATGCAGCCTCTTGTGGTACCACAGCCTGGGGACACCGATGTCATCTGCTGCTTTCCAGATCTCTGCGAATCCCGGACCAGACTGCCCTCCCTTATATATGGACTCCTCAGGCCACCAATTTTGATGTTGAAGAATTGATGTCTGCCGTGGGGGTCCCAGGCTTCACTAATTTCTCCTGTTGATCCAGTGTTGCCTTCCTCTTTATTTGGTTCTGATCCCTTAATAAAGGATTTTTGTTTTGAATTATACTCTCCTATGTGTTTTACTTCAAAAATGATGGTTTGTTTGTGAGGATTCAGGTACATTTCTAATATACAATGTGAAATGAACAAGGGACACCAATAGGGATGAGCCGAACACCCCCCGGTTCGGTTCGCACCAGAACCTGCGAACGGACCGAAAGTTCGCACAAACGTTAGAACCCCATTGACGTCTATGGGACTCGAACGTTCGAAATCAAAAGTGCTAATTTTAAAGGCTAATTTGCATGGTATTGTCCTAAAAAGGGTTTGGGGACCCGGGTCCTACCCCAGGGGACATGTATCAATGCAAAAAAAACTTTTAAAAACGGCCGTTTTTTCGGGAGCAGTGATTTTAATGATGCTTAAAGTAAAAAAAAAAAGTGAAATATTCCTTTAAATATCGTACCTGGGAGGTGTCTATAGTATGCCTGTAAAGTGACGCGTGTTTCCTGTGTTTAGAACAGTCCCTGCACCAAATGTCATTTTCAAAGGAAAAAATCTCATTTAAAACTGCTTGCGGGTTTAATGTAATGTCGGGTCATGGCAATATGGATGAAAATCAGTGAGACAAATGGCATGGGTACCCCCCAGTCCATTACCAGGCCCTTTGGGTCTTGTATGGATATTAAGGGGAACCCCGCACCCAAAATTAAAATAAGGAAAGGTGTGGGGCCACCAGGCCCTATATACTCTGAACAGCAGTATACAGGCGGTGCAAACAAGACAGGGACTGTAGGTTTGTTGTTAAGTAGAATCTCTTTGTAATTTTGAACGGGTACATTTTTAACGTGTTTAGCTCCAGCCAAAAAATCTTTTTTAAGCTTTTTGGAAAACATAGGGAAGGGTTATCACCCCTGTGACATTTGTTTTGCTGTCTTTCCTCCTCTTCAGAAGATTTCACCTCACTTTTTGTCCCAATGAAAAATGTTTTTTGAAAATTTTGATTTTTTTGTGGAACAAGGATTGGAAAGCATCAATGGAAAGGAGAAATGTTTTTCCCATATTAACTCTTACAGGAGAGAATTTCCCTTCCTAGGGGTAGATTTCATCTCACTTCCTGTTGTCTCCTTCCGTTTGCAAGTAGGAGTCGTTTGTAAGTTAGATGTTTGAAAGTAGGGTCCTGCCCTATATACTCAGCAGAAATTTGGGCCTTAGGTGTTGCTGTGGCCACAACACTGTAAGCCCTCACAGGGCCCTGCTGTGAAATATTAGATCAAGAATTGTAATTACATGCCCCTGTTGAACAGGAGCTGAAAAATTAGGCCTTAGGCACTGGTGCTGGTGCCACAACACTGCAACCCCTCACAGACACTCTAGTTGGAACGCAGGAACGAGCCCTGCTGCAAAGTATTTCATCAAAAATTGTAATTACACGCCCCTGTTAAACAGGGGCTGAAAAATTGTGCCTTAGGCACTGCTGGTGGCGCCCAGAACCAAAAATGTTCTTACAAGCTATCAGCGTGATGATTGAGGAGGAAGAGGATAATTACTCAGGGATAGTCACTCAGCATCAGCATAGGCAGTCTTTGAAGGGATCTGAGATTTCAAAAAAAATTATTCGGTTACATCAGCATCAGGTGCTTGGTAGCTGGTGGTGATCCAAGACTGATTCATTTTTATGAAGGTCAGTCGATCGACCGAGTCGGTGGACAGACGCACCCTGTGATCGGTTACCACGCCTCCAGCAGCACTGAATGTGCGTTCTGAAAGAACGCTGGATGCAGGACAGGCCAGTAGCTCAATTGCATACTGTGCAAGCTCCTTCCAGTGATCCATCCTCAAGACCCAGTAACCCAGAGGATTTTCGGTGGGAAAGGTGTCCAAGTCTGATCTTGCCCCTAGGTATTCCTGCACCATGTAAAACAGACGCTGGCGATGGTTGCTGGAACCGATCATACCTTGGGGCTGCGGACCAAAAAATTGTCTGAACGTATCGGTCAGACGGCCACCTTCTCCACCGCTCCTTCTTTGACTGACCGAAGCCTCAGCAACACGTTGTCCAGAAACAGGAGTTTGTAACCTCCCAGTCTCTGGGAACGCGTTGCACAGACCTTTCTGCAAGGCCTCCCAAAGATGTTTCATCCTCTGCTCCCTCTGCGATGGCAAGATAAGGTCCGCAACCTTACCCTTGTAACGTGGATCAAGGAGGGTTGCCAGCCAGTATTGGTCCTTCTCCTTGATACCACGAATACGAGGATCCTTACGCAGGCTTTGCAGGATCAGGGAGGCCATGCAGCGTAGGTTTGCTGAGGCATTCGGTCCGGAGTCCTCTGGGTCACTAAGGACGACAACGTCCGCAGCCACCTCCTCCCAGCCACGTACAAGTCCATGTGTTTCTTGGGACTGATCCCTTAAAGACTGCTGCTGATGCTGAGTGCCAGGCTCCACCTCCATACTGACACAATCTTCCTCCTCCTCGTCCTCTTCCTGTGTGATCGGCGGGCACGCAGGAACACTGTCTGGATAAAGGGGGCCTTGAGAGCTAAGGAAGTCCTCCTCTTCCTGCCTCTGTTCTGCCTCAAGTGCCCTGTCCATTATTCCACGCAGCGTGTGCTCCAACAGGTGGACAAGGGGGACAGTGTCACTGATGCATGCACTGTCACTGCTCACCATCCTCGTGGCCTCCTCGAATGGTGACAGGACAGTGCATGCATCCCTGATCATGGCCCACTGGCGTGGGGAAAAAAAACCAAGCTCCCCTGACCCTGTCCTGGTGCCATAGTCGCACAGGTACTCATTGATGGCCCTCTGCTGCGTGTGCAGCCGCTGCAGCATGGCCAACGTTGAGTTCCACCTGGTGGGCATGTCACAGATTAGGCAGTTCTTGGGCAGGTTAAACTCCTTTTTGGAGGTCTGTCAGCCGAGCACTGGCATTATATGTGTCATGAGAGGGTTTACCCGTTGGTGGCGCTATCGGCCTCTTGGATCGCAGTACCAGTGTCCACCAGCGGGTGTCTTCCAACACCTGGGACCTGCAGTAAGAGGTCTCTCCTGCTGGTGGCACTGTTGCATCCTTGGGCCGTAGTACCGGTGTCCACAAGCGGGTGCACTCCGGCAGTGTGGAGCAAACAGCACACTCTGCGATCAGCTGTGACATGAGGTCAATTACCACAGCCTTATAAATACCCGGCAAGCCCTCATAGGCTTGCCTTGGTATCTTTCTTCCCTGCGCCTTGAACCTGTATCCTGAACCTGTATCCTGTGAACCTGTATCGGACCCTGAACCTGTTCCTGAGCCTGTATCCTATCCCATCCATTATCTCCCTTTCCCCACCTGCCCTTGTTCAGTTGCTGATCTCCTGTGTATGACCTTGGCTTGGCTAACGTGTATGTCTCTGGTATATCCCTTGTTCCTGCTGATCTGCTGTGTATGACCCTGGCCTGGCTGACATCTGTGAGTCCGGTATTGCCCCTTGCTGTATATATTATCTGTTGTTTGTGGGTTTCTGTTGGTTGGTTGAGCACTATTTATATTTGGGGTGTTTGTTTATTTATATCACTTATCTTTAACCACCTCAATACTAGGCACTTTCGCCCCCTTCCTTCCCAGACCAATTTTCAGCTTTCAGCGCTCTCGCACTTTTAATGACAATTACTCGGTCATGCTACACTGTACCCAAATAAAATTTTTATCATTTTGTTCGCACAAATAGAGCTTTCTTTTGGTGGTATTTATTCACGACTCCATTTTTTTTTTTTTGCGATATAAGCGCAAAAATAGTGGAAATTTGGAAAAAAACCAATATTTTCTTTTTTCTGTTTTAAAAGAAATCCAGTAAAATCGAATTTTGTCATAAATTTAAGCCAAAATGTATTCTGCTACATGTTTTTGATAAAAAAAATCCTGTTAAGTGTATAATAATTGGTTTGTGTGATCACGGACATATGTACGCAAATGATCATGTACATATGTGTGCAGATTACCATTGGGACATGTGATTTTAGTGTGACATATGTGGGGGACAGCTTTTTTTTATTATTTGGGGACATGTGTTTTGGGGACATGTGTGTTTTACATTATGTGGGGACATGTGTGTGTGTTTTACATTATGTGGGGACATGTGTGTGTTTTACATGTATGTATTTACATGTGTGTTGACACTAGGTTGGTGATCAGTGAGTAAAAAGCTGTAAAAAACAGCTCATACTCACTGATCATCAGCCGGCTGCAGCGACCCCCTCTCCTCTCCTCCTCAGCGACAACTTCCGTGTGAGGAGAGGAGAGCTGATCGCCTATCAACCGGCTGTGTTTACATCACATGACGGCTGTGATTGGACACGGCCGTCATGTGATCAGGAGGGCCAATCACAGAGCCCTCCTGCCGATCCGAGATGCGCCGTGTCCGGGGGACACGAGCGCATCGGGATCGCGCCGCTGCGCGGGCACGCGCGCGCGCGCTCCTTCTGAGGGACGTTCCTGAACGTCCACTCAGAAGGAGAGAGCGCCCACCCAGCCGTTTATGTACATTGGCCGGGTGGGAAGTAGTTAATAAACATTCTTATTTCACTTTACATGCATTTTGGTTTCCTCTTTGCAGTCCACACAATCTGGTCACACCGGTTCATGACAATATGACCGGCGGAAATGCACACAGACTTTCCTGGCCTGCCTCAGGACATCCTGTAAGCCCGGGTACCTGCCCAAGAACCGCTGCACAACCAAGTTAAGGACATGAGCCAAACAGGGCACATGGGTCATTTGTCCCTGTCGGAGGGCAGAGAGGAGGTTGGTGCCATTGTCGCAAACCACCATTCCTGCCTTAAGTTGGCGTGGCGTCAACCACCTCTGAACCTGCCCCTGCAAAGCTGACAGAACCTCTGCCCCAGTGTGGCTCCTGTCCACCAAGCACACCAGCTCAAGCACCGCATGGCATCTTTTGGCCTGCGTACTTGCGTAGCCCCTTGAACGACTACGGAGCACCGCTGGTTCCGAGGAAGAGGCCATGGAGGAATAAGAAGAGGAGGGGGTGGAGGAGAGGTGTGTCACAATCATTAGCATTTTGGAGGCGTGGTGGCGGAACAACCTCCAACACTACTGCACCTTGTCCTGCATCCTTCCCAGCTGCCAGCAGAGTCACCCAATGCGCCGTGAAACTTAGATAATGTCTCTGAAAAAAGGGGGAAGGGGGGGGTTTTTGAATACCCAGGAGAACGAAACAGATGGACTTTGTAGGCACCAATCATAAAAATCAATGTAAACTTTTATTTATACACAAATTTAAAAAGAATCACAAAAACGTAAACATTTTTTTTAAAAACGCAGTACATTGCGGAAATTGGTATTAAATGTCACTACATAAATGTATGAGAACGGATCGGGGAATAGCCCCTATACCAGAGGGAGGGATAAACCCCTTCCGTTCCCATTGAATAACCTCAAACTGATATAGCTCGGTATGGCTCTACATGTTTCGCAAATTTGAATGCTTCTTCAGGAGCTTGTTTGGGTTACCTGTAATGGGAAATAGAGAAGGACATACACCAAAAAACAAAAACAAACATACAGTAGCATATTAATATTATTTTTGCATAAAGACTTTTCAAAAGTGCGTCTCAATCAGAACCACTGAGTACCGTGAGGAAGCGATCCCAAAGGCCCAAGATTCAACACGCATATGGTGACCTGTGATAACATGCGGGGACGTGTCTGGTAAAGAGATTTATATCACCAGTAGACTCAAGGGGGGTAGTGAGCTAGAGAATCCCAACTGTCCAAAAAAGGGGGGGGGATAATAATAACCAATGTACATCTGTGGTAAAACCAGAACATTCATATGTAGAGGAGAGCATAAGGCACAGCTAGATGGGGGGTGGGGGTCAGGGAGGGAAAGAAAGAGGGAGAGGCAAGGGGGGGGGGAGGGGAAGGAAAGAGGGGGGGGGGAGGGAGAGAGAAAGGAGAAACCAAAAAGGGGGAATAGACAGAGGAACTGGGATATAGAAAGTAATGTACCAGCCAGAGTAACTGAATCCGTCTTCAGATCAGGTAGAGGTTATGGATAATTGAGAAGCCATGCATTCAGAGACACAGCCTCCAATAACCAAGGTGCATAAGGTAATCCAGAGACTGTAATCTGAAGATGTAGATAATATCTAATTAGCCAATATTGAGACCAGCTCCTTATAGTGTGCCGTTATACCAATAAAACAAATGGCATAAACAGATCCTCATATACATGCTAAGTACAGGTATGCCTATAGGGTTAAATAATTGCACATGAAGGACTGCTCCTACCTTGTAGGGTAAGACAGGTGAGCAGGTCTTGTAAACAGCATCAATCAGCTACTTGCTTGTAAACCTGGCACAAAATAGATCTTGACTGACATGGCTGCAATAGAGCTCTGATCCTATCCCAGCAAGGAGCTATCTAATAAGCTCCCAGAACTGCCATCTATATTAGGGAGTGAGAGAAACATCAGGTTTCATCTAGTTGCACAAACAGAGTACAGCTACAGAGCATTTAGTTTAGATTTGTATAAATCCAGCATACTCTTACCAGACAGCTTGTGTTGTTAAACAGGTAACACCCAGGCATCAGAGCGCCCTGGAGGGTAGTGGCGTGATATAAGGCTGTTGCTGACAGCCTTAAATACACGTCCCAATCAGGTGTGTAAGACAAGCATCACCTGATTCGGCCAAAAGGAGCTGCACACGCTCTCACATCCCATCGCACATGCTCAGTGGTCAGATAGGCCTCTGTCATGGAAAACGATGTGAGGAGGAAGAGCAGTCCTATAGGTAATAGATCTATAAGCTCCCCCTAGTGGTTCCTCCTAGATACAGCGTATAGAGCGCTGTAAAGGCTGGGACCAACAGATGGAAAGTCTGGAGATATCAATGCACACATCATGGAGTGTGCATTGTAAATCCAGGGGGAGAGGAGTAGATCTACACCAAACGCCGCAGACACCATCCCCCAAAAGAGCAAGGGGAGGGCAGAATGCGGCTTACCGGCCGCACATGTAATCCAGACACCAGCAAGTTTATAGGGACCGGGGTCAGCTTACCTCAGTACTTGTAACTGGCCTGAGACGCAAGGCCAGTATACATGATTAAAATGTTCGTTACCATGAAGGGAATTACTCCATTCATGGTGGTACAACTTACAAATGCATACTAATAGTTAATGCTGATAGAAGAATTACAATACGCATATACATTTTGCAAATAACAGTGTGATTACAAGTTTGCGATTTCCTGCGATTAAACAATATTTAAACTCGGTAAAACCACTAATATCCATACACAACACTAGCAAGGAGTATAATAGACTGTGTTTAGCTGCAGAAGTGCCCGTGATGGGCGGAGCAGTGGACAGGGGGATCTCCTGTCCTGAAGAGGGAGGGGCCAGTGGATTGATAGTGCAAATTTCTAGGGACTATAGACTATGGTAAACTACGTGTTACCTAATTGCTATGAATCATTCGGCCTTAGTTGGTTGTCATATAGGTCAACCTTAAATTTTTATCCAAGAAAGGATTTATAGGATTGTACTTCGTTAATGCCTGGCCACCGTGTGGCATTCAGGCGTTCAATCCACTTGGCCTCTTGTTGGAGTATCCTCCTGTCCCAGTCACCCCCCCTTGGGTCTTGAGGAATTACTGCTAGGACAATAAAAGTCGCAACAGAGGTGTCAAATCTGTGGCATAGATTGAGATGTCTACTAATGGGACTAAGCATTTTCCCATTTGTTGAGTAATATACGTGGTCACGTATCCTTTGCCACAAGTGGCGGATGGTCTTACCCACATAGAATATCCCACATCTACACGTCATCAAGTATATTACACCTTGGGTGTTACAGTCTGCCCGAAAACGTGGACAGAATGTCTCACCATTGGGCAATTGGAATTTGTGACCTGTGGATACCCAGGGGCAAAAAGAGCAGTGTCCACAAGTGTATATACCCATTCTATTGGTCGTTTGAGCCTGTGAGGATGCAAAATGGCTCCTAGTCAGCTTATCACGCAAGGATGGTGCTTTTTTAAAAACGATCTCAGGGTGGTCACTGACATATTTCTTTAGGATGGGGTCCTCAGATAAAATATGCCAGTGTTGCTGTAGTATATTGCGTAATTGGTACTGTTGGTGCGAGTATTGTGTGATGAATTTCGTCGTTGAATGTTCCTCCCCCCTGGGTTCCTTGGAGAAAAGGAGTGCATTTCTAGATTGGTCACAGGCTTTATTGAAGGCTTTGCGGAGTAGGGACTTGGAGTATCCCCGTTTAAGGAGACGTTCCCTCAGTAAGTCCGCATGGTGTTTGAAATCATTATCAGTAGTACAATTCCTCCTAAGGCGGATGTACTGTGCATAGGGGATACTTCGTACCAGGGTGGACGGATGGGCGCTAGAGGCATGAAGTATCGTATTCCCTGCCGTCTCTTTGCGGTAAAGTGTAGTAGCCAGACATAGATTGGCGTCCTTGTAGATCGTTAGATCTAAAAACGAAATTTTGTGTAAATCGCTATTGTAAGTGAACTTTAAATTAAACGTATTGCTATTTAGATGATCTACAAAAGAAGCCAGTGTTTGTTGGGACCCGGTCCATATGATGAAAATGTCATCGATGTATCTTAGCCATACCAACACCTCATTGGTGTGGCTGCTAAGTTGCTCGTTTGAGAAGACATAACGTTCCCACCCCCCCAGGTACAGATTGGCGTAGGCGGGGGCACAACATGTGCCCATAGCCACGCCCTGTACCTGGAGGTAGTGGGAACCATTAAATAGAAAGCAATTGTGTGTCAGTATAAAGAGAAGTAGTCTCAACACGAAGTCATTAAAGGGCCATAAATGATGGTCTTCCTCCATGAGGAACGAGCGGACCATCCCGACACCCTGCTCGTGAGGGATGCTCGAGTACAAAGCCTCCACATCCAAAGTCACGAGCAGGGCATCGGGAGGGACCGTCACCCCTTCAATCTGTTTAAGGAGGTCTAGGGTGTCCCGCACATATGAAGGTAGTCGCCGGACATGGGGAGTCAGAAAGAAATCAACAAACCTGCTTGCATTTTCTGTCAATGAGCCTATTGCCGACACTATGGGGCGACCAGGGGGGGCTTTCAGGTTCTTATGGACCTTTGGTAGCGCATAGAATGTAGCCATGCGAGGAAATTTGTTATCCAGAAAGTTGTAGGTGTCCTGGTCTATCAAACCCATATAATATGCCTCCCCTATAAGAGATTTATATTCGTTAGCAAACCGGTGACTGACACTCGCAGAAATTCTGCGATACCATGTTTTATTGTTTAAAATATTGAGGCACATTTTGATATATTGTTGTTCCGTCATCAATACAATATTGCCCCCTTTGTCTGATTGTTTAATAATCAGGTCAGGGCAGTTACGTAGTTTTTCTAGGGATTGTAGTTGGTCAGATCGTAGATTTTTTGGTAATGGATCTAGTGTCAGTCGCCTAAGGTCACTTGTGGCGGCTATAAGGAATGCCCAGATGTGTGGATTGCTCGTAAGGTCTGGAAATTTTTTAGACTTAGGTTTAAATTTTTTGGGTTTTGGTACCGGTAGAGTAGTCGTATCAGTCGGGGTTGTTAGGGACCCGGACCTCTCATTCTCCTCCAATAGGAGGATGAGATCTCTGAAGGCCCTGAATTCCTCCATAGTGAAGTGTTTAATGCTTTCAGACAGTTCCTTGTCTTTTTTGGAACGTATGTATTGATCATCAAAGAGATATTTGTAAGTTAGTCTTCTACAAAAGAGATATAAATCTTTAATGGTATCATATTTGTCCATTTGTGGAGTAGGGCAAAAACTTAGACCGAATCTTAAAAGATCAAAATCCGCTTGAGAAAAGGAATAAGGAGTAAGGTTAATGATATCCAATTCTACGTGGGAGGGGGTGGGTTCAGGGGTGAGGGAAAATTTGAAGAAGGTGATGCTACAGAGGTAACATGAGCATCCAACGTACTTTGTTTGGTGGGGAACATTGCTGGTATTGTGGTGTTCGGTTGGTGTAATACCGTGTTGGTAGTGCCACGTGTCATCGTATTAGGGCCACTAGGGCCAATATTAGGGACAGGATTAGCATTAAATCCTGTTGGGTTTTGTAAAATTGTAAGTGCTTGTGTGGCTAAATGGCCTAAGTGTGTGATGGAGTGAGTACCTTCCGTGGTCCCTGTATTGGGGCCCGAAGGTGGGCATTGGGGTTGTGTTTTGGCCATTTGTGAATGTTGTTTAGTGATTTCATCAGGTCGTTTTTTGGGGTGTGGGGTGCGAGGTTGGTTCCCTCCCAGACTTCTTTTTCGTGGGCCAGAGTGGGAGTTGGTACGTGTATTGGTGGATTGTGAGGGGGTCGTGTAGAAGAGGAGGCAAAAGATGAATCCGATTCAGTGTCCTCCTCCCTGGAAGAGTAGCTTGGGTCATTATGGCTATTTTTAGTGCCCTGTCTCATTCTTTTGTTCTGTGGCATCAAATGCCACCGATAAGCATAGCCTTCCACGAAGGCCGTCTTGTCCCTAAACATTTTGGTTTGTTTCTTTGACATGATGTCCTTATTAAGTCTATTCAAATATTCCTTCATTTCCTGCCATTTTTTATCAAACTGAGCATGGCCTTTTACCGCATCTTGTTGTGTCTGTAGGGAGATGAGTTCCTGGTCTAGCGCCGCTAGATCTGTCCTGTACTGGGCTACTAACAGTCTAATCAGTTCAATGCTACATTTTGTAAGTTCTTGTTCCCATAACCGTTTTAGTTCCGGAGTAACATTCTTAAAAGAAGGGAATAGTTGTATCCTGAGTCCAGTTGGGCAGATGTTATCTAATATGTACTGTTGAAAAAATTCAATATGCCAGTATAGATTCGACTTCTTTTTAAGAAGTCTTCTGGCCTTGGCAAGGTATTGGTTGAGCGCTAGATCATCTCTAGTAGAAGTGTTACAATTGTTATGTAGTTCACTCATGTAGCCAGACCAGGCCTCCCCTACAAAGTCCATTGTCGTTCTCTTAGGCAGGAGCTAGTCTGAAATGCAGGTATCTCAAAGGGGGAACACTATAGATAAGAGAGGTACGAATTAATTGCTGCAGGAAGCTCAGGTATCACACTGTAATATTAAGCAAGTAGTGCCGGGGTGTATACTTCGCTCAGACACTGAGCGGTAAGAAAGGGGAGGGGGGAAAAAAAAACAAAACAAGTTTGTTTTAAAAAGATAATAAACCATCACACAATAAGCGGGTGCTACCACCCTATCGATACTGAAAGATTGGAGGGTTATTAGATCTCATCACAGGATGGACTGTGGAGGTCTCATATGTAGAGCAGTGCCAACGTCCTATTTTAAGTCTTAGAAAAAAGGGGGAAGGGGGGGGTTTTTGAATACCCAGGAGAACGAAACAGATGGACTTTGTAGGCACCAATCATAAAAATCAATGTAAACTTTTATTCATACACAAATTTAAAAAGAATCACAAAAACGTAAACATTTTTTTAAAAAACGCAGTACATTGCGGAAATTGGTATTAAATGTCACTACATAAATGTATGAGAACGGATCGGGGAATAGCCCCTATACCAGAAGGAGGGATAAACCCCTTCCGTTCCCATTGAATAACCTCAAACTGATATAGCTCGGTATGGCTCTACATGTTTCGCAAATTTGAATGCTTCTTCAGGAGCTTGTTTGGGTTACCTGTAATGGGAAATAGAGAAGGACATACACCAAAAAACAAAAACAAACATACAGTAGCATATTAATATTATTTTTGCATAAAGACTTTTCAAAAGTGCGTCTCAATCAGAACCACCGAGTACCGTGAGGAAGCGATCCCAGAGGCCCAAGATTCAACACGCATATGGTGACCTGTGATAACATGCGGGGACGTGTCTGGTAAAGAGATTTATATCACCAGTAGACTCAAGGGGGGTAGTGAGCTAGAGAATCCCAACTGTCCAAAAAAGGGGGGGGGTAATAATAACCAATGTACATCTGTGGTAAAACCAGAACATTCATATGTAGAGGAGAGCATAAGGCACAGCTAGATGGGGGGTGGGGGTCAGGGAGGGAAAGAAAGAGGGAGAGGCAAAGGGGGGGGGGAGGGGAAGGAAAGAGGGGGGGGGGGAGAGAGAAAGGAGAAACCAAAAAGGGGGAATAGACAGAGGAACTGGGATATAGAAAGTAATGTACCAGCCAGAGTAACTGAATCCGTCTTCAGATCAGGTAGAGGTTATGGATAATTGAGAAGCCATGCATTCAGAGACACAGCCTCCAATAACCAAGGTGCATAAGGTAATCCAGAGACTGTAATCTGAAGATGTAGATAATATCTAATTAGCCAATATTGAGACCAGCTCCTTATAGTGTGCCGTTATACCAATAAAACAAATGGCATAAACAGATCCTCATATACATGCTAAGTACAGGTATGCCTATAGGGTTAAATAATTGCACATGAAGGACTGCTCCTACCTTGTAGGGTAAGACAGGTGAGCAGGTCTTGTAAACAGCATCAATCAGCTACTTGCTTGTAAACCTGGCACAAAATAGATCTTGACTGACATGGCTGCAATAGAGCTCTGATCCTATCCCAGCAAGGAGCTATCTAATAAGCTCCCAGAACTGCCATCTATATTAGGGAGTGAGAGAAACATCAGGTTTCATCTAGTTGCACAAACAGAGTACAGCTACAGAGCATTTAGTTTAGATTTGTATAAATCCAGCATACTCTTACCAGACAGCTTGTGTTGTTAAACAGGTAACACCCAGGCATCAGAGCGCCCTGGAGGGTAGTGGCGTGGTATAAGGCTGTTGCTGACAGCCTTAAATACACGTCCCAATCAGGTGTGTAAGACAAGCATCACCTGATTCGGCCAAAAGGAGCTGCACACGCTCTCACATCCCATCGCACATGCTCAGTGGTCAGATAGGCCTCTGTCATGGAAAACGATGTGAGGAGGAAGAGCAGTCCTATAGGTAATAGATCTATAAGCTCCCCCTGGTGGTTCCTCCTAGATACATTTATGTAGTGACATTTAATACCAATTTCCGCAATGTACTGCGTTTTTTTAAAAAATGTTTACGTTTTTGTGATTCTTTTTAAATTTGTGTATAAATAAAAGTTTACATTGATTTTTATGATTGGTGCCTACAAAGTCCATCTGTTTCGTTCTCCTGGGTATTCAAACCCCCCCCCCTTCCCCCTTTTTTCTAAGACTTAAAATAGGACGTTGGCACTGCTCTACATATGAGACCTCCACAGTCCATCCTGTGATGAGATCTAATAACCCTCCAATCTTTTAGATAATGTCTCTGTCCATGCCTGCTGGACCATGAGTCAGCGGTAATATGCACCTTACCGCTGACCGCCCTGTCCAGCGAGGCATGGACATTGCCTTCCACATGCCGGTAGAGAGCCGGAATCGCCTTCCGTGAGAAAAAGTGGCGTTTGGGTACCTGCCACTGAGGAACCGCACATTCCACAAACTCACGGAAGGGGGCAGAGTCTACCAACTGAAAAGGCAGCAGTTGAAGTGCTAGCAATTTTGCCAAGCTAGCATTCAACCGCAGGGCATGTGGATGGCTGGGAGCAAACTTTTTTCGGCGGTGCAGCAGCTGGGGCAGGGAAATTTGCCTGGTACAATCTGACGTCGGTGTACCAAAAGCAGATTGCCCACAAGTACTTGGCTGTGACACACCTAATTCTACACCTTCATTACTCTCAGTGCAGGTCTCAGAGAGGACTGGAGGTCTAGTGGGGTTGGAAATCTCAGCTGATGAGGAGCAAGGAGAGGTCCTCTTTGTTCTTTGGTGTGGGTCTTTTAGATACGCTTGCCAACGAACTGCATGGCAGGTCAACATATGTCTGGTCAAGCATGTGGTACCCAAGCGGGAGATGTTTTGGCCACGTGAGATACGCTTGAGACATATGTTGCAAATAGCAGCGGTGCGATCTGATGCACTCGTCTCAAAAAAGGCCCACACCAAAGAACTTTTTGAATAACGCGCAGAGACTGCAGCGCCCTGCACATGTGGAGCTTTGGGGTGTGATGCAGTCAATGTGCTGCCCTTAGGCTGGCCCCTGGAGGGCATCCTGCCTCGTTGGTGATGTGCCGCCTCCTCCTCCTCCTCCTCCTCCTCCTCTCTCCTATCAGGCACCCACGTTGAGTCAGTGACCTCATCATCCCCTCCCTCCTCATCACTGGAGCAAACCTGGCAGTATGCTGCAGCAGGGGGAGCATGACTGCTAGATTGCTGTCCTTCTTGGACACCCCCTCTGTCCGTGCTCATGTTACTGCCTTCATCAAGCTCAGTATCATCATCAGAGCCTTCCAAACGCTGGGCATCCTCCTGGAGCATGTACCCAACACTGTGGTCAAACAGTTCGAGGGACTCCTCAGGAGGACATGGTGGAGCTAGGGAAGGAGTCACTGATGACATTGAGCCGAGGGAAGAGGCCGCTGCTTTGCCAGACAAAGCACCCTGGGCATGGGTGAGAGAGGATGAGGAGGATGAGGACGGCTTGGTCATCCACTCGACCAAGTCTTCCGCATGTTGCGGCTCAACACAGCCAGCTGCCGAAAAAAAGGCCAAGCGTGTCCCATGGCCACGTGCTGATGAGGATGCACCGTCTCCACGACCAGCACTAGACACAGAGCCTGCTTGCCCTCTCTTATTGGCTTGTGACTGTCTGCCTCTCCTTCTTGGCCTTCCAGACATACTAATGGCCTGTAGCTGCACTAAGCTGGGATATATATATATATATATATATATATATATATATATATATATATATATATATACTGATACTGCAGCTAGCAAAATCAACTGCTTGCCTGTAGTATGAGAACACCACCAACCTTCTACAGGTAGCTTTAGCTGAACACTGTGAGCAGGACGCACTGCACTAACTGTAAATAGTCTAGCTGCCTGACCGTGGTACTAATAGGATCAAAAGAACACCAGTAATTTTCTTCAGGTAGCTTTATATACTGTAACAAGACAAGCCTGCCTGTCAGTAGGAAGATAACAGGAACGGATCTAGCTGAACACTGTGAGCAGGACGCACTGTACTAAATGTAAATAGTCTAGCTGCCTGACCGTGGTACTAATAGGATCAAAAGAACACCAGTAATTTTCTTTAGGTAGCTGTTAATACTGTAACCAGACAAGCCTGCCTGTCAGTAGGAAGATAACAGGAACGGATCTAGCTGAACACTGTGAGCAGGACGCACTGCACTAAATGTAAATAGTCTAGAAGATAACAGGAACGGATCTAGCTAAACTGAATACAGTGTATATATATATATATATATATATATATATATATATATATATATATATATATATATATATATATATATATATATATGCAACACCTGGGATGCATATATATACACAATACACTGTAAGTGCAGCTAACTGACTGACTGTTCTGCCTAATCTATCTATCTGTCTCTCTCTCTGTCTATCTCTTTCAACGCCGGAACACACACTACACAGGGCCGCCGTGCAGGCAGCCTTATATAGTGTGGGGCGTGTACTAAATCCCCTGAGCCATAACATGGGTTCGACTCGAACACGAAGCTCATCCCTAGACACCAACAACAAACAATCTCCTGGAGATTAAATAATAAAAGATATCAATGGTGTTGGGGTAACTTGACACACAAAACACACACAAAAATATTCTGGAGTAAAAATAAAAATAACATTGAACAAAGATCTTGGAAAAAATCCAAACATTAAAGAAAAAAAAAGGCTGAAAATCCATAAAAAAAAACAAACAAAAAAAAACAAAAACTGTCAGATGTGACAACTAATAACAATATATTGAGGGAATCCCAATAAAAAAAACACAAAGAAAAGTTTGTGAGAAGTGTGTGTGAATATGAGCAGCAAAACGACTTCATTCTTGTCACATTATAAAGAATGAGAGTGCTCTGTATTAAACCATTTTTCACATTGCAGCGTGACGAAAGTGTTGTAACCATTGCGAACGCTAAGTTTACCAGAACGAGCTGTCCCGTGTCGGAATTTCTTCTGAGCATGCGTGGCACTTTGTGCGTCGGAACAGGCCACACACGATCGGAATTTCCGACAACGGATTTTGTTGTCGGAAAATTTTATCTCCTGCTGTCCAACTTTGTGTGTCGGAAAATCCGATGGAAAATGTCCGATGGCGCCCACACACGGTCGGAATTTCCGACAACACGCTCCGATCGGACATTGTCCATCGGAAAATCCGACCGTGTGTACGGGGCATTAGAAATCCTGAAGGCGGTGATTGGTTTTCGGGGCCCCGTACGCGGCTAGGCTCCCAGAAAGTCCCACACATGTGGTATCCCCATACTCAGGAGAAGCAGCTGAATGTATTTTGGGGTGCAATTCCACATAGGCCCATGGCCTGTGTGAGCAATATATCATTTAGTGACAACTTTTTGTAAATATTTTTTTTTCTTTTTTTGTCATTATTCAATCCCTTGGGACAAAAAAAATAAATATTCAATGGGTTCAACATGCCTCTCAGCAATTTCCTTGGGGTGTCTACTTTCCAAAATGGGGTCATTTGGGGGGGTTTTGTACTGCCCTGCCATTTTAGCACCTCAAGAAATGACATAGGCAGTCATAAACTAAAAGCTTTGTAAATTCCAGAAAATGTACCCTAGTTTGTAGACGCTATAACTTTTGCGCAAACCAATAAATATACGCTTATTGACATTTTTTTTACCAAAGACATGTGGCCGAATACATTTTGGCCTAAATGTATGACTAAAATTGAGTTTATTGGATTTTTTTAATAACAAAAAGTAGAAAATATCATTTTTCAAAATTTTCGGTCTTTTTCCGTTTATAGCGCAAAAAATAAAAACCGCAGAGGTGATCAAATACCATCAAAAGAAAGCTCTATTTGTGGGAAGAAAAGGACGCAAATTTCGTTTGGGTACAGCATTGCATGACCGCGCAATTAGCAGTTAAAGCGACGCAGTGCCAAATTGGAAAAAGACCTCTGGTCCTTAGGCAGCATAATGGTCCGGGGCTCAAGTGGTTAAAAATGTCATTTTGTGCAGGGACTGTTCTAAGCACGGGAAACACGCGCCACTTTACAGGCATACTATAGACACCCCCAGGAACGATAATCAAAGGAATATTTCACGTTTATTTTTTCACTTTAAACATCATTAAAATCACTGCTCCGGAAAAATTGACCTTTTAAAACTTTCTTTTGCATTGATACATGTCCCCTGGGGCAGGACCCGGGTCCCCAAACCTTTTTTAGGACAGTAACTTGCATATTAGCCTTTAAAATTCGCACTTGTGATTTCTCATGTTCGAGTCCCATAGACTTTAAGGCCCTTCAGGTCTGGTATGGATATTAAGGGGAACCCCGGCCAAAATTAAAAAAAAAAAATGACATGGGGTTTCCCCTAAATTCCATACCAGACCCTTCAGGTCTGGTATGGATTTTAAGGGGAACCCCGCGGCAAAAAAAATGGCATGGGGTCCCCCCAAAAATCCATACCAGACCCTTATCCGAGCACGCAACCTGGCAGGCCGCAGGAAAAGAGGGGGGGACGAGAGTGCGGAACCCCCCCTCCTGAACCGTACCAGGCGACATGCCCTCAACATTGGGAGGGTGCTTTGGGGTAGCCCCCCCAACACCTTGTCCCCATGTTGATGAGGACAAGGGCCTCATCCCCACAACCCTAGCCGGTGGTTGTGGGGGTCTGCAGGCGGGGGGCTTATCGGAATCTGGAAGCCCCCTTTAACAAGGGGACCCCCAGATCCCGGCCCCCCCCTTGTGTGAAATGGTAAGGGGGTACTTACCCCTACCATTTCACTAAAAAACTGACAAAAATGTTAAAAATGACAAGAGACAGTTTTTGACAAATCCTTTATTTAAATGCTTCTTCTTTCTTCTATCTTCCTTCATGTTCTTCTTCTGGTTCATCTGGCTCTTCTGGTTCTTCCTCCGGCGTTCTCGTCCAGCATCTCCTCCGCGGCGTCTTCTATCTTCTTCTCCTCAGGCCGCTCCGCACCCATGGCATGGGGGGAGGCTCCCGCTCTTCTCTTCATCTTCTCCATCTTCTCTTCTTCTTTTCTTCTCTTCTTCATTTTCTTCTCCGGGCTGCTCTGCACCCATGCTGGCATGGAGGGAGGCTCCCGCTGTGTGACGGCGTCTCCTCGTCTGACGGTTCTTAAATAACAGGGGCGGGGCCACCCGGTGACCCCGCCCCCCTCTGGCGCACGGTGACTTGACGGGACTTCCCTGTGACGTCACGGGGAATGCCACAGGGAAGTCCCGTCATGTCCTGTGCGTCAGAGGGAGGCGGGGTCACCGGGTGGCCCCGCCCCCCGTTATTTAAGAACCGTCAGAGGAGGAGACGCCGTCACACAGCCGGAGCCTCCCTCCATGCCAGCATGGGTGCGGAGCGGCCCGGAGAAGAAAATGAAGAAGAGAAGAAGGAAGAAGAGAAGATGAAGAGAAGAGCGGGAGCCTCCCCCCATGCCATGGGTGCGGAGCGGCCCGAGGAGAAGAAGATAGAAGACGCCGTGGAGGAGATGCTGGACGAGAACGCCGGAGGAAGAAGAAGAAGATGAAGGAAGATAGAAGAAAGAAGAAGCATTTAAATAAAGGAATTGTCAAAAACTGCCTCTTGTCATTTTTAACATTTTTGACAGTTTTTTAGTGAAATGGTAGGGGTAAGTACCCCCTTACCATTTCACACAGGGGGGGGCCAGGATCTGGGGGTCCCCTTGTTAAAGGGGGCTTCCAGATTCCAATAAGCCCCCCGCCCGCAGACCCCCACAACCACCGGCCAGGGTTGTGGGGATGAGGCCCTTGTCCTCATCAACATGGAGACAAGGTGTTTTGGGGGGCTACCCCAAAGCACCCTCCCAATGTTGAGGGCATGTGGCCTGGTACGGTTCAGGAGGGGGGGCGCACTCTCGTCCCTCCCTCTTTTCCTGCGGCCTGCCAGGTTGCGTGCTCGGATAAGGGTCTGGTATGGATTTTTGGGGGGACCCCATGCCGTTTTTTTTTTTTGGCGCGGGGTTCCCCTTAAAATCCATACCAGACCTGAAGGGTCTGGTATGAAATTTAGGGGTTACCCCACGTCATTTTTTTAAAAAATTTTGGCCGGGGTTCCCCTTAATATCCATACCAGACCTGAAGGGCCTGGTATGGAATTTAGGGGGACTCCCACGTCTTTTTTTTTTTAAATTTTGGTTCGGGGTTCCCCTGTGGGGAATTCCCATGCCGTTTTTAGCAATGAATTTCTATGTGTATTGTCGGCAATGCAATAGCCGCGAGTAGTTTTAAATGGGTTTTTTCCTTCGAAATGTCATTTTGCTGTCAGACTGCACGGGAAACATGCGCCCCTTTACAGGCATACTATAGACACCCCCAGCTATGAAATTTAAAGGGATATTACACTTTTATTGTTTGACTTTAAGCATTATTAAAATCACTGCTCCTGAAAAAATGGCCGTTTTTAAAACTTTTTGTTTGCATTGATCCATGTCCCCTGGGGCAGGACCCAGGTCCCCAAACACTTTTTATGACAATAACTTGCATATAAGCCTTTAAAATTAGCACTTTTGATTATTCATGTTCGTGTCCCATAGACTTTAACGGTGTTCGCGTGTTCAAACGAACTTTTTTCCTGTTCGCATGTTCTGGTGCGAACCGAACAGGGGGGTGTTCGGCTCATCCCTATTTGCAACTATCCGTTTGGCTCACTCCCTGGTCAATCAGGGTTATATATTGTTTAGGGAGGTGCAGCCTTTGATCAAGATCTGTACTGAGCTGGCCCTGCCCTGTATTCCAGTAGGCCATGAGGATTTCACTCCTCCTTTGAATGTGAATAGGTTGTATCCCTAGTGTGGCTTTTTGAAGAGGATTCCCCCAATATTTGTGAGCACTACTCAGCCTGTTCCCCACAGGTGATTGCTAAGTGCATTGTGTCTGCTCAGTCTTTTGTTAGACAGGGAGATTTAAAACTACAGTTTGTACAACCTCTACTTTTCGGCATGGTCTGACATGGTGCAATCAGCCCCAGCCAAACAAACCACCTCTGCCATCAGACACCAGCCTACCCAAATGTATGTTTCCCCATCACCTGTGTCAACCTCAGTTGCAGCCCAGTATACGCTGCTCCCAACCAAATACTTATACCCGGTCTCTGCTCCCTGTACCTATCCTGCATTCAACCCACCAGCTTCTTCTCAGCTACCTACAAACCCACAAGATCTTCCCCCAGCTACTGTTACCTCTTCTCTGCCATATCCCAATCCTCCTTTTTAGTCTGCTGCACCCCTTAACTACAGTCACCTACATGGCTTCAGTGGCTAAGCCAAAGAAAAAAATAAAGTTTTTTCCCAACCAAAAGTACAGATCTTGATCAAAGGCTGCACCTCCAAAAACAATATATAACCCTGATTGACCAGGGAGTGAGCCAAACGGATAGTTGCAAACAACTGGTCACTAGGCCATCCTTTCAAAGCCTGGCGGCAATAATCACCACTTTCAGATGCCAGCAGAGAAAAATAAATGATCCTGCCATTAACCCAACCTGCCTCCACACCCACCAATCTGTCCCAGCTTGAAGTTCCGGTGCCAGTGTTCCAGCCTAAGGTTCCAGTGTTCCAGCCTGAAGAGCCAGAGTCAGTGTTCCAGCCTGAAGTCCCGGTGCCCGTTTCCTGGTCTGAGGTTGCGATGCCCGTTTCACGATCTGAGGTTGCGATGCCCGTTTCCCGGTCTGAGGGTGTGTTGCCCATTTCCTGCCCTGCGGAGCCTGCTGCCCAACCTGATGAGCCTTTGTCTGCTGCCCAGCCTGATGAGCCTTTGTCTGCTGCCCAGTCTGATGAGCCACTGTCTGCTGCTCAGCCTGAAGTGCCACTGTCTGCTGCTCAGCCTAAAGTGCCACTGTCTGCTGCTCAGCCTAAAGTGCCACTGTCTGCTGCTCAGCCTAAAGTGCCACTGTCTGCTGCTCAGCCTAAAGTGCCACTGTCTGCTGCTCAGCCACAAGTGCCACTGTCTGCTGCTCAGCCACAAGTGCCACTGTCTGCTGCTCAGCCACAAGTGCCACTGTCTGCTGCTCAGCCACAAGTGCCACTGTCTGCTGCTCAGCCACAAGTGCCACTGTCTGCTGCTCAGCCACAAGTGCCACTGTCTGCTGCTCAGCCACAAGTGCCACTGTCTGCTGCTCAGCCACAAGTGCCACTGTCTGCTGCTCAGCCACAAGTGCCACTGTCTGCTGCTCAGCCACAAGTGCCACTATCTGCTGCTCAGCCACAAGTGCCACTATCTGCTGCTCAGCCACAAGTGCCACTGTCTGCTGCTCAGCCTGAAGTGCCACTGTCTGCTGCTCAGCCTGAAGTGCCACTGTCTGCTGCTCAGCCTGAAGTGCCACTGTCTGCTGCTCAGCCTGAAGTGCCACTGTCTGCTGCTCAGCCTGAAGTGCCACTGTCTGCTGCTCAGCCTGAAGTGCCACTGTCTGCTGCTCAGCCTGAAGTGCCACTGTCTGCTGCTCAGCCTGAAGTGCCACTGTCTGCTGCTCAGCCTGAAGTGCCACTGTCTGCTGCTCAGCCTGAAGTGCCACTGTCTGCTGCTCAGCCTGAAGTGCCACTGTCTGCTGCTCAGCCTGAAGTGCCACTGTCTGCTGCTCAGCCTGAAGTGCCACTGTCTGCTGCTCAGCCTGAAGTGCCACTGTCTGCTGCTCAGCCTGAAGTGCCACTGTCTGCTGCTCAGCCTGAAGTGCCACTGTCTGCTGCTCAGCCTGAAGTGCCACTGTCTGCTGCTGAGCCTGAAGTGCCCGTGCCTGCTGCCCAGCTTGCAGTGCCCGTGCCTGCTGCCCAGCTTGCAGTGCCCATGCCTGCTGCCCAGCTTGCAGTGCCCGTGCCTGCTGCCCAGCTTGAAGTGTCCATGCCTGCTGCCCAGCTTGAAGTGCCTGCTGCCCAGCTTGATGTGTCCATGCCTGCTGCCCAGCTTGATGGGCCCATACATGCTGCCCAGCTTGATGTGCCCGTACCTGCTGCCCAGCTTGATGTGCCTGTACCTGCTGCCCCGCTTGATGTGCCCATGCTTGCTGCCCCACTCGTTGTGCCTGCCGCCCAGTTTGTTGTGCCTGTTGCCCAGTTCGATGTGCCTGCCACCCAGTTTGATGTGCCCGTTACTCAGCTTGAGGTTCCTGTGCCTGCTACCCAGCTTGACGTACTTATTGCCCAACCTGATGTGACTTTGCCCGCTGCCCAACTTGACGCCATGGACTTTCCCCAGCAATGGTTAGTTGGAGCATCCGAAGGTCGCTCCTTCGAGGGGGGTACTGTCAGGAAAGGTTTCTTCCGCTGGTGATATCTATCATTTGGCGTGCAGTGCTGAGGTCCACCAGCAGGTGTCTCCTGGCAGTTTGGAACTGTCAGGAGAGCCTTTCCCTGCTGGTATTATGGGATCTTTGGGCCGCAGTACTGGCATCCACCAGCCGGTGGTTCCTGGCAGTGTGGGGCCGACATTACCTCTTGCAATCAGGCATCACCTGAGTCTGATTGAGATGTGTATAAATACCCGGCAAGTGCACACACACCTTGCCCTGGTAAAGTCCTTGTGCCCTGACCTGCAGCCTGTTTATATCTGTTATCCTGATCCTGAACCTGTTTGTATCTGTTCCTGTAACCCTGGATCCTTGCCCTGCAGCCTGATTCCTTCCATCTTGTTCCCTATCTGTTTACTCCTGGCCCCCATCTGCTGATCTCCTGTTTATGACCCTGGCCTGGCTTGACTACGATTCTGGTACTCTTTTGCTACATATGCTGGTTGGTTTATTATCACTGTTTGGTTGTTCAGTTTGTTCACATTTATATGCATTTACTTTAATAAACTTACTTACTTTCACCTATTTATGTCTGGTTCACTCGCAGTCACACAGTTCTGGTCACATCTGGTTTATGACAGTTCCTTTCTAAAGCTGGAATACTTCACTTTTTTGTACAAGTTTCACACATGGAGACACCCCTATAGTATCCACTGGAGCACCTGTGTGGGATACCCTAAAAAGTTTGTTCTGGTGTCCCACACTAGTGCTCCTGCGTCCAGATGTGTAAACAGCTGCTGAGTGTCCTCTCCTTACACTGAATCAATTTTCCATTTCATTCTAGTTACAAACTCATCTAGACAACAAACTTCTTTTAATACAAATAGGCCGGAACAAATGTAGTTAACCTGCATCTGCCCAAAACATCTTATAAGTGGGCGAACGAACGATGTTTCCTACGACCGATTACTGTACAACAGTAAAAAGCACATGGAGCAGCATACAAGTAATAATAATAATAATAATAATAACACACGACAAATACTTACTTTTTCTTTTTTTTTTTTTTAATTTCTTTTTATTGAAAAATTTTGATATACAAATTCTGAGAATCTGCCAACATAGCAATATTCCCAGTACATCCTTTGGCCTTGCAAGGCCCATATAACAACCCCAATAACTCCCCCCCCCCCCCCCCCTTGTCACAGCTCACAAAGCTTATCATGCATCCTAACATCCTTCAATATTTCTTAACCCACGGTTTTGGTGATTATGTAAACAGGGATTATAGAAACAACACACTGTATTTCTTACGTCATATTACTACCAAACTGTATCTGCCAAATTGTCTAACTATACCCACATGACCTTCACAATGCCTATTCCTTGTTCTTACTGACTAGAGTGTCCTTTTTGTTAACCCACTGTGGCGTTTTAATCATACCATATTTTCCATATTTTATCGAATTTTTTGATACATCCCCTTGCTTCGTATGTATATTTATAGTGTGGTAGCATTGAATTCACCAGGTTTTTCCAAAAGTATATGTCAGGAGCTTGAGCATTTTTCCATTTAAGCAGAATGGCTTTTTTCCCATAAAACAATAAGATAGTAAGCAGCGTTCTCATGGCTCGTTTCGGAACCACCTCTTCAACCAGTCCCAACAGACACACCCTAATAGTCAATGGTATAGGTACCAATAGAAGATCTGATATGCATGTTACAATCTCTTTCCAGAAACTTTGTATATGTGTACATTGCCAAAAAATAAGTTCTGCACCGGCCGGGGATGCAGAGCATCTCCAGCATTCAGCCGATGCACCACCATAGATAAGTACTTACTTTTTCAAAGCAGTTTTCTGATCCTTCTGTACTGATCGTGCTCCCTCAATTTCAGGTCTGACCAGCATTTCCTCAATTGATCCTTGGATCGTTGTACCCCAAAATTCCTGTGCAGACTCTTCACAACTTTAGTCACGATCTTGGCCTTTCTCACATTTGGGTTTAGGTAAGGCCAATGCTTCCCATCATAGTCATCATCTTCAAGATGTCCACCATCTCCACCAAGGACATATTTGAGGCCTTAATCTCCTCTGGAATAGGGACGTTTGTGGCTCTGGGCTTTTGTCGTTGCTGCTCTCCTCTGCATGCACCTGCTGTGTCTTCGCCATGTTCTCTACCCACTGTGCAGAAAGAGAAGGGGCGGGGGAAATACTAGAAAGAACGTCAGGGGCGGGCGGAGTTTCACGCATGTGCAGTGTATATAAAGCATAACACGCGTGCGTCGTACGTACGATCTGTGAGCGGAGGACAGAGTAGCAGAAGCGACGATCATTATAACGAAGGTACAATTTTAACTTGGTGCATCAGTGGCCTATACTGCTTATAGGTTGAGGCCTATATTGGGTCAAGATTAGGAGAGTTTGCCTGACATTAGGGTTTGTCTTGTAGAGAAAATGGATGAGTTCAAAGACCACAGCTTCCTCCCAATATTCATTGATAAATACAGGGAGCTGCCCTGTCTGTGGCAGGTGAAACACCCGCATTATAATAACAAAATAAAGAGGCAGGCAGCGATGGAGAAAGAGAAACTGCTGGAGATGGTGAAGCCACAGATCCCCATGGCAGACATCCCCTATTTGAAAAAAAAATTGGTGGCCTGAGGAGCACATATAATCGTGAGCGTACTAAGGTCCAGAAATCCATGAGATCAGGAGTAGCAGCAGATGACACCCCCAGGCTGTGGTACTATGAGACTTCATTTTCTGGCAGACCAGACTGAAGTCAGGGAATCCCTCTCAACCCTACCTTCCACGCTTTCTTCCACCCCAGATGAGGCTTCCGATGCCCACCCTGGGCCTTCCAGCCAGGAAGAAGTGGAGGAGCCCAGCTTGAGTGAGGTATAGCATTGTTCAACATACTTCTTGACGTAAAATAAATTATGTGACATAGATGTTATTATTGCTAACTAATGCTGATTTAATAAAGTGTTTTATATATCAATAGAGACAGTAGTGGCCAAAAATGTTTGGGACAAGAATGAAAAATGCTGGGGTCAGTCTTTTCTATTTATTAACATTCAATTTGCAACAGTCATGAGCTGAAAATTGTGTGTGTGATTGATGAACAATAAACTAAAACGATGTCCCTTTTTCATACACAGGAAAGCCTCAGCCAGGAGGAGGCTGGGGAATGTGGCAGCCAGGAGGTGGCCGGGCCCAGTAGGAGCCTCAAAGAATTGCAGGTCCCTCCCCTCCGCCTTCCAACCAAAAGGGCCAGGAAGGGGAGTAACATGGAGGAGGCAGCGCTCAGGCTGATTAGGGAGGCTAATGAGGCCCTCAAAGTCAATATATAGTAAAATAGTCAGTTGCGCTCATATTATCCTCATATTCCCATTTAAAATTAGTGAAACGTGAAAAGAGGTAAAAAATGCTTCTAAAACCACCTCCAAATATTCTTAATCTTAAAAATTCAAATAAGTTCTAAAGTGAAATATAAATCAAGCTAATCCCACCATTCTAAACATGATGTGCTCACACAAAAATTCATTAGTGATAAAACATATTCTAATTTGCATGTGCTCTAAAACATATCTGCTATAAAAATGTGTAAAATAAATATATATATATACCGTGCCACTTAACACTTCCAAAAAATAAATAAATAAATAAATAAATATAGATGTGCAAAGATATAAAAAATAACTTTCTTTTCCCAAAGAAATCCTTCATATAAGGTGCTCACAGTTCATTAGGTGTTTGTAACCAAACCAATCAGTTATATTGTGACAATATTGAAACACAAATAGTGTCAAACAAGTTTTTTTTTACTTTTACTTCTTTCACTTCTTCTTTAATTCTAATCGCTCCTCCACTCACATCCCGGACATGTAAAGAGAAAATTTATATATCCATTGCGCAGAGATTAAAAACCCTTTGGATACTATATTTTAAATGTAGACAATGTAGAAGGAAACTATAGAAATAAATGTAAATGATCATTAGAAAACAAGGGAGATCGCGCTATTGAGATGATGATTGCTATGACAACCAGCACATACATGCTTTAAGTACTCAGCAAGCAGAGAGGACGGGCAACCTTGAAAAAGTCACGTGGCAGTGACGTAACATGTAGGAGGAGCCTGTGACGTCCCCAGCATCTGCAGTGTGTAGGATAGCGGTGGTGAGTGAAGCGCCCTGCGGCTGAGCTCTTGTTACAGCTGATCAATAAAAAAAGCGATCCCATTCAGGAGAGTATGTGAGTGAAACATCTTAAATCTGGTATATAGTATCCAAAGGGTTTTTAATCTCTGCACAATGGATATATAAATTTTCTCTTTACATGTCCGGGATGTGAGTGGAGGAGCGATTAGAATTAAAGAAGAAGTGAAAGAAGTAAAAGTAAAAAAAAAAAAAAAAAAAAAAACTTGTTTGACACTATTTGTGTTTCAATATTGTCACAATATAACTGATTGGTTTGGTTACAAACACCTGATGAACTGTGAGCACCTTATATGAAGGATTTCTTTGGGAAAAGAAAGTTATTTTTTATATCTTTGCACATCTATATTTATTTATTTATTTTTTGGAAGTGTTAAGTGGCACGGTATATATATATTTATTTTACACATTTTTATAGCAGATATGTTTTAGAGCACGTGCAAATTAGAATATGTTTTATCACTAATGAATTTTTGTGTGAGCACATCACGTTTAGAATGGTGGGATTAGCTTGATTTATATTTCACTTTAGAACTTATTTCAATTTTTAAGATTAAGAATATTTGGAGGTTGTTTTAGAAGCATTTTTTACCTCTTTTCACTTTTCACTAGTTTTAAATGGGAATATGAGGATAATATGAGCGCAACTGACTATTTTACTATATATTGATCTTATCATTTATTTTAGTTGCAGCTATATTATTTGGTTATCTCATATTAACCATTTGTTTTCTGGATTAGTCATTTTTAACCACGTCAGCGCTTGAGCCTTTTTATACCTCAAAGTCAACCCCGCTCTCCAAGAGGCCTTTGCATGCATGACTGCATACAAAATGCAGCAAATGGAGGAGGGCCAACGCCTCTTGTGTGAGGAACTTATGGTGATCACCCAAAATAAGGGGTTGAGAGGCCAACTCACAACCAAAACACACCTGTGTGAGTTAGACCATCCTCCTCCTGCCACACATCCAGCCACAGCCTGGAAGGAAGACAAAAAAGTGATTGCTTGGGTTCAGTCTGGTCTGGCAAAAGATGCAGGCTGTGGTATGACCACAGCCTGGGGACATAGATGTTATCTGCTGCTGTTCCTGATCTCTTGGAGTCCTGGACCGGATCGTGCTTACTATTATATGGACTCCTGAGGCTACCAATTTTGGCTGGCAAATAGTTGATGTGTGCCCTGGGGTACAAAGGCTTCGCCAATTTTAGCAGTCTCTCCAGCGTTGCCTTCCTCTTTATTTTGTTATGGCCCAGAATAAATGGCTTTTTTTTTCAGAAATACTTGCCTATGTGTTTTACTTCAAAAAGGACAGTTTGTTTGTGAGTAGGCAGGTACATTTCAAAAATACAATGTCAAATTAAGGGACACCAACACCAAACAACCTCCTTGAGGTTAAAAAAATACAAGATGATAATGGTGTTGTTGTAACTTGACACACAAAACGAAAAATAATATTATGGAGATCAGTATAAAAAAAAAAAAAAAAAGGAGATCTTAATAAAAAAAAAAAAATATGAACAAAAATTCTAGACATTATTATGGAGATCTGATGAAAAAAAAAATATTATTTAGGAGATCACGAGAAATAATAAAGAACTCTGTGTGAATATCAGCAGCAAAACAATTTCATTATTCGAGCATTATAAAGAAGAAGAGAATGCAGCGTGACAAATGTGCTATCTCCATTACAAACGCTAGTTTTACCAGAACGAACGCTTCCATCTTGTACTTGATTCAGATCATGCGTGGGATTTTGTGCATCGGAATTGGCTACACACGATCGGAATTTACGAGAATGGATTTTGTGGTCGGAAAATTTGAGATCCTGATCTCAAATTTTGTGTGTTGGAAATTCCAATGGAAAAAGTCCGATGGAGCCTACACACGGTCGGAATTTCCGACAACAAGCTCCAATCGCACATTTGCCATCGGAAAGTCCGACCGTGTGTACGGGAGTGCAGTGTACACTGCATACTGACATACCAGAAACACATTCACAGACAAAGTGTCAGTACCATACTGACATACCAGAAACATGTCACAAATTACAGACTTAAGGCTAGTACACATGGCAAGTATGTAACTGAGCAGCTCGCAAGGAGGTCTCTACTAACTATTTGATACAGTACAGCGATCTCCCCAATGTGCTCATGTTCTGACAGGGGGACTGCCCTGCTCCCAGGACACAATGGTCAACGCTTGTGAGCGCCGATTGGTTGCCAATCGGCTGTTGGTGTTCCAATATGGTCGTTTGACAGAAGCTGGTCGTGAGATCAGCTTCTGTCAAACAAGGACCTGTACACACCGCATGTTGGACGGTTTCTACTATACCGGCTGATTTTGGCCTGTGTGTACAGGGCTTTAGCAATACCATGCAATGTCAAGCAGCAAGCAGACTACTCTTCTGCAGTAAATAGGCCATACATTCCAGAGGTGGATTAATTATTCTACCCCTTTACAAAACACTGGTTCATCCTCATCTGGAATATATAGTTCAGTTTTAGTCACCAGTCCTCAGGAACGACTACTTGAATTAGTTTTAATTGTAGCACGGCCCCCTAGAGGACTGCTGAGAATTATCTGCTCATCTGCACGGCCATGACCTGTTGAACCTTCCATCCCACCTGACACTCTGGGTTCAGACATACTTGTATCACTGTATAGCAATAATCAAACAACTCAATGTATTTAGGTTCTAAGAAACTTTGTATGCTATATTTTTCTATGTGCCATGTCGATCGTTGGTCTCAATAAACATACATATGTTTGGACTTATGTGAATTTGATTGGTCCCACCATGCACGCCTCATTAAAAGTCCCAACCTCCCCCCTCTTATATACGCAATAGGGATGGGGGCGTGAACTTTTCCTCACGTTCCATTTAAAGTCCCAGGTTCGTCCATTCCCCCATTTTTTTCTACCACATGTGTAAGACATTTTGGCAGTCTAGCTGCATACAGGACTCCGAAAACCAATCACTGTTATATTCTTAATATCTAAATTTTAATTGGCTTCATTGAAAAGAATATGCATTTTCCATATTTGTTTGAATGATAGGACTTTGAGCTAGTGATATCCAAATGGCCATTCATTGACTGAAAATGCAGGTCAAGACCCTGTCAGAATTTGATGGATTTTGTAAATAATATATGTATGGGTTGAATCTTCCTATGTAACCGATACTTTGTTTGATTTATGCGTTTATGTTTTAAGAGGTCTGATGTTTAGTCTGAACGTCTATCTCACATATATCTGGTTTCATGTTTAAAAGGTTTGGTTAAAGTGAAAAACAGATGTTGCGCTCTGTTAGCCCCCACTTTTCCGAAGGTGGAGAAAAAGGGAGTGTATGGGAGGGATTTGTGTTTGGGCGCGAATTTGAAAGACTGAGTTCATATATTCAAAGGATAAACAGCATCCTGTCTCTTTACACACATCTCTTCCTCCCAAGACACAGCTCTCTTTTACACACATCTCTTTCCAAGACACAGCTCTCCTATGCACACAGAATTGCTTCCAAGACTCAAGAAGTTAAACGGCCATCTTTAAAACACCAAGATAAAGGGAAAGCACATGGTCTAATGACTTTTTCAGATCTTTGAATTAAATGAACTATATTTGAACATTTTTGCATATATGAAACAACACTAATTCTGAATATGAATGTACTATTTTTGTAAGTATTTTCCAAGTTTATGTGTGTACAATAAAACACACGGTTTTGATTTAAGCTGACTCAAGCAGAAATAATTCCAAAATTCGTCTCACGAGAATCATCATTATTGAAGGCTTTTTATACAATATTAAGCCATTTATTTCAATCACCGCCTTCAGGCTTTCTAAGGGCGTAAATTGCTCATTTCACTTCCTCACTAATGCAATAGTAATAGTGCGCCTAAACCCAACTTATAATAAAAAATGCTAATACACAGTGCACAACAGTGAAATACACCAATGGTCCGCAGGTGAACAAAAAAAAAAAAAAAATGGATACTGTTATAAATAATGCTCCTTCCTCTATGGATAGAGGTATAATGCATGTGCACACAGTGATAAAGGTGAGAAAAGTCCAAAAAAGTTCCAACAAAAAAGTCACCACCACCTAAATATGAAATTCCTGCTCACCTTCAGAAAAAATAAGTAGAACAAAAACTAAACCAAAATGACACTTGCCAGAAACTTGGATCCTTGCTACAATGAGCTTATTTGTTTCCTGTGATTCAGGTGTTCTATTTTCTCCAAGGATACTAGATTCTAAAAAAAAAAAAAAAAAGTTTGCTCTCAATAGAGATATAAAGACATCATTGCGCAAGACTGCTATATAATCATAAATTCCCAATTCATATATACTATTCACTCACATTTAATGTGGTTTTAAAACGCTGATTGAACGATCAGTAGTGCTCGCAGCTCTCTTCCTCACTGCACGTCCAGTGTCACAGAACACCGAAGGTGACGTTACTGGCTCCTCCCGATGCGTTTCATCACAGGTAACGTGAGGTTCTCAAGGGAAAACTTCCTCACTACCTATCACAGTTTCAGAGGCCCTGAAATGTCAAGATCGCACAACCCCCCAAATGACCCCTTTTCAGAAAGCAGACATCCTAAGGAATTTGATAAGAGGCAGAAACACGTCAGCAGACAAAGAGTCAGTACTATACTTTACCATACTGACACACCAGAAACATGTCCACAGACAAAGTCAGTACCATACTGACATACTAGAAACACATCAGACAAAGTTAGTACCATACTGACATACCAGAAACACGTCAGCAGAGAAAGAGTCAGTACCATACTGACTAACCAGGAACATGTTCACAGACAAAGTCAGTACCATACTGACATACCAGAAACATGTCACAAATTACAGACTTAAGGCTAGTACACATGGTAAGTATGTAACTGAGTGGCTCGCAAGGAGGTCTCTGTACTAACTATTTGATGTTAGTACAGCAATCTCCCCACTGTGCTCATATTCTGACAGGGGGACTGCCCTGCTGCCAGAACACAAAGGTCAACGCCTACAGCCATTGGTTGTGAGCGCCGATTGGATGCTGATCGGCTGTTGGTGTTCCAGCATGGTCGTTCGACAGAAGCCGGTCGTGAGATCAGCCTCTGTCAAACAAGGACCTGTACACACAGGGGGCCTCATGTTGAACGGTTTCTACTATACCGGCTGATTTTGGCCTGTGTTTACAGGGCTTTAAAAAAAACATGCAATGCCAAGCAGCCAGCAGACTACTCTTCTGCAGTAAAAAGGCCATACATTCCAGAGGTAGAGTAATTATTCTACCCCTTTACAAAACACTGGTTCACCCTCATCTGGAATATATAGTTCAGTTTTAGTCACCAGTCCTCAGAAACGACTACTTGAATTAGTTTTAATTGTAGCACGGCCTCCTAGAGAACCTTTCATCCAACCTGACAAGGCTCAGACATACTTGTATCATTGTATAGCAATAATCAAACAACTCAATGTACTTAGGTTCTAAGAAACTTTACTTGAACCAATAAAAGGGGAAGTTGTTATAAAGAGGAGGTAATTAATCTGCTGAGTTTCCGCCACAGCGCCAACTCAGCAAAAGAATTCCCCCAAAATACACAAGACAATATTTCAGCAACAACAATACTATATACATATATGTACACTTCCTTTTAGATATAAGGTTATCCCCTAGTGGATTTTCAGTTAACTGCTTATATGACCACACCATAGAAAATGGAACCTGGCCAGCCAATCTAGAGGCCTTTCTGTAATGGCAATTGCAGATCTGATGTTCTTTGCTGGCTAGTCAGAGCTCCTTAATTGTAATTGTATTGGGAACAGTAGATTCCTTGGAGTGAAGAAAGCTAAAAGGTGTCCGAGCACAGTGTTCAAGTAATGCAGTAAAGTGTTCCTGGAATAAAGATGTCTGTGCAAAGTGTCTCAATGTGCTCTCTCACCAATGGCCAGATCTCTCCGATGTCTTCCGAACATGAACTTGTGTAGCCACGCTCGTGCAGCGGATCCGTTGTCTCGTCTTCCGACGTGAAGCTTGCAACTTGCACCGACAGACAGGCGACCGAAGTGGTGCTGGAAAGGATGTCTGACAGCAACAGAGCTAGGCCCCTCGGGCCATGGGTTTGAAGGAAGGCTCCGCGTGGTAGGCTACGACCTCTCTCTCTGCTGCACAGGGAGGTCCATCTTGCGTCAGGCCCAGCAGGAACAGAGCGTCCGTGCGGGCTTTGGCTGCTTTTATAGCTACTCCCAGCAATCTTCAGATTGCAGCAAGGATCTAGGGCTTCAACTAACGATTATTTTCATAATCGATAAGTTGGCCGATTATTGTTTCGATTAATCGGTTTTAATAACCTTAAAAAAAAAGTGTGTATAATTTAGTAAATATGTAAAGTTTAAAAAAAAGGCAATGTATTCTTAAATATCTCTATGCAGTGGTAAATATAAATAACCAACTATATGGTTAGGGAGCAAAATATCTAATCCACTCTGAGAATAACAGACAGAAGAGATATACTGTATATACTATTAGAGGAGAGATATATTGTATATACTATTAAAGCGTGAATCTGGTAAATATCATCAGACTCAAATCAAATTTTTTACTTAAAAAATGTCTTCCTTAAAAAAAAAAATGTAATTATAAGAACGTTTGTTCGATTTTCGAATGATTTTTCTAATTTTTCTAATTAGTGGGGTCAAATCGACATTCGTTTTCAACCACAGTGATGGGAAAATTTGGAAATAGAAAACTTCTTGGTCAAAGGAATTTTCAGACAGTGTATGTGGTTTTCGTTCAGAAATTACATTCGTTTTAAAAACAGAATGTTAAAAACAAGTGAAAATTTCAAACATGCTTTCGTCAGCGAATGTACAGAGATTTTTTCATCTGAATATTCTCGTCTGAAAATTGATCCGTGTGGCCAGCATAAGGCTCGGTACACACCTATGCAGTTTGCTTTTGATCTGTTTCTGCAGTGCAGTTTTGATTTTTGCACACGTGATTTTGCTGCGATTTGCGTTTTTGCAATTTTTGGTCAATTTGTTGCTGGGCAGATTAAAAAACACAAATTGCTGCAAAAATGTTTTACATGCTTTTCTGCAGCTTCTCCATTGAAGTCTTTTGAACCAAAAAAGCACAGTTTTGCGTTAAAAAGTCCCTGACCCTTTCCAAATACGCAGCGGCTGAAAAAAGCATAGATGTGAACGCGTCCCATAGGAAACCATGTAAATGGACTGTAGTGCGTTTCTGCAAAATGCACCAAAAACACATAGGTGTGAACCAGGTCTAAGACGTTTAGTAACATAATGGGGTTAAAAAAAAAAAATTAGCCCTTTATCCCTATCATGACTAAGCCTATTTTTGACATTTGGTGTTTACAAGTTAAAATCTGTATTTTTTGCTAGAAAATTACTTAGAGCCCCCAAACAATATATATATATTTTTTAGCAGAGAATCTAGAGAATAAAATGGTGATTGTTGCAATATTTTTTATCACACGGCATTTGTGCAGCGGTGTTTTAAACGCAACTTTTTGGGAAAAGGGACACTTTAATGAATTTTTAAAAAACCAAACAGTAAAATTAGCCCAATTTTTTTGTATAATGTGAAAGATAATGTTACGCCAAATAAATAGATACCAAACATGTCACGCTTTATAATTGCACGCACTCGTGGAATGGCGACAAACTACGGTACCTAAAAATCTCCATAGGCGACGCTTTAAATTTTTTTTACGGTTACCAGGTTAGAGTTACAAAGGAGGTCTAGTGCTAGAATCGTGGCGCTCACTCTGACGATCGTGGCGATACCTCACATGTGTGATTTGTACACCGTTTACATATGCGGGCGCGACTTCCGTATGCGTTTTCTTTGCTGTGCTAGCTCGCGGGGACTGGGGCGCTTTAAAGAAAAAAAATGTTCTTATTTATTTTTATATTTATAAATTGTGTTTAAAAAAAAAAATAAAACATTTTTGATCACTTTTATTGCTGTCACAAGGAATGTAAACATCCCTTGTGACAGTAATAGGTGGTAACAGGGCCTCTTTATGGAGGGATCGGGGGTCTAAAAGACTTCACAGTATTCAGATCGCCGTTTACGGCGATTCTGAATACTGTATATTTTTTTTAAAACCGGCGCCATTGGCAGCCGAGTAAACGGGAATTAACGTCATGATGTCGCTTCCGCGTTTACAATTAGGAGGCTGGAACGAAGCCACTCACAGCCTCGTTCCAGACTGTCAGTAACCGCCGGAGGCGGCGGATTGGTGATCGGGCCTCCCGGTGGATTGGGAGGCCCGGTAAGAGCGGGGGGAGGGGGGGATGTCCCCTCCCACTCCTCTGGTATAACAGCCGAGCGGCTTTTAGCCGCATCAATTATTATACTTGGAAAGCCGATCGCCAGCTCTACAAAACGGTGCCGGGATGATGCCTACAGCTGCGGGCATCATTCCGGTATAACCCCTGAAAGCCGCGTACGCATATCTGCGTACGCTCGGCAGGAAAGGGTTAAAGTATAAAAAAGCAGATAATCACTACTGTAAGGGGTTAATTTTTTACTGTAAAACTGTGAAAGTAATATTTACAGTAGTGATTATTTGCTCTTTTTGTACTATAAAGGGATCATTTTCGGGTTTTTTTAACCCCATTATGTTACTGGCCGATTAATCGATTATGAAAATAGTAATCGATTAATCAAATCATTGTTTCAGCCCTACAAGGATCCCTGGGATATGTAGTCCTGCCCACAATCGTGCAAAGCAATTATATGATGGATGAACTATTCGTCTTGACACACAAATATAATGTCACTGGATACATTGGTCACTAAAGGAACAGACGACACCCAGAAATGTCAGAAGGTACAGTGTTTTACGTTTGTAGTTCATATTACTACATAATGAAGGGCAACAAAATGAATGAGGGTGATGGAGGATCTAAGCTATGAGGATCGATTATATACAGTAGTTTGCAATTTTTCACTCTGAAGAAGAGGCGTTTAAGTGGGGAAGATTACAATGTACAAATATATCACAGATGATATAAATAGTTTATACTGTATGTATATGTGTATATCTGTGATAAACTTTAAGGCAATGGTAGACAACCTTTCAGAGGTAAAGATCTACAACATGGAAGAGATTAAAGATCACCTGGGTGCAGCACCCTTTTTTCCTGACGCCACCATGGCAGCATACTGGGGTAGGTGGGTATGTGTGCGTGTATATGTATGTATGTGTGTATATATATATATATATATATATATATATATATATATCTATATATATATATAGATGTATGTGTATATAGATGTATGTGTATATATGGATATGTACAGTATGTGTGTGTATTTTAGGGGATCGGAGGGGTGGACAGCTGGCTCAGAGACAGCCCATTAAAACAAAAGTGTCTTTATTCAGCAAATTAAACATAAGATAAGACAGACTTGTCTTGTCTCAAGGTTGTGCACACAGGTACAGCTCACAGTTCAGCAGCACACGGGCTTATAGGTAACAGTTCATGGCTCCAATCAGAGCTACAGTCTTTATGTGGTTAAGCTCACCCAGCAATGGACATTTTCACACACAGCATGCTCCTGTGTCTCTCATTCCTACTCAAACAGCTCCTCTCTGAGACTTTCAGCCCAGCTGACAATTAGCAGGTCTGAAGGGGAAATGCCTGCCCTCTTCGATTAACCCCTTCTTATCCCTGCCCCAGACTTACCCTCTGCAGTATGTATAGGTTTGTGTATATATGTGTGTGTTCTTATGTTGGTTGGTATGTATGTATGTGGAGGGGGGGGGGATGTTATATGGAGCGGTATGTGAATGTATTTATATATGCATGCATATTGTTTTTTTTGTTTTTTTTAAAAAGGGGAAAGGAGAGAGTGTGTAGATGTATATATTTAGATATAAATTATTAGAGGGAGAAGGGAAGTCGCTGTTGCCTTATCTATTTTTCCTCTTCTCGGTCTTTCTGCGGCTGTCAGTCTCTCAGCTGGTCGTCCCATTTCTCCATGGTTCGAGTATCAGTCACCACCCATACAAAAGACCCTCAACACTTAGGTGGGGACCACCGTGTCGGTAAATTTTCAGGAAAAGAGTGCCCTCTCATGCGGATTGCTTTGATTTGCTTCAGCTCCGCGCGCCCACGCTCTCAAAGGCCAGAGCCAGAGGCCATAGAAAGGCGGACGTTCTTCAGAGAAGCATAGCTCGAATGCCGCTCCCACTCAGGAGAGAGGTTCCAGAGAAAACGTCTTAGCTCTTCTTTCCCAGACCCAGCACCCCAACAAGAGTCCTGCAGGACCTGTGGCGCAGTGCCTATGCCCAGGAGGCTGGTGAGTGAAGTCGGCCTGGTTGAAGTTTGCAGCTGACAGGTAACACTGAATGTCCTTATTACTTATAAGGTGGCACAAAACTTTTTAAACTCACTGTAATTTCTCTAGCTAGTCAGCCCCCTTGTTGCGGGTCTAGTCACTAGCAGAACACTCTGCCTCATGGATCACTCATCCTCTCAGTACTCCTGAGGAGGAGGCGCAGCCTGCAAATAATTTTAGCTCCCTTGCACCAGAGGAAGATCTGGAGCTACTTGGTGTCAGTTTTTCTTTGGAGAACTGTGCATCCAGGCAGTCATGCAGACCATTACATGGGTTAAAAGACAAAGCCATATTTACCCTTTCAATGAGCAATAACTTTTCCATTAGGAAACTGGTTTAATTCAAGGCGGATATAGCATCGCTGAAATCCATGCCTACAGTGGGACCGGCTGTTGTCCAATAGGGTGGCAGCTGGGAAGGGCCTGCCACTCAACAGAGGCCGTTACCTTGGTGACGGGTACTTTGGGTTTCTGCTCCCAGGATATGGTTGGAGAGGAAATCCTAGGGCTGATATCTTGGGACCCGGCCAAGATGTATCGGCAAATTTCACTGTGGAAGCAGCAATAGTCTCAACCTGGTGCCTGGCCAAGGCAATGCTATACTCAGTTACGGCTAGGGGTACCCTTTGGGTTGAGACCCGGGGCTGTGTTTGGCTTCCTAAAAACAAAATTGGAATAGTCACTCTATAGTGCAAGATCTCTGTTTGATATGAAACCAGAGACAGCCATGTCAGAAGTGACAGGAGGAGGGTCTGTTCTTCTCCCATAACAGAAAGCAGGAAAGTAAAAAAAAAAAAAAATATATATATATATATATATATATATATATATATATATATATATATATATATATATATATATATAAAAACTAAAAATAAATAATAAAAAATAAAGGGAGAAATATGTTTCTCCCACTAGGCTCCTCTAGGGGCAACCTTTCATAAGGTCCATAAATGAAAATTTTTGGGTGTACCGCAGGTACCCACAAAACCCTTTTACCGGGTGCATGCCCAGACTTTTAAGGTAAGTTCCAGTGGGCACGCATCATGGGTTACTGGACAGTGGATTGTGCAGATCCTTGGAGGATAGGCACTCATGGTCACGTCGGTGGATTCCTCACTGTTCCTTCTCCGGACCTTTTTCTCCCCCTCGGAGCTGCCAGATCCACCGCAACCATGGCGGTTACAATACTTACAGACACTTCAGACTCAGAGGGGAGCTGTCCTGGTCCTATCTCACAGGAGAGATTGTAGGTTTCCTACCCACCTCTGTTTGTAGGTTGCGGGGGTTGGAGAGAAGCATTCGCTTGCAGCAGATGGCTGGAGGCTTTCGCTAGATCGTCAGGATTCTTAGCCTCACAACCCGAAAATGTTTTCTTTTCTTTTTTTTTTTATTCCAAAGTAAGTAAATTTGTTAATTGGTTGGACACATCTCCGCTTTATCAGCCTACCTTTCAGCCTATGAATATCTCTAAGAATATTCAGAGGTTTCAGTGCTATGTAAGTTCCTCTTGGAGAACAGGGTCTCCAAATTCGCCAATACCTGGGCGTCATTCCTTTCTAAATAAAAAAAAAAAAAATGCCAACTTTTGTTTTCCAACAGTTAAAGTGCCTGTGGGGGCTCTACTGGTTCCTCTGTTTTGCTTCCATCAGAAAAGGACAGTGACGGTCATAAGGAGAATTCTGAGATCAGATTCCTCTACTTCCTGGAGGACTTCTAGGTGTCTCAGCCTCCTGGCTGTAATGTTGTCATTCATACCGATGATACCTTGGGTACATGGGCACCGTTGCTAGTTTCAACTACAACAGAGGAAACAGGATCCGGCGCAGCCAAGGTCAGTGTCACGCAGTATGTATAGCGGTCCGCGGTGATGGAAAGACTTTAAGGATGTCACGAACCATCTGACTGGATCAATGTGATGAATCATATTGGCAAGACAGCCTGAAAGGCGCACTGCGAGGGTCTGTTGGTCAAGGCAAGCAGAGTTTGCTAGCCAAGGAAGGTAGTCTCGAAAGCGCTGGAAGGTCAGGCAGCCTTTTTTATCACTTTCACCTTGCTACACAGAATCAAGGGTGACCAGTCATCTTACGGTTGAGCAACAGGACAGCAATTGCGTATTTTCAGCTCCAGGGACGATCTCGCGGCAATATGCTATTAAGAGATGTAGAACCCGGAATGTCTGGGTAGGAAGATCACCAGCAAATTCCGGAAGCAATTTACTTCCTAGGGGACTGGAATACACAGACATACTGTCCATCATGCAAGCTTGCCAGAGCATGAGGGGGAGGCTTGACCACAGGTGGCCTACCACAGACAGGCTTCTTTGCTTCTCACAGCAAATGCCAATTTAAGAAGAGGCCTGACTCGGTTTCTGCTCCCCAAAGCAGAGAATAGAAGCTGAGTTTCTCCATGAAACTGCAATCAAGCCTACTGTATATGTTTCCCCAAACTTCTCTCGTAATGAAATTCCTCTGGAAGCTGTCAAGAATGAGCATGGTAGTCACGACCACCCCTCCATTCTGACCATAGGAGTCTTAGTGCTTCCTGGTTATCTACTTCAGAATACAGAAGTCGATTCCCCTTCACACATGCACAGACCAGAGATGCAAGCATAATGGCGGGAAGGGGAAGCCGCAGAACCTAGATTGCTCCAGAGTTGCTCCAAGAGTGAGCTCTACTTTGGGGGGTGCGAAAGGCACTCTACTAACAGCCTCTATGCCAAGATCTGGAACAAACTTGTGTTTTTTTTTTCCTATTTTGCATGGCAAGATATTATTCTTACTGCGCCTCTGGTGGCAGCTGTTCTGGTCTTCTTGTAGGTCAGATTGGACATGAACCTTACCCTAACAAAGTTTAATTTGGCCAAAGGCCCTTTAGTTTGCAAAATTTTGAAGACAGTCAGGAGGTTTCGTCAACCGCGAGAGAGAATCTTTCACAATTAAAATCTTTCGATGCTGTTGGGGTTTATTTCAACTGTTTACTCCAACAGGGCAGTGTTCGGTTTAAAGACATTGCTTAATAACCAGTATTTAGCGCAAATCGTCAAACAGAAGTCGGTTTGAGTTTCAAGCCCTTAGAGCTTCAGAAAAGCATATTGCTTTTGTTACAGGAGTAGAGCTGCATCCTGTAGTTCAGCTTATATCAGAGGTAGCGACAGCCCTCCATCTATCAATCATCTGTCCATTGCCTAACTTTCTAGACGTTCAAGCAAGAAAACCACACAAATTGGTCATTCCCAGAGCTTTAAAGAAGTTTCTGTCCACAATTGCTCTTTTCAGTTCATATGATAAGTCTTTCAGTGTTCCAGATGGAATTCATCAGGCAAGAGAGGTTGCCTCCTGGACTTTAGCAAGATTGGTTGTGCAGGGGGGAAATGGGTCGTGAGCCTCCTTCAAGTGACAGGATGCATCCTCTTCGAGCGGGGTTGAGGCATCATAGGCGGCCCAGTTGAAAGCATCTATGGATTCATTCTAAAGGAAAGTGGCATGCTTTACCCAGCATACCTTTCAAACCTTTACAGAATAGATCTGGGTGCCTTATCAGTGGGCTTCGGAGGAATGACTGTTCAGTCTTCTGTCCCATTTGAAAATATATAAAATAATTATTTTGGTTTGTTAAGTAGAACCCACCCTGTCAGCTAGGATATGTATCACTAGTATGCTGCCATGGTGGCGTCAGGAAAACGGAAAATTGTATCATACTTACCGTAATTTTCCTTTCCTGACGCCAATCCATGGCAGCATACGGACCCACCCTTGTGCCTTTTGGTATCTAGCTAATTACGAAGAATGGGGCGGGGCCTAACTGGCCTTTAATTTATGCTATTTCATTGGTCCTGAGGGAGGGGAGAAAGGCGGAGCCTATCACTAGTTTGCTGCCATGGATTGGCGTCAGGAAAGGAAAATTACGGTAAGTATGATACAATTTAACGTTTTTTTCTTTTTTTATATAAGAAAAAGGCCTAACAAACATGGAATGTAAGAAAAAAAAAAAAGAAAAAAATGAAAATGAAGCCCCACACTATTGCTAAGAGGATCAGATACAGCTTTTTCCCAAAAAAAGTCAGGGCGACAATCAAAAAAGTAGCAGGGTCAGTAAGAGGTCAGTAGGATGTAGAGCAGTGTACAGAGATAATTAGAATGTAGGACAGTGTACAAGGATTGGTAGGGCGGAGGACTGGGCGTCACCAGGGCAGAGGACTGGGCGTCACCAGGGCAGAGGACAAGAGGGAACAGTATGGGGGGGTCAGCATGGCACAGTAAAGGGGGTCAGGAGAGTACAGGGCACTCTGTAGAGAGTGAAGGTAAATTACAGGGGGTAAGGGGGGCACAGTATGGTGAGTGGAAAGGCACACAACAGGGGGGTCGTGAAGACACAGTATTGGGGTCGGATGGGCACACACTAGGGGAATTTGGAGGGCACAGAACGGGGTCAGGAGGGCACACACCAGGAGGGTCAGGAGGAAACAGTACAGGGATTGGATGGGCAGACACCAGGGAGGTCAGGAGGGCACACACCGGCTTATTCCACAATGTACTGCTAGCTGAGCTTACCTTCTGACAAGCTTGGCTCCCTTTGCTCAGCTCTCCTCCCTCCATCCTCTTCCAGGCGGGTGCAATCTCAGTGGTTGGGCACATCCCCATCTTGTCCACTAAAACAGCAATAGCTAGGAGGCTCCGGCTCAGGGTTGTTACTTTATTCCAGCAGGAAAGGGACTGCAGAATTGTCTAGGGAATGAGGTAGGGGGCGGAGATTCCAGTCCTGATGTGCGGACAGTGGGCAGCAATGAGAGAAATGCCTGTAAGCTGTCCCGTTCGCTGCTCTTATTTCTGGTGTGCAGCATGGTTGTCCCAGCATGGTGGAACAGGCAGAAGTCTGTGTTTGCAAGTAAGGATGGGCTCAGGCGTGTTCGCACACTCCACTTGCAGAGCTCGCCAGGAAGTCGGCACGGCGCTGCGCTAATCACAGGCAGTGAGACATTTCCCTATCTCTGCAGCCGAGTGTGCGAACACGCCTGAGCCTATCCTTATTTGCAAGTAATTTAACGTTTCCGAAGTTGGACTTTAAGCTTTCACACTGCCTCGCTGCAATTTCCACACAATGCAGAGTACCCAAGGTTTTCATGCGGGTATAGAAAAATATAATACCTCTAAGGGGATTTTTAAGGCAATGAATTCAAGAATATGTTTTAAAATAAAATCAGTTTTATTTAATATTATTCAGCATTAAAAAATGTATAAATTTTTATAAATTTTTCACAGATGGGTTGCTCCCACAGACACCACCCTGGGGGAGCTAGTCATGCGGAGGCCTAGGGCTCACCACCAACCTCTTAGATATGCCTGGGAGAGTCCTATACCTACCCGACACAGGGGGGCCCCACTGCTTTAGTTAGCTATGGGGCCTCTTTGCCCTGCCTTGCACATATGCCAGGCGGGAATTTCTGTGTCGGTGGTTATCAGTCCTCCCTTCCTTCCCCATCTTGGCAAAATCGTGGGGGGGGAACCGTTGTGGTATTTTATCTTAAAGGCTCTGAGTCACTCATTTTCATTTTTATTTTCACTTTTTTATCATTATTATTATTTAATCCAGGTCCCGAAACCCCCCCCCCCTCCCCGGCTCTCCCCCCCGGTTCTTTAGCCCTTGGGGGGACATGCTACCGGGGAAATCATTAGGGGATCTAACTGGATTAGCTGCTGTTTACCATACATCCACTATCGATGCAGCTTGTCAGAAAAGAGCCTGTCAACACCGGAAGGTCCCTGTGCGTTTGCGCGGCGGAGCCGCACTTCGGCGCATGCGCGTTAGCAAAGTAGCGGCGTAACGGCGTAACGGCGTACGGGCGTTCGCTCGTCAGCGTCACGCCCCCTTTCTGGCCTATATAAAGACTGACTTGTGCCCTGTTTAATTGCTGGTTTGTCTTTCAGCTTCCAGTGTTCCGTTCCTGATTCCTGCTTCTTGTTTACCTGTTTAACCCGGATTTGCCTGACCTACCTTGTCTCTCTCCAGCATTTGACCTCGGCTTGTTTAAAGGACTTTCCCACGATCTGCTTCCAGTGTTTGACCCTCTGCCTGTCTCCGGATTCTCCTGCCTTCTCGTGTATGACCCCGGCTTGTTTATAACGGACTTCTCTGCTGACATCTCCAACCCCTTACCTCTGGCTTGCCTTCAGGATTCCTCTACTTACCTTCTGCTGTGTTTGACCCTCGGCCTGCTTCTAGGACTTCCTCATCTACCAGTCTCCAGTATCAAGTTATTGGTCTGCATCTTAGTCTCCCCACTGCTGAGTTCGCAGTGCCTGATCTCCTGCGCTTATCCCAGCTCCCATTGTGTCTGCGGGTTAGAGCCCCGGCCGGGTCCTCCTCTCCAGCTCTGGGTCAGAGCCACCATCGCTCTCAGCTCTGCATGACTGAAGTCCTCCTCTCTAGAAGCTTCCTGCCTGCAGGCGACCCGTGCCCCTCTGTGCCCTACACCCTCTGTACCACTACCAGGGGTGTAGTGCGCTCAGTCGCAAGGGAAGCCACTCTCAGCATCTCGGCCTCGGTAAGTACCCGTGATAGTACAAACCAGCCAGATGTCTGAGGCCGACAGAGTGGGTTCCCCTCTCGAAGCTCTATGCCAGCAGGTAACGACCCTTACGCAAGCAGTCCAGAGGCTACAAGATGGCTATTTCCAACTAGAAGGTCGTCTCCAGCACCTAATCTTATCTCCCGGGGATGCAACTTCCACATCCCCCAGTGGGGCCAGCTCTTCACAAGATCACTCCAGCACAACTCCTACAGTTGCTATGACTCCCCCAGAACCTAGGGTGCCCACACCCGAACGATTTTCCGGAAATCGGAAGAGGTTTAGAGCTTTTAAAAACGCCTGCTTGTTATACCTGGCTCTCCAACCTAAGACTTTCAGTTCTGAGACAGTAAAAGTTGGGTTCATCATTTCCTTGTTGTCCGAAGAACCCCAAGCTTGGGCTCATAACCTCCTGGAACAGAAGAGTCCCTTACTAAACTCCGTGGAAACCTTCTTTGAAGCTATGGGAAGATTATATGATGATCCCCAACGCTTAGCCACGGCCGAGTCCTTCTTACACACCTTAGTCCAGGGAAAAAGACCGGTGGAGGACTATACGGTCGAATTTCGGAGATGGTCAGGGGACACTGGATGGAATGAGGCGGCTCTCAAATACCAGTACCGCCAGGGACTCTCAGAGACTCTCAAAGACGAATTGGCACGTGTTGATTCTCCTTCCACCCTGGAAGAATTGATCCAGCTAGCCATAAAACTCGACCGACGCCTACGGGAACGACGTTCTGAGCGTCTTCAATTTCCTCGGCCTACATGGATGCTACCCAGGGTCTCCGCAGGTCATCCTCTTCCTGCAGTCCCTTCCTCCTCTACCTTGGAGAGCGAGCCAATGCAACTAGGACTGATCCGGGCTCCACTTACACCTGATGAGAAACAACGCCGACGGGAGGCCAATCTCTGCCTATACTGTGGAGGGTCAGGCCACTTCTTGCGCAACTGTCCTATAAGACCCAGTAAGTCCCAATTACAAACAGCTATGAACTTTCAAGTCAATGGTTCAAGTACAACCCATCTTGTCCTTCCTGTCTCCCTACAGGTGGCAGACGAGGAGATCCGGCTACCAGCCATTATTGATTCTGGCGCCTGCAGCTGCTTCCTGGATACATCCCTATCTCAAAGTTTACGCATCCCTCTGCAAAATAAAAGACAAAGGCTCCAAATCCACCTGGCCGATGGGTCATCCCCTTGTTCCGGGCCTGTTACCCAGGAAACGAAACCCATTCTCACCATCACAGATTCAGGACATCAAGAATTTCTGTGCTTTGATATCATCTGCTCCCCCATGTTCCCTATCATCCTGGGACTTCCATGGCTGCAAGCTCACGACCCCCATATCAATTGGAGGGAGAAGAAGATCTCCTTCTCTTCGACTTACTGTTCCCAGCACTGCTTCACCTCTGGTCCTGTCCGCACAGCTTCCTGTCTAACTATCCAGCCAGTCCCTGAACACCTTCAGCACGTCCCTGCAGCCTACCATGAATTCATGGACATTTTTGACAAAAAGAGAGCTGACAGTTTGCCCCCTCACCGACCATACGACTGTCCCATTGATCTCTTACCTGGCTCCGAGATCCCTTTTGGTCGGATATTCCCTCTATCTGAAAAGGAGTTGGAGGCTCTGAAGTCCTACATCGACGAAAACCTTGAAAAGGGATTCATTCGTCCTTCCTCTTCCCCGGCTGGAGCAGGGATTTTCTTCGTTGAGAAAAAAGATGGTACTTTAAGGCCTTGTGTGGACTACAGGGAGATCAACAAGATCACCATCAAGAACCGTTATCCACTTCCCCTCATCCCAGAACTGTTCCAACGGTTTCGAACCGCACCAGTTTTTTCTAAACTTGACCTAAAGGGCGCCTACAACTTGGTGCGGATACGCCCAGGGGATGAGTGGAAAACGGCTTTTAGGTCTAGATTCGGACATTTTGAATATCTAGTGATGCCATTTGGTTTGTGCAATGCCCCAGCTACATTCCAACACCTGGTAAATGATATTTTTCGTGAATACTTAGATGACTTTGTGATCGTTTACCTTGACGACATCCTGATTTTTTCTACAAACATTGAGCAACACCAGGCCCATGTGAAGAAGGTACTCACGATCCTCAGGAAGCACGGACTTTACCTAAAGGGAGAGAAATGCGAATTCGAAAAAACAGTAGTCCAATTCCTAGGGTTCATTATCTCCACTGAAGGGGTCTCAATGGATCCTCAGAAGGTGAAGTCTATCCAAGAATGGCCAGCCCCTACAGACAAAAAGGGGGTCCAACGATTTGTGGGCTTCGCCAACTTCTATCGCAGGTTCATAAAAGGTTTCTCATCGATCATCTCTCCCATAACCCAACTGACTCGCCAGCAAAGTCGATTCCAGTGGTCCTCAGAAACTCAGGAAGCATTTGATAAACTGAAGAATCTATTTACTTCTGCCCCGGTACTACTGCATCCAGACCCCGCCTTTCCCTATGTGTTGGAAGTAGACGCCTCAGAATCCGCTTTAGGAGCAATTCTATCCCAAAGACGAGGCCAGAAGGTCCTTCTCCATCCTGTGGCTTTTGCCTCCCGGAAACTGTCCCCGCCGGAAAGGAACTATGACGTAGGGGAGCGTGAACTACTGGCCATCAAATTTGCCCTGGAGGAGTGGAGATATCTTTTGGAGGGTGCTTCTCACCCCATTATGATCTTCACCGATCACAAGAACCTGGAGTACCTTAGAACCGCAAAACGCCTCAGACCCCGGCAAGCCCGCTGGGCTTTGTTCTTCTCCAGGTTCAACTTCCACATTTCCTATCGGCCTGGTTCTAAGAATGGGAAAGCGGACGCCTTATCCCGAATGTTTCCAGAAACCTCTCCACCAGCAGAACCTGGTACTATTCTATCCTCACAGAATTTTCTTTGTGCAATCCAGCCAGATCTAAGAACTGCCATTGAACAGGCCTCCAGCCAATGCTTAAACCCTGAAGTACCCACACTGAGGAAACAGGATGGTCTACTATGGGCTCAAAATAAAATATTTGTTCCAGCGCAAGTAAGATCCTTGGTACTAAAAACATTTCATGATAACAAATTTGCAGGACATTTTGGGGTACAAAAGACCTCGGAACTAATACATCGTTCCTTCTGGTGGCCAGGGTGGAGTCAGGACTGTAAGAACTACGTAAACTCTTGTATTATTTGCCAGCGCAGCAAGGGATCCAATGCAAAAGCCTGGGGTCTATTAAGACCACTCCCCATTCCAGAGCAACCCTGGAAGGAAGTGGCTATGGACTTCATCGTTGACCTACCATCTGCTGAAGGATTCTCCACCATCCTGGTAGTAGTCGACCGCCTCTCAAAAATGGCCCACTTCCTACCCATGAAGGGCACACCCTCTGCCTCAGATACCGCGGATATATTCATCAAGGAAGTGGTGAGGCTACATGGAGTACCCGCTAGCATTGTGTCTGACAGAGGAGTTCAGTTCACCTCAAAATTTTGGAGAGACCTTTGTAAATCCCTGGGAATCAAGGTATGCCTATCCTCAGCATATCATCCTCAAAGTAATGGCCAGACAGAGAGGACGAACCAAACGCTGGAACAATACCTGCGCTGTTTTTGCTCATGCTCTCAAGACAACTGGGTTTCACTCCTCCCCTGTGCAGAATTTGCCTATAACAATTCCATACATACAGCAACCAATCAAACTCCTTTCTGGGCTAACTATGGATTTCACCCCTCTTTTTTGCCTAATTCTTTTTCAGAAGTATCAGTTCCCGCGGTACAAGACCGAATAAATTCCATTCAAGCCAATTTTCAAATAATTCAGGAAACTATGAAGAAGGCTCAGGACAGCTACAAGAAATACTATGACAGGGGTAGGAGGAGCAACCCAATTTTTAAGATTGGGGATGAAGTCTGGCTATCTGCAACAAACCTTAAACTTTCTTGTCCTTCACGCAAATTAGGCCCAAAGTTTATTGGTCCCTTCAAGATTAAGAGAGTAGTGAACCCAGTGGCCTTTGAACTCTCTTTACCCAGCTCTTACAGAATTCATCCTGTCTTCCATACTTCCCTTTTAAAACCAGTAACTCCCAGTTCTTTTCCAGGAAGGGAGGAGTTGCCACCTCCTCCAATTAACATTGAAGGCGAAGAGGAATTCGAGGTTGAGGCTATAATGGACTGTAGAAGGAGGGGGGGTCATATCCAGTACCTGGTCAAGTGGAAGGGGTACCCCCCAGAAGATAATTCTTGGGAACCCTCCTCCAATATACACGCCCCACGGTTAATACAAGCATTTCACAAGAAATATCCGGGAGTACTGGCCAGATTGGGCACCCGGAGGTTGCCCTTTGGGGGGGGGCACTGTCAGAAAAGAGCCTGTCAACACCGGAAGGTCCCTGTGCGTTTGCGCGGCGGAGCCGCGCTTCGGCGCATGCGCGTTAGCAAAGTAGCGGCGTAACGGCGTACGGGCGTTCGCTCGTCAGCGTCACGCCCCCTTTCTGGCCTATATAAAGACTGACTTGTGCCCTGTTTAATTGCTGGTTTGTCTTTCGGCTTCCAGTGTTCCGTTCCTGATTCCTGCTTCTTGTTTACCTGTTTAACCCGGATTTGCCTGACCTACCTTGTCTCTCTCCAGCATTTGACCTCGGCTTGTTTAAAGGACTTTCCCACGATCTGCTTCCAGTGTTTGACCCTCTGCCTGTCTCCGGATTCTCCTGCCTTCTCGTGTATGACCCCGGCTTGTTTATAACGGACTTCTCTGCTGACATCTCCAACCCCTTACCTCTGGCTTGCCTTCAGGATTCCTCTACTTACCTTCTGCTGTGTTTGACCCTCGGCCTGCTTCTAGGACTTCCTCATCTACCAGTCTCCAGTATCAAGTTATTGGTCTGCATCTTAGTCTCCCCACTGCTGAGTTCGCAGTGCCTGATCTCCTGCGCTTATCCCAGCTCCCATTGTGTCTGCGGGTTAGAGCCCTGGCCGGGTCCTCCTCTCCAGCTCTGGGTCAGAGCCACCATCGCTCTCAGCTCTGCATGACTGAAGTCCTCCTCTCTAGAAGCTTCCTGCCTGCAGGCGACCCGTGCCCCTCTGTGCCCTACACCCTCTGTACCACTACCAGGGGTGTAGTGCGCTCAGTCGCAAGGGAAGCCACTCTCAGCATCTCGGCCTCGGTGAGTACCCGTGATACAGCTCTATTTCCGGGCGTACAGCTACAATGACACATTATCCCAGTGTGGGCACAGCCCTTCTTCAAGATGGCTGCTGGCCCCCACAGCATCATTTTGACATTCCCAGCCTTGCGTAGCTGAGGCACGTAATCCAATGCGCGCTGTTACGTCGCGCATGCGCGGGCCCCCGAGCGGAGTCGGTTGCCTAGGTAGCATTCGGCGTTTGTACGTCGAATGTTCCTGACAGCAGCGACCTCCACAAGCCGCGCTATTGGCCAGCGCGGCATCTTGTCTCCGCCCATCAACCGGCCCACACCACAAATAGGACGCCAAAGACGGCAAATGGCGCCATTCTTCCTTGGACATTCATCCATGCACATGGGGCAGTCTTAAACTTTTGGCATCACGGACCCCCCCCGGCTCTTTACCCAGCGACCAGCTATTTACCTAAAAGTAAGTGTGTTCCACTCTTTATACTTGGGACTTCCCACTTGATGGGAGGTGTATGTTTGTCTCATACATCTGACCAAGGGGGAACTTCTTTGCATATGGGACTTGCTGTGGGGTCAGCCCACAGCGGTCTCCAATATACCACTCATTCTTATTATTTGCCCCATTACAGATAGCCATCAATTTTTCTTTGAGGCTAAGGACGCCGAATGTTGGGATTATCTATTATATCCAGCCGCCTTGTAGAGTATTAGGACAGTCCAGGCTTTTCTGATGTGGGATGTCTCTGACCCCTGGCATGTAATGCCCCGAAACCGGGCTGTCTTGGGAGAGCGTAAGGCACATGAGAATATAACCATTGCAGGGGATATGTATGGTATATATGTGTACAGTTCATAATAGCATTGTTTTCTGATTTTTTGATTTCTTAGACTGTGATGTACTTTCCCTGAAGAAGACTTTTATCTGTTAAGATTTAAACGTTGAAACGCGTTGGAAATTCCACTACTCCACACCAGGGTGGCCATCTAGGGTGACCGCACTGGGTAGTGTGATACATCACATTCTTCCTCAAGTCATTTTCCACATGCAATTCTCTATATTCATTCTGTATTGAATGTACCTGTAGAATTACTTCATGCTTTGGAATTTATTTTATATTTTTTGTTCTATGTTTACTGATCTACATGATTATCTGTGAAAAATTTATAAAAATTTATACATTTTTTAACGCTGAATAATATTAAATAAAACTGATTTTATTTTAAAACATATTCTTGAATTCATTGCCTTAAAAATCCCCTTAGAGGTATTATATTTTTCTATAGATTTATATGGGATTATGGCAATGACACATCCATACCACCAAGGTCATACTTACCTAAATTGTTAACTAGGGTGGATAATACACCCATACCTCGAAAGTGACCAAGGTGGCTGGATGTGGACCCCCTACACAAAAGGCATACCATTTAATTACTAACGTGTTAAATAGGAATTCACTTTTTTACTCCCTATATATATTTTTAAAGGGAGACTAGTGTTCCTACGGTCAAGAGAGCCAACTGTTCTCTGATCATACCTACTTTTCAATCTCCTAGATTTGTCCGAACACATTTAGGGGTCACTATGGGGGATCTTCAGGGAGGAGAATGGGAGGAGTTTATGGCCAATATTCAAAGGAGTTATGAAGGGAAGGAGCAAGTCTCCTCGGATCTGTCTTCACTTTTCTCGAGTCTAACTAAAATTCTAGAGAAGAAATCAGCCCTACATTGGCACATTGAATCTCTGGGTAGATACATCAGAGAAGGAATAAATCCGATTGGTCTCCGAATACAAATATTTCCCATCCTAGAAAACATCTCTAAAGGACTAAAAAGGAACTGGGAGAGTAAACTCAATGACTGCTCCATGAACCTGATGCTACTACTCCAGAATGAATATAGACAACAACTGGATAGTATGAATATGGAAATCAAAACACTATATGACCGACTTACTCCACTGAAGACGCATGAGGAATATGCATCTTACGAGAAAAAACTTAAAGAACACCTGGAAACTTTCGGTAAAGCCATCCTCATCAAAAAGGAGAAAAAGTACTGGAGAGATAAAAACGCATTTAGGGAGGGCAGAGCTTATAGATGGAACACAGCTAACACTAATAATAAAAAAAATAGAAAAAGAAGAACTCCATATCAAGAAAATGTCAATCAATCTAATGACTATTCATCGGACACACCATCGAATTCCTCCTCATCAGCATCATCAAATACCGGCCATTTCAGAGGCAAAAGAAAAGGACCTCTGGGAAGACAGCAGGAGACTGAAGGAGAGGTCAAACAAACCTATAAAAAACGCACCATGGAGCAGGAAACAAGGGAGTCACAACTGAGCAACAAATCGAATACGCACAAAGGTACAACGCAGGGTAATACACGAGGCCTTCTACCCCATCCAGGGAAAGTAAATCGAAAAGATCAAGGGGCCATTCCTAAAACGCAACAAACACAACTTGATAGTTTTTTAGACAGAAACATAACACCATTACCGAGCCCAATGCCTCTCACACAACTTTTGATGATACCCACGGATCCACCGACTCCAAAGAGCTAAACGTCATCAACCTCTCCTCACACCAACTAACCAATGAGGAGCGAAAAGTGTTATCACTGGGCCTCTCCTTCTGTCCCAACCAAAGCATGGATACCTTTGAAACAACAAAGGATATTCACCTCTTTGCCCTGAAATTGCTGTTGAAAAGCTTATATGCAAAACAAAAAGTTACACAATCGGAAGTAGCACCAAATTTAAAAACAGCGTATTTTAAGGCTCTCAGAGATTTGAATCTCCTACTGCAAGAGAGCAACTTTGCAGAAAACTTCTGGGAAGAGTTGGGAGAAGGGGAAAGTGATGAAGAAGAGTCTGAAGATGAAGCTACTAAATTTAACACAAAAATCGATAAGAAGTTCAAAAGAAAATCACATAAATTTCCACCGCTCAATCTCAATCCAGCGATAGCGCTTTTTGTCAAACAGACAACTAGAGAAATTGAAAAACTAGACAGACAAAGAATCAAAAACAACCTTAATCCAGAATTGCGACATGCACTCAACACCTTGAAGAGCGACATGAACATCACAATCAAAGCATCGGACAAAGGTGGAAATATTGTCCTTATGGACAACGAGAATTATGTAAAAATGTGCCTTAAAGTTCTCAACAACACCGAATGTTACAAAAAAATATCCCCAGCAATAGTTGAGAGATTTAATCAGGAATTCTATTGTCTGGTGGATGAATCGCTCAATGAGGGGGCCATCAACAAAGAAATGTGGGAGTTTATACGAACACAGCATCCCCGGGTACCCACCTTTTACGCCCTGCCCAAGGTGCATAAAAGATTAAAAGACCCACCAGGGAGACCCATCATCTCGGGCAACGGGTCAATCACGGAAGGTATTAGTCAGGTAATAGATTACCACCTTAGACCCCACGTCATGGATTTACCGTCCTACACCAAAGACACGATCCATCTGCTGCAGATTATTGATAATTTGACTATCCCCGACTCTGCTCTCCTAGTTACTATCGATGTGGAGTGTCTGTATAACAGCATCCCACATGATGCAGGAGTAGCAGCTGTTGAACAAGTGTTGAGGCAAAGAGCAACCACTGACTGGAAGTTCAATGCCTTCATACTCACAATGCTGGAATTAATTTTGAAACACAATGTGTTTCTATTTGAGGGCTCCCACTACCTCCAGGTACAGGGAGTGGCTATGGGGACATGCTGTGCTCCCTCATATGCTAACCTGTACCTGGGGGAGTGGGAGAAGACCTTCTTGCTGGGAGAGGGATCGTCTGTGTACTCTGACCACATACTAATGTGGCAGAGGTACATAGACGATATCTTCATCATTTGGGATGGCTCAGAAGACAGACTCAGGGAATGCCTGAGCTCTATGAACGTAAATAGTTTCAATATTTTCTTTACTATGATCTATGATTCCAGGGAGGTCAACTTCCTGGATATCACTATCTCCAAAGATCGAACTGGAGTACTCCTGAGTAATCTTTATAGAAAAGAGACAGCGGGGAACACTCTGCTACACGCGGATAGTTTCCACCCCGAGCCATTGAAGAGATCCATTCCGTTTAGCCAATTTCTAAGACTCAAGAGGAATTGTAGTACACACGAAAACTTCCAGCAGGAATCCAACAAACTGACTGCCAGACTAAGAGAGAGAGGATACACCAAAACAGCTCTCAAAAAAGCGTTTAATCGTGTTAAGAATATGGACAGACGAAACCTGATCTTCAAAAAGAAAAACCTGATGAAGGAAGACAATTCAACTAGAATTATCATGAAATTTTCCAACGAACATCTACAAATAAGAAAAATTATCTCCAAACACTGGTCAATTCTTACAGAAGATCCCATCTTAGGCGGTCTGGTCACCCCTAGACCTCAAATTACCTATAAAAAATCAGGTTCTATAGGAAATATGCTCACACAGAGTGAGTACAAAGGAAGCGCAAGAACAGACCCCTGCAAAACCTGGGGCACATATCCCTGTGGATCATGTGCTCAGTGTGGAGTTATAGGTAGGAGAACCATGATTACATTACCAAATGGGGAAAATTTTCAATTACGACACTTCGCGAACTGTAGAACGCGGGGAGTCGTTTATCTGATGCAATGTCAGTGCGGGGCCTTCTACGTGGGGAAAAACCGACAGGAACTCACTAAGAGGGTTGAGAAGCACATCCACAGTATGAGTATTGGCAACCTATATCTGCCATTGGGCAGGCATGTAGCAAAACAGCATGGGTACAGGATGCCTAAGGTAAACTTCACTGTGGTGGACAGATTACACATACCCGCCAGGGGGGGTGACTGGAACAAGGCCCTGCTCCAGCGCGAGATGCGCTGGATCAGGCGCCTTAGGGCCACCACCCCCCCAGGTCTCAATGAGACAGAGAGCTATAGGCCCTTCCTAGAGGGCTTTAGATCAGGCAAAACCGACTAGGGGCACGCCCTCTATTCCACGTTATGTACATTTCATTCATAATTCAAATCATTCACCCCCATACCTTCGCTTCCTCTCTCCCTAAGGACTCAAACACCCTCCCCTGTTTCCCCCCCCCTCCTCTTTTTTCCCCCCATCCTTTTCATTACATCTTTTGCCCCCGAGATACTGTTTGGACACTATCTGAAGATTGTTTAGCCTTTTGGGGGGTTTCTAATTTACTATATAATGTCAACTTCTTGCAGCTCACTAAGTTGGCTACTATACTATATCTAGGTTGGGGCTTGTATACATTACAACCCCCACCGAGTGGAATTACTTTACTAATGTGTTGTTTATATAATTTCTATTATGGTCTAATACTTGATTTTACTGTTCTACCATGATTCCCGTTTAATATCACTGCAATCTCTGGTTTATCTCTTGTGATGGGTTGCTCCCACAGACACCACCCTGGGGGAGCTAGTCATGCGGAGGCCTAGAGCTCACCACCAACCTCTTAGATATGCCTGGGAGAGTCCTATACCTACCCGACACAGGGGGGCCCCACTGCTTTAGTTAGCTATGGGGCCTCTTTGCCCTGCCTTGCACATATGCCAGGCGGGAATTTCTGTGTCGGTGGTTATCAGTCCTCCCTTCCTTCCCCATCTTGGCAAAATCGTGGGGGGGGAACCGTTGTGGTATTTTATCTTAAAGGCTCTGAGCCACTCATTTTCATTTTTATTTTTATTTTCACTTTTTTATCATTATTATTATTTAATCCAGGTCCCGAAACCCCCCCCCCCCTCCCCGGCTCTCCCCCCCGGTTCTTTAGCCCTTGGGGGGACATGCTACCGGGGAAATCATTAGGGGATCTAACTGGATTAGCTGCTGTTTACCATACATCCACTATCGATGCAGCTCTATTTCCGGGCGTACAGCTACAATGACACATTATCCCAGTGTGGGCACAGCCCTTCTTCAAGATGGCTGCTGGCCCCCACAGCATCATTTTGACATTCCCAGCCTTGCGTAGCTGAGGCACGTAATCCAATGCGCGCTGTTACGTCGCGCATGCGTGGGCCCCCGAGCGGAGTCGGTTGCCTAGGTAGCATTCGGCGTCTGTACGTCGAATGCTCCTGACAGCATCGACCTCCACAAGCCGCGCTATTGGCCAGCGCGGCGTCTTGTCTCCGCCCATCAACCGGCCCACACCACAAATAGGACGCCAAAGACGGCAAATGGCGCCATTCTTCCTTGGACATTCATCCATGCACATGGGGCAGTCTTAAACTTTTGGCATCACGGACCCCCCCCCGGCTCTTTACCCAGCGACTAGCTATTTACCTAAAAGTAAGTGTGTTCCACTCTTTATACTTGGGACTTCCCACTTGATGGGAGGTGTATGTTTGTCTCATACATCTGACCAAGGGGGAACTTCTTTGCATATGGGACTTGCTGTGGGGTCAGCCCACAGCGGTCTCCAATATACCACTCATTCTTATTATTTGCCCCATTACAGATAGCCATCAATTTTTCTTTGAGGCTAAGGACGCCGAATGTTGGGATTATCTATTATATCCAGCCGCCTTGTAGAGTATTAGGACAGTCCAGGCTTTTCTGATGTGGGATGTCTCTGACCCCTGGCATGTAATGCCCCCAAACCGGGCTGTCTTGGGAGAGCGTAAGTCACATGAGAATATAACCATTGCAGGGGATATGTATGGTATATATGTGTACAGTTCATAATAGCATTGTTTTCTGATTTTTTGATTTCTTAGACTGTGATGTACTTTCCCTGAAGAAGACTTTTATCTGTTAAGATTTAAACGTTGAAACGCGTTGGAAATTCCACTACTCCACACCAGGGTGGCCATCTAGGGTGACCGCACTGGGTAATGTGATACATCACATTCTTCCTCAAGTCATTTTCCACATGCAATTCTCTATATTCATTCTGTATTGAATGTACCTGTAGAATTACTTCATGCTTTGGAATTTATTTTATATTTTTTGTTCTATGTTTACTGATCTACATGATTATCTGTGAAAAATTTATAAAAATTTATACATTTTTTAACGCTGAATAATATTAAATAAAACTGATTTTATTTTAAAACATATTCTTGAATTCATTGCCTTAAAAATCCCCTTAGAGGTATTATATTTTTCTATAGATTTATATGGGATGATGGCAATGACACATCCATACCACCAAGGTCATACTTACCTAAAAGGTTTTCATGCGGGTTGCCTGCGCTTTACTATAGACTTCTATTACATTGGGTGTTTTCTGAAAGCGCCGAAAATATGCAGTATAGTGTTCTTTCGGAAAACACACCAAAAACACCTGATCTAATCGACGTCTCTAGGTAAGCATAGATAACCCGCACAAAAACCAAGGGTACACCACACTGCACCTGCACTGTGGGGAAACTGCATTGGAACAGTGTGAAAGGGGCCTAAAAGTGCTTAAAGCGGACATTCAGTCATCTTTCCATCTATTAAATCATCTGCCCTTGTTTTATCTTTGGATGATAAAAAAAAAAATTCTGCCAGTAAATGCCTTATCCACTTGCCGACCGCTGCACACTGATATACGTCGGCACAATGGCAGCGGTGGGCAAATGGGCGTACCTGTACGCCCCCTTTAATTGACCGTGCCAGCTGGTCCCGCGTACTCGATGTCCCGACGATTGTGTCACGGAGCCGCAGGACGGGGAGATGCCTATGTAAACAAGGCATTTTCCCGTTCTGCCTAGTGACATGACAGGGATCACGAAAATAAATATAATTTTGATAAAACAAATTAAATTAAAGAGAGAGAGGGGGCTGAAAGAGAAGGGGTGAGAGGGAGGGGGAGAGGGGGTGAAAGGGAGGGGGAGAGGGGGTGAGAGGGGAAGAGAGAGAGAGAAAGGGGGTGAACAAGAGAGAGGATGAAAGAGAGAGGGGTGAGAAAAAGGGGAATACAGAGAGGATGAAAGAGAGATAGGGTGAGAGAGAGCGTGGCATTTCATGGGTGACAGAGCAGATTATGTTACATGGGGGGGGGGGGCAAAGCACAGTACATTACATGGTGGGCACAGCACATTACATGGTGGATACATGAATATAGCACATTACATGGTGGGCACAACAAATGACAGTGGGCACTGCACAGCACATTCAATGGTGAGCATGGCATAGCACATTACATGGTGGGCACAGCACATTACACAGTTGGCACTGCACAATACAGCACATTACATGGTGGGCACAGTACATTATATGGTGGGCACAGCACGTGACATGGTTGGTACTGCACAACACAGCACATGAACACGGTAGGCACAGCACCTTATATGGTGGGCACAGCAGAAAACATTACATGGTGGGCACTGCACATTACAAGTGGGCACTGCATAGCACAATTTATGGTGGGTACAGCATATTATATGGGAAGTACTGCACATGACATGGTGGGCACTGCACGACACCTAATTACATGGTGGGCACTGCATGACACAGCACATGACATGGTGGGCACAGCACATTACATGGTGGGCACAGCACATGACATGGTGAGTACTGCACAGCACATTCCATTGTGGGTACTGCATGGCACCTGACATGGTGGGCAATCCACGGCACATGACATGGTGGGCAATGCACATCACATTACATGGGGTGTACAGCACATTATATGGTAGGAACTGCATGGCGCAGCACATGACATGGTGGGCACTGCACAGCAATTTACATGGTGGGCACTGTACGACATGGTGGGCACAGCACATTACATGGTGGGCACTGCATGGCATAGCACATTACATGGTGAGCAATGCGCATGACATTGCGGGCACTTCACTTCACATTACATGGTAGGAACTGCACATTACATGGTGGGCACTGCATGGTACAGCACATTACATTCTGGGCACAGCACAGCACATGACATGGTGGGCACTGCACAGCACATGGTGGGCACTGCATGGCACAGCACATGACATGGTTGACACTGCACATTACATGGCGGGCACTGCATGGCAAATCACATGACATTGTGGGCACTACACATTACATGGTGGGCACTGCATGGCACAGCACATGACACAGTGGGCACTGCAAGGTACAGCACAACATAGTGAGCACTACACATTACATGGTGGGCACTGCAAGGCACAGTAAGACATAGTGGGCACTGCATGGCACAGCACATGGTGGGCACTGAACATTGCATGGTGGGCAGTCTAAGGCACAGCACCACCTAGTGGCCACTGCATGGCACATTACATTGTGGGCACTGCAAGGCACAGCACAACATAGTGGGCACTGCATTGCACAGCACATGGTGGGCACTGAACATTGCATGGTGGGCACAACACATTACATGGTGGGCACTGTATGGCATAGCACATTACATGGTGGGCAATGCACATGACATTGTGGGCGCTTCAAATTACAATCTTAGGAACTGCGCGACATGGTGGGCACTGCATGGCTTGGCACATTACATTCTGGGCACAGCACATGACATGGTGGGCACTGCAAGGCACAGCACAACATGGTGGGAACTACACATTACATAGTGGGCACTGCAAGGCACAGCACATGACATGGTGGGCACTGCATGGCACATCACATGACAAGGTGGGCACTGCAAGGCACACCACAACATAGTGGGCACTGCACATTACATGGTGGGCACTGCAAGGCACAGCACGACATAGTGGGCACTGCATGGCACAGCACATGACATGGTGGGCACTGCAAGGCATATTGCATGGTGGGCACTCTAAGGCACAGCACGGCATAGTGGCCACTGCATGGCACATTACATGGTGGGCACTGCAAGGCACAGCACGACATAGTGGCCACTGCATGGCACATTACATGGTGGGCACTGCAAGGCACAGCACGACATAGTGGCCACTGCATGGCACACTACATGGTGGGCACTGCACATGACATTATGGACACTGCACATTACATGGTGTGCACTGCACATGACATGGTGGGCACTGCACATGACATGGTGGACACTGCACATTACATGGTGGGCACTGCATGGCACAGCCCATGACATAGTGGGCACTTTACATGACATGGTGGGCACTGCATGGCACAGCACATTACATGGTGGGCACTGCACATGACATAGTGAGTACTTCATGGCACGGCACATGACATATTGGGCACTTCATGGCACTGCACATGACATGGCAGGCACTGCACATGACATAGTGGGCATAATAGAGCACTCAACATGGGGGGAGCAGCAGTCTGCCCCTCAGCACTATCAATACACCCCCCCCCCCCCCAAGGTCATTTTTTACACAATCCTCCCTCCCTAATAAGTTTAATGACCTTAGCTCAACAGCATGGCAGATTTCCTTCCTCCCGGGCTCCTGCTGGTTAGGATAACATCAGTACCCCTCCCCCAGACAGCTGCTTGCAGCTCCCGGACACTGAGGACCTGTGTGAGTGGAACAGATCCTGTGATAGGAGGCAGGCATCGGCAGAAACAGGACTCGGCTGCAGTGGCTGACACTTGTCTCCTCCATGTGTGCAGTGCACAAAGGGCTCCTCTTCCTTCAGGATGCCACACAGATAAGCCACTGACATGGGCCCATATTGAGGGAGGGGCCTGGAGCTGCAGCTCCAATAGCCCTTCTCTTAATCCAGTGTCTTGCGGTGGATAAGGACCCCCCTGTACTGCGCAGGTGCAGCGCTTGCGCAGTACCAACGACTAAGGAGCTGCCGAAAATAACTGAAGCTGAAAACCTTCAATCAGCTGTGCACGTTGCCTGCGCCCTGGGTCCAGGTTCAAGCCCCACCATCCAAGTGGACCTAGAGGGAGAATAAAAAAGTGCCGAGCGAAGCGAGGCCATGCCCAAAGCGTGGCAAGCGAAGCGAGCCCACAAGGGGCCCTCTTACAGGTGCCGTGTACAGCTGATTTACAACTATTCGGCTTCGGCTATTTCCGCCGGCTCGTACTGCGCAATCGCTGCACCTGCGCAGTACAGGGGGGTCCTTATCCGCCGAGGGGAACTTTCTCGGCAGAACACCGGCCCTGGCCAGACTTAATGGGGGGAGATTCTGCAGCATATTTGGCAAGTACAGAATCACAGTATATAAAAAAAGATATGCAAAGTGGTTGAAGGAAAGCTTCAGAATGGCAAAAATGTTTTTATTACAAACTATGTGAGCGGACTGCAGTTCCTCTTTAAAGTGGAGTTCCGCCGAAAAAAATTAAAAGTCAGAAGCTACAAATACTGCAGCTGCTGACTTTTAATATTAGGACACTTACCTGCCCAGTGCGCCCGCAATGTCCTCACCTGAAGACGATCTGTCCCTCGGCTCCCGGGTGCAGGTGCCCGCATCTTCTGGAAAGGGAATCAGGAAGTGAAGCCTTGCGGCTTCACAGCCTGGTTCCCTACTGCGCATGCACAAGTCACGCTGTACGATCTCACTGGTCCCTGCTGTCTTCTGGGGCCCGTGTGTCTCCCAAAAGACAGTGCGGGGGACGGAGGAGGGGCAGGACATGGCGTAGATTGCCGTGGATACTGCAGAGATCTATGCCCAGAAGTGGGAAAAAATATCTGTATTATACATATAAACCAGGGAAGGTTTTTTGGTGGGATTTTAACCACTTCAGCCCCGGAAGGATTTACCCCCTTCCTGACCAGAGCACTTTTTACAATTTGGCACTGCGTCGCTTTAACTGCTAATTGCGCGGTCATGCAATGGTGCACCTAAACAAAATTTGCGTCCTTTTCTTCTCACAAATAGAGCTTTCTTTTGATGGTATTTGATCACCTCTGCTGTTTTTATTTTTTGTGCTATAAACGGGAAAAGACCGTAAATTTTGAAAAAAAATGATATTTTCTACTTTTTGTTATAAAAAAAATCCAATAAACTCAATTTTAGTCATACATTTAGGCCAAAATGTATTCGGCCACATGTCTTTGGTAAAAAAAATGTCAATAAGCGTATATTTATTGGTTTGCGCAAAAGTTATAGCGTCTACAAACTAGGGTACATTTTCTGGAATTTACACAGCTTTTAGTTTATGACTGCCTATGTCATTTCTTGAGGTGCTAAAATGGCAGGGCAGTACAACCCCCCCCCCCCCCAAATGACCCCATTTTGGAAAGTAGACACCCCAAGGAAATTGCTGAGAGGCATGTTAAACCCATTGAATATTTTTTTTTTTTGTCCCAAGTGATTGAATAATGACAAAAAAAAATACAAAAAGTTGTCACTAAATGATATATTGCTCACACAGGCCATGGGCATATGTGGAATTGCACCCCAAAATACATTTAGCTGCTTCTCCTGAGTATGGGGATACCACATGTGTGGGACTTTTTGGGAGCCTAGCCGCGTACGGGGCCCCGAAAACCAAGCACCGCCTTCAGGATTTCTAACGGCATAAATTTTTGATTTCACTCCTCACTACCTATCACAGTTTTGAAGGCCATAAAATGCCAAGATGGCACAAACCCCCCCCCCCCCAAATGACCCCATTTTGGAAAGTAGACACTCCAAGCTATTTGCTGAGAGGCATGTTGAGTCCATGGAATATTTTATACTTTGACACAAGTTGTGGGATATTGACAATTTTTTTTTTTTTTTATGCACAAAGTTGTCACTAAATGATATATTGCTCAAACATGCCATGGGCATATGTGGAATTACACCCCAAAATACATTCTGCTGCTTCTTCTGAGTACGGGGATACCACATGTGTGGGACTTTTTGGGAGCCTAGCCGCGTACGGGGCCCTGAAAACCAAGCACCGCCGTCAGGATTTCTAAGGGCATAAATTTTTGATTTCACTCCTCACTACCTATCACAGTTTTGAAGGCCATAAAATGCCAAGATGGCACAAACCCCCCCCCCCCCCAATGACCCCATTTTGGAAAGTAGACACCCCAAGCTATTTGCTGAGAGGCATGTTGAGTCCATGGAATATTTTATTTTTTGACACAAGTTGCGGGAAAGTGACAATTTTTTTTTTTTGCACAAAGCTGTCACTAAATGATATATTGCTCACACAGGCCATGGGCATATGTGGAATTGCACCCCAAAATACATTCTGCTGATTCTCCTGAGTACGGGGATACCACATGTGTGGGACTTTTTGGGAGCCTAGCCGCGTACGGGGCCCCGAAAGCCCAGCACCGCCTTCAGGATTTCTAAGGGCGTAAAGTTGTGATTTCACTCCTCACTACCTATCACATTTTTGAAGGCCATAAAATGCCCAGATGGCACAAACCCCCCCCCCCCCAAATGACCCCATTTTGGAAAGTAGACACCCCAAGCTATTTGCTGAGAGGCATGTTGAGTCCATGGAATATTTTATATTTTGACACAAGTTGCGGGAAAGTGACTATTTATTTATTTATTTGTTTTTGCACAAAGTTGTCACTAAATGATATATTGCTCAAACATGCCATGGGCATATGTGGAATTACACCCCAAAATACATTCTGCCGCTTCTCCTGAGTACGGGGATACCACATGTGTGGGACTTTTTGGGAGCCTAGCCGCGTACGGGGCCCCGAAATCCAAGCACCGCCTTCAGGATTTCTAAGGGCAAACATTTTTGATTTCACTCCTCACTACCCATCACAGTTTCGAAGGCCATAAAATGCCAAGATAGCACAAAACCCCCCAAAATGACCCCATTTTGGAAAGTAGACACCCCAAGCTATTTGCTGAGAGGCACGGTGAGTATTTTGCAGCTCTCATTTGTTTTTGAAAATGAAGAAAGACAAGAAAAACGTATTTTGTTTTCTTTTTTCAATTTTCAAAAGTTTGTGACAAAAAGTGAGGTCTGCAAAATACTCACTATACCTCTCAGCAAATAGCTTTGGGTGTCTATTTTCCAAAATGGGGTCATTTGGAGGGGGTTTGTGCCATCTGGGCATTCCATGGCCTCCGAAACTGTGATAGGCAGTGAAGAGTGAAATCAAAAATTTACGCCCTTAGAAAGCCTGAAGGCGGTGCTTGGTTTTCGGGGTCCCGTATGCGGCTAGGCTCCCAAAAAGTCTCACACATGTGGTATCCCCGTACTCAGGAGAAGCAACAGAATGTATTTTGGGGTGTAATTTCACATATTCCCATGGCATGTTTGAGCAATATCATTTAGTGACAACTTTGTGCAAAAAAAAAAAAAATGTCTTTTTCCCGCAACTTGTGTCACAATATAAAATATTCCATGGACTCAACATGCCTCTCAGCAAATAGCTTGGGGTGTCTACTTTCCAAAATGGGGTCATTTGGGGGGGTTTTGAACTGTCCTGGCATTTTATGCACAACATTTAGAAGCTTATGTCACACATCACCCACTCTTCTAACCACTTGAAGACAAAGCCCTTTCTGACACTTTTCGTTTACATGAAAAAATTATTTTTTTTTGCAAAAAAATTACTTTGAACCCCCAAACATTATATATTTTTTTAAAGCAAATGCCATACAGATTAAAATGGTGGGTGTTTCATTTTTTTTTTCACACAGTATTTGCGCAGCGATTTTTCAAACGCATTTTTTGGGGAAAAAACACACTTTTTTAAATTTTAATACACTAAAACACACTATATTGCCCAAATGTTTGATGAAATAAAAAAGATGATCTTAGGCCGAGTACATGGATACCAAACATGACATGCTTTAAAATTGCGCACAAACGTGCAGTGGCGACAAACTAAATACATTTTTAAAAGCCTTCAAAAGCCTTTACAGGTTACCACTTTAGATTTACAGAGGAGGTCTACTGCAAAAATTACTGCTCTCGATCTGACCTTCGCGGTGATACCTCACATGCATGGTGCAATTGCTGTTTACATTTGACGCCAGACCGACGCTTGCGTTCGCCTTTGTGCGAGAGCAGGGGGGGACAGGGGTACTTTTTTTTTTTTATCTTTATTATTTTTTTGCTTTTTTATCTTATTTTTAAACTGTTCCTTTCATTTTTATTTTTTTTTAAATAATTTTTATTGTTAACTCAGGGAATGTAAATATCCCCTATGATAGCAATAGGTAGTTACAGGTACTCTTTTTAGAAAAAATTGGGGTCTATTAGACCCTAGATCTCTCCTCTGCCCTCAAAGCATCTGACCACACCAAGATCGGTGTGATAAAATGCTTTTCCAATTTCCCAATGGCGCTGTTTACATCTGGCAAAATCTAAGTCATGAAATGCTCGTAGCTTCCGGTTTCTTAGGCCATAGAGATGTTTGGAGCCATTCTGGTCTCTGATCAGCTCTATGGTCAGCTGGCTGAATCACCGGCTGCATTCTCAGGTTCCCTGTTGGGACAGGAGAGCCAGAGAAAAACATGGAAGACGGTGGGGGGGGGCATTCCCTCCCACTGCTTGTAAAATCAGTCTAGAGGCTAATTAGCCGCTAGGATTGCTTTTACATGAAAGCCGACCGCTGGCTGAAAAGAATGATACCAAGATGATGCCTAAACCTGCAGGCATCATTCTGGTATAACCACTCAAAGTCCAGCAACATACCAGTACGTTGCTGGTCCTTGTTGGGCATACATTGTAAACTTTTTTTTCATGCAGCCTGTGGGCTGAACGAAAAAAAGATATTGATCGGTGGGTATTCCCACCATTAGAATACCTCCCTTCATCCACCCACTTCTAATGATGGGCATACATGCACCGAATATATATGCCGAAGCATGGGGGCATCCTCCCGCAAAAGGCAGGAGCAAATCGCTCCTCCACCCACTGCTGCCCCCACGCTTCGGCATATATGCTGAAGTATGTAACTGTGGTGGTGAAATCACCCCCGACAGCGCTGGAGTCACGGCTTTATGTATCGTGGGAGCAAATGATGTTGCTGTCAAGATAAATAAATCCGTGCTGCAACTGAATGGCGTACCTGCTAAGCAAATGATGGTTAACAAAAAAACAAAGTAACATTACAGTATAACAGTAATACTTACCATACCTGCAAAGCAAAATATAAAAAAAACATCGTAAAAAATAAAACATTTAACGCAACCTGTGCCTACCTAAAATATTTATATGCCGAAGCATGGGGGAATCCTCCCGCAAAAGGCAGAAGAAAATCGCTCCTCCACCCACTGCTGCCCCCACGCTTCGGCATATATGCTGAAGTATGTAACTGTGGTGGTGAAATCACCTCCGACAGCGCTGGAGTCACGGCTTTATGTATCGTGGGAGCAAACGCTGTTGCTGTCAAGATAAATAAATCCACTCTGCAGCTGAATGGCGTACCTGAAAACAAAAAAGTGGTTAACAATAAAAAAAAGTATAAAAAAAATTGCATACCTATAAAGCAAACATGATAAAAACATAACAATAAAACATTGCAGTATAGAATGCAGAACAATAGAGAGAGAATAGAGAGAGAACAATAAAACAACAACTATTTTTGTTTTTTTTATTTTATATATTTTTTTGTGTTTTTTTTTTTTTTTACACTTTTTTTTGTAACTTTAACTTTTTTAACTGGTACCAGGTTTGGGTCTCTCAAAATGTGACAGCATCTTGGGAGACCCTGTGAAAGTGTGTCCTAGTCTGTGCAGTGCTGTACCCTACGCCAACACTCCACTAGTGTATGGTAGCGTTCAAAACATTCACCAATGCAAAGACCAGGATTGCCAGGACAGAGGGGACAATAATACCGGGTGTCACGCCTATATCCGCGCTTGCTGCAGACACGACATCTTAATTGGGGGGTTCGTTGGGTAGGGGTACTCGGGAGGGCATAAAGGAAATGCCTCTCATGCAGCCGGCTTACTGCATTTGGTTGGGGATGGTGAGGTGGAGCACCGTCTGGATACAGAAGGGCTCTGACGATCTCTTCCTGGAATTTAGGGAAGGATCCAGTCTGTCCTGAAGCTCTGTATAGCACATGAGCGTTTAGCAAAGCCAATTGAAATAAATAAACAGACACTTTTTTATACCAGCGTCTGGCCTTACGGGCAATTAGATACGGCGCCAACAACTGGTCGTTGAGGTCCACCCCTCCCATATTAAGGTTATACTCGTGGACACAGAGGGGTTTCTCCACAACACCAGTCGCCGTAGGAATTTGGACCGTCGTGTCTGCATGAAGGGAGGTAAGAACGAAAACATTCTTATTGTCCCTCCACTTCATAGCGAGCAAGTTATTACACTGAAAGCAGGCTCTCTCCCCCAGCCTAAGACGGGAATCTACAAGCCGCTGGGGAAAGCCCCGGCGATTAGGTCGCACGGTGCCACATGCTCCAATCTGATGATCAAAAAGGTGGCTAAAAAGTGGCACGCTCGTGTAATAATTGTCCACGTACAAGTGGTACCCCTTTCCGAATAAGGGTGACACCAAGTCCCACACTATCTTGCCTATGTAGTCAGGGCAGTTTGTCGGCTCTACGTGACTATCTTTGCCCCCGTAAACCATAAAACTACATGTATAGCCTGTGGCCCTGTCACAGAGCGTATACATCTTGACCCCGTATCTGGCACGCTTGCTGGGAAGGTACTGTTTGAATGACAAGCGGCCAGAAAACTTAATCAGGGACTCATCAACGCAGACAACTTGATGGGGAGTAAACAAGTCTTCAAAACGTTGGTTGAAGTGGTTTACGAGGGGCCTAATTTTGTAGAGCCGATCGTATTCAGGGTCTCTACGAGGACGACAGAGTTCATTGTCGTTGAAGTGCATGAACCGCAAAATCTGCTCGTATCGTGCCCTGGCCATGGAAGCAGAGAACAAGGGCGAATGGTAAATTGGGTCAGTGGACCAATATGACCGCAACTCACTCTTTTTATTCAAGCCCATGAGGAGGGAAAGGCCCAGAAAGATCTTAAATTCAGAAACCGAAATTGGTTTCCAATCTCTGGCAAGGGAGGACTGGGGAATAGTGGCGATGTGTTGACCAGCGTACAAATTGCTTTGGTCCACAATAGATCTATAGAGATCTTCGGCGAAAAACAGCGAATAAAAATCCAGTGGCATAAAGTCAACTGTTTCCACCTGAATTCCGGGTTGGCCAGTGAATGAGGAAAGTACGGGTGCTGCAGAAGTGGTGGGTACCCAATTCGGATTGGCGAATGCAGCAGAAAGGGCACTATGGGCACGACGGGCCTGTGTTCGTCTTTTTGGTGGCAGCGGGACACTACTTGTGCTTGCCACCTCGCCAGCTTGAACTGCACTTATGGGACTCGCCACGTCACCAAGTGTTACTGCAGTGCTGGATGTACGACCAGGGTGTACTAGGCCGCTGGTGCTTGCCAGTTCACCAGAAGGAGTAGCGGCACTAGTACTTCTCTGCTCCATACGAGAGCCCTGCGGTTCTTGCACTTCAAGGACAGAAGAAGTTCGGGGTCTGGTACGCCTGACCTTAGCAGGGACCACAACTCCGTCATCAGAGCTATCTGTCATGGAGCCACTGTCCTCTACAGGATCGTATTCTGAGCCTGAATCTGACAGATGAGTGACTTCCTCTTCACTATCTGTCATGCTCGGAAACGTGTAGGCCTCTTCACTAGTGTACCTTCGATTTGCCATTTTGGGCTCTAAATTTAGGGGTACACTAGTGAGACTCACAGGCAAAAAAGCTCCTGACTGTTAGCGACTGATTCAAAACGCTACCAAAAAACTGTTAGCGATCGCAGGGATCAGGCCTGACTCTGCGAACGCTGCAGTTATGTGTGCTTAGTGTTTTTTCAAGTGACAGTTATCGATCGATACTGCACTTGGGTGGGCTGGGCCGAGGAGCAAAATGCAGGTGCTAGCAGGTATCTGGGCTGATCCCGCTAACACTGCGTTTCAGGGAACCCTAAACTGCTGGGGAGTAAAGATCTGATCGGATCAGATATCGATCCGCTCAGATACTATAGCACTAAGGGAGGTGTATGCTGCGTGTGTGGGTTTTAGCGGTACTGGCGCTAACCTGATGCTGCCTGGGGCGACGCAGACCTTATCTAACTAACCAGCGTCACCCGTAACAGTTATACAGTGATCGCTGGTGAAAGCGTTAACTAGGGGGCAATCAGGGGGTTAAAACCTTTAGCAGGTAGTATATGGGGGTCCCTGTCGCTCTAAAACACTGACAGCGAACCTATATACTTACCTCCCTAACTAGCGTCACCTGTGTCACTAATACAGCGATCAGAAAAATGATCGCTTAGCGACACTGGTGACGGGGGTGATCACGGGGTTAACCTTTATTAGGGGGGGTTAGGGGGGTACCCTAGACCTAAAGGGGGCTAACCTAACTGCCCTAACACTTATAACTGTCACAAACTGACACCAATGCAAAAAAAAAAAACTGCTATTGGTGTCAGTGTGACAGGGTGTACAGGGGGGTGAAAAGTGTGTCTGCGTGTTCTACTGGAAGTGTAGTGTTGGTGCAACTTACTTGGATGTCTTCTCTCCTCGGCGCCAGATCGAAAAGACCGGCTCGAGGAGAGATGACATCACTTCCTCTCCCTCTGTTTACATTACAGAGGGAGAGGAAGCATTTGATTCGATGGGAGCGATCGGGAGGGGGTGGCCATCAATGGATGGCCTCCCCCTGACCTCTCATCACCCGCGAACAAGAGCCGACCGCCTATGGCACCGGGGAGGGGTCCGATCGGACCCCTCGCCCGCGGGAAGGCATCACGTATCAGGTACGTGATTTTGCCTGCCCGTGCCATTCTGTTCACGTATATAGGCGTGAGGCAGTCGGCAAGTGGTTAAGGGCACCAGGCAAAAAAGTTACTTACAATACTCCAAGATGTAAAAAATATAACAAAATGTATTACATAAAAGACAGATTTAAACATACATATCATACGCAGATACAAGTACAAATCTAAACAACATAGACATCTAAACAACATAGATAGAAAAAGTGGTCACTCAACAGTAGCATGGAGTGACTTATTCCGACATGTTTCGCCTCTTAGGGCTTCCTCAGGGGTTGTTTTTTGAAAATTAGGTGTGATACTGCATAAAACAAAGTACAGTTAGATATAATACAGACTGATGATACAATACAAAACAAGAAGAGATAAATATGCTGTTGGCCGCCCTGCCTGATACCCATCAACCACCCATAGGAAGAACTTTTTACCTGCAACTTGTGTCCCCTTCTCCCCTTCCTTTACTTTTTCCCTCCCTTTCTCCCCCCCCCCCCCCAACTACCCTTCCTTCCTCCCCCCTCTCGTCTTCTTCACCCTTTTACTCACATGCCTATATATTAGTGATCCCACTTGTGTGTTTAGGTCCTTAGACCTTAATACTTCATTGGACAGATACCGGCTGCCTAGCCCTACTTTGGGATCTTTTTGGTCAGCTTATTCTTATGCCATCCAGTGTCCATCTTCTAATTGGCTCAAACATCAAGTAACAGGTAAAAAGTTCTTTCTATGGGTGGTTGATAGGTATCGGGCAGGGCGGCCAACAGCATATTTATCTCTTCTTGTTTTTGTATTGTATAATCAGTCTGTATTATTTCTAACTGTACTTTGTTTTATGCAGTATCACATCTAATTTTCAAAAAAAAACACCCCCCCGAAGAAGCCCTAAGAGGCAAAACATGTCGGGATAAGTCACTCCATGCTACTGTTGAGTGACCACTTTTTCTATCTATGTTTAGATGTCTATGTTGTTTAGATTTGTACTTGTATCTGCGTATCATATGTACAGCCAACACTTTAAATGTCTTTTATGTAATAAATGTTGTTATATTTTTTACATCTTGGAGTATTGTAAGTAACTTTTTTGCATGGCACTCTTAAAATCCCACCAAAAAAACCTTCCCTTGTTTATATATATCTTCAGGGATGTTGGTGCCACTTTTTTTGACATTTTTTTTTTGACATTGTTGCCTATCCATACCACCATTTTCTACCTGTATTACATAGTTGCCAACAGTCCCGATTTTTCCAGGACAATCCTGATTTTGGGACCCTCGTCCCAATTTGGGATTTTTCCTTTTGTCCAGGGGAATTCGGGAATGTTTGGCTCTGCAGCAGTTGAACTAGCTCCAACAAAATGGCCACCAGTGATGCCGTGAGACCTCTTTCCCCTTGTGTTCAGTGGAGAGGGGGCTCGATCCGTGCAGCCAATGAATCGGCTTCTCTCTTCACATTTCTGAAGCCGGGGTTAGCTGCACGGATCGCCCCTCCCCTCTGAACACACGGTGCCGGCCGCTTGTAGAGTTTGCTCTGCCGTTGTCCCTCTCTGTGTACTGCCCGGGCCAGCGATGTAACTATGTACAGGGGGGGTTACTATGTACAGGGGTGGTAACTATGTTACGGGGGGGGTAACTATGGCTCTGCTTGGGACACTGATGTAAGGACTGAGGCTGGGGACACTGGTGTAAGGACTGAGGCTCCACTGGGGACTCTGCTGTGGGCACCTGATGCAAGGACGGACTCTGCTGGGGGCACCTGATGCAAGGACGGACTCTGCTGGAGGCACCTGATGCAAGGACGGACTCTGCTGGGGACACCTGATGCAAGGACGGACTCTGCTGGGGGCACCTGATGCAAGGACGGACTCTGCTGGGGGCACCTGATGCAAGGACGGACTCTGCTGGGGGCACCTGATGCAAGGACAGACTCTGTTGGGGGCACCTGATGCAAGGACGGACTCTGCTGGGGGCACCTGATGCAAGGACGGCCTCTGCTGGGGGCACCTGATGGCAGGCGACATGCTCAGGGGTCCCACTGATTCTGGATTATGGCAAGTTGAATGATTTCATTCAATATTACAATGTAATAATAGTAATAATGCGCTTCAATCATGCTGACACCACAACAACCATGGTGCTGGGATGATTGAAGCGCTAACACCGGGTATTTGGAGTATCTTTATCTGCCGATTTGTTAACCTCTGGAATACACATTTCTATTGTGGTGTAGGATCTGGGCCTGCTATCCCTCCAGCCCTCTTTCCTTCCTTCTCTCTCCCTCCCTCTTTTCCCCTTTCTTTCTCTGTCTCTCATTCATCTCAGACTCTAACCACACCCCCATTTGAACCACACCCATATAAGCCACGCCCACTATTTCACATGAACCACGCTTATTTTTAGGCGCTGCGCGCATCACATTTTTCTTTTTTGCTATGTCTCGCCTACAAACGCATGCCCCTCCCCGTAATTATAATAAGACTCAACCTGCAGCCAAAAAAGTGTCAATATAAATTTATTTACAATGTTGGCAACTATCTGCTCCCTCCTCCCCCCTGAAAGGTGGGGGGGGGGATCCGAAAAGCAGAAGTTACATTTTTGGGTGGAACTCTGCTTCAAGCACTTGACACAAGGCTTTCCATTGTACTTAATAATCCAGCCCATTCACAAATGAAAGTGGTGTTGCTTTAAGACCTCCACCACACCGCCATTTTGTTTATCTTGGTCTCATCAGACCACAGGACATGGTTTCAGCAATCCATGTCCTTAGTCTGTTTGTCTTCAGCAAACTGTTTGCGGGCTTTCTTGTGCATCATCTTTAGAAGAGACTTCCTTCTGGAAAGACAGCCATGCAGACAAATTTGATGCAGATGCGTATGGTCTGAGCAATGACAGGCTGACCCCCCACACCTTCAACCTCTGCAGCAATGCTGGTACCACTCATACGTCTATTTCCCAAAGACAACCTCTGGATATGACACGGAGCACGTGCACTCAACTTCTTTGGTCGACCATGGAGAGACCTCTTCTGAGTGGAACCGGTCCTGTTAAACTGCTGTATGGTCTTGGCCACCGTGCTGCAGCTCAGTTTCAGGGTCTTGGCAATCTTCTAGGCCACTGATATGCAATTAGCTGTTGCAGAACTACAAGTCCCATGAGGCATAGCAAGACTCTGACAGCCACAAGCATGACACCCAGAGGCATGATGGGACTTGTAGTTTTGCAACAGCTGGAGGTCCTCTAATTGCTTATCCCTGTTCTAGGCCATCTTTATGTAGCGCAACAATTCTTTTTTTCAGATCCTCAGAGTTCTTTGCCATGAGGTGCCATGTTGAACTTTCAGTGACCAGTATGAGAGAGTGAGAGCGATGACACCAAATTTACCACACCTGCTCCCCATTCACACCTAAGACCTGGGAGGGAAAAAGGCTAATTGGGCCCGATTTGGACATTTTCACTTATGGGTGTTTTCACTTTTGTTGCCAGCAGTTGAGACACTAATAGTGGTGTGTTGAATTATTTTGAGGGGGCAGCAAATATGCACCATGTTTTGAAGAAGGGCGTGATCTGTATTAGCCTGAAACTGTTCGATGATGGCCTACATACTTTGGATGTTTTGATTATATTTTTCATTAAATCATTTTTGTTCAGCAATCTTTTTTTTTTTGACAAAAAGGATTTATATATATAAACACACACACACACATATTATATATATATATATATATATATATATATATATATATATATATATATATACATACACACACACACACACACAAGTCTGGAAGTATTTAAATGACGGACCGCTCTTAGATTCCTTTTTACTTTCACTTTCTGCATGTGAAACCACCGCTGAGCACTCTGCCAGTTTACTACGGATCCACCTTCTACCTGACGGGATTCCCGGCTCTCTGGCTGGAAATCTCCTGGCTGATGACCAGTAGCCCAGCTGTTTCGCCTTGAGTTCATTCATGCTGTTTCTGACCCCCTGTAATTAAGGGGTCCACCGGAGCTGGTAAGCACAATCATATACATTGATCTACTTCTCCCTATCCATCGGGTGGAAAGAGCTATCTGTCAGTTCCCAGAAGAATTTTGTTTGCAGTTTCTATGGACTTCAGTTTATTATTTTAATAATTTTATTACTGTTCCATGATTATTGGACTCTGCATACATTTTAGTCTTGATATATTTTGCGCTGCACTTATTACTATTTATGATTTATCTTTGAGGTTGGTGTTACCTTTAGTGTTCAGCTTGCATAGTACTTAATTATTTCGTTCACGCTGATTGCCCTTTTGTTACCGTATATTGTCTATTTTCTCACCAATCTATCAGCTGCAGCTATGGAAGTTTTTGCCTTTCTTGACCAAAGAGAAGTGAAACTAAATGAGATTTTCTCTAATACCTCTTCTGTTACTATACCTAATGACCTGTCCACTAATTTTAGAAAACTTGGCTATCTCTTTGAAAAACAGATCAAAGCATGGTGGGACATTGTGTCTTTTAAACATTATATTAAAAGCAAGTTGGTGCCAAGAAGACTTAGGTGGGACATACCCCCCAATGATGGCCTCACTGATGAGGAATCCTTGGCACCAATTTTTTAATTCTAAAGGTCAGGAATTAATTGAATTTCTTCTGTCTAGGAAAAAGAAAAAAATGTTATTAATCAACCAACAAATTACTGAGTTAAAGCTTATGTTAGAACCCAATCAGAATTCCCCAAAATTCTCTAGATTGTCAGGAGAATTAAAGAGTAGGATGTTGAAATGGGATAAAGAGGCGCAGGAGAAGAAACGTGATAAATTTATTAGGGATTCAGGGGATTTTTCTAGAGGTGACATTTTTAAATGGCAATCTAAGATACAAACCTCAGCCCAGATCCCTGAAGCATCCTCCACTCAGCCAACATACGTCACACCCCCTGATACCCCTAGTTTTATGTTCCCAACATCACAGGGTGCAGGGCCTGTCCCACAGGGCACTATCCCCAGAAAACCCAATAGGAATAATAATAAAAAAGGGAGGGGTAACAACTCTAGTAGGGGAGGTGACAGAGGTAGTTATCATCAACAATATCCTCAGTACACCCAGGAACGAAGGGAGGAAGCATGGCGGCCATCTCGGCCCCTCAGAGGGAGGCGTTCTGGCCCTTTTCCTCCTAGAGGGCACTACTCACACCCTGAGCAAAACTTGCATTATGACAACTATGACCAACCATATGCTAGGATCCCTATCGCCTTACAAAATAGATTCACTCCTCTGTCTCAGGACAATTCCTATTATCAAAATCATTTTTTAGGACACCCTCAATCTCAATGGCCCGATCGAGGGAATTTTACCCCCACCGAGAGCAGACAGAGCGGAAAACGAAGACAAAGAGAGGGAGAAGAGCAGGACGAAAAACTAAAAAGATTAAAATCCCATTAGGTAGGGGTATTTTTAATATTAGTGGGGTAGATCTCTCTGAAGAGGAATTACGAGTATTGGACAAGGGTTTAAAATTTGCCCCAGCATGCAACCTCAGTAAATTCAAAACATATATTAGCTTGCAAAAATTCGTTAGATCTTTAAATATCAAGAGATATTTTCTCTCTAAACCCGGGGAAAGGTCCACCTGTGGTCCCCCCACAATTAATGCAGGTATACATTCCAATTTAGCTAACAAGTCAGTTTTTAACCCCCCAAAAAACGATCACAGACACATGGAGGTTTTCAAAAAAATGGTCTCTAGTGATCTAGAGGATCTAAAAATGAGAAAAGTGGGTGACCCTTAGTATATTAAAAAAGGTATTGGTTTATTGGAAAAAAATAAAAATGTTGTCATTCGACCAGCTGATAAGGGGGGGGGGGGGGGCTGGTAGTCATGAGTAAAATGTATTACCAGGGAGAAATGGATCGTTTGTTGTCAGACAGGAAAACTTACCAGATCCTTGGTAAGGACCCAGTTCTCCAATTTAAAAATGCGTTGGAAGCATTAGTTACCTCAGGTAAATCCAGCGGTGTGTTAAATAAAAAGGAAGCCTCTTATTTGAACCCTAGCGAGTGCAGAAGGCCAATCATCTATTTTCTACCGAAAATTCACAAGGATCTCCAGGCACCGCCAGGGAGACCCATTGTGAACGGTATAGACTCGGTCCCTGCACGCTTGGGCCAATATATCGATTACTTTCTGAAACCTTTGGTCACTAAAACCACTGCTTTTTTGAAAGACACAAAGCATATTATCAATATTGTGGAGTGCTTACCTTTTAATGAAAATAGTTTATTAGTCACAGCCGATGTAGGCTCACTCTATACTATCATTGGACACTCTGATGCTATTTGCTCTGTACATTGGGCCTTGGAGAAATCCACCTTACCCCCGCAACTCAGACAATTTATTTTGAAAGCATTGGAATTTTGCCTAGCCAGGAACTATTTCTGGTATGGAGGCAAATTCTTCTTGCAGGTTCTCTGTGTTGCCATGGGCGCTCGGTTCGCACCGAGCGTCGCTAATTTATTCATGGCACACTGGGAAGAGACTTGTGTCTTTGGTAGCAGACCACCACAGTTGGTCTGCTACCAAAGATATATAGATGACCTGTTCATGATTTGGGAGGGAGACTTAATCAGCCTCCAGCTATTCATGTCCAGGCTGAACGGCAATACCAAAAACATCCACCTTTCTTGGAACTCTGATGCTACCAGCATAGCGTTCCTCGATTTGGAGATTTTCAAACACGAAGGTGCATACCGAACAAGTAATTACTGTAAGCCCACTGACAGGAATGGCTATATTCCTTTGGACAGTTGCCATCACAACACATGGCTAATGAACATTCCTAGGGGTCAGTTCATTCGCTTGCACCATAATTGTTTCCTGGACAGTGATTACTTTTCGCAAGCCAATATCATAGCCGAAAAGTTTGTACAGAAGGGCTACACAGCAACACAGATTAATGATGAATTAATGAGAGTAGGTTCTCTGGATAGATCTTCCCTTGTAGCAGTATCCAATAGGGATAACAATATGTCCCAGGATGGGTCTCAATACAGGATAATCCTGGATTACAATATCCGATATAAAAAAAAATCTTAAAACATTGGGACATCCTTAAAAAAGACAATGTCTTAGGCCCCATTCTTCCAGCACGTCCACGCTTTATTTACAGACGCCCACCTACCTTACGAGACTTGTTAGCCCCTGGTGTAGTGAACCCTCCTATTATTAGAGAAAACCGGATTTTTAATTTCATGTCTGGTTTCTATGCGTGCGGAAAATGTCCAGCATGCAGGCAGTGCAAATTTAACAACAAAAAGAAAAAATATTTTTCTGCCATTGTTACTGGCAAGTCTTATCAAATAAAGAATTTAATCACATGCGATACTGTAGGTGTGGTGTACATGTTCCAGTGTGAATGCGGCCTCCAGTATGTGGGCCGGACCTCGAGACCCTTGGGGGTCCGCATCTCAGAGCATGTAAGTAGCATTAAGCGAGGTCTTAAATCACACTCGGTATCTAAACATTTTAGACTATGCCACAACAGAGACCCTAGAAAATTGTTTTTCTAGGGGTATAGAGAAAGTTACTAAACATTGGCGTGGGGGGAATTTTATTAGACAGCTCAGTCAGAGAGAATCTTTCTGGATACATGAAACCAGAGTGGCAGTCCCTAGAGGACTGAACGTTGAATTCGATCTCAACTGTTTTATCTCTAATAAATGATGTAATATACTCTGTTTTTATAGCTATTTTGTACCTGCGTTTGTATGCATTTCTGTGGAGCAGTGTTATCTGCTTAATTTTATATGCCTATTCCTATATGCTGGTTTTATAAGTTGTGATATAACTTTTAAATATGACTTTGCTTTGAGATGGCCGCGGGTGTCAGGTCTATTTTTATATTCATTTTTACATTACTTTTTGAGAGATTTCAATGTTGCAATGTTTTGCATGCTGCGATTTTATATTTAATCAATGAGGATTTATTCTTGTAATCCACCTATTTCCATGCCTTGATTGAGCAGATTCCTGTCTCATTTTCTCTCAAGGATTCTCCATCTGGCTTTTGGATTGATGTCCCCTTAAGGTTTTGGCAGGTTTTTCCCCTGAGCGGAACATTCATTTCCGCACCTTAGACACTCCCATCTGCTCACCAAATTAGCATTTATAGCACTCCGGGTGGCGTGTGTACTCCACCCTCGCTGACGAAGTCCATAGTGACGTAACGCCGCGTACGGGGGCGGAGCTACAGTACCGACGTCACCCGCTGCCATCTCTTGCCGACAGCTGTTCGGACGCGAACAGTCTGTCTCCTGCCGTAGCCGGCCTGATTTGTGATCCATCATTTAGCACAGTTTAATGCCTTTGCCACCTTTTTATTTACCCATGCAATAACTTTTAATAAAGCCTGGAAGTATTTAAATGACGGATCGCTCTTAGATTCCTTTTTACTTTCACTTTCTGCATGTGAAACCACCGCTGAGCACTCTGCCAGTTTACTACGGATCCACCTTCTACCTGACGGGATTCCCCGTCTCTGGATGGAAATCTCCTGGCTGATGACCAGTAGCCCAGCTGTTTCGCCTTGAGTTCATTCATGCTGTTTGTGACCCCCTGTAATTAAGGGGTCCACCGGAGCTGGTAAGCACAATCATATACATTGATTTACTTCTCCCTATCCATCGGGTGGAAAGAGCTATCTGTCAGTTCCCAGAAGAATTTTGTTTGCAGTTTCTATGGACTTCAGTTTATTATTTTAATAATTTAATTACTGTTCCATGATTATTGGACTCTGCATACATTTTAGTCTTGATATATTTTGCGCTGCACTTATTACTATTTATGATTTATCTTTGAGGTTGGTGTTACCTTTAGTGTTCAGCTTGCATAGTACTTAATTATTTAGTTTGCGCTGATTGCCCATTTGTTATATTATCTATCCTTTTCCTTTTTTATTTTTTTATGAGTTTTGCTTCTAATCTCCAGGGAGTCAATCGGGTGCCTATAAAGAGATTATCTGTAGTAACTGCTTGCTGACCGCCGGCGGTCAATTGACGGCCAGGCGGCGCAGCTCTCGTGGCGGGCGGGCGTCATATGTAGGCCTCGCTTTCCCAGCCCACCAGGGGGCGCGCACCGCCGACGGGGATCGCGCGCGCCCACCGTGTCACTGGGCACCCGGTGCGCATGCCCGGCGGCCGCGATGTCCGCCGGGCACCCGCGATTACCGGTAACACAGCAGGACCGTGGATCTGTGTGTGTAAACACACAGATCCACGGTCCTGTCAGAGGAGAGGAGACCGATGGTATGTTCTCAGTACAAAGGAACACCGATCGGTCTCCTCCCCTAGTGAGTCCCCACCCCCTACAGTTAGAGACACTCCCTAGCAAACACAGTTAGCCCCTCGATCACCACCTAGTGTTAACCCCTTCTCTGCCTGTCACATTTATACAGTAATCAATGCATTTTTATAGCACGGATCACTGTATAAATGTGAATGGTCCCAAATATGTGTCAAAAGTATCCGATGTGTCCGCCGCAATATCGCAGTCGCGATAAAAATCGCAGATCGCCGCCATTACTAGTAAAAAAAAAATGTTATAAATCTATCCCCTATTTTGTAGACGCTATAACTTTTGCGCAAACTAATCTATATACGCTTATTGCAATTTTTTTTTTACCAAAAATATGTACAAGAATACATATCGGCCTAAACTGAGAAAAAATTTGTTTTAAAGAAAAAAAAAATTGGATATTTATTATCGCAAAAGGTAAAAATGATTGTGTTTTTTTTTAAACTTGTCACTCTTCTTTTGTTTATAGCACAAAAAATAAAAACCGCAGAGGTGATCAAATACCACTAAAAGAAAGCTCTATTTGTTGGAAAAAATTCTAACAATTTAAATTGGGTTCAGTGTTGTATGACCGCGCAATTGTCATTCAAAATGTGACAGCGCTGAAAGCTGAAAAATGGCTTGGGCAGGAAGGGGGCGAAAATGCACCGTAATTGAGGTGGTTAAACACAAGTAAAATATACAGTCAGAGCCTTTTTGCTCACAAATTGTGTTGCTGATATTAGTAGGCAGCAGACAGGGCCTCCCACTCTCTCAGTAATGCTGTTTGGGCAAAGTAATATCTTTATTGTTTTATATTCTTTTTAAATATGTATGTGAATTTCTTAATAAAATCAGATGCTGCTTTAACCACTTGCCTACTGGGCACTTAAACCCCCCTCCTGCCCAGACCAATTTTCAGCGCTCTCACACTTTGAATGACAATTACTCAGTCATGTAATACTGTACCCAAATGAATTTTTTGTCTTTTTCATACAAAAAGAGCTTTCTTTTGGTGGCATTTGATCACCTCTGGGTTTTTTATTTTTTGCGTTATAAATGAAAAAAGACCGAAAATTTTGAAAAAAAAAACAAATTTTTCTTAGTTTCTGTGATAAAATTTTGCAAATTATTAATTTTTCTTCATAAATTTTGGCCACAATTTATACTGCTACATATCTTTGGTAAAAATAACCCAAGTTAGTGGATATTATTTGGTCTTTGTGAAAATTAGAGAGTCTACAAGCTGTGGTGCAAATCATAAAAAATTGATCACACTTGATGGCCTATCTCATTTCTTGACCCGAACAAGTCAGGAAAGTACAAATACCCCCCAAATGACCCCTTTTTTGAAAGTAGACAATCCAAGGTATTTAGTAAGATGCATGGTGAGCTTTTTGATGTTGTCATTTTTTCCCACTATTCTTTGCAAAATGAAGATTCCCCCCCCACACACACAAAATTGTCATTGTAATAGGTTATTTCTCTCACATGGCATGTATATACCACAAATAACACCCCAAAATACATTCTGCTACTCCTCCTGAGTATTACGATACCACATGTGTGGGACTTTTTCACAGCCTGTCCACAAAGAGAGGCCCAACATGCAGTGAGCACCATCAGGTGTTCTAGGAGCATAAATTACACATCTAATGGTTGACTACCTATTACACTTTTGAACGCCCTGGAGCACCAGGACAATGACACGTGACACTGACGTGGCACTGATGACAGATTACACTGATACGTGGCACTGATGACAGATGGGGCTAATACATGGCACTGATGACAGATGGCACTAATACGTGGCACTGATGACAAATGGCACTAATACGTGGCACTGATGACAGATGGCACTGATGACATGTGACACTGATGACAGATGCAACTGATACGTGGCACTGATGACAGATGGCACTGATACGTGGCACTGGGGACAGATGGCAGTGACATTACTTTTTTTTTTTACTCACGCTGCAGCGGTTCGCTCTCCCTCCTCACACGCTGTCTCTGTGTGAGGAGGGAGAGCCGGCGATGAGAGATGATCTCATATGTTTACATATGAGATCATCTCTCATTGGCACCGCCGATCACGCTGTAAACGGCTGCTGTGATTGGCCGTTTACAGCGATCTGTGACTGGCTATGTCCAAGGGACACGGCCAGCACAGAACTTCCCCGGTGCACGCCCGCGGAAGCGCGCATCACGGAAGTAAACAGGACATCCAGGGACAGCCTCCCGACAATTGGCGTCCGCGCTGTAGCCGTCTTTCGGCTATAGCGCGGGTGCGAAGTGGTTAAGACATAAGCTCGGACTATCTAGAAAACAATATCTGATTTCCTACATTCTACACGATCATATATATTTGCATATTTATAGATTGGTTTAATATGTATATATTTCTAGTTTTGCATGTGTAAGGATTGTTTTGCTTTCATGTACAAATACATATTTTTATATCAGTAACATATAGATATAAACATATGTATTTGTACATGAAAGCAAAACAATAGGCATGATTTACTAAAAGTGAGCTCATTCTGCCAGTGCAAACCAATGAACAGGAATATAAACTCACATTGTGATGATGTATGTACATTTCTTAATCTGTGGATGATGATAGGCCACATGGCCAGATTATTGTCCAAAAACATGCCAATGAAAAAAAATTAGAGCAAAAGACAGCACTGCACAGTCCTACAGTGGACCCAAAATTGTCCTCTATCGGCAGGGCTTTTTTTTAGCCGACAGGTGTCTTGTCGATTAGTGCCTCCCGTCGAATAATGCATCCACTACGTCACACCAGCTGATTCTCCTATCAGCTGGTATGACGTAAGACTGCACATGCGCAGTTCGTAGGATGCATTTTCCGACGGGAGTCACAGAACACAGTGAAGAGGTACAGTGTAGGAAAGGCTAGAGGAGATAATTTGAGCTCTGATTCCCGGGGACCCACTGGGTGAAAACCCACCAAACTTGGCACACTTTTAGGGAACACCGCTGGCTGCATGTGATAGAAATTTCGGGTCCATAGAACTGAACGGCAGCCGGTACCGACTCCCGAAAATGAGCCGCTTGATTAATTTTTCCACTGACAGGAAGAGAAAACAGTGTAGGAGTGTAGGAGAGGCTTGGGAGATAATTTGAGCTCCTGTATCCGGGGACCCACTCCATGAAAACCCACCAAACTTGGCACCCTTATAGGGAAGGCCCATGGCTGCAGGTGGAAGAAATTTCGGGTCCAGGGAACCAAAGGGCAGCCGGTACCGACTCCCCAAAGTGGGCCACTCGCTTCATTTTTCCGCCTGGGGGAAAAAACGGGCGACTTTGAGCTCCGGTTTCCGGGGACCCACTGGGTCAAATCCCACCAAATTTGGCACACTTATAGGGGAGAGCCATGACCATGCAATAAATTTCGGGTCCAGGGAACCGAAGGGCAGCCGGTACCGACTCCCCAAAGTTGACCCCTCACTTAACATGGGAGTCTATGGGGAAACCAGGGAAAATTGTGACGGATTTCACTTATCGCTCAACCATTCGACGACCAAATGGCCTAGCGACACCAAACTTGCACCCCTTCTTCCCAGATATCACAGCTACACCTCATAAAAATGTGGAGGTTCGGGGACCTTTTACCGGGGATTTACTGGGGCCACAATGTTGACCGTATTCACGGTACCGGTGCTCTCTGACCATGGGTTACAAAATTACAAAGCTTGGGGGTGATGTAGAGACACTCTATGAGTACCCCCACACCAAACCAGGGTCCGGTACCCCAACCGGAACCCTCCGTTTACCGGAAAATGGCACTTTGAAACGGTGTAGCTCAGACCCGGTTCACCTGGGAAGGCTCCGTTAGGTCTCATTTGAATATTTCAGGCCTTTTCTACAGAATGGCATCCACTTTTGAGGACCAGTGGACCCCTCACAAAACACCGGCAAAGACGTGCGTGGCGCTCTCCGGTTCTATGGGTCTTAAAAATACACAGACACCGGGAGGCTATGGGGATGCTTTTCAGGTACTCACTGGCCAAGTTTGGGGTCCAGGGAACGTTTGGTGGTCGGGGCACCCCAAAAGGTCAACCGGTAGAAACCGCACGTTTAACATTGTAGTCTATGGGAAACTCAGTCAACTTGGGGGGCTGATATTTCCTCGGCTGTTGGGGTTAGGAACACCAAACTTGGCACACTTGTAGGGGAGACGATGCACTACATGGTTTCCACATTGGGGTTCCTAGACCCTACGGTTGGCCCGTAACCATCTCCCAAAGACGGCACCCCTAGGGCGGTAAAACCGGTTCTGCTACTCAGAAAATTCAGACTTAGGTTCTGGCGTCTACAGGTCGGATGACTTTGAGGGCTCATATCCCCGGAACCCCAAATTTGGTGTGCTGGCTCATGGGATCTAGATCTACAACATATCCAAAAATTGGACTCCTAGCTCAAACGGTTCAGAAGATGACTTTCCTGGAGCCCAAAAAATGCTTGAGTTTGAAAGTTAGGTCGACACAAAGCATGCATGGTGGATTTCAGAAAAGTCATTTCGGGCACCTTTCGTTCCAGAGACCTCAAATTTGGCCTGCAGCTAGGGGACCTCTATGAACCCCCAACTACCGAGTTTGAAGTTCCTGTGACCTACGGTTCCGGAGATATGGAGCGGTAAAGCAAAAAGTTCATACTGGCCATGGGGCACCAAGGGACCGGTTCCGATCTCGCTGCCCCCTCGGCCTTGGTGGGCACCATGGGTCAGTCCCCTTTGGAAGACCATATCTCCCCCATACTTTGAGCTAGAGACCCCAAATTTGGCAGGTCGGTACCGGTGGATTTTAGACACAAGATCCGGGTAGACCGACCCTCCTGCGAGCAACCGTGTGGAAGTTTCTCTCCGATTGAGCCCACCCCAGGAAAGAGGGGACTCGTAGTATGCATTTTTCAACGGGAGGTAATAATCAACACTACACCGGTGTAACGTCGATTATTGCCTCCTGTCAAAAGATGCCTCCTACGTACTGCGCATGCGCAGTACGTCACATCACTCCAGCTGATTTCCCGATCAGCTGGCGTGACGTATCGACTGCACATGCACAGTTCGTCATATGCATTTTCCGACGGGAGGCAAGCCACGGGGAGTGTGTGGAGGGAGAGAATCTTAAAGAGGGAGTCCCGCAAAAATTTTTTTAAAAGTCAGCAGCTACAAATCTTGCAGCTGCTGACTTTTAAAATAAGGACACTCACCTGTCCCAGGGTCCAGCGATGTCGGCACCCGAGACTGAATCGTCCCTCGGTCTTCGGGTGCTGCCACTGCCATTCTCTGTAAGGGAATCAGGAAGTGAAGCGTTGCGGCTTCACTTCCTGGTTCCCTACTGCGCATGCGCCAGTCGCGCTGCGCTTCCTTACTGGTCCCCGCTGTCTCTGGGACCTGCGTGTGTCCCAGCAGACAGCACGGGGGGTAGGGACGGGAGGGGGCGTAGACTCCCGTGGAGTCTACGCCGGTAGTAGGTGCAAATACCTGTCTTAGACAGGTATATGCACCCCCCTCCTCCCTGAATGGTGCCAAATGTGTCACCGGAGGGGTCGGGTTCCGAAAAGCGGAGGTTCAATTTTTGTGTGAACCTCCGCTTTAAATGTAAGATTCTGCCTCGCTCTCTGTGGCGTGACGTATCGACTGGGCATGCGCAGTTCGTCGTATGCATTTTTCGACGAGAGGCAAGCCACGGGAGCGCGCGGAGAGATAAAACTGACGTAAGAGAACTCCACAGTGAACACTGACGTAAGGAAGAACTCTGCAGGGAACACTGACGTAAGGAAGAACCCCGCTGGCTTAATAACGTCAGCGGCAACACCGTATCCAGCCCCGCCCCCAACACACCCCTAGGCTGCTCTAGAGAAAGGGGGCAAGCGCCATGCATAAGCCGTGTATTTGTCAGGGAAGCTTGGATTGACACAGCGGTGCCAGCGGGAGGACCAAGGTCTGTGCTTCCAGAGGGGGGCGGGGCCCTGAATAGCTATGTATGTGTAAGTGACCTACACTGCAGTTTAAGAAAGCCCATCAGAGATCCCGTTCCCAAGAGCTTGCAATCTATTTAAAATGACATACAGTTTATCTCTGTTTACTCTTTGTTCTTGTGACAAGTGTGCTTTAGATAGAGCATGTCAAGCCGTAGCTGTGCTCCCTGGGTATATGCTGATCGCCCATCCGTGCTGCTGCTGGAGGGAGCCTAGGTGACCATAAATGAGAGCCCTACAGACTTGGTCATGGTGAGTGACCAAGTCACCAAGTGGTATATCCCCCACACCATCCCATACCCCACTCCATCTCCCCTGAGGACTTAGGACCCTCTAGGCCACTCACCTGGGGACTGGGACCCTCTAGGCCACTCACCTGTGGACAGGGACACCCATTTTCCCTGGGGACTGAGACCCCCTTCTCCCATGGGGACTGGGACACCTTCTCACCTGGGGACAGGGACCCCTTTTCACCCGGGGACTGGGATCCTATCTCACCTGGGGACAGGACCTCCATCTCCCCTGAGGACAGGGAACCCACCTCCACTAAGAACAGGAACCTGATCACCCAGTGTGTGCCAAACTCACCTCCCTGCCCCTGTGTGTGCCAACCTCACCGTCCTGCCCGATCACCCTGTGCGTGTCAACCTCACCGCCCTGCCTGACATGTGTCCTGTGTGAGGGCCCTCCTGTGACAGCTGTTATCAGGACTTTAACCCACTTGGTTCTCCCCTACATGGATGTGCTCTCACTACACGACTGTATATAAGGGATGAAGGCCCAGAGACATGTCCAGGGTAAACAGAGGATACATGAGATAGATTATAAGGGATGGAGGCCCAGAGACATGTCCAGGGTATACGGAGGATACATGAGATAGATTAGAAGGGATGGAGGCCCAGAGACATGTCCAGGGTATGCGGAGGATACATGAGATAGATTAGAAGGGATGGAGGCCCAGAGACATGTCCAGGGTATACGGAGGATACATGAGATAGATTAGAAGCGATGCAGGCCCAGAGACATGTCCAGGGTACACGGAGGATACATGAGATAGATTAGAAGCGATGCAGGCCCAGAGACATGTCCAGGGTACACGGAGGATACATGAGATAGATTAGAAGCGATGCAGGCCCAGAGACATGTCCAGGGTACACAGAGGATACATGAGATAGATTAGAAGGGATGGATGACTAGAAACATTTCCAGGGTACACAGAAGACACATGAGTTAGATTAGAAGGGACGGAGACCTCCTCTGTGTACCCTGGACATGTCTCTGTGCCTCCATCCCTTTTAATCTTACAGTGCAAGGGGGAACTTTGTGAACCCTGATGTAAAGGGGAACACTGATGTAAAGGGCAATGCTGCAGACTCTGATGTAGTTAGGAACCCCTTACATCAGAGTTCCTCTTTAGATCATGCTCTGCATCATTTTTCTTTACATCTGAGTTCCTTTGCACTGCAAGGGGGAATCCTGCAGACTCTGATGTAAAGGGAAATGCCGGTAACTCTGATGTGGGAGGGGGGGGGGACTCTGCTGACCAGAGACCACCTTTCACAGAGTGATCGGGCAGGACAGTGAGGTTGGCACACACAGGGGCAGGGAGGTGAGTTTGGCACACACAGGGTGATCAGGTTCCTGTTCTTAGTGGAGGTGGGTTCCCTGTCCCCAGGTGAGAAGGTGTCCCAGTCCCCATGGGAGAAGGGGGTCTCAGTCCCCAGGGAAAATGGGTGTCCCTGTCCACAGGTGAGTGACCTAGAGGGTCCCAGTCCCCAGGTGAGTTGCCTAGAGGGTCCTAAGTCCTCAGGGGAGATGGAGTGGGGTATGGGATGGTGTGGGGGATATACCACTTGGTGACTTGGTCACTCACCATGACCAAGTCTGTAGGGCTCTCATTTATGGTCACCTGGGCTCCCTCCAGCAGCAGCATGGATGGGCGATCAGCATATCCCCAGGGAGCACAGCTACGGCTTGACATGCTCTATCTAAAGCACACTTGTCAAAAGAACAAAAAGTAAACAGAGATAAACTGTATGTCATTTTTAATAGATTGCAAGCTCTTGGGAACGGGATCTCTGATGGGCTTTCTTAAACTGCAGTGTAGGTCACTTACACATACATAGCTATTCAGGGCCCCGCCCCCCTCTGGAAGCACAGACCTTGGCCCTCCCGCTGGCACCGCTGTGTCAATCCAATCTTCCCTGACAAATACACTGCTTATGCATGGCGCTTGCCCCCTTTCTCTAGAGCAGCCTAGGGGTGTGTTGGGGGCGGGGCTGGATGCGGTGTTGCAGCTGACATTATTAAGCCAGCGGGGTTCTTCCTTACGTCAGTGTTCCCTGCAGAGTTCTACCTTACGTCAGTGTTCCCTGTGGAGTTTTCTCTTACGTCAGTGTTCTCTTTCCGCGCGCTCCCGTGGCTTGCCTCTCGCCAAAAAATGCATACGACGAACTGCGCATGCCCAGTCGATACGTCACGCCACAGAGAGCGAGGCAGAATCTTACATTTAAAGCGGAGGTTCACACAAAAATTGAGACCTCCGCTTTTCGGAACCCGACCCCTCCAGTGACACACTTGGCACCATTCAGGGGGGAGGGGGATGCAGATACCTGTTTAAGACAGGTATTTGCACCTACTTCCGGCGTAGACTCCCACGGGAGTCTGTTCCCCCTCCTGTCCCTACCCCCCGTGCTGTCTGCTGGGACACACACAGGTCCCAGAGACAGCGGGGACCAGTAAGGAAGCGCAGCGCGACTGGCGCATGCGCAGTAGGGAACCAGGAAGTGAAGCCGCAACGCTTCACTTCCTGATTCCCTTACAGAGAATGGCGGTGGCAGCACCCGAGGACCGAGGGACGATTCAGTCTCGGGTGCCGACATCGCTGGACCCTGGGACAGGTGAGTGTCCTTATTTTAAAAGTCAGCAGCTGCAGTATTTGTAGCTGCTGACTTTTAAAAATATTTTTGCGGGACTCCCTCTTTAAGATTCTCTCCCTCCACACGCTTCCCGTGGCTTGCCTCCCGTTGGAAAATGCATATGACGAACTGTGCATGTGCAGTCGATACATCACGCCAGCTGATCGGTAAATCAGCTGGAGTGATGTGACGTACTGCGCATGCGCAGTACGTAGGAGGCATTTTTTGACAGGATGCAATAATCGACGTTACACCGGTGTAGTGTTGATTATTGCCTCCCGTTGAAAAATGCATACTACGAGTCCCCTCTTTCCTGGGGTGGGCTCAATCGGTACCGACCTGCCAAATTTGGGGTCTCTAGCTCAAAGTATTGGGGAGATATGGACTTCCAAAGGGGACCGACCCATGGTGCCCACCAAGGCAGAGGGGGCAGCGAGTTCGGAACCGGTCCCTTGGTGCCCCATGGCCAGTATGAACTTTTCGCTTTACCGGTCCATATCTCCGGAACCGTAGGTCACAGGAAGTTCAAACTTGGTAGTTGGGGGTTCATAGAGGTCCCCTAGCTGCAGGCCAAATTTGAGGTCTCTGGAACGAAAGGTGCCAAAATGACTTTTCTGAAAACCACCATGCATGCTTTGTGTCGACCTAACTTTCAAACTCAAGCATTTTTTGGGCTCCAGGAAAGTCATCTTCCGAACCGTTTGAGCTAGGAGTCCAATTTTTGGATATGTTGTAGATCTAGATCCCATGAGCCGGCACACCAAATTTGGGGTTCCGGAGATATGAGCTCTCAAAGTCATCCAACCGGTAGACGCCAGAACCTAAGTATGAATTTTCTGAGTAGCAGAACCGGTTTTACCACCCTAGGGGTGCCGTCTTTGGGAGATGGTTACGGGCCAACCGTAGAGTCTAGGAACCCCAATGTGGACCCAACAGCCGAGGAAATATCAGCCCCCCAAGTTGACTGAGTTTCCCATAGACTCCAATGTTAAACGTGCGGTTTCTACCGGTTGACCTTTTGGGATGCCACCAGCCCGCCAAACGTTCCCTGGACCCCAAACTTAGCCAGTGAGTACCTGAAGAGCATCCCCACAGCCTCCCGGTGTCGGTGTATTTTTAAGACCCATAGAACCGGAGAGCGCCGTGCATGTCTTTGCCGGTGTTTTGTGAGGGGTCCACTGGTCCTCGAAAGTGGATGCCATTCTGTAGAAAAGGCCTGAAATATTCAAATGAGACCTACCGGAGCTTTCCCCGGTGAACCGGGTCCGAGCTACACCGTTTCAAAGTGCCATTTTCCGGTAAACGGAGGGTTCCGGTTGGGGTACCGGACCCTGGTTTGGTGTGGGGGTACCCATAGAGTGTCTCTACATCACCCCCAAGCTTTGTAATTTTGTAACCCATGGTCAGGGAGCACCGGTACCGTGAAGACGGTCAACATTGTGGCTCCGGTAAATCCCCAGTAAAAGGTCCCCGAACCTCCACATTTTTATGAGGTGAAGCTGTGATATCTGGGAAAAAGGGGTGCAAGTTTGGTGTCGCTAGGCCATTTAGTTGAGCGATAAGTGAAATCCGCCACAATTTTGCCTGGTTTCCCCATAGACTCCCATGTTAAGTGACGGGCCTACTTTGGGGAGTCGTTACCGGCCTTCCTTCGGTTCCCTGGACTCGAAATTTCTTGCACAGCCATGGGTCCTCCCTACAAGTGTGCCTAATTTGGTGGGATTTAACCCGGTGGGTCCACAGAAACCGGAGCTCAAAGTCGCCCGTTTTTTTCCCCCAGGTGGAAAAATGAAGCGAGTGGCCCACTTTGGGGAGTCGGTACTGGCTGCCCTTTGGTTCCCTGGACCCGAAATTTCTTCCACCTGCAGCCATGGGTCTTTCCTATAAGGGTGCTAAGTTTGGTGGGTTTTCATGGAGTGAGTCCCCGGATACAGGAGCTCAAAATATCTCCCGAGCCTCTCCTACACTCCTACACTGTTCTCTTCCTTCCAGCGGAAAAATGAAGCAAGGGGCTCACTTTCGGGAGTCGGTACCGGTGTTGTGTCGATGAGTGCCTCCTATCGAATAATGCCTCCTACGTACTGCGCATGTGCAGTGCATGACGTAACGCCAGCTGATTTCCCGATCAGCTGGCTTGGTGTATCGACTGCACATGCGCAGTTCGTCTGAGGCATTTTCCGACGGGAGTGACAGAGGCAGTGTAGGACAGGCTAGAGGAGATAATTTGAGCTCTGATTCCCGGGGACCCACTTGGTGAAAACCCACCAAACTTGGCACACTTTTAGGGAACACCCATGGTTGCATGTTGAAGAAATTTCGGGTCCAGGGAACCAAAGGGCAGCCGGTGTTGTGTCGATGAGTGCCTCCTATCGAATAATGCCTCCTACGTACTGCGCATGTGCAGTGCATGACGTAACGCCAGCTGATTTCGCGATCAGCTGGCTTGGTGTATCGACTGCACATACGCAGTTCGTCGGAGGCATTTTCCGACGGGAGTGACAGAGGCAGTGTAGGACAGGCTGGAGGAGATAATTTGAGCTCTGATTCCTGGGGACCCACTTGGTGAAAACCCACCAAACTTGGCACACTTTTAGGGAACACCCATGGTTGCATGTTGAAGAAATTTCGGGTCCAGGGAACCAAAGGGCAGCCGGTACCGACTCCCGAAAGTGAGCCCCTTGCTTCATTTTTCCGCTGGAAGGAAGAGAACAGTGTAGGATACACCAAGCCAGCTGATCGGGAAATCAGCTGGCGTTACGTCATGCACTGCACATGCGCAGTACGTAGGAGGCATTATTCGATAGGAGGCACTCATCGACACAACACCGGTACCGACTCCCGAAAGTGAGCCCCTTGCTTCATTTTTCCGCTGGAAGGAAGAGAACAGTGTAGGAGTGTAGGAGAGGCTCGGGAGATATTTTGAGCTCCTGTATCCGGGGACTCACTCCATGAAAACCCACCAAACTTGGCACCCTTATAGGAAAGACCCATGGCTGCAGGTGGAAGAAATTTCGGGTCCAGGGAACCAAAGGGCAGCCGGTACCGACTCCCCAAAGTGGGCCACTCGCTTCATTTTTCCACCTGGGGGAAAAAAACGGGCGACTTTGAGCTCCGGTTTCTGTGGACCCACCGGGTTAAATCCCACCAAATTAGGCACACTTGTAGGGAGGACCCATGGCTGTGCAAGAAATTTCGGGTCCAGGGAACCGAAGGAAGGCCGGTAACGACTCCCCAAAGTAGGCCCGTCACTTAACATGGGAGTCTATGGGGAAACCAGGCAAAATTGTGGCGGATTTCACTTATCGCTCAACTAAATGGCCTAGCGACACCAAACTTGCACCCCTTTTTCCCAGATATCACAGCTTCACCTCATAAAAATGTGGAGGTTCGGGGACCTTTTACTGGGGATTTACCGGAGCCACAATGTTGACCGTCTTCACGGTACCGGTGCTCCCTGACCATGGGTTACAAAATTACAAAGCTTGGGGGTGATGTAGAGACACTCTATGGGTACCCCCACACCAAACCAGGGTCCGGTACCCCAACCGGAACCCTCCGTTTACCGGAAAATGGCACTTTGAAACGGTGTAGCTCGGACCCGGTTCACCGGGGAAAGCTCCGGTAGGTCTCATTTGAATATTTCAGGCCTTTTCTACAGAATGGCATCCACTTTCGAGGACCAGTGGACCCCTCACAAAACACCGGCAAAGACATGCACGGCGCTCTCCGGTTCTATGGGTCTTAAAAATACACCGACACCGGGAGGCTGTGGGGATGCTCTTCAGGTACTCACTGGCTAAGTTTGGGGTCCAGGGAACGTTTGGCGGGCTGGTGGCATCCCAAAAGGTCAACCGGTAGAAACCGCACGTTTAACATTGGAGTCTATGGGAAACTCAGTCAACTTGGGGGGCTGATATTTCCTCGGCTGTTGGGGTTAGGAACACCAAACTTGGCACACTTGTAGGGGAGACGATGCACTACATGGTTTCCACATTGGGGTTCCTAGACCCTACGGTTGGCCCGTAACCATCTCCCAAAGACGGCACCCCTAGGGTGGTAAAACCGGTTCTGCTACTCAGAAAATTCATACTTAGGTTCTGGCGTCTACCGGTCGGATGACTTTGAGGGCTCATATCTCCGGAACCCCAATTTGGTGTGCTGGCTCATGGGATCTAGATCTACAACATATCCAAAAATTGGACTCCTAGCTCAAACGGTTCGGAAGATGACTTTCCTGGAGCCCAAAAAATGCTTGAGTTTGAAAGTTAGGTCGACACAAAGCATGCATGGTGGTTTTCAGAAAAGTCATTTCGGCACCTTTCGTTCCAGAGACCTCAAATTTGGCCTGCAGCTAGGGGACCTCTATGAACCCCCAACTACCAAGTTTGAACTTCCTGTGACCTACGGTTCCAGAGATATGGACCGGTAAAGCGAAAAGTTCATACTGGCCATGGGGCACCAAGGGACCGGTTCCGAACTCGCTGCCCCCTCGGCCTTGGTGGGCACCATGGGTCGGTCCCCTTTGGAAGTCCATATCTCCCCAATACTTTGAGCTAGAGACCCCAAATTTGGCAGGTCGGTACCGATTGAGCCCACCCCAGGAAAGAGGGGACTCGTAGTATGCATTTTTCAACGGGAGGCAATAATCAACACTACACCGGTGTAACGTCGATTATTGCATCCTGTCAAAAAATGCCTCCTACGTACTGCGCATGCACAGTACGTCACATCACTCCAGCTGATTTACCGATCAGCTGGCGTGATGTATCGACTGCACATGCACAGTTCGTCATATGCATTTTCCAACGGGAGGCAAGCCACGGGGAGCGTGTGGAGGGAGAGAATCTTAAAGAGGGAGTCCCGCAAAAATATTTTTAAAAGTCAGCAGCTACAAATACTGCAGCTGCTGACTTTTAAAATAAGGACACTCACCTGTCCCAGGGTCCAGCGATGTCGGCACCCGAGACTGAATCGTCCCTCGGTCCTCGGGTGCTGCCACCGCCATTCTCTGTAAGGGAATCAGGAAGTGAAGCGTTGCGGCTTCACTTCCTGGTTCCCTACTGCGCATGCGCCAGTCGCGCTGCGCTTCCTTACTGGTCCCCGCTGTCTCTGGGACCTGTGTGTGTCCCAGCAGACAGCACGGGGGGTAGGGACAGGAGGGGGAACAGACTCCCGCGGGAGTCTACGCCGGAAGTAGGTGCAAATACCTGTCTTAGACAGGTATCTGCATCCCCCTCCCCCCTGAATGGTGCCAAATGTGTCACTGGAGCGGTCGGGTTCCGAAAAGTGGAGGTCTCAATTTTTGTGTGAACCTCCGCTTTAAATGTAAGATTCTGCCTCGCTCTCTGTGGCGTGACGTATCGACTGGGCATGCGCAGTTCGTCGTATGCATTTTTTGGTGAGAGGCAAGCCACGGGAGCGCGCAGAAAGAGAACACTGACGTAAGAGAAAACTCCACAGGGAACACTGACGTAAGGAAGAACTCTGCAGGGAACACTGACGTAAGGAAGAACCCCCCTGGCTTAATAATGTCAGCTGCAACACCGCATCCAGCCCCGCCCCCAACACACCCCTAGGCTGCTCTAGAGAAAGGGGGCAAGCGCCATGCATAAGCAGTGTATTTGTCAGGGAAGATTGGATTGACACAGCGGTGCCAGCGGGAGGGCCAAGGTCTGTGCTTCCAGAGGGGGGCGGGGCCCTGAATAGCTATGTATGTGTAAGTGACCTACACTGCAGTTTAAGAAAGCCCATCAGAGATCCCGTTCCCAAGAGCTTGCAATCTATTAAAAATGACATACAGTTTATCTCTGTTTACTTTTTGTTCTTTTGACAAGTGTGCTTTAGATAGAGCATGTCAAGCCGTAGCTGTGCTCCCTGGGGATATGCTGATCGCCCATCCATGCTGCTGCTGGAGGGAGCCCAGGTGACCATAAATGAGAGCCCTACAGACTTGGTCATGGTGAGTGACCAAGTCACCAAGTGGTATATCCCCCACACCATCCCATACCCCACTCCATCTCCCCTGAGGACTTAGGACCCTCTAGGCAACTCACCTGGGGACTGGGACCCTCTAGGTCACTCACCTGTGGACAGGGACACCCATTTTCCCTGGGGACTGAGACCCCCTTCTCCCATGGGGACTGGGACACCTTCTCACCTGGGGACAGGGAACCCACCTCCACTAAGAACAGGAACCTGATCACCCTGTGTGTGCCAAACTCACCTCCCTGCCCCTGTGTGTGCCAACCTCACCGTCCTGCCCGATCACTCTGTGAAAGGTGGTCTCTGGTCAGCAGAATCCCCCCCCCCTCCCACATCAGAGTTACCGGCATTTCCCTTTACATCAGAGTCTGCAGGATTCCCCATTGCAGTGCAAAGGAACTCAGATGTAAAGAAAAATGATGCAGAGCATGATCTAAAGAGGAACTCTGATGTAAGGGGTTCCTAACTACATCAGAGTCTGCAGCATTGCCCTTTACATCAGTGTTCCCCTTTACATCAGGGTTCACAAAGTTCCCCCTTGCACTGTAAGATTAAAAGGGATGGAGGCACAGAGACATGTCCAGGGTACACAGAGGAGGCCTCCGTCCCTTCTAATCTAACTCATGTGTCTTCTGTGTACCCTGGAAATGTTTCTAGTCATCCATCCCTTCTAATCTATCTCATGTATCCTCCGTGTACCCTGGACATGTCTCTGGGCCTGCATCGCTTCTAATCTATCTCATGTATCCTCCGTGTACCCTGGACATGTCTCTGGGCCTGCATCGCTTCTAATCTATCTCATGTATCCTCCGTATACCCTGGACATGTCTCTGGGCCTCCATCCCTTCTAATCTATCTCATGTATCCTCCGTATACCCTGGACATGTCTCTGGGCCTCCATCCCTTATAATCTATCTCATGTATCCTCTGTGTACCCTGGACATGTCTCTGGGCCTTCATCCCTTATATACAGTCGTGTAGTGAGAGCACATCCATGTAGGGGAGCACCAAGTGGGTTAAAGTCCTGATAACAGCTGTCACAGGAGGGCCCTCACACAGGACACATGTCAGGCAGGGCGGTGAGGTTGACACGCACAGGGTGATCGGGCAGGACGGTGAGGTTGGCACACACAGGGGCAGGGAGGTGAGTTTGGCACACACAGGGTGATCAGGTTCCTGTTCTTAGTGGAGGTGGGTTCCCTGTCCTCAGGGGAGATGGAGGTCCTGTCCCCAGGTGAGATAGGATCCCAGTCCCCGGGTGAAAAGGGGTCCCTGTCCCCAGGTGAGAAGGTGTCCCAGTCCCCATGGGAGAAGGGGGTCTCAGTCCCCAGGGAAAATGGGTGTCCCTGTCCACAGGTGAGTGGCCTAGAGGGTCCCAGTCCCCAGGTGAGTGGCCTAGAGGGTCCTAAGTCCTCAGGGGAGATGGAGTGGGGTATGGGATGGTGTGGGGGATATACCACTTGGTGACTTGGTCACTCACCATGACCAAGTCTGTAGGGCTCTCATTTATGGTCACCTAGGCTCCCTCCAGCAGCAGCACGGATGGGCGATCAGCATATCCCCAGGGAGCACAGCTACGGCTTGACATGCTCTATCTAAAGCACACTTGTCAAATTAACAAAGAGTAAACAGAGATAAACTGTATGTCATTTTAATAGATTGCAAGCTCTTGGGAACGGGATCTCTGATGGGCTTTCTTAAACTGCAGTGTAGGTCACTTACACATGCATAGCTATTCAGGGCCCCGCCCCCTCTGGAAGCACAGACCTTGGCCCTCCCGCTGGCACCGCTGTGTCAATCCAAGCTTCCCTGACAAATACACGGCTTATGCATGGCGCTTGCCCCCTTTCTCTAGAGCAGCCTAGGGGTGTGTTGGGGGCGGGGCTGGATACGGTGTTGCCGCTGACGTTATTAAGCCAGCGGGGTTCTTCCTTACGTCAGTGTTCCCTGCAGAGTTCTTCCTTACGTCAGTGTTCACTGTGGAGTTCTCTTACGTCAGTTTTCTCTTTCCACGCGCTCCCGTGGCTTGCCTCTCGTCGAAAAATGCATACGACGAACTGCGCATGCCCAGTCGATACGTCACGCCACAGAGAGCGAGGCAGAATCTTACATTTAAAGCGGAGGTTCACACAAAAATTGAACCTCCGCTTTTCGGAACCCGACCCCTCCGGTGACACATTTGGCACCATTCAGGGAGGAGGGGGGTGCATATACCTGTCTAAGACAGGTATTTGCACCTACTACCGGCGTAGACTCCACGGGAGTCTACGCCCCCTCCCGTCCCTACCCCCCGTGCTGTCTGCTGGGACACACACAGGTCCCAGAGACAGCGGGGACCAGTAAGGAAGCGCAGCGCGACTGGCGCATGCGCAGTAGGGAACCAGGAAGTGAAGCCGCAACGCTTCACTTCCTGATTCCCTTACAGAGAATGGCAGTGGCAGCACCCGAAGACCGAGGGACGATTCAGTCTCGGGTGCCGACATCGCTGGACCCTGGGACAGGTGAGTGTCCTTATTTTAAAAGTCAGCAGCTGCAGGATTTGTAGCTGCTGACTTTTAAAAAAATTTTTGCGGGACTCCCTCTTTAAGATTCTCTCCCTCCACACACTCCCCGTGGCTTGCCTCCCGTCGGAAAATGCATATGACGAACTGTGCATGTGCAGTCGATACGTCACGCCAGCTGATCGGGAAATCAGCTGGAGTGATGTGACGTACTGCGCATGCGCAGTACGTAGGAGGCATTTTTTGACAGGAGGCAATAATCGACGTTACACCGGTGTAGTGTTGATTATTACCTCCCGTTGAAAAATGCATACTACGAGTCCCCTCTTTCCTGGGGTGGGCTCAATCGGAGAGAAACTTCCACACGGTTGCTCGCAGGAGGGTCGGTCTACCCGGATCTTGTGTCTAAAATCCACCGGTACCGACCTGCCAAATTTGGGGTCTCTAGCTCAAAGTATGGGGGAGATATGGTCTTCCAAAGGGTACTGACCCATGGTGCCCACCAAGGCCGAGGGGGCAGCGAGATCGGAACCGGTCCCTTGGTGCCCCATGGCCGGTCTGAACTTTTCGCTTTACCGCTCCATATCTCCGGAACCGTAGGTCACGGGAACTTCAAACTCGGTAGTTGGGGGTTCATAGAGGTCCCCTAGCTGCAGGCCAAATTTGAGGTCTCTGGAACGAAAGGTGCCCGAAATGACTTTTCTGAAAACCACCATGCATGCTTTGTGTCGACCTAACTTTCAAACTCAAGCATTTTTTGGGCTCCAGGAAAGTCATCTTCTGAACCGTTTGAGCTAGGAGTCCAATTTTTGGATATGTTGTAGATCTAGATCCCATGAGCCAGCACACCAAATTTGGGGTTCCGGAGATATGAGCCCTCAAAGTCATCCGACCGGTAGACGCCAGAACCTAAGTCTGAATTTTCTGAGTAGCAGAACCGGTTTTACCGCCCTAGGGGTGCCGTCTTTGGGAGATGGTTACGGGCCAACCGTAGGGTCTAGGAACCCCAATGTGGAAACCATGTAGTGCATCGTCTCCCCTACAAGTGTGCCAAGTTTGGTGTTCCTAACCCCAACAGCCGAGGAAATATCAGCCCCCCAAGTTGACTGAGTTTCCCATAGACTACAATGTTAAACGTGCGGTTTCTACCGGTTGACTTTTTGGGGTGCCCCCGACCACCAAACGTTCCCTGGACCCCAAACTTGGCCAGTGAGTACCTGAAAAGCATCCCCACAGCCTCCCGGTGTCTGTGTATTTTTAAGACCCATAGAACCGGAGAGCGCCACGCACGTCTTTGCCGTTGTTTTGTGAGGGGTCCACTGGTCCTCAAAAGTGGATGCCATTCTGTAGAAAAGGCCTGAAATATTCAAATGAGACCTAACGGAGCCTTCCCCGGTGAACCGGGTCTGAGCTACACCGTTTCAAAGTGCCATTTTCCGGTAAACGGAGGGTTCCGGTTGGGGTACCGGACCCTGGTTTGGTGTGGGGGTACCCATAGAGTGTCTTTACATCACCCCGAGGTTTGTAATTTTGTAACCCATGGTCAGGGAGCACCGGTACCGTGAATACGGTCAACATTGTGGCCCCGGTAAATGGTCCCCGAACCTCCACATTTTTATGAGGTGTAGCTGTGATATCTGGGAAAAAGGGGTGCAAGTTTGGTGTCGCTAGGCCATTTGGTCGTCGAATGGTTGAGCGATAAGTGAAATCCGTCACAATTTTGCCTGGTTTCCCCATAGACTCCCATGTTAAGTGAGGGGTCAACTTTGGGGAGTCGGTACCGGCTGCCCTTCGGTTCCCTGGACCCGAAATTTATTGCATGGTCATGGCTCTCCCCTATAAGTGTGCCAAATTTGGTGGGATTTGACCCAGTGGGTCCCCGGAAACCGGAGCTCAAAGTCGCCCGTTTTTTCCCCCAGGCGGAAAAATGAAGCGAGTGGCCCACTTTGGGGAGTCGGTACCGGCTGCTCTTTGGTTCCCTGGACCCTAAATTTCTTCCACCTGCAGCCATGGGCCTTCCCTATAAGGGTGCCAAGTTTGGTGGGTTTTCATGGAGTGGGTCCCCGGATACAGGAGCTCAAAATATCTCCCGAGCCTCTCCTACACTGTTTTCTCTTCCTGTCAGTGGAAAAATTAATCAAGCGGCTCATTTTCGGGAGTCGGTACCGGCTGCCGTTCGGTTCTATGGACCCGAAATTTCTACCACATGCAGCCAGCGGTGTTCCCTAAAAGTGTGCCAAGTTTGGTGGGTTTTCACCCAGTGGGTCCCCGGGAATCAGAGCTCAAATTATCTCCTCTAGCCTTTCCTACACTGTGCCTCTTCACTGTGTTCTGTGACTCCCGTCGGAAAATGCATCCTACGAACTGCGCATGTGCAGTCTTACGTCATACCAGCTGATAGGGGAATCAGCTGGTGTGACGTAGTGGATGCATTATTCGACGGGAGGCACTAATCGACAAGACACCGGTGGATATGTCATTTCGGCCCCTTCCTAAGGCTGTCTTAAAACACAGGCACCTCAGGAGGGGGCGGCTAGAAGTTTCCTCCCCCTGCTCCCAACAGTACTCTGGTAACAAGTTCCCTTGGCTCTTTTTGTACAGGTCAGTTCTGTAATGTATCTTGTGTCCAGCTGTCCTAATGTCTCTCTCCCTCCCGCCTCAGCCACTATCTCGTCACCCATCCATCTCTGCCTGTCACACTTCTCTTCTCCCACATGTTAACCCTCGCTGCTCGCTCCCTGCTAATTTTCAGCCTCTTCTCCAGCCGTCCAGACATTCTTTTCCTGACAATTTACAAACAATAGTCCCTCACTCCCCTCCCAGTCTTCCTCTCTGCAGACACTTCACCTTCACACAGGTGTGTGCCCCCCCTTCACACAGGTGTGTGCCCTCCCTCTTCACACAGGTGTGTGCCCTCCCTCTTCACACAGGTGTGTGCCCTCCCTCTTCACACAGGTGTGTGCCCCCCCTCTTCACACAGGTGTGTGCCCCCCCTCTTCACACAGGTGTGTGCCCCCCCTCTTCACACAGGTGTGTGCCCCCCCTCTTCACACAGGTGTGTGCCCGCCCCTTCACGCAAACACTATAACTGACTGGAATCCCCCACCCTGCACACCCCCAAAACACTGAATCTTTACTAGTTAATGGAATCTCACCCTCTGCCCCTCCCTGACAGACAGCGTATTTGCTTTTATTATACTCTGGCAATTCCTCCCCAGCTAACAGTATTCCCCACGGCCATCCCTGACCATCCCTCTCCAGTCTCCTCCACCCCCATCTATATGCCTCCCCTCCTTCTAGCACATATCCTCCTCCTCCTTTTTTTATCCCTATACAGACCACAATTCCCCCAGTCTCACTCCAGTTCTTCTCTCCCATCACCCATCTCCTACCCACCTCCACCCCCCCTCCTCACTTACCCCATGGTTCCCATCTCCATCCCCCCCCATTTTTTTCAGGGTTAACCACTTGCTTACCGGGCACTTAAACCCCCCTCCTATCCAGACCAATTTTCAGCTTTCAGCGCTGGTGCACTTTGAATGACAATTGCGTGGTCATACAACACTGTACCCAAATGAAATTTTTATCATTTTTTTCCCCACAAATAGAGCTTTCTTTTGGTGGTATTTGATCACCTCTGCGATTTTTATTTTTTGTTAAAAAAATTTAAAAAGACCGAATTTTAAAAAAATTTTTTTTTTTTTTTTTATATTTTGTTATAAAAATTTTTAAAAGGGTAATTTTTCTCCTTCATTGATGTACGCTGATGAGGCGGCACCAATGGGCACTGATGGGTGGCAGTGATGGGCACTGATGGGTGGCAGTGATGGGCACTGATGGGTGGCAGTGATGGGCACTGATTGGTGGCAATAATGGGCACTGATCTTGTACACTGCTAGGTGGCACTGATTGGCACCACTGGTGGGCATTGTTAGGTGGCAATGGTGGGCATTGATAGATGGCACCTGTAGGCATTGATAGGTGGCACTTATGGGCATTGATACGTGGCACTGGTGGGCACTGTGGGCACTGTGATGTGGCAATGTAAGGTGGCACTGGCAGGGGGTACTGGTGGCACAATTGAGGCACAATTGAGGCATTATTGCCTCCTCCTCTTCGGGACCGATGTCCCTTGCTAGTGAGCCGGTGATCGGCTTTTTTTTCTCCTCGCACTGTCAGCGCGAGGAGAAAAAAAAAACGATCACAGAGCTTTTGTTTTGATCATGTGATCAGCTGTCATTGGCTGACAGCTGATCACATGGTAAGGGGCCGGGAACGGCCCCTTACTTGGATCGGTGATCACCCGAGTCTCAGTGACTCGGTGATCACAGCGCGTTCCACGCGCGCCCCGCAGGGCGCGCGCAGGGCACGTGCACCCCGCAGGGCGCACGCAGGGCACGTGCACAGGGGAGGCCGTCATATGACGGCCTCCCGGGAATGCAGATCCGCGCTGTAGCCGTCATTCGGCTATAGCGCGGATAGCAAGCGGTTAAGGAAGAACCCCGAAGTGAAGCATCCTATTACTGCTGCTGCTTTAGTGGGTGGGATGTGTATTGCGCCAATTCTTGCTGACTCTCCTCTCCTTTTCATCCCACATACACATTCCACCCACATGAGCAGCAGCAGTAGTAAGATGCTCCGCCTTGGGGCTCTTCCTTAACCCCTGCAAAGCACCAGAAGAAAGACAGAAACTCTGGAGGGGAAGGTAGAGGGGGAGTTGTTCTTTCATTTGTTGATTTAGCCCAGTGGCAGCCTGCCAGAATCTGCAATGTCAGCTTCCCTGCACAGCTCTTCTTCAGGAGAACATATCTGTATAATACGTTACTGCCCCTACACTGTACCCTATATTGTACCCTCCTGCCCCCTGTACTGTGTCCACTTAACTTCCCCCTGTACTGTGCCCTCCTGCCCCTCCCCCGTACTGTACCTTCCTGTCCCCCTTCTTTTGTGGCTCGTTATGTTGTGTTTGTGTCACTAATGATGATTTTTGTGTATTTTTAGCGAAAACATTGTTTTTAAATTTTTTAGGGGGGCCCTGTGATTTCTAACAGCAGCCCTGCATATACCTGAGCACAAGGGATGCTTTGGATTGAATGTAAGCACTGTCCTTTTTGCTGATTTTTTTCTGTGCCTTGTATGATACTCACTTCTCACCACTGCACAATACACATTCCTGAACCACGTGCCTTGTGTGATATGCAGTTCTAATCCTTAATTTATTACAGTTATTTGATGCCGCAGTACTTCTCCCCTCTAAACAAGGTGTGGCTGGGGGTGGAGTTTGGGCGTGGTTGGGGGCGGGAAGTTGGGTGGGGAGGGTGAGTTCCTGCACCTATTCTCTGAGAAAATAAGCCCTGTCTATAGGTATCATTAACCACTTCAGCCCCGGACCATTATGCTGCCTAAGGACCAGAGGACTTTTTCCAATGTGGCACTGCGTCGCTTTAAATGCTAATTGCGCGGTCATGCAATGCTGTACCCAAACGAAATTTGCTTCCTTTTCTTCCCACAAATAGAGCTTTCTTTTGATGGTATTTGATCACCTCTGCCATTTTTTTTTTTTTTTTTTTTTGCGCTATAAACAGAAAAAGACCGAAAATTTTGAAAAAAAATGATATTTTCTACTGTTTGTTATTAAAAAAATCCAATAAACTAAATTTTAGTCATACATTTAGGCCAAAATGTATTTGGCCACATGTCTTTGGTAAAAAAAAATGTCAATAAGCGTATATTTATTGGTTTGCGCAAAAGTTATAGCGTCTACAAACTAGGGTACATTTTCTGGAATTTACACAGCTTTTATTTTATGACTGCCTATGTCATTTCTTGAGGTGCTAAAATGGCAGGGCAGTACAAAACCCCCCCAAATGACCCCATTTTGGAAAGTAGACACCCCAAGGAAATTGCTGAGAGGCATGTTGAACCCATTGAATATTTTTTTTTTTTTGTCCCAAGTGATTGAATAATGACAAAAAAAAAATATTTACAAAAAGTTGTCACTAAATGATATATTGCTCACACAGGCCATGGGCCTATGTAGAATTGCACCCCAAAATACATTCAGCTGCTTCTCCTGAGTACGGGGATACCACATGTGTGGGACTTTTTGGGAGCCTAGCCGCGTACGGGGCCCCGAAACCAATCTCTGCCTTCAGGATTTCTAAGGGCATAAATTTTTGATTTCACTCCTCACTACCTATCACAGTTTTGAAGGCCATAAAATGCCCAGATGGCACAAACCCCCCCAAATGACCCCATTTTGGAAAGTAGACACCCCAAGCTATTTTCTGAGAGGCATGTTGAGTCCATGGAATATTTTATATTTTGACACAAGTTGCGGGAAAGTGACAATTTTTTAATTTTTTTTGCACAAAGTTGCACTAAATGATATATTGCTCAAACATGCCATGGGCATATGTGGAATTACACCCCAAAATATATTCTGCTGCTTCTCCTGAGTACGAGGATACCACATGTGTGGGACTTTTTGGGAGCCTAGCCGCGTACGGGGCCCCGAAAACCAATCACTGCCTTCAGGATTTCTAAGGCCATAAATTTTTGATTTCACTCCTCACAACCTATCACAGTTTTGAAGGCCATAAAATGCCAAGATAGCACAAAACCCCCCAAAATGACCACATTTTGGAAATTAGACACTCCAAGCTATTTGCTGAGAGGCATGGTGAGTATTTTGCAGCTCTCATTTGTTTTTGAAAATGAAGAAAGACAAGAAAAATGTATTTTTTTTTCTTTTTTGAATTTTCAAAAGTTTGTGACAAAAAGTGAGGTCTGCAAAATACTCACTATACCTCTCAGCAAATAGCTTGGGGTGTCTATTTTCCAAAATGGGGTCATTTGGGGGGGGGGGGGGTTGTGCCATCTGGGCATTCCATGGCTTCCGAAACTGTGATAGGCAGTGAAGAGTGAAATCAAAAATTTAAACCCTTAGAAAGCCTGAAGGCGGTGCTTGGTTTTCGGAGTCCCGTACGCGGCTAGGCTCCCAAAAAGTCTCACACATGTGGTATCCCCGTACTCAGGAGAAGCAACAGAATTTATTTTGGGGTGTAATTTCACATATTCCCATGGCATGTTTGAGCAATATATCATTTAGTGACAACTTTGTGCATAAAAAAAAAAAAATTGTCTTTTTCCCGCAACTTGTGTCACAATATAAAATATTCCATGGACTCGACATGCCTCTCAGCAAATAGCTTGGGGTGTCTACTTTCCAAAATGGGGTCATTGGGGTTTTGAACTGTCCTGGCATTTTATGCACAACATTTAGAAGCTTATGTCACACATCAGCCACTCTTCTAACCACTTGAAGACAAAGACCTTTCTGAAACTTTTTGTTTACATGAAAAAATAATTTTTTTTTGCAAGAAAATTACTTTGAACCCCCAAACATTATATATTTTTTTAAAGCAAATGCCCTACAGATTAAAATGGTGGGTGTTTCATTTTTTTTTTCACACAGTAATTGCGCAGCAATTTTTCAAATGCATTTTTTGGGGAAAAAACACACTTTTTTAAATTTTAATGCACTAAAACACACTATATTGCCCAAATGTTTGATGAAATAGAAAAGATGATCTTAGGCCGAGTACATGAATACCAAACATGACATGCTTTAAAATTGCGCACAAACGTGCAGTGGCGACAAACGAAATACATTTTTAAAAGCCTTTACAGGTTACCACTTTAGATTTACAGAGGAGGTCTACTGCTAAAATTACTGCCCTCGATCTGACCTTCGTGGTGATACCTCACATGCATGGTGCAATTGCTGTTTACATTTGACGCCAGACCAACGGTTGGGGGTCAGGGGTGCTTTTTTTTTTTTCTTTATTATTTTTTTGATTTTTATTTTTTTATCTTATTTTTAAACTGTTCCTTTCATTTTTATGTTTTTTAATCATTTTTATTGTTATCTCAGGGAATGTAAATATCCCCTATGATAGAAATAGGTAGTGACAGGTACTCTTTTTAAAAAAAAATTGGGGTCTATTAGACCCTAGATCTCTCCTCTGCCCTCAAAGCATCTGACCACACCAAGATCGGTGTGATAAAATGCTTTCCCAATTTCCCAATGGTGCTGTTTACATCCGGCGAAGTCTAAGTCATGAAATGCTCATAGCTTCCGGTTTCTTAGGCCATAGAGATGTTTGGAGCCATTCTGGTCTCTGATCAGCTCTATGGTCAGTTGGCTGAATCACCGGCTGCATTTTCAGGTTCCCTGTTGGGACAGGGGAGCCAGAGAAAAACATGGAAGACGGTGGGGAGGGGGGGGCATTCTCTCCCACTGCTTGTAAAAGCAGTCTAGAGGCTAATTAGCCGCTAGGATTGCTTTTACATGAAAGCCGACCGCTGGCTGAAAAGAATGATACCAAGATGATACCTAAACCTGCAGGCATCATTCTGGTATAACCACTCAAAGTCCAGCAACATACCAGTACGTTGCTGATCCTTGTTGGGCATATATTGTAAACTTTTTTTTTTTTATGCAGCCTGTGGGCTGAACGAAAAAAAGATATTGATCGGTGGGTATGCCCACCATTAGAATACCTCCCTTCATCCACCCACTTCTAATGATGAGCATACATGCACCGTTTATATATGCTGAAGCATGGGGGCATCCTCCCGAAAAAGGCAGGAGCAAGTCGCTCCTCCACCCACTGCTGCCCCCACGCTTCGGCATATATGCTGAAGTATGTAACTGTGGTGGTGAAATCGCCTCCGACAGCGCTGGAGTCACGGCTTTATGTATTGTGGGAGCAAACGCTGTTGCTGTCAAGATAAATAAATCCGCGCTGCAACTGAATGGCGTACCTGCTAAGCAAATGATGGTTAACAAAAAACAAAGTAACATTACAGTATAACAGTAAGACTTACCATACCTGCAAAGCAAATACAAAAAAAACATAGTAAAAAATAAAACATTTAACGCAACCTCTGCCTACCTAAAATATATATATATGCCGAAGCATGGGGGCATCCTCCCGAAAAAGGCAGGAGCAAATCGCTCCTCCACCCACTGCTGCCCCCATGCTTCGGCATATATGCTGAAGTATGTAACTGTGGTGGTGAAATCACCTCCGACAGCGCTGGAGTCACGGCTTTATGTATCGTGGGAGCAAACGCTGTTGCTGTCAAGATAAATAAATCCGCGCTGCAGCTGAATGGCGTACCTGAAAACAAAAAAATGGTTAAAACACAGTAAACTATAAAAAAATGACATACCTGAAAAGCAAACATGATAAAACATAACAACAATAAAACATTGCAGAATAGAATACAGTAAAAAAGAGCAGAACAATAGAGAGAAAATAGAGAGAGAGAGAACAATAAAACGACCACTATTTTTGGTTTTTTTATTTTATATTTTTTTTGTGTATTTTTTTTTTACATTTTTTTTTATAACTGTAACGGTTCCAGGTTTGGGTCTCTCAAAATGTAATGACATCTTGGGAGACCCTGTGAAAGTGTGTCCTAGTCTGTCCAATGCTGTACCCTACGCTAAAACTCAACTAGTGTATGGTAGCGCTCAAAACATTCACCAATGCAAAGACCAGGATTGCCAGGACAGGAGGGACAATAATACCGGGTTTCATGCCTAAATCCGCGCTTTCTGCAGACACGACATTTTCTTTGGGGGGCTCGTTGGGTAGGGGTACTCGGGAGGACATAAGAAAAATGCCTCTCATGCAGCCGGCTTACTGCATTTGGTTGGGGATGGTGAGGTGGAGCACCGTCTGGATACAGAAGGGCTCTGACGATCTCTTCCTGGAATGTAAGGAAGGATCCAGTCCGTCCTGAAGCTCTGTATAGCACATGAGCGTTCAGCAAAGCCAATTAAAATAAATAAACAGACACTTTTTTGTACCAGCGTCTGGCCTTACGGGCAACTAGGTACGGTGCCAACAACTGGTCGTTGAGGTCCACCCCTCCCATATTTTGGTTATATTCGTGGACATAGAGGGGTTTCTCCACAACACCAGTCGCCGTAGTAATTTGGGCCGTCGTGTCTGCATGAAGGGAGGTGAGAACGAAAACATTCTTCTTATCCCACCACTTCATAGCGAGCAAATTATTACACTTCAAGCAGGCTCTCTCCCCCAGCCTAAGATGGGAATCTACAAGCCGCTGGGGAAAGCCCCGGCGATTAGGTCGCACGGTGCCACATGCTCCAATTTGCTGATCAAACAAGTGACTAAAAAGTGGCACGCTCGTGTAATAATTGTCCACATATATATGGTACCCCTTTCCGAATAAGGGTGACACCAAGTCCCACACTATCTTGCCAGCACTTCCTATGTAGTCAGGGCAGTTTGTCGGCTCTACGTCACTATCTTTGCCCTCGTAAACCATAAATCTACATGTATAGCCTGTGGCCCTGTCACAGAGCTTATACATCTTGACCCCGTATCTGGCACGCTTGCTGGGAAGGTACTGTTTGAATGACAAGTGGCCAGAAAATTTAATCAGGGACTCATCAACGCAGACAACTTGATGGGGAGTAAACAAGTCTGAAAAACGTTGGTTGAAGTGGTTTACCAGGGGCCGAATTTTGTAGAGCCGATCGTATTCAGGGTCTCCACGAGGACGACAGAGTTCATTGTCGTTGAAGTGCATGAACCGCGAAAATCTGCTCGTATCGTGCCCTGGCCATGGAGGCAGAGAACACGGGTGCATGGTAAATTGGGTCAGTGGACCAATATGACCGCAACTTACTCTTTTTATTCAAGCCCATGTTGAGGGAAAGGCCCAGAAAGAGCTTGAATTCGGAAACCGTAATTGGTTTCCAATCTCTGGCAAGGGAGGACTGGGGATTAGCGGCGATGTGTTGACCAGCGTATAAATTGCTTTGGTCCATAATAGATCTATAGAGATCTTCGGTGAAAAACAGTGAATAAAAATCCAGTGCCGTTAAATCAACTGTTTCCACCTGAATTCCGGGTTGGCCAGTGAATGGGGGAAGTATGGGTGCTGCAGAAGTGGTGGGTACCCAATTCGGATTGGCGAATGCAGCAGGAAGGGCACTATGGGCATGACGGGCCTGTGTTCGTCTTCTTGGTGGCAGCAGGACACTACTTGTGCTTGCCACCTCGCCAGCTTGAACTGCACTTATGGGACTCGCCACGTCACCAAGTGTTACTGCAGTGCTGGATGTACGACCAGGGTGTACTAGGCCGCTGGTGCTTGCCAGTTCACCAGAAGGAATAGCGGCACTAGTACTTCTCTGCTCCATACGAGAGCCCTGCGGTTCTTGCACTTCAAGGACAGAAGAAGAAGATTGGGGTCTGGTACGCCTGACCTTAGCAGGGACCACAACTCCGTCGTCAGAGCTATCTGGCATGGAGCCGCTGTCCTCTACAGGATCGTATTCTGAGCCTGAATTTGACATGTGAGTGACTTCCTCTTCACTATCTGTCATGCTCAGAAACGTGTAGGCCTCTTCACCAGTGTACCTTCGATTTGCCATCTTGGGCTCTAAATTTAGGGGTACACTAGTGAGACTCACAGGCAAAAAAGCTCCTGACTGTCAGCGACTGATTCAAAACGCTACCAAAAAACTGTTGGCGATCGCAGGGATCAGGCCTGACTCTGCGAACGCTGCAGTTATGTGTTTAGTGTTTTGTAAGTGTCAGTGATCGATCGATACTGCACTTGGGTGGGCTGGGCCGAGGGGCAAAACACAGGTGCTAGCAGGTATTTGGGCTGATCCCGCTACCACAGTTTTTCAGGACCCTAAACTGCTGGGGATGCTAGTATAGATCTGATCGGATCAGATATCGATCCGTTCAGATACTATAGCACTAAGGGAGGTGTATGCTGCGTGCGTGGGTTTTAGCGGTACTGGCGCTAACCTGACGCTGCCTGGGGCGACGCAGACCTTATCTGACCCTAAAAACTTAACATATCACCGCCGGGCAATTAGGGGGTTAAACCTTTATAAGGTATTAAACGGCGAGTGTCCTAAAACTATAATAAACTAACTAACCAGCGTCACCCGTAACACTTATACGGTGATCACTGGTGAAAGGGTTAACTAGGGGGCAATCAGGGGGTTAAAACCTTTAGCAGGTAGTATATGGGGGTCCCTGCCGCTATAAAACACTGACGGAGAACCTATATACTTACCTCCCTAACTAGCGTCACCTGTGTCACTAATACAGCGATCAGAAAAACGATCGCTTAGTGACACTGGCGACGGGGGGTGATCACAGGGTTAAAACTTTATATGGGGGGGGGGTTAGGGGGGTACCCTGGACCTAAAGGGGGGTATCCTAGACCTAAAGGGGGCTAACCCTAACACTTATAACTGTCACAAACTGACACCAATGCAATAATCAGAAAAAAAAACTGCTTTTGGTGTCAGTGTGACGGGGTACAGGGGGGTGACAAGTGTGCCTGCGTGTTCTACTGTTAGTGTAGTGTTGGTGCAAACTTACTTGGATGTCTTCTCTCCTCGGCGCCGGAACGAAAAGAACGGCTCGAGGAGGGATGACATCACTTCCTCTGTTTACATTACAGAGGGAGAGGAAGTCTATCATTGGCCAGGAGCGATTGCGAGGGGGGAGCCACGAATGAGTGGCCTCTCCCTCACCTTTGATCGACCCTGACCTGAATGCGACCGCCCCAGGCACCAGGGGGGGTCCGATCGGACCCCCCACCCGCGGGCAGGCAAGGACGTACAGGTAAGCCCTTTTGCCTGCCAGTGCCGCTCTGCCTTCGTACATCGTCGTGCGGCGGTCATCAAGTGGTTAAAGCAGAAAGGTATCTGCTCCCACTTCCGTTCCAGTCGCCTAGGCCATCAGAAATGGAAGTTTTCCCTCCTGAAGTTTTCTGGGACACATGACAGGTCCTAGAAGACTTTTGGACCGTTACAGAGTGCAGTACCGCACGTGAATGTGCAGTGGGCACCCGACTGTGAAGCCACAAGCTGTCACAGCTGGGTGTTTATAGTAGAGATGCCGGCGCTGCCACGGGAGAACACAGGGGGAACACAGCACAGGTGAATGCACCGCTGGATCGCGGGACAGGTGAGTTGCTGTTTATTAAAAGTCAGCAGTTACAGTTTTTGTTGCTGCTGACTTTTAATAAACAAAAATATAACTAAAACTCTGCTTTAAGCAGACCCAAAACAGAAATAACTGAAATTGGGAGCCCTCCTCCTGTTGAAGAGATCTTTTGTCTCTTTGGACCTTGTTATTAGGTACTTCTACTGCCAACCACTCTGTCCAACCTGAAATGAGTACGACGACTTGGAAACAAAGACATCAGACATGTATAGTATACTTATAAACTTAGGAAATAGGCGGTGACTCCCTCATCCCCACAAAAAACATACATATGAGAACAATAGAAACAGATGTAGCACCCTCTACCAATAGGTAGGTGCTAGTAATAGATTTTTGCTAGGAACTGTTAGCACAGGCAAATTTAGGCAGGCCTATGCTGCAAGCTAGGCCTGTCTGTTTTGATCTGGGGGCTGGGAATGTGGTCAGAGTAGCAGTGGGTGTGACCACCTGTGCTCCAGTTCTGAGGCACTTCCCCTGGTGAATTGTTGTATAGATATTTGTGTAGATAGATTGTGTGCGTTTTGTCTTCTCTTTGGAACGCATGGATGTGACCCCTGTCCATTTCCACCCACTGAACAGATGAAGACCTGTGGTAGGCAGAGTATTCCTCCCAAGTGAATAGTGCTCTGCCTCCACTTGTATGTGTGTAGCTACAGGGACCTGTAGTTAGGATGTGTGTATAAAATGTGCAATTTAAATATATGATCAAAGTGTATAAATGGTTTTTTTTGTACTTTTTATATAAAAACCCTGTCCAAGTTTTCACCCTTTCCCCCATCCAACCAAATTATATAGGATGCCTTTACTACTGGGCCCAGAAGGAATTTTTGGAAATTTATTTTATTTTCCACAGCTGAGGACAGCTGTGATTTTGGTGGGGGGTGATTTTAGCAACCTCTACCAATAGGTAGGTGCTAGTAATAGATTTTTGCTAGGAACTGTCAGCACAGGCAAATTTAGACAGGCCTATGCTGCAAGCCAGGCCTGTCTGTATTGATCTGGGGGCTGGGAGTGGTCAGAGTAGCAGTGGGTGTGACCACCTGTGCTCCAGTTCTGAGGTGTCTCCCCTGCTTCCAGGGAGAATATTCTGGAAGAGGGTCTGGGCCTAGAACTGGAGTGGCAGCTCATGTGGGAGCCCTAACCAATCCCCATCTGGTATTGGCAGGGGGCGAGCCTCCTATATTAGCTGAGGTAACATGCCATTGGGGGAGATGTCAGCTGAGTGAAGTGGAGGATAGAATACTAGGCAGCAGCAGGAGGGCACCCCCATCTGGCGGGGGGTGCCGGTCGCAGGAGGAGGCCCAGGGAGAGCTGTGAAGGAACTTTGCCTCTACACGGTCATTGGCAATGTCTTTATAATCACACAGTGGTTGATGAAGAACTCCTGGAGCAGAGGGGCAGGTGAAGCTGTCGGAACGTATGGTCCGGTCAAGTTCTCCCTCAAGGAGGAGTGAAAGGTCAGTGAGTGTTACCACAGTGGAGGGCTGGATGTGCCAGGAAGTCTGTGAGGGAACTTTCCTTCTACACGGTCATTAGCAAAGTCTTCATCATTTACACGGTGAATGATGAGGAGTCCTGGATCAGAGGAGAGACTGTGGGGATATGTGTCAAATCGATGTGGCCTGAGGGCACAGCATTTGCAAGCTGGGCTGGCTGGGAACAGTAGTCCACCATCCAAAAAAATGCTTTTAACCTACTAGGCCTCCAGGGAGAGGTACTGCAGGCCTCTGGCCTAGTAGCAGCGAGCAACCAGAGCCTGCTTAAGTACTTATTCAGAGTGGGTCCTTCTTGCTCACAGAAGAGGATGTGACTTTACTAAACTTCAGGATAGGTTTGTGCAGGAGGAAAGAAGTTCTGGGAACATCACTCTTACACGGTCAAGAGCGATGTCCTTATTCTGTACACAGTAATGGATGGGGAATTCTTAGAAGCAATAGTCTGCGGGTGTTAAGCAGAGGAGGAGCATCAGCCTGCATGGTGATGCAGGAGGAAGATCATAGCAATAATAAATGCACATCATCTCTTCGGGCTCTAACTATGTGCTAATGTGTGTAATCTTTGAAATATGATGGCAATTGAACTATCCTATGGGCATCCCAAATACCCTTTTCCCCAACTAAGTTGTACCCCCCAATAAACAAAAAAAACAAAACCAGCAAGACTGTTCATTGTCTCTGCAAGTGATGTATGGGAGTCTGGCAGCGGGGTGAATTGGTGGATTGTCTGTTACTAGTGGCAACTACACCACTACATTTGGAGGTCCCACCGAGATCCGCCTTCACAGTTAACCTGCTGGCCATCGCCCCTAGCAACCACTAAAAGCCAGGGGGGACTTTGCCCGTTTTGCCAAGTTTGGGGTACAATGAGGAAGACTATGTTGGCTTTCAAAATTGACTTTTGCCACATGCCGTTGCCCATAGCAACCGAATTCAAACTTGTCGCCAAGTGTTGTTGTCCATAGCAACCGTCCAGGATCAGCGCTGCCATCACACCCCTGCACTCAGTTGTCTCATGGACACTCACCATCGCAAAAAGCCCAGCAACCAGTGACTGTAACCATGCTATCACCCGTGGCTACTTGGCGCGGGCATTGTACATGTTGTAATATGTTCACCGATTTATGTGCGACATTATATTATTATATGTATGTACACATACAGTCAATATTAACCAGGCCAGAATTCAGTTTACAATGGTCGATTTGTCCAAGCCAACTCAATTTTAATATAACAGCTGAAGACCCTTTGATGTGTTAATCTTATTCAAGTCTACCTAGGTGTGTGAGGTATGGGTTGTTAACCTAATTGAACATTTCAAGGGGTACATTGTTTAAATGACCATAGAAGAAGTATTTATTGATGGGATCAACAATGGGATCAAGGAGTGTTTTGGGTAGGCCTAGCAGAGGCTCCCTCCTGGGGTGCTAATATATCAGGGGGGACTTGTTGATGTTAATATGCAAGAATACAAATTAGGAATGTAGGTATTCCAGGGGCTCAAAAGGGTGTTCAGGTGGTATCTGTTAATCTAATCTAATTACACATATCTAAGGGGACTTGTTGATGTTGATATGCGGGAGTGCAAATTGGGGCGGTTTATGACTGCAGCTGTTCACGGCTGGGGGTTGTTGTCTGTCTGAAAGACTAATACATAACAAACAGGGAAGTTGGGACTTTAAATGAAGCGGTTGGATTGCGGAGGGTTAAAAAATATTAATTTAATAGTCATAGTAAATAGAGTAACAAGGATTTCACATATATCAACACACATATATGTTTTTGCATGAAGATGGAGCATATAGTATGGAAAAATACATGCAGTAGATATAAAATCATACTCGATAAATGGTAATTGAAAAACTAATGGTACAACAGTAACTGGAATTAATCGCATAGCCATGATAATATTCATAATCATGATCATGATAGGTGCCAGAAGTGGCATGCCCTAAACCTGGTAGCTGGAGTATAAATCACATGATAATAATAATGGTCATACTAGGTACCCGAAGTGGTGTGCCCAAGACCTGGTGTGAAAGGGCACAATGATGTAAAAAGTTAGAAAATAATACTGATGACATCAGAGTACAAATAATTAAGGTTGAAGCATCAAGTGTAGCTCGACGCGTTTCGTGGATGGTTTTCTCCACTCATCAGGAGCTGATGCAGTACAAACCTGTAAGATATATAGATATAATAAATCTCCATCTTAATAGAGAGGAGTAAAATAGATCTAATCACAACATGGTTGGTCAGAAGACATACACTTACCAACCCTGGCACTGAGTGAGACACACGGCAAATGGCACGGAGTGAGCCAGAGGCAACAAACCTTGGGAGGTTCGGGCGGGTACCATTCTGCGCATCGGCGCCACGGTCCCTACGTCATGCGCGGGACGTTCTAACCAACGTCACCGCGCTGACGCTTGGAGCGTCACCTGCGTGACTCCCCTTTGGGAGGGGGACGGTTTTGGCGCCAAACACTGAGCGATTCCTCAGCTCAGGTGCGGACGCCTCCCCCTCCTCCCGCCAGGCTCACGCACGTGGCGTTGGCGGCATATATTTATATGTCCCCCAATCTGAATGGGCTGTTCACTTGGCCTGTCTCCGATTGGGGTCTCCACACACCAGCTGTTCTTCTCCTGCTGCTTGTGATTTACCCTTAGCATCGGGTAAGTCTTCGGTTATTGGGCTCACTCTCTCTGTTTTACCCCTGCTCTGTTTCACTGCACATCTTGTTTTATCCACCAGCCACTATTTATTTCTTACACTCCCTCTTTCACAAAGCACACCATTTAGATCTGCACTAGTCACCATCTTAATTGTTTCACCATGATTTCCACAATATTATCTATCAAGATTATACATAAAGGTATCTATTACTATTAATTTCAGAAATATCATCTACATCATATCAATATCATATACAATGGTATCTTTAGATACATTATTTTTACATTACTCAATATTATTAATTTGACTATTTCTACAATATTATCTACCGATATTATATACAAGGGTATCTTTGGGTACATTATCTACACATTATTCAATATTACTAATTTCATTTTATATTACGAACATTTACTATCTATAAATTGACATTTTGTTCCCAGATATCCCTTCATTCTGACAAGTTCTTCATTATTATTTCTGTCACATGGACACCACCCCATTATCCGGACACTGCCATTCCATCACCCGTTGCCACCCAGACATATTATGCTGCCTCAGCTCCCGTGCTAGGGTTTGTTGCCTCTGGCTCACTCCGTGCCAGGGTTGGTAAGTGTATGTCTTCTGACCAACCATGTTGTGATTAGATCGATTTTACTCCTCTCTATTAAGATGGAGATTTATTATATCTATATATCTTACAGGTTTGTACTGCATCAGCTCCTGATGAGTGGAGAAAACCATCCACGAAACCCGTCGAGCTACACTTGATGCTTCAACCTTAATTATTTGTACTCTGATGTCATCAGTATTATTTTCTAACTTTTTATATCATTGTGCCCTTTCACACCAGGTCTTGGGCACACCACTTCGGGTACCTAGTATGACCATTATTATCATCATGTGATTTATACTCCAGCTACCAGGTTCCGGGCATGCCACTTCTGGCACCTATCATGATTATGAATATTATCATGGCTATGCGATTAATTCCAGTTACTGTTGTACCATTAGTTTTTCAATTACCATTTATCGAGTATGATTTTATATCTACTGCATGTATTTTTCCATACTATATGCTCTTCATGCAAAAACATATATGTGTGTTGATATATGTGAAATCCTTGTTACTCTATTTACTATGACTATTAAATTAATATTTTTTAACCCTCCGCAATCCAACCGCTTCATTTAAAGTCCCAACTTCCCTGTTTGTTATATACCTGACTCCGGGATGGAGGCGACAAGTGCGCCTCATTTAAAGTCCCAAACTCCCCTCTTTATGTCTGAAAGACTAAAGTATATCAAAGGCCTGAATGGAGACGGCCAATCAAATTGCTCATCCATTCAATGTCTAGTGAATATAACATGGCGTTCAGTCTATAGTTTGATATAGTCTTGTCTGTGTATGACTCTGAAGGCGCAGACCTAGGAAAAATGGGACTCTGAATTATATTTACTCTGCTGGATATTTTTGTCATCTGTGGACTTTGTTCTGTGTTGGAAGTCAATAAAGTGCATCTCTCTGGAAGAATTGGGTTGCTGCGGAAGAGTACTTACATCATCATTACAATAACTACTAATTAATTAATTACCCACTATATATATTATATCACTACATTTGTGCCGTGACTCGACACTGCATTGCAGAGAGAAAAAAAAAGTTTGACTTTATTAATCCTGCTTAACACACTGAAAGGAGTTGTGGATGTCTAGTGTTGCCCCTAGTAACGGTATGCAACGAGTGGGTGTCTTTAACGGGATGCTGCACCGTCAGTCCCACACAGTAGGATATCACAGGAGAGACTTTACTATGTTAATGGTGATCGCTGTATTGTTTGACTGCCTTCAGTTCCAGCTTCTGTGACGCTGTTTCAAAACTAAACCTGGACAGTGCCTGCAATTCATCAGCGCCTGCCACCAGGAGTCACTACAGCGCACACGGTCTGAAGCCTGCTTACAGTTCCTCGCACACTGAACCAACAAAAGTGTGGACGGAGTCACGCCCCGGCGGAGGACAGAAAAGAACTCAGCGTGCTGTGCACCAGACACGAGGTGGAGGAAGATGACGAAGGTTGATCAGAGGATGCCCGCTGTACAGCGACTACCTGAAATGCAGCACCGGGTGCTAGTCGACACTGGCATCTGATTGGAGCTCTGTGGAGGACTTGCTTTGGGGGGTGATCGGAGGAGTGGAGCAGTTATGCATGCTGTGCAACAGGTGCCATCTACCTACAATTGGAGTCAATGCCTGGGCCCGGTGTGGTCACTATGGGGAGCCACTAACACGCTTAGGGCCGGTGCAGCGGGAGTCAAGGTATTACAACATCCACCCGCTCACAGGACTATGCATGCTGCAACCGCAGGACGATCGGAAGGCCGGAGAGGGCCAAGGATCACCTGCCAGTGGTGAACAACCAGGTATGTCCACTTCAGAGTTCCAGGACATATGGGAGAGAGAGACTGCTGTAGAGACCCGAGGCCCGGACAGGGGCCCGGAGGCTGCAGGAGTCAGTGGGCGGCCTCCGGTAGATATCCCTGAAAAGCCAGCTCCGAGACCCTTGCTGTGCCCATCCAGAGAGAGCCCATGCTGCAGGAGGGAGTACCTTCAGGTGAGCGAGGGCCAGGTCATAGACTGGGGTCCGCCCAGGGTGCTGGAGAGGTTCAGGTCAGTGGAGAAGTTATTTTCCTGGTCTTCCCCAGAGGAGGGCTCCAGTGAGGAGGAGTGGGAGACCGGAGATTTCCCATCCATAGATGCCCCATCTGATGCAGTGGAGGAACCACAGTCCCCAGCATGGACCCCAGTGCAAGCTAGCAGAATCTGCACAAATCAGCCATCCGCTACCCAAACCAGGGCACCCACGTATAGGCAATGGGTCATCAAGGCCCCAGATGCCTGCGTCCTGTCGGGAACAGGAAAAATTAAGGAATTACCACGACTCTCACATTTCCAGCGGGAAGTATAAAGGAGGGTTGCCTTGGAGTGGGGCTTGTCCCAGCCCAGACCATGGATGTCAGAAAACTCACGGGGACAGTGGGAGGATGAAATGGTTTGGGACTTTTTGCATGTCCCCAAGCCACTCCAGGTACCAGAGAGTGATGCCTGGACCCAGTTCAAGGACATCACGCAAGAATTGAGTTTGGGCCGTGCAATTCACAAAGACTGGGTCCTGGTTGTAAAGGCAGGTCGGCCTACCAGGAGGCACTCTGTCTCAGTCAGAGGAGAAGGGGATACCCGGAGGAGATTGCCGGATCCATGGTTTTATGTGTAGGGAGGACTGCTGTGATGTGCAGCCCACATGGAACCGGCCACCAGGAATGCAAGGACAGGGCAGGGCTTGTATGGTTTTCTGCAATGACGATTTCAAAATTTCCGCAGGTACAGCTTTCGCCCGCCACCCAGGGTGCCTGATAGGAGGACAAGTGATCAGGGTGCGCTGTCCCTGTCAAACATTTTTGCTACCTGACTTTCGGGAGGGGCCCCTCCAACTAGGAGCAACCAGAAGGTTTCTTTTATTTTGATCATTGGCATGTCTGTTTAGACTGTACTCAGCAGGAGGTCCCCTTAGATCCCTCTTGCAGGAGTGACAGTAAAACAAAACAGCATGCCACCCCTGATACAGTTTTAAAAAAATGTATTTCTTTCACCACGTGGAGGTTCATAACCCCCTCTACCTGGTGAATTGTTGTATAGATTGTTATTTTGTGGGGGAGCGTGGCTTGGCGCGCGGCTTGGATGGCAGCACACTAGAGGAGCTCTGTCAGACACACAGCCTTTCAGCCTGACACCCTTTAAAAGAACCCTCAATGCCGGCCAGAAAGCTTCACAGCACCCCACACACTCATTCCCGCAAAGGGCTGACGCCATTCACAGCCAGGAATATCGTGGATTTATTAAGACAAAAGTTGGAGGCAGAGAGCAGCAAGGCTGAATCCAAGATGGCGCCGACGCAACAGGCAGAGCTCCACGAGGAAGATCTCAGTGGTGAGTCGGAAACTAACGAGGACACTGGTAGAGGGAAATCGAGACTCAACAAACCCCTGACATACGCGGATATGTCTGGTTTTACTGCGGACATTAAATCCGCTTTCTCAGCCGCAATAACCGATCTCAAAACGAATCTTGTTGTCCTTACTGAGAAACTAGCAGCGACGGAGCATGCAGGGAGACAGAGAGATAAAGCCCTTGACAGGATGGATAAGATTGCAGCATCTCACACACAGCACTTCATAGACATAAACAGGCACTTGGAAGACCTTGACAACAGGGTCAGGAGGAATAATATTAGGGTGCGAGGGATCCCTGAAACTGTGGAGGCAGACCAAATAGCCCCAGCACTCCAGAGGGTTTTTAATAGCCTTCTGGAAAGACAAGAGGAGACTGTGATTGACTTCATCCGGGCACACAGAGCTCTCAGGCCTAGAGGCCCTGAAACTGCGCCACCGCGTGATATCATTTGCTGTCTTCAAAGCTTTCAATTAAAGGAGGACATAATACGCAGAGCAAGGAGAAATGAAAGGATCATTTTTAATGGAGAAGCTATAATGTTGTTCCAAGACTTATCCCAGATCACGCTTAAAAACCGCAGGGCCCTGCGCCCACTACTGGACAAACTCAGAGAAAAGGAACTCGGGTACACTTGGCGCTTCCCCTTTGCCCTCATCGTAGCGACAAATGGACACCAACATGTACTACGCACCCCACTGGATCTTCCGGATTTTTGTGCAGGACTTGGCATCGACCTTGTGGATCTACCTGAATGGTACACGGATTTTGCATTACCACCGCACGACAGGAGCCCATCCAGATCACCATTTTCCACTACTGAAAAGGTTCCCCAAGAAAATGAGGCATGGCAAAGCCAGGAGGATCCAAATCAAGCACACCGAATCCAAGACCTTTATGGGACCGTGACCACGCAGAGGATTAATGCTCGGCTGATCATTCCAAAACCATCGACGGTGGTCTGACTGTGTATACAGCCATCAGAGGGAGTTCTTTTTGCCTTATTTTACTCTTATTCTATTGTTATGCACTTTTTTTTTTCTCCTTTTTTTTTTTTTTTTTTTTTTTTTTTTTTTTTTAGGCACAGATTTTTAGAGTATTGTTCTTTTGACTCTCGTCATTCTCAGGCGGATATAAACATGCAACTCTTACCACGATGTTTTAAGCCTTGGACTTAATGACAACAATTTTGTCGCTCCTTGTGTAGGGGGAACCCATTTGTTCATGACACTTTAGAGGGGGTGATCAGTTGGATTGACCTACTTCAAGGGGGACAGCAGCAGTTGGGGGTTCTTTGCCCTCCTATCTGAGAGCTGGGAAGATCCCTTAATCGATAGGGTGGATTAATCATATATAAGTTAAGAGAAAAATATTTTTTTCTAGTTATAGGCTGTGTGTTCGTTGGAGGCTTGGTTTTACCAGTTACATTTTTCTTAAGTTCAAATTTTAGACTTAGTATACTGCATTGATTGGTTCTCACACCAGGCAGCCGCCTCCCCCTACCCCACAAGTGGTCTGTCACTGCACTTAGCATTACAGACTCACTACAGTTCTCTAGATAGGGCTCTATCTAGAGGTTGAACTTAATTCTCCTTCTATTTATCTTTTTCCTACTCTCTTTTTTGTTGTTCTTTGACTTGTATGTAAGGTATTGACCATCCACGTCACCCGTTTTTAAGAACACTTTAACTGAATATTAGTGTTTCTTTTTCAGATCAATAGAGTTCCACACCGCTCCTGAGTCTGCATCATGGCCTATTCATTACTAGATTGTTATTTTGTTTTCTCTTAGGAACGCAGGGATGTGACCGCTGTCCATCTCCACCCGCTGAACAGATGAAGATCTGTGGTAGGCAGAGTATTCCTCCCAAGGGAGTAGTGTTCTGTCTCCACTTGTATGTGTGTAGCTACAGGGACCTGTGGTTAGGATGTGTGTGTTTTGTACTTTTATACAAAAACCCTGTCCAAGTTTTCACCCTCTCCACCCATCCAACCAAATTATATGGGATGCCTTTACTCCTGGGCCCAGGAGAAATTTTTGGAAATGTATTTTCCACAGCTGAGGACAGCTGTGATTTTGGTGGGGGGAGAATGTAGCACCCTCTACCAATAGATTTTTGCTAGGAACTGTCAACACGGGCAAATTTAGGCAGGCCTATGCTGCAATCTAGGCCTGTCTGTTTTGATTTGGGGGCTGGGAGTGGTCAGAGTATCAGTGGGTGTGACTATCTGTGCTCCAGTTCTGAGGCACCTCCCCTGCTTCCAGGGAGAATATTCTGGAAGAGGGGCTGGGCCTAGAACTGGAGTGGCAGGCAGCTCATATGGGAGCCCTGACCAATCCTCATCTGGTATTGACAGGGGGCAGGCCTCCTATATAAGCTGAGGTAACATGCCACGGGGGGAGATGTTGGCTGAGTGAAGTGGAGGATAGAATACTAGGCAGCAGCAGCCGAGAGCTGTGAAGGAACTTTGCCTCTACACAGTCATTGGCAATGTCTTTATCATCACACGGTGGTTGATAAAGAACTCCTGGAGCAGGGGGGCGGGTGAAGCTGTTGAAACGTATGGTCCAGTCAAGTTTTCCATAAAGGACTCAGGGCAGGGAAAGGTCGGTGAGTGTTACCACAGTGGAGGGCTGGATGTGCCAGCTCACAGAAGGGGATGTGACATTACTTCACTTCAGGATAAGTTTGCAGGAGGAAAGATGTTCTGGGAACATCACTCTTAAGGTCCGTACACACGATCAGACTTTTTGACAACGAACATGCAAATTAGCTGTTTGAAGGCAACATCCGACCATGTGTATGCTCCATCGGACAAACGTTTTCAGTTTTCATCGGACTTTTGTTGGCTGTGCGAACGTACATACGTACATCTTCGCCAGCACACCATGGATCAGCAAACAGTTGTCCAAGAAGGTTTTGATGAAAATAAGTCACATCACAAAGAAGGCCACTGTGTGTATGTATATATATACATACACACAGTGGTCACCAATCAAAAATCATGTGCAGAATGAAAAAAAGTACACAACCCCTCCCTCTGACGTCAGAATCCCGCCATAAAGTATTAAAAACTATTAGGTATATAAGTCACATGAATGGTTAAGGGTACTAGCACATAAAAATCGCGCAGTGCGGATTGCATCTCCAGCAAAAGCCTAATGGTACCCAAACAGCTATACTAGCCAGATGCGCCCGCTCGGGCCATGTTTTTAGGACCCAGTGACTCATTGTCAGCTGGAAGCCCTTTCAGCCTATCATATAGTGCCACGTATGCACCCGCCTCCGTGGCAACAGACGGGAAGGACGCCTGACAGTGGGACCACCGTCGTCACGGAAACCAGTGACGTATGGCCGGCGCCGTGTCGGGTATCAAAGAAGAGGTGTGCGCATGTTTATGTGAGAGAGCAAAGAAATGAAAAGCGATAAAACAAAGGAAAAGTGAAAAAAAGAGGGTGGAGAAGACAGTGATGCAAAAAGGGAAAAGGGGGGTGGAGAAAGAAAAATGTGAAAGGAGGAACAACAGAAGAAGAAAAAGACAGGGGAAGAATAGAGATGAGGCAAAGGAGGAGAACAAAAATGGAGGTTAAAAAACATGTAACAGCAGAGGGAAGAAAAAAAGAAGGGAAAAGGTGAAAATCAGTGAAAAAGAGATGTCAAAGGGGAAAAGTAAGTGGAAACCAAAAGAGAAGGGGGGGGGGATAGGAGGGAGGAGGGGAAGGGGTAGGGGAGAAGAGGGGAATGGGAAACAGGAAGTAGAAAAAGAAACAGACAAAGACTAAAGAGAAAAAAGGATGTAAGGAACCCTAAACTGCAATAATAAATATGGTATCATGGGAATAAGGATTAAAGTGCATTAATTTGTGTGAGAACACACCATGTACATCACAGCGGGAGCCTAAGGGTTGCATAAGAAGAACCATCTATTGAAAAAGGAAGAACACCACATGGTGTTAAACCATAAAGAACTATAAAATAATAAAAAATATATAGTTCTGTCAGAGCGCCCGCTACATGGGTATCACAGATAGGTACAAAACGTGAGAAAAAGACAGGAAAGAATAAAGACCCATAAAGGGAAAGAAAGATAAGTATAAGGTATGTCTTATAGCAAGTTCATACCCCCTGGACAATTTCGTTCTATGGAAAACTACACCAGAACAATTAAACATGATGTGTCCCGTAAAGCCTCAAACAGAACATACACCAATTTGAGCCCTGAGGATTTTGCTGCACTTAAATCACTCAAAGATGACAAGAACATCATCATTAAACCCGCCGACAAAGGTGGGGGCATTGCGATTATGGACTATAGCGAGTACAGGGAGGGTATGCTCTCCTTGCTGGCCGACTCTACCAGTTACATGGCACTAAATAGGGATCCAACACAAGGCACCAAGAACGTTTTATTTGACCTAATATGGGGCGATCAAACGGTTGGCTGACCGATGAAGTTGCCAATTTTTTACACAATGACCATCCTCGCATGTCAGTCATCTATGGATTACCGAAAATCCATAAGGGCACCACACCACTCAAGTGTCGACCCATAGTCTCTGGTACAGGTGCCATCACTCAACCGTTGGCCCAGGTTATTGATTTCTACTTACAGCCTCTCGTAAAGGATCTACCTGCCTATACTCGGGACACAAGTGACTTTCTAGAGAAACTAAGGCCCTTCCAGATACTTCAGAACTGGAAATTTGCCACAATGGACATCTCATCCTTATACACTTGCATACCAAACTCGGCCGCCTGCGGGCCGTTGAACATTTTTTTGCTAAACGGGACTCTTCCGGGGTACCATGTGGGTATATACTTGAATGTCTTGAGTTCATCCTCACTAACAACCATTTTATGTTTGAAGGAAAGACATACACACAAATACGGGGTACAGCCATGGGGAGCTCAGCAGCACCCTCGTTTGCCAACTTGTTTGTTGGTTATCTTGAAGAACAACATATTTACCCATCCCCTCTGTTCCACAAGTGTGTAGTGAAGTGGATGAGGAACATTGATGACATTTTCCTCATTTGGTCAGGTAGTGAGGATGATTTCAGTATGTTCGTTGGCTTTCTGAATAGTATGTTTCCAGGAATAGTGTTCAATCCTGAATTTTCTTGTGATCGTATCTCATTCCTTGACATGCTCATCACCAATAACCAGGGTACCGTCACTACATCCCTATATACTAAACCCACCGACAGGAACACCTTGCTCCATTTTCAGAGTGCACATCCTGTGCATTTACGCAGAAACCTGCCCATCTCACAATTTGCTAGGGTACTACGCATCTGTTCTGACGAAAATGACAAAAAGAAGCAATTAGAAATTATGTACAACAAATTTTTGGAGCGCGGGTATCCTACATTGGTACTCAACCAAGCTCTTGACAAAGCCCTAAATAGACGTACCAGAACCCCCAACCCTATCACTCGCCTATTGTTTGTACACACGTTCAACCAGGAATCTGGTGCGATTAGACGTGCTATCGAACGGAACCGGAATATCTTACAATCTGATAGATCCATAGGACCCACCACCAGGGCCAGACCCATGATAGCATACAAACTGGGGAGGATGCTGCGTGACCATTTAATACAAGCAGATCCTAGACACAAGTACACCAAAACGGTACCTAAAATATCACAGAAAACAGGTTGCTACAAATGTTATAACTGTAACGTATGTAACTCACTTATTTGTGGTACACATTTTGCACACCCACGCATGGGTAATCGTTACCTGATACGTGAGCATTTTAATTGCAACACCGATTACTGCGTGTACTTGCTGAAATACCCCTGAACATTAACGTATGTGGGAAAGACTGTCGGCCCATTCAAAAAATGATTCCAAAAGCACAGAAGTGACATTAGGGTTTCCCTGGCCAAAACTGAGAAGGGTGAGCAGGCTGACCCCAACAAACCTGTAGCAATGCACTTTGCGACAGCCAAACACCAAACGCATGAACACCGCAGGATGTTGATTGAACAGGTCAAGCCACCTCATAGGGGTGGTGATCGTGATCATTTACTTCTCCGCCGTGAGGCCCACTGGATACATACTCTAGGCACAGTACACCCCGGTGGGCTCAATGCTAATTTATCTTTCACATGTTTCACTGATGACAGATGACTTCCTCTTTATTCTTGTTTTTTTCGTCAATGGCTTGGTTATGTACAACATATATTTTTAATTGTTGTTGATGCCTCGTCTAGGCGATGCCTCATCGGATATAAGACATACCTTATACTTATTATCTTTCTTTCCCTTTTATGGGTCTTTATTCTTTCCTGTCTTTTTCTCACGTTTTGTACCTATCTGTGATACCCATGTAGCGGGCGCACTAACAGAATACCACTCTATCCTTGTGTATGATTAAATAAGGCTCTTTACAGGAAAGAGCTGCTAATTCTGATACTCTTCTAGCAGAAGAAATGGCTACCAGAAAAATTAACTTTCTTGTCAACAAGACCAAGGGAATTTGACGTATTGGTTCAAAAGACTGTTTCTGTAAGACTGACAGAACCAAATTCAAGTCCCAGGGGTTTAGGGGCGCCTTAACCGGAGGATTAAGACACGTCACCCCCTGCATAGAGTTTCGGATCAAAGAATGTGAAGCAAGTGGCCGTTGAAATGATACTGATAAGGCCGAGACCTGGCCCTTGATGGTACTCAAGGCCAGCTTCATTTCTAATCCCATTTGGCGAAAGTCAAGAATTCTACCTATTACATATTTTCTGGAATGCCAACCCCTGGTGTCACACCAGGATACATAAGCTTTCCAGACTCTATGATAAATCACTCTGGAAGCTGGCTTCCTTGCATTGATTAAGGTAGAAATCACAGGACCTGAAAGCCCACGACTCTTCAGAACGTGGGTTTCAATAGCCAAACCGTCAAATTTAGCGTTTATAAGGCAGGATGGAACACTGGACCTTGAGATAACAGGTCTGGACGTGATGGTAGGGTCCACGGGGAACCTACTGTCATCTTTACTATTTCTGCATACCAAGCCCTCCTGGGCCAAGCTGGGGCCACCAGAATTACTGACTTCTTTTCCTGCCTGATCCTGTGAAGGAGTCGAGGCAGTAGAAGAATAGGCGGAAATGCATAAATCAGTGAGAACCGATGCCACGGAATCACCAACGCATCTGTCCCGTATGCAAGAGGATCCTTTGTCCTTGCCACAAACTTGTCTATCTTTTTGTTGAATCTGGACACAAAGCGCTCTACATCTGGAACCCCCCATCTTTGGCATATTTATTTATTTCAGGTACTTATATAGCGCCGTCAATTTACGCAGCGCTTTACATATACATTGTACATTCACATCAGTCCCTACCCTCAAGGAGCTTACAATCTAAGGTCCCTAACTCACATTCATACATACTAGGGACAATTTAGACAGGATCCAATTAACCTACCAGCATGTCTTTGGAGTGTGGGAGGAAACCAGAGTACCCGGAGGAAACCCACGCAGGCACAGGGAGAACATGCAAACTCCAGGCAGGTAGTGTCGTGGTTGGGATTTGAACCAGCAACCCTTCTTACTGCTAGGCAAAAGTGCTACCCACTACACCACTGTGCATATGGCCCGAAAGATGTCGGGGTGAAGAGACCATTCCCCTGGGAACAACCGCTGGCGACTTAAATAGTCCGCCTGCCAGTTTTCTATCCCTGGAATGAAAACTGAAAATATGCATGGCACATGCTTTTCTGCCCAGATTAAAATCTGGTTCACTTCTCTTTGAGCAGCCAGACTCCTGGTGCCTCCCTGATGATTGATATAAGCCACTTTTTAAAACTTTGTCGGACTGAATCCTGACTGGGCAACCCTGTAGCCTGAGAGTCCAGGCCTTTAGGGCTAGATATGCCGCACAGATCTCCAGGATGTTGATGGGTAAGGTCCTCTCGGTTTTGGACCATACCCCTTGGACCGCAGACTGTTCCAGAACTGCTCCCCAACCCGAAAGACTGGCATCCGTTGTTACCACCGTCCAGGTAACCAGTAGAAAGGATTTGCCTTTCTGCAGGCTTTCGGATATTAACCACCAATTGAGGCTCTGACGCACTGCATGAGACAGGTGCATCGGAAAATCTAATGCCTGAATTTTCTTGTTCCAGGCCGACAGGATACTGTGTTGCAGCAGTCTTGAATGAAACTGAGCATAGGGCACTGCTTTGAATAAAGCTACCATCTTTCCCAGCAGCCTCATACAAAGGCGGACAGAAGGACCCTTCTTTGTCCTGACTAACTGAATCAGCTCCCTTAAGGCAGTGATCTTTGCCTGAGGTAAAAATACTTTTTTCCTGGCTTGTATCTATGATCAGACCCAAATATTCCAGTCTTCTTTCTGGTTTTAGGAAAGACTTCTCTAGGTTGAGAACCCAACCTAGGCATTCCAGATACTTGACTGTGGTCATCAAGTTCCCGCTCAAACAGGCTACCGACCAGTCTATCAAGAGCAGGTCGTCTAGGTATGCTATGACAGTTATACCTTTAGTCCTTAATCTGGCCAGAGGAGGAGCCAAGATCTTTGGGCAGCACAGTGGTGTAGTGGATAGCACTCTCACCTAGCAGCAATAGGGTCGCTGGTTCAAATCCCGACCACGGCACTACCTGCCTGGAGTTTGCATGTTCTCCCTGTGCCTGCGTGGGTTTCCTCCGGGTACTCCGGTTTCCTCCCACACTCCAAAGACATGCTGGTAGGTTAAAAAGCGCCCTGAGGCGATTCAGTTCGCATAGGTAGCGCTATACAAGTCACTCATTCATTTGTGAACACTCGAGGTGCAGTGGCTAGCCCGAAAGGTAGAGCCACAAACTGGAAATGGCGCCCCTCTATTTGGAAGCGCAAGTACTTTTGATGAGCAGGAAAAATGGGTACATGCAGATATGCATCTCTGATGTCTATTGATGCCAGAAATTCTCCTCCCTGCAGGATGGAGACTACTGACCGAATTGATTCCATGCGAAAGAATCGAATCCTTAGGAATCGATTCAGATCCTTTAGATCCAGAATGGGTTTGACATGTCCATTTGGCTTTTGGAACGTAAATAGGTTGGAATAAAATCCCAATCCTTGATCCTTCGTGGGAACCACCATGATGACTTTTTGCGACAAAAGTCGCTCTAACGCTAGAAGGAGCGACTGCTTTTTCTCTGGATCTCTGGGGACATTTGATCTGAGGAAACGAGGAGAGGGGAATTCTTGGAACTCCAGTTTGTAACCTAAAGTTACCGTGGGGATTACCCATCTGTCCTGGAAATCCTCCTGCCAGAGCTTTGAGAACTGTAGCAGTCTTCCCCCCACTCGAGCGAGCGGGGGCGCCCCTTCATAAAGAGGCCTTAGCGTCTTGTCTAGCAGGCTTCTTCCCCCAGGACTTCTTTTGTCCCTGGGGTCGACTCTTGTTTCTAGACCCGGCCGTCGCAACTGCCTGGAGGCTGATGCACCTGGCACTGGGGAAAGAGTCCGTTTGAAAGAGGGACGCTTACTCTTTTTCTTAACAGGTAAGAGAGTGCTTTTCCCACTAGAGATCTTTTGGATATAATTGTCTAGATCTTCTCCAAACAGCCTTGCACCACGAAATGGAAATCCAGCCAGAAGTTTCTTACATGGTGCTTCGGCTGACCAATTTTTTAACCATAAGATTCTACGCATATGCACCAACCCAAGCGAAAGACGAAAGGTTTGCATGATAGAATCTCTGATGGCGTTAACAGCAAAACATAAGGCCGCTGGAAGGTTAGCCAACCCTTGGGCCTGCTGTTCAGGTAGAACTTTGATGACCTGCTTAACATGGTCTCTTAAGTATTGACAGACTCCAAATGCTGCCACTGCAGGTTGAACTACTAAACCTGCTAAAGGAGAAAACATCCTTCAACAGGGATTCCATGTTTTTATCAATAGGATCCCTGAGCATCTGAGCATTGTCTACCGGACAAGTCATACTTTTATTTACGGAGGAAATGGCGGCATCAACGGCCGGTATCCCCCACATCTTTGTAAACTTTTCGACCATAGGATAAAGTGTTGAAAACTTTTTAGGCGGAAAAAAAAAAAAGTTTATCTGGGTGATCCCACTCAGAATAAATGAGCTTTTCAAGTAAATTATGAACAGGAAAAGCATGTGTTGTTTGAGGAGGCTTCAGTGACCCCAACGAAGAAGAGGGTTCTTTAACTGATTCAGACACGGGTACTGTGTAGCGGACCAATCCAGCAAGGATCTGTACCAAGACTTTCTCATCCTGAGAAGCCAAAGAGGGCCCTTCTCCACTTGATTCCTCAGAGGAGAAGTCATCCGTCCCATCCCGATCCTCTGAAAGGGATTCTTCTCCTTTATCCCAGAGTTCCTCAGCCTGAGGATCCTGGGTAACAGAGGAAGACCTAATGCGTTTTCTTCCACTGAGTGAAGATGCAATTACGGCCATTAATCTTTCCTCTAAACCATTAATTGTTGAGGAAAAAACCTCCTGTGTAATGTATACAGGGGCTGAAGTGCCAGAAGCAGATGCAGCCCCTGACCCCAACGGCTCTCCCTGGCTAGCCGCTCCTGGCCCTTCAGGGGGGGGAAGGTGCTGCAGAAGGGGGGTCCTCAGAACCTGAGGGAGATCCCCTAGAGCCTCTGGTTCTTGGGGTATTTGTACCTCTTCTACCCATAGTGCAAAGCAACAAGGTGGAGGTATCACAAAAAATGAACACTGACTGCTGAGCGATGTAGTCCGGCAACAGCCACTGCTACCAATGCCCAGTCTTAGTGTTCCTAAGTAAATGCTAAAAAAGAAAGGTGTAGAAATTGCGCCAACTCCTAGATGTGAATAAAGCAGCCGACACAGCAATATGACTGTTGCACATGAAAATTAAAAATAAAAAAGTGTGGCGCTAGTGAATGGTGAAACTCCTGTTGTTAGACAGGTGGAAATAGTTTTAAAAGGGGAGTGAAAACACTTACAGTGTCAGTTAGTGAAGTGAAAACTAGTTATTATGTAAAGCATCAAAAAAAATGAAAATAAAAACTTGTATAAGTATAGTAGTGGAGTACACAGTGATAACCTATAAGTTAAACAGGAGAAATTCAAGCACTTGACACCTTATTCAAAAGGAAAAACAGGCAAATATAAATCAATACAAGATATCTCAATAGCCTAAGTAAGTGGTTTAACACAACTAATATTCAATGGAAATGGGGGCCAAGGTGGAGGGCATCGAAATCCTTAAAATAGGACAGACATAGGTGGAAACTCAAGAGTCTCTCAAATGACAAGATGGGACTGTCCCATTCAGTCCCACAAATAACAAGGTATCAACCGTCTTCTCCAAAGGTAGTTAGAGGTAGTTTAACCACCTCAATACTAGGCACTTTCGCCCCCTTCCTTCCCAGACCAATTTTCAGCTTTCAGCACTCTCACACTTTTAATGACAATTACTCAGTCATGCTACGCTGTACCCAAATGAAATTTTTATCATTTTGTTTGCACAAATAGAGCTTTCTTTTGGTGGTATTTATTCACGACTCCGTTATTTTTTTTTCGCGATATAAGCGCAAAAATAGTGGAAATTTGGGAAAAAAACAATATTTTCTTTTTTCTGTTTTAAAAGAAATCCAGTAAAATCGAATTTTGTCATAAATTTAAGCCAAAATGTATTCTGCTACATGTTTTTGATAAAAAAAATCCTGTTAAGTGTATAATAATTGGTTTGTGTGATCACGGACATATGTACGCAAATGATCATGTACAGATGTGTGCAGGTGATCACGTACATATGTGTGCAGATTACCATTGGGACATGTGATTTTAGTGGGACATATGTGGGGGACAGCTTTTTTTATTATTTGGGGACATGTGTTTTGGAAACATGTGTGTTTTACATTATGTGGGGACATGTGTGTGTTTTACATTATGTGGGGACATGTGTGTGAATTACATGTATGAATTTACATGTGTGTTGACACTAGGCTGGTGATCAGTGAGTAAAAAGCTGTAAAAAACAGCTCATACTCACTGATCATCAGCCGGCTGCAGCGATCCCCTCTCCTCTCCTCCTCAGCGACAACTTCCGTGTGAGGAGAGGAGAGCTGATCGCCTAGCAACCGGCTGTGTTTACATCACATGACGGCTGTGATTGGACACGGCCGTCATGTGATCAGGAGGGCCAATCACAGAGCCCTCCTACCGATCCGAGATGCGCCGTATCCGGGTGACACGAGCGCATCGGGATCGCGCCGCTGCGCGGGCACGCGCGCGCGCGATCCCGCTCCTTCTGAGGGACGTTCCTGAACGTCCACTCAGAAGGAGAGAGCACCCACCCGGCCGTTTATGTACATTGGCCGGGTGGGAAGTAGTTAAGAGGGGTCCTGATAAATACGCTGAATCTTGACTCATGTGGATGATTCCCACCAGGAGAAAGAAAAAGCAAAAGGATGCCCTTACCAGATCAGGTGGACTCACAGGCCGAGGCGGTGAGTCAAACGAGCATATACCGTCAGACGGTGTAAGGTGAAGGCTTGTGGGAAGACTCGTGGAACGTCTTGTCAGCAGTCCTCAACCGAAGAACCAGCTTGGAGATCGAGGTGCCCAGGGTGCAGTTTCAGTCGCCAAATGACCGTTTGCTCAGAGGTCCATCATGTGTGTAAATAATCAAGAAAGAGAGAGAAACCTCCACATAGTGTAAATCCTTCAATGTGCAAAAACGCATAAGAGCACTTTATTTGAAAAATGTACTCCAAAAAGAATTATTACAAGCGGGGGGCAGTAAAAACTCGGCTCAATATAAAAAACCGGCATAAAAAAAGTATAAAAACAGCGCAGTGGGTAGTGGTGGGGTATAATCATAGAGACCCGACGCGTTTCGCCTCCAAAGGCTTCTGCTGGGGTATGAGTAAGCCCCCCACACAACTGCGCTTTATATAATAAAACATAAATGAGATGTAACAGCTGTTCGGCGCTGTTACACGGGACGACTTCCGGGTTCGGCAGCGTCATCCATGACACAGCGGTCACATGATGTTTTGTGGCCAATCATATCCACGGGAAGATGGTAATGAACCAAGCCTCACTTCTGATCACCAATAGGCAGAGCGTCAGTCCCATTCGTTCTAATAGTCATGTGATGATCACATGATGTGGCAGTGACGATGGGACGCTCTGAATCTGTATGTCAGAGGAAACAGGAAACGGAGGCCAAACAAATAAGAGTGTGGAACGCAAACACAACGGCGATCCACGCTACAAATGTCTAATTCTAATGTGATAGTGCGGTCCCGGTCCCGGAAGTCCTCCCAACACAACATCATATACAAATATAGACATATGTGAACGGTACACGTTATATGTATATTCACTAAACATTCTTAATGTATAGACCCGCAAAATGCACGGGCGATCTGTGAAAAATTGTGGAAAGCCTAAAAACTTGGGACCTATAAAAATGAAAGCAAGCAAAACAACAGAGATTCATAAAAGGATCTATGAAAGAAGTGACATATATATTTAGTACTAAATGCACGTGTGATGTGGTTAAATTAGAGTATTACTACATGTAATTCAGTAAAATTGAAGTATTACTGAATGGAGTCAGGAGTTAGAGAGTAACAAAAACGCAATGTTCTGTATATGAATGATAACTATTAGGAATACCTATTCCGCTATGCACAGGTGGGTGCTCATTAGGAACCCTGCAGGAAATTGAGGTGCATAGCATGAGAAAAAAATATATATTGCTCAAGATAAGGTAACGAAAGTCCAACGACATAAATGGATCTAACTGGTCTAGGGAGGTGTTATGTAAACCCTAGAAAAATACTGTCAGAAGAGGAGTGGGGCATCAACGCCTAGGACTGGTTTATGAAGGCGTTGATATCCCACTCCACATTTAGTCCGTGTGGCACATAACATTTCATGAGGTGTATCCAAAAAGTCTCGAGTTTGGAGACACCCCTTGTATTTGGTTCCCCCCTCCAATGTGGAACGAATCTGTCAATAATTTGGAACTTCGTTCCAGATGGATTTTGGTTGTGATGGTACAAATAGTGTTTGGGAACACTATGATTGGTGCGTCCTTTTAGTATGGCCGTGATATGTTCGTTCACTCGTATAGAAAAATTGCGTATAGTTCTTCCTATGTATTGCTTACCACAAGGGCAGGTGATAAGGTAAACTATAAACTTTGTGGTGCAAGTCGCAAATTGTTTCATCTTGTATTCCTTCCCAGTGGTGGATGACATGAAAGCTTCAATTTTACGAGATTTGCATACATTGAGCTTACATACTGTACATTTCCTACAGGGGTAAAAACCCTTTAGATCATGGAAAAAGGATGGCGTCTTCGGAGGATTGACCACCCCTGGTGCAATTCTACTACCTACTGATGGTGCACCTTTATAGATTACTCCAGCCTGATCAGGAAGTAATGGGCCTAGTATTCGGTCATTTTTCAAAATTTTCCAATGTCTGGAGATGATACTCTTTATCTGCTTATGTTGGATAGAGTAGTTGGTAAGGAAGGCCCATCTGTGTTTAGCATCCAAGGGCTTTTTTGGTTGTTCCACTAGAAGTAATGAGCGATCAATGTGTGCTATTTTCTGTATTTCCTGGTCGATTAGTCCCCCATCGTAACCCTTTTCTTGGAATCTAGATTTAATGGTTTCCGCTTGTCTATAGTAGTCCGGCAAGAGGGAACAATTGCGTCTGATTCTCATCAGTTGGCTTCTAGGTACTGATTTCAGCCATGCTGTATGGTGACAGCTGTCGGTCGGGATGTACCCGTTACGGTCAGTGGCCTTAAAAAAGGTTTTCGTCTCCAATTGACCGTTGACAGCTGTAATTTCCAAATCGAGGAAATGTATAACAGACGGGCTGGCTTCATATGACAAGTGGATGCCTACCTCATTCTCATTTAAGGTAGTCATAAAATGGTTGAGGGAGTCCATGGAACCTCTCCATAGGAGGAGGATGTCGTCGATGTATCTGGCCCAAAAGGCCAGCTGGGAAGGTTTCAGAACACCGACGACATCCTCCTCCCACTTGGCCATAAAGATGTTAGCCAGACTGGGGGCAAATTTGGCCCCCATGGCTACCCCCTTCGTCTGTAGGTAATACTGGTTGTCATACCAAAAATAATTTGACTTGGTAGCAAAATGGAGTAAAACCACAATAAACCTCTTTTGGGTCATGGGGATGTTTTTTTCTCTCGATAGAAAGAGTTCAACCGCTCCTATACCTAGTTCGTGGGGAATGATAGTGTATAGGGAAGTAACGTCTGCAGTTACTAATATAAGGTCATTGGTGTAAGTAACCTGTTGTAATTTATTGATGGTATCTCGAGTATCCTTCAGAAAAGATGGTATTGTTTTTACTATGGGTTGCAAGTAGTGGTCAATGTACTTTCCTATACGGGAGGTTACGGAGTTGATTCCGCTGATAATTGGACGACCAGGAGGTTGGGTGACATTTTTGTGTACCTTAGGCAGGTAGTACATTATAGGGATGCGTGGAGCTACCGGGACCCGGAAATTTTTTTCTTTTTTGTCTAGTATGCCAAGCTGGAAGCCAGTATCGATCAGGTCTACTAGTCTTCTTTTAAAGCTTGTAGTGGGGTTGGATCCGAGGGGCAAATAGGTTTCTGTATCACTTAGGATTCTTGTCATCTCTGCTTGGTAATCTTTACTGTCAAGGACGACAATACCTCCGCCCTTATCCGCCGGGCGGATGACAAGGTCTTTGCGTTCGCAAAGAGACCTTAGACCTAATTTGATATTGGGATCAGAATAGTATTTTTTCTTGGGGAGTCCCTCTAGGTCCTCCAAAACTAGATCACGGAATACCTTGATGGATGGAGCTATGGGTGCTGGGGGATTAAAAAGAGATGGGTTAGCTAACCCCGAGTGAACTGACTGAGAATTAGTGAGGAGGTATGAAGGCCTACTTGGATTGGACGCAATATATCTTTGCACATTAAGTTTGCGCACAAACTTGTGCACATCTCTTTATTGGAACGCCTCCCCCCTCGGGTGCCGCGTTTTGTTCTGGGTTTCGTGTAGGGTATTCCTGTTCTCTGTGAAAACCCCCCGGGTATAAAGGTTGTGGTTTGGCTTGGTCACAGAGAACAGGAATACCCTACACGAAACCCAGAACAAAACGCGGCACCCGAGGGGGGAGGCGTTCCAATAAAGAGAAAAAGGGTCTAAAAGACTATGGTATTTTTAATTGATGCCCCACTCCTCTTCTGACAGTATTTTTCTAGGGTTTACATAACACCTCCCTAGACCAGTTAGATCCATTTATGTCGTTGGACTTTCGTTACCTTATCTTGAGCAATATATATTTTTTTCTCATGCTATGCACCTCAATTTCCTGCAGGGTTCCTAATGAGCACCCACCTGTGCATAGCGGAATAGGTATTCCTAATAGTTATCATTCATATACAGAACATTGCGTTTTTGTTACTCTCTAACTCCTGACTCCATTCAGTAATACTTCAATTTTACTGAATTACATGTAGTAATACTCTAATTTAACCACATCACACGTGCATTTAGTACTAAATATATATGTCACTTCTTTCACAGATCCTTTTATGAATCGCTGTTGTTTTGCTTGCTTTCATTTTTATAGGTCCCAAGTTTTTAGGCTTTCCACAATTTTTCACAGATCGCCCGTGCATTTTGCGGGTCTATACATTAAGAATGTTTAGTGAATATACATATAACGTGTACCGTTCACATATGTCTATATTTGTATATGATGTTGTGTTGGGAGGACTTCCGGGACCGGGACCGCACTATCACATTAGAATTAGACATTTGTAGCGTGGATCGCCGTTGTGTTTGCGTTCCACACTCTTATTTGTTTGGCCTCCGTTTCCTGTTTCCTCTGACATACAGATTCAGAGCGTCCCATCGTCACTGCCACATCATGTGATCATCACATGACTATTAGAACGAATGGGACTGACGCTCTGCCTATTGGTGATCAGAAGTGAGGCTTGGTTCATTACCATCTTCCCGTGGATATGATTGGCCACAAAACATCATGTGACCGCTGTGTCATGGATGACGCTGCCGAACCCGGAAGTCGTCCCGTGTATCAGCGCCGAACAGCTGTTACATCTCATTTATGTTTTATTATATAAAGCGCAGTTGTGTGGGGGGCTTACTCATACCCCAGCAGAAGCCTTTGGAGGCGAAACGCGTCGGGTCTCTATGATTATACCCCACCACTACCCACTGCGCTGTTTTTATACTTTTTTTATGCCGGTTTTTTATATTGAGCCGAGTTTTTACTGCCCCCCGCTTGTAATAATTATTTTTGGAGTACATTTCTCAAATAAAGTGCTCTTATGCGTTTTTGCACATTGAAGGATTTACACTATGTGGAGGTTTCTCTCTCTTTCTTGATTATTTACACACATGATGGACCTCTGAGCAAACGGTCATTTGGCGACTGAAACTGCACCCTGGGCACCTCGATCTCCAAGCTGGTTCTTCGGTTGAGGACTGCTGACAAGTCGTTCCACGAGTCTTCCCACAAGCCTTCACCTTACACCGTCTGACGGTATATGCTCGTTTGACTCACCGCCTCGGCCTGTGAGTCCACCTGATCTGGTAAGGGCATCCTTTTGCTTTTTCTTTCTCCTGGTGGGAATCATCCACATGAGTCAAGATTCAGCGTATTTATCAGGACCCCTCTTAAACTACCTCTAACTACCTTTGGAGAAGACGGTTGATACCTTGTTATTTGTGGGACTGAATGGGACAGTCCCATCTTGTCATTTGAGAGACTCTTGAGTTTCCACCTATGTCTGTCCTATTTTAAGGATTTCGATGCCCTCCACCTTGGCCCCCATTTCCATTGAATATTAGTTGTGTTAAACCACTTACTTAGGCTATTGAGATATCTTGTATTGATTTATATTTGCCTGTTTTTCCTTTTGAATAAGGTGTCAAGTGCCTAAGTAAATGCTGCCTAGGGAATGCCTGTGTCCCACCTTACATGCGACCGTCAGCTCTGTGTCCCTCCATAGGCTGTGTGCACCTGAAAAGTGTGCTTCATATAGCCTTGCAGCCGGCGATGTGGGCGTTTAATCATGCCGGACTTCGCGCTGACGCTCCGCCCCCCCCCTCCTCTGACCACCCCCTCTTTTTTTTTTTTCAAAAAACAGCGCTTTCCCGCGTGACTGACCCTCCGGGACAAGTGTGGAGGGGAGGCTGGGGGTGGAGGAGGAAGGAGAGAGGCTGGCAGGTGATGGGGTCTGCCATATGTAATGGCGGCAGCGATAGAGCGGTATACAACCGCCTCACAGACCAACTGCGGCCCCCCTAATCTTGGGGGGAATATCCCTGAGAGCCCCCCATCCCATCCTACCTGGAGCTCGGCTGGAGGAGCTTGTGCAGCGTGAAACACTGAGACAGACAATCAGCATGAGAAGGTATGTGCTCTTGGCAGCCCCCGGTGGAGACAATAGGCATAGCATACATTTACTTAACCGCTTCAGATCCGGGCCATTGCCAAATGACGGCAACAGCGTGGATCTGAATTGCCGGGACTACGTCTATTGACGTCATCCCGTGCACAAGCGGCCTGCGTGCTCGGTGATCAGCGAGTCTATGAGACTCGCCTGATCACAGATCAGAGTGAGGGGTTGGTCCCGACCCCTTACCACATGATCAGCTGTCAGCCAATGACAGCTGATCATGTGATGTAAACAGAGCCGGTAATCCGCTATTTTTCCTCCTCGCGCTGACAGCGTGAGGAGGAAAAAAATACCCGATCACCGGCGGCCGTGATCGGGACATCAGTCCCGATCACGGCGATCAGACTGTCACCAAGCAATAGGCAGCAATGCTGCCTACCAGTGCCCGCCAGCATCACCCATCAGTGCCCACAGTGCCACCCATCAGTGCAACAGTGCTGCACATCAGTGCCACCCATTAGTGCCCATCAGTGTCGCCTACCAGTGCCCATCAGTGCCGCCCATCACTGCCCATCAGTGCCCCCCATCAGTGCCGCTTATCAGTGCCCCTATCAGTGCCCATCAGTCCCACCTATCCGTGCCACCCATCCGTGCCACCCAGTGCCACCCATCAGCACCGCCTTATCTGTCCCCATCAGTGCTGCCTTAACTGTGCCTATCAGTGCTGCCTTAACTGTGCCTATCAGTGCCGCCTTAACTGTACCTATCAGTGCCACCTTATCTGTGCCCATCAGTGCAGCCTATCTGTGCCCACCAGTGCCGCCTCATCAGCGCATATCAATGAAGGAGAAAAATTACCTGTTTGCAAAATTTTATAACAAACAATTAAACATGATTTTTATTTTTTTCAAAAATTTCCATTATTTATTTTTTTTTGGCAAAAAATAAAAACCCCAGCTGTGATTAAATACCACCAAAAGAAAGCTCTATTTGTGGGAAAAAAATGATAAAAATTTCATTTGGGTACAGTGTTGTATGACCGCGCAATTGTCATTCAAAGTGTGACAGCGCTGAAAGCTGAAAATTGGTCTGGGCAGGAGGGGGGTTTAAGTGCCCGGTAAGCAAGTGGTTAAAGGAGAAACCTACTAGAATTAAAAAATTATGTGGAATCTCCCTTACCTTATCCAGCTGCAGGGTTCTGTTATACAGACCCAATCTTCACCTCTCACGGTGGGCTCCGTTTGGAAAACCTTCAGAGACTGGGGCCCCCTACGGATAGGGGGATCCGCAGTTCTGGGCCTGTAAAGCACCCGGCCAAGAATAAGGCTAGAAAAAACAAATTCTGAAATGCGGGGTCCAGCTCTCTAAAAAGAGGAAGCGTTACAGGTAAAACCTCGTTTCTTTGTCCACGAGGCCCGGGTACCATCCAATTCGGCCTAGAAAGGACACTTTGAAATGGATCCAGTTCGCCTGGCTTGCCCCAGTATAGGATATTCCCTTTGGAGCTCAGCACAGGACATCTTTACACGTCCAACACCTAAGACACTGGCAAAAAAACTGAGGTATCCCTGTAAGGGGAGGGATTATATAGGGGGTTTAACTTCCTGTTTAGGGTGTGACCAGTGTCCAATCACCTAGTGATGCCGTATATAACCCATCAGTAATTACTGAGGCTCTGTGTCCCGTGATGTACAAGAAAGAAATTCAGTTTTTTACATGTTTTTAACAAATAGTAAAAACTGCAGAGGTGATCAAATACCACCAAAAGAAAGCTCTATTTGTGGGAACAAAATGAAAAAAATTTTGTTTGGGTACAGTGTTGTATGACCACGCAATTCTCATTCAAGTGCATCAGCGCTGAAAGCTGAAAATTGGTCTGGATAGGAGGGGGGTTTAAGTGCCCAGTAAGCAAGTGGTTAAACTTTTTTCACTTACACAGGAAGTCTATTCCATTGACAAATTGTTACATTGTTTATACTTAAGTTCAACTGATAAAGAATGTTTTGTTTCTTGGCAGACTGCCCGATTTTTCTCTTCCTTTCTTTTGAGGACTTTTTGAGAAGAGCAGAGAATTCTTTGCATAGAAAGAATTGTGAAACACTTTAGTCAAGACCGCAATAACGATTCTTGACGATTAATTGTGCAGCTCTAGAATAGGGTACTGTACATCTTGCACTGGCTACAATAGGAAAAACAATTTTCCTATTGCGAGAGGGAATTCCCCTCCTGGGGAATACCAGGCCCTTAGTTCTGGTATGGATTTTAAAGGGGAACCCCCTACGCCGAAAAAAATGGCGTGGGGCCCCCCAAAATCCATACCAGACCCTTATCCGAGCACGCAGCCCGGCTGGTCAGAAAAGGGGGTGGGGACGAGCGAGCGCCCCCCCCCCTCCCGAACTGTACCAGGCCGCATGCCCTCAACATGGGGGGTGGGCGCTTTGGGGTACCATGTTGATGAGGACAAGGGCCTCTTCCCGACAACCCTGGCTGTTGGTTGTCGGGGTCTGCGGTCGGAGGGCTTATCGGAATCTGGGAGCCCCCTTTAATAAGGGGGCCCCCAGATCCCGGCCCCCCACCCTATGTGAATGAGTAGGGGTACATCACCTGGGGAAAAAAGTGTCAATAAAAAAAACACACTAGACAGGTTTTTAAAGTAATTTATTAGGCAGCTCCGGGGGTCTTCTTCCGACTTTGGGGGGTCTCTTCCGACTTCTCCGCTCTCTCCGGTTCTTCTGCCGGGCTCCTCCACTATGTTCTGCTCTTTTGCTAGCGTTGGCCCGGTCTTCTCCGTCATCTTGTTCCCTTTTCTCTTCTTCTGATGTTGATGAGACGCTCTCTCCCGCTGCAATGCCGTGTGCGAGGTGCGCAACGACTTATATAGGCATTGGGCGTGGTCACCGGGTAATGACACCCGGTGACACCGCCCCTTATGACGTCACAGTCCCAGGGCATGATGGGACCTGAGATCACAGTCTCGTTATTTAATACACACCTCGTATATGTAACAGGAAAACTATCTCAGGAAATAAACTCTCAGAATAGCAAAGTTTTCGTGCAAGTAATAACATTCTCATAGTTCAGATAACAATAGGAGGAAACTTCCTACATCCTCAACAGCAACTGTCTATGCAACTATATACTTTTCAGTATATAATCATTAGTTAAAGCATAACTCCAACAACATCTATGCACAAAAGTCGGGGTATGAAAAATGTTGGGTGTGCAGTAAATTGCATCCAGGTACAGTACAATGAGGATCCCCTTAATGGCCGCACCTGTAAAAATTACTCCTTTTTTGAATGGTACACTTGCAGTAAACAGTAAACTTTTAGAGGGCAATAAATCAAAATAAATTTCCTTTCCCATAATAGCCCATGTATAGTCACCCGACCGGTGTTTTAGGATTGGAAATAGTTCTAATTGAAACCTAGAAATGTGTCATAGGTCAATTATGAACATGTCTGGCTTAGATCCCATCGCCAATGGTGTTTTGATCAATGTTACTAAGGAAGTTAACCAATCTATTTGGGCAATGGTCAGATCTGGTAATCCACTATATACAGTATCTCACGAAAGTGAGATTGACACAATATCGCGGTCACCTACTGTACAAACACGCATGCTCAGAACCAATGTAAAAGATCAGACAACAATACAGAAGTTGACCAAAGGGTGGCGGTAAAGAGCTGAAAAACCACGTGATTTGGTGAAAGTTGACTGAAAAAGTCCTGCCGTATGTCTGCGTAATTAGTTTACGGCCGACGCCCTTGTACAAAAGGCGTTGGCCGTAAGCTAATCAAGGATACACTCGGCAGGACTTTTTCAGCCAACTTTCACCAAATCACGTGGTTTTTAAGCTCTTTACTACCACCCTTTGGTCAACTTCTGTATTGTTGTCTGATCTTTTGCATTGGTTCTGAGCATGCGTGTTTGTACTTTGGACTAAAGTCCTATAAACTTGTGTACACACGATAGGATAGGGGGCGGTAAAGAGCTGAAAAACCACGTGATTTGGTGAAAGTTGACTGAAAAAGTCCTGCCGTGTGTATGCTTAATTAGTTTACGGCCAACGCCTTGTGTATAAAATCCACGGGAAAGTTTGTACAAAGTCCGATTGTGTGTATGAGGCTTAAAAATGCCCCATCCATTACCGTGTAAAGAATGAGGACATCACTCTTGACTGCGTAAAGGCCCATACACACGACAGGACATTGTACAAAGGGCGTCGGCCGTAAACTAATTACGCATACACACGGCAGGACTTTTTCAGTCAACTTTCACCAAATCACGTGGTTTTTCAGCTCTTTACCGCCACCCTTTGGTCAACTTCTGTATTGTTATCTGATCTTTTGCATTGGTTATGAGCATGCGTGTTTGTACTTTGGACTAAAGTCCTATGGACTTGTGTACACACGATAGGATTTTGCACCATAGGACTTTTGTTGCCGGAAAGTTTGTCTGCTTGCACAGCCAACATTTGTCTGATGAAAACCGAAAAAGTTTGTCCGATGGAGCGTACACGGTCAGATGTTGCCTTAAAACAGCTAATTTGTATGTTTGTTGTCAAAAAGTCCTATTGTGTGTATGAGCCTTAAGAAGCAATAGTCTGCAGGAGTTAAGCAGAGGAGGAGCAACAGTCTGCATGGTGATGCAGGAGGAAGATCATAGCAATAATAAATGCACATCATCTCTTCGGGCTCTAACTATGTGCTAATGTGTGTAATCTTTGAAATATGATGGTAATTGAACTATCCTATGGGCATCCCATATACCCTTTTCCCCAACCAAGTTGTACCCCCCAATAAACAAGAAAACAAAACCAGCAAAAGACAGTTCATTGTCTCTGCAAGTGATGTATGGGAGTCTGGCAGCGGGGTGAATTGGTAGATTGTCTGTTACTAGTGGCAACTACACAGATGTGACAGGAAAGTCTCTCAGAATAGAAGTCCTTTGCACGTAATGACATTCTTCTGTTAGTAAAAAGAACATTTCAGTATAAAATCAGTGACGACAATAAATCTTGTTGCCAATATGCATAAATAGAAGAAGCAATAAACACATTAAAATTAACATTCCAGCTAGCCTAAATCATGTTAATACAGTCCATACCAGGCCCTTTGGGGGGGGGGGGGGCACGCCATTTTTTTTATTCTGGCGTGGAGTTCCCCTTGATATCCATACCAGACACAAAGGGCCTTGTATGGACTGGGGGGGGGGGGGGGCACGCCAATTTTTTTCATTGATTTTTATCTATATTGCCGGAGTCCGGCAATACATTACAGCCGTGAGCAATTTTAAATTACATTTTTTCCTTTAGAAATGTAATTTTGCTACGGCACAGTAAAACACATGAGAAAGATGCGCCACTTTACAGGCAGACTAAGGGGACCCCAGGCACGATATTTAAAGGAATATTTCATTTTTATTGTTTCACTTTAAGCATTATTAAAATCACTGCTCCTGAAAAAACATCAGTTTTAAGAAACTTTCTTTTGCATTGATACATGTCCCCTGGGGCAGTACCCGGGTCCTCATACACTTTTTATGGCAACAACTTGCATATAAGCCTTTAAAACGAACACTTGACTTTTCACGTTCGTGTCCCATAGACTTTAACAGTGTTTGTATGTTCGCACTAATTTGTCTGTTTGCATGTTCTGGTGCGAACTGAACTGGGGATATTCGGCTCATCCCTAATGTCTAAACCGCTGGCAACAAAAGTGAGTACAAATTGTAAAAAGTGTACTAAAGCGCTGATATACTGAGTGGATAATAAATTGGTGTTTAAAATAAAATAAATACAATGGTGAAAAAATATGCAAATATCAGTGACTTGAATATAGATATATATATACCCACAATCCTCAATTTAAAATGTAGGTGAAAGATAGGAAATTACCAAATAATTAAAAGCAGCTCTTATGTGACAAAGGTGCTCTGATTGACACTGAAATAAAACTAATTAATAAATATATAAGTGTGCTAATAATTAACTTAACATGCTTGGCCAGTTCATCACTTTTACCCTCAGCTTCTTTAGCAAGGCAGTGGTCGTCTTGGAGGTGCGTTTGGGGTCATTATCATGTTGGAATACTGCCCTGGGGTCCACTCTCCGAAGGGAGGGGATCATGCTCTGCTTCAGTATGTCACAGTACAAGTTGGCATTCATGGTTCCCTCAATGAACTGTAGCTCCCCAGTGCCTTCAGCACTCATGCAGCCCCAGACCATGACTCTCACCACCATGCTTGACTGTAGGCAAGACACTTGTCTTTGTACTCACCTGGTTTCCGCCACACACGCTTGACACCATCTGAACCAACTAAGTTTATCTTGGTCTTATCAGACCACAGGATATTTTTTCAGTAATGTCCTTAGTCTGCTTGTCTTCAGTAAACTGCTGGCTTTCTTGTGCATCATCTTTAGAAGAAGCTTCCTTCTGGGAGGACAGCCATGCAGATCAATATAGGAAAAAAGGGGGAAATAACTGCGCAACAGTGAAATACATAAACAATAATAATAATTACAGCTGCGATTCATCTATGTATTACAAACACAGTAAAATTAAATGAGAAAAAATAAAGGGGTTGAATCGCGCTAAAAAGGATTGGTTATCATACACATCATCATCAAACCAAATAGTTAGAACTGAGTGTCCCCTTTAGTGCATTAATAATGAAATTCAAAACACATATCAAATTAATAATCAAAAATGAAAAAACACACATATATACACACACACATCCCAGTTTTGTGCAGCTACATCTCACTGCAGGCCAATAGTATATCTGGAAGGCCAACAAGGAGAGGCAGACAGTCACAAGCCAATAAAGGAGGGCAAGCAGGCTCTGTGTCTAGAGGCAACAGTGCTGGTCGTGGAGAAGGTGCATCCTCATCAGCACAAGGCCGTGGGACACGCTTGGCCTTTTTTTCGGCAGCTGGCCATGTTGAGCCGCAACATGCAGAAGACTTGGTCGAGTGGATGACCAAGCCGTCCTCATCCTCCCTAACCCAGGCTCAGGGTACTTTCTCTGGCAAAGCAGCTGCCAATGTAGCCTCTTCCCTCGGCTCAATGGCATCAGTGACTCCATCCCTAGCCCCACCATGTCCTCCTGAGGAGTCACTCGAACTGTTTGACCACAGTGTTGGGTACATGCTCCAGGAGGATGCCCAGCGTTTTGAAGGCTCTGATGATGGTACTCAGCTAGAGGAAGGCAGTAACGTGAGCCAGACAGAGGGGGTGCCCAAAAAGGACAGCAATCTGGCAGTCATGATGCCCCTGCTACAACATGGGATAGTGAGCGCTGAGCCCAACACAATAATAACCCCCAACCTTACTGCTCCCTATAGGGAACTGTATGGAAACCGAAGTAATATAGAAAATAAAAATGATAAAACAAAAGGTTAAAAGTAATGGATTTCAAACAGGCATTGACATAAAAATGGAACTGTAATGCCCCGTACACACGTTCGGATTTTCCGATGGAAAATGTCCGATCGGAGCGTGTTGTCGGAAATTCCGACCGTGTGTGGGCTCCATCGGACATTTTCCATCTGATTTTCCGACACACAAAGTTTGAGAGCAGGATATAAAATTTTCCGACAACAAAATCCGTTGTCGGAAATTCCGATCGTGTGTACACAAATCCGACGGACAAAGTGCCACGCATGCTCAGAATAAATAAAGAGATGAAAGCTATTAGCCACTGCCCCGTTTATAGCCCCGACGTACGTGTTTTACGTCACCGCGTTATTATTATTATTATTATACAGGATTTATATAGCGCCGACAGTTTACGCAGCGCTTTACAACAACATTAGGGCAGACAGTACAAGTACAATACAATTCAATACAGGAGGAATCAGAGGGCCCTGCTCGTTAGAGCTTACAATCTAGGAGGGAGGGTCAAGTTATACAAAAGGGTAATAGCTGTGGGGGATGAGCTAATGGAGTATAGAATGATCGGATTTTCCGACAACTTTGTGTGACCGTGTGTATGCAAGACAAGTTTGAGCCAACATCCGTCGGAAAAAATCCTAGGATTTTGTTGTCGGAATGTCCGAACAAAGTCCGACCGTGTGTACGGGGCATAATAGTGTCCAATAATGTTCATATAATTAAAGCAACTGTAGAAGGCAGCCCCATTGAAGGAAAAGAAGGAATCCTCTGGGCACTATAGAGATGAGAAACAAAGGCTCCACTCTAATGCCGCGTACACATGGTCGGACTTTTCGTCTACAAAAGTCAGACAGCCTGTCCGACAGACTTCCGGCGGACTTTCGACGGACTTGCGGCGGACTTTCTAACGAACAGACTTGCCTACACACGATCACACAAAAGTCCGTCGAATTCTTACGTGATGACGTACACCGGACTAAAATAAGGAAGTTCATAGCCAGTAGCCAATAGGTGCCCTAGCGTGGCTTTTTGTCCGTCGGACTAGCACACAGACGAGCGGATTTCGGGGGCCGTCGTAGTTACGAAGTAAAGATTTGAAGCATGTTTCAAATCTAAAGTACGTCGGATTTGAGGCTAAAAAAGTATGTTGAAAGTCCGGAGAAGCCCACACACGATCGGATTGCCAGCCAGCTTTAGTCCGTCAGCGTCCGTTGGACTTTTGTAGACGAAAAGTCCGACCGTGTGTACACGGCATAAGTGCAGTATGTGGCATAAAGTTTAATAAATTCAGTAAAGGTAGTACTCACAAGGGTACAAGGTATCCAAGCATGTGTGGCAAGAATCTGCCGGATATCCTGGAAGGTTGGACTGATCTGGATGCTGGATGGCATTGGTCTCCGATGGACGGGCTGCGCCGATGGATGCCGACACTTCCCGTCGTTTGAGCGCACGTAGACAACCAGGGAGATGAGGTCCCTTCCGGGATCGGCAACCAATAGGCGACGCATTTGCGGAGCTACGCTCCTTCCTCAGGCCTAACGTGAACTAGGATTGGACAAACCTTATACAGCCAGTGAGTGACGCTGATTCGTGCTTGAAGGTCTCAGATGCTACCATCACTCACTGTTACAAATTTATCAGATACCAAAGTGAATAGATAGTGAGTGTCGATTTCAATTAAAATGGACTGAAATGGAGTAAGGAACTGTGTGTGTATGTATGGTAATAAAATAAAAAAAGGGACACATTGAACGGCGTTAGTGGAGCACTGTCAGTGCTTCATAAACCCATGACCTAAAACAAACAGCACAGGGTATGTGCATAATGTAGGAACTGAAACAGAAAGACCAAACATGATACAGGAAAGGTGTCACTATATAACTGTGGGATGGAATGGTTATTGTGAGAGTATGTACATATATTGATGTATGAAATATAAAAAATGAAAAAAAATTGAAAACAAAAATAAGAATAAGATTAAAATAGTGAATATGAATATAAAAATAAAAATGAATATATGAAAAATAAAATAAAAAATATAGTAAAAATATATATTAAAATTAATATAAAAATGAAGATAAATATAAAAATAAAAATACTACGTTGACCTGAATATGAAAGTGAGTGGAAGATGATAATAACAATAACTGATAATGACTATGAATTAAAGTGAATGTCAAAAAGATGATATTAAGAGAAATATATACATCAAAATATGATAATTGTATAATATCGGACGCTACTCAAATAAGAGTATAATGAAAAAGTATAATGGAGAAATAAGAATGACGGAGAGGGGCCATGATGAAACAAGTGACATCAGAGATCAGGTAGAGGAGAGTGGTCAAATTAGGCTGCTCACCTGTATTTCCTCGTTCAAACCTCCAGGGGCAAGGGAGTCCAAAGTGTATATCCAGTACGTTTCCCAGACGTTTGAAACGCTCCGCCAGTGGGAACGTACCAGAGATGGACTCAATGATCCAGACCCTGAGGCCAGATGAAGAATGGTCGTGTTTTTGGAGAAAGTGAAGGGGAACACTGTGCGTGTCATCTCCTGCCTCTACGAGGCGACGGTGTTCCCCAAACCTTTTTCTCAGGGTGCGTATGGTTCTGCCCACATAGTGAAGCCCACACAGACAGGTTAAACAATACACTACATACTCTGTGGAACAATTGAAAAAAATATTAATCTGGTAAGTCTTGCCTTTGGTAGTAAATTCTTTCTGACTGTGGTGAACGTGGTTGCATGTGAGGCACAGTTTTTTACGGCACTGGTACATCCCAACCAAGGGAATGAGACATGGAAATAAAATATTAGAACCCTGTTAAGATTTATATTTGCTGGGTGCTACCAGGTTTTTAATGTTTCTTGTTTTCCGATATGTGAATTTCGGTTTAGGGGTAATAATCGATTTGAGCTGTGGATCCTGAAGTAGGATGGACTAATGTCTGTTTAGAATCCGTTCCATTGCTTTGTGTTGAGTGTGGAACTGGGTCACAAATCTAACAGGTTGTACCGTGGGCTGATCAATGTCTCTGGTGGGTATGGGGTGCTCTGACAAATATCAAATGCTTCATCGATGAGTTTAGATGGGAATGCTTTGTCAATAAATTTCTGTTTCAAAAGGGACCCTTCTGCGATGTAGTCAGATTCTCTGGTGCAATTCGACAAAGACGTAGACGACAAAATTGGCTTTTGGGGATGTTTGAAATCCATCTCGGATGGTGGCAGCTCTGGTGGTGTAAAAACGAATTGCCAGCTGTAGGTTTAGAGTAATTTTTAGCCAGAATTTTGCCGTCTTGGTGGAATAATGTTAGATCTAGGAATACTAGTTGTAGATGATCATGCTCCGAGGTGAATGTGAATGTGTGTTGTTGTTGCAATGTGTCAGGAAATCCAGAAAAAGGGGCTCTGGGCCATCCCAAATGATAATATCGCCAATATACCTCCCATAGAATACTATATGGAAGGTAAAGGGATTATTGTGCCAGATGTAGTTGGCCTCCCAGAACCCCATGGTCAAAATCGCGTAACTGGGGGAAAAATTAGCCCCCATAGCTGTGCCCTTTGTTTGGAGATAAAATTCTCCATCAAACTCAAAATAATTATGAGTCAAGCAGAATTCCGTGGCCTCCAAAATGAACTCTGCCTGACCCAGATTGAGTAAGGGGTCAGAAGAGAGAAAACTGGCAGTGGCTCTGAGGCCTGTTTCATGTGGGATCAAGGTATAAAGTGAGTTTACATCAAGGGAAGCCCACATGTAAGTGGGCTCCCATGTGTAATGTTCCAATAGTTCAAAAAGTTGGATACCGTCACGGATGTAGGAGGGAAGACTGGTTGCAAGAGGTTGCAGAAATTGGTCTATATACTGTGAAATGGGACTGGTAATGCTGTCTATGGCTGCAACTATGGGTCAACCTGGAGGCTTATGGGTACTCTTATGTATTTTGGGAATGTTATAAAAATAGGGTGTGGAAAAGTATGAAGATTGATATGTGTGAATGCGCTATTCATATCTCTACACCACTTGCAATATAAATTTATATTCCTAATATTATGTGATGAAAAAAATATATCATACGGTAATATCTCCTAAAGATTCAAATAACCATCTTCTGTGTACAAATAAAAAACCATAAATCAAATAAGTGCATGTAAACCAATATCCTTCTATTGTATGTGAATCGCACATGAAAACCTGTAAAAACAGCTGAAAACCATATAGCAGATTGCCCCTCCTGTGCATATAAACAATGTTAGAGTCCCATAAACCATAAGAATCCAAAAATCCTCTTTCAATTGCTGTGACTGTATTCTTATCGTGCTCTTGCGTCTCTTCTTATTTATAAGTGACTTTGTGACACACCACCACCTTGCAGATTGGCCACTCACCAGATACTTGTTAAATGATGTGCCTTTGGTTCATTCTTGGGATAACCACTCCACCTTAAAAACCGCTCCACCTTAATTGCGCTCCACCTTATTATCACTACTCATCGGCTATGCTTTAGTTTTCCTTTGTGGTCTAGTAAGGCTGCGCTGCACCAACGATGACAACCCATAAAGTATCTTCATATCTTTCTGATACCGCCAGTCCTCGCCGAGGACTTTTGTGGAAAAGTATGATTTATTAAAAAAGGAATACTCATGTTTGGAAATAATATCATTGTTTTATCCGTGAGCATTTTTACTTCTGTGATGAATTTAGACAAAGGGTCACAGCGTAATTTTTGGTATGTGTCAGACAAAAGACGGCGGGCTTCAGCCAGATAATCACTGCGATTCTGGATGACAATGCCTCCGCCTTTGTCTGCAGTTTTTATGACTATATCTCGATGGTCAGTGAGATGTTTTAGAGCTATTTTTTCTTGGGGAGTAAGGTTGAACTGGTGGGAATGACTTTCATGTGTACGTTGGCATAGTTATTGCATGTCAGAGAAAACAACCTGATAAAAGGTTTGGAGATAGGGTCCCTTGGAGCGTGTGGGATTGAACAGATTTTGGCCTGAATTTGCTGTGTTGTACAGGAGGGGAAGTGGAGAGATGCTGCGTGAGGAGGAGCATGTCCTCATCTTCATCATCACTCTCTACACTATATAAGTCCTTGGAGATACTCAATTCTGGTGAATCAATGGTCCCTAAAGGGGAGATGGATTCAACAGAACTGGAATGTGTGAGACTATCAACAACCTGATGGGATTTAATATTATAATGGCGTTTTAAAGTGAGATTGCGAATGAACATGTGCAAATCTTTAAATAAACTGAAAGAATTGGGTAATGATGTTGGGGCAAAATTGAGACTGAGATACAATGTGAATATGATCTGAAGAAGCCTGTTCCACAGGAAGTGGGAGATTCAAGCTATGGAGAGATCCAAACATCTGTGTGGTGGGGTCCTGAGGCTCACTGTAGAAGGGAGACCAAACTATGGGAGGTGTGGAACTGTTAGGACTGACCAAAACAGGAGGCACAGTTGGATGTGCTAGGTGTGGTGGAGGCATTTGCCTAGGTCTATGGCCTGGGGGACCTACAACACATTGCATAAGGAGCATGAGGTTGGTACACAGGTTAGATGTGGGATTGGTGTGGGGTGCACAATGACTCTTTTTCCAATTGAAAACCCTACCTAGATTGAAATTGTCCAGATCTCTCCTCATTTTCCCTAATTTCATCTGGATCAGGGTGTCTTCATCTTTCTTACTGTGATATTTGAGAGTATTTAACCATGAAATGGGTAAATTGGACAATAAGGTGCTCAAATGGGATGTTTGATTTAATTTGTTCAACTAAATCTAGATATTTTAGTTCTCTTTGTTGTATGATGACACGCATCCATTTTTTAGCGCAGAATTCTGCACTTAGAGTGGCGCCTTTGTTTCTCATCTCTATAGTGCCAAGAGGATTCCTTCTTTTCCTTCAACGGGGCTGCCTTCTACAGTTGCTTTACTTATATGAACATTATGGACATTAAGATTATAGCCCATGTGGACACATATTTTTATTTATATATTTCTCTTAATATCATCTTTTTGACATTCACTTTAATTCATAGTCATTATCAGTTATTATCATCTTCCACTCACTTTCATATTCAGGTCAACGTAGTATTTTTATATTTATCTTCATTTTTATATTATATTCAATATATAATTTTACTATATTTTTTATTTTATTTTTCATATATTTATTTTTATCTTCATATTCACTATTTTAATCTTCTTATTCTTTTTATTTTCATTTTTTATATTTCATACATCAATATATGTACATACTCTCACAATAACCATTCCATCCCACAGTTATATAGTGACGCCTTTCCTGTATCATGTTTGGTCTTTCTGTTTCAGTTCCTACATTATGTACACACCCTGTGCTGTTTGATTTAGGTCATGGGTTTATGAAGCACTGACAGTGCTCCACTAACGCCGTTCAATGTGTCCCTTTTTTGATTTTAATACCATACATACACACACAGTCCATTTTAATTGACATCGACACTCACTATCTATTCGCTTTGGTATCTGATAAATTTGTAACAGTGAGTGATGGTAGCATCTGACACCTTCAAGCACCAATCAGCGTCACTCACTGGCTGTATAAGGTTTGTCCAATCCTAGTTCACGTTAGGCCTGAGGAAGGTGCGTAGCTCCGCAAACGCGTCACCTATTGGTTGCCGATCCCGGAAGTGACCTCATCTCCCTGGTTGTCTACGTACGCTCAAACAACGGGAAGTGTCGGCATCCATAGGCGCAGCCCGTCCATCGGAGACCAACGCCATCCAGCATCCAGATCAGTCCAACCTTCCAGGATATCCGGCAGATTTTTGCCACACTTGCTTGTATACCTTGTACCCTTGTGAGTACTACCTTTACTGAATTTTTTAAACTTTATGCCACATACTGCACTTAGAGTGGCGCCTTTGTTTGTCATGTCTATGATGCCCCTGCTGCAGCATACTGCCAGGGATGATGGATGAATGATGATGGTGGCTGGATGGATGGATGAATGATGATGATGGATGGATGATGATGATTGAATGAATATGATGATGAGGAAGGCGGAAGGAAGAAGGAGGAGGAGGAAAAGGAGGAAGAGGAAATGGAGCCTGGCACTCAGCATCAGCAGCAGTCTTTAAGGGATCATTTACAGTCCCAAGAAACCCATGGACTTGTACGTGGCTGGGAGGAAGTAGCTGCGGATCATGTCGTCCTTAGTGACCCAGAGGACTCCGGACCGAATGCCTCAGAAAACCTACGCTGCATGGCCCCCCTGATCCTGCAAAGCCTGCGGAAGGATCCTCGTATTCGTGGTATCAAGGAGAGGGATCGTTACTGGCTGGCAACCCCCCTTGATCCACGTTACAAGAGTAAGGTTGCGGACCTTATCTTGCTGTCGCAGAGGGAGCAGAGGATGAAACATCTTCGGGAGGCCTTGCAGAAAGGTCTCTGGAACGCGTTCCCAGAGACTGGGAGGTTACAAACTCCTGTTCCTGGACAACGTGTTGCTGAGGCTTCGGTCAGTCAAAGAAGGAGCGGTGGAGAAGGTGGCCGTTTGACCGATGCGTTCAGACAATTTTTTAGTCCGCAGCCCCAAGGTATGATCGGTTCCAGCAAACATCGCCAGCGTCTGTTTTACATGGTGCAGGAATACCTAGGGGCAAGATCTGACTTAGACACCTTTCCCATTGTTCTAAGCACGGGAAACACACGCCACTTTACTATAGACACCCCCCCAGGTATGATATTTAAAGGAATATTTCACTTTTTTTTAACTTTAAGCATCATTAAAATCACTTTTACTGAAAAAACGGCCATTTTTAAAACTTCGAGTCCCATAGACTTCAATGGGGTTCTAATGTTCGTGCAAATTTTCGGTCCGTTCGCAGGTTCTGGTGCGAACCGAACCGGGGGGGGTGTTCGGCTCATCCCTAGCCACAAGGTACCCGGCCACCTAGCGTCAAAAGAGAAGTGTAGCAATTACAGACTTAGAGTGAAATCAATTGATCACTAAGAATAGGCCAAGGTAGCTATACCTGGCAGGTAAATTTAGGAGCAACCCTGCCTAAACACCAGGGTGCTACAATTATTATGCAAATCCTTGAGTAGATAATCGGTCAGGGAGTTAATCTGTCAGGGAGTTAATGTATAGTTCAAGTCCCTTTCCTAGGGATGGAGCAAACAATGAGGTTCATATAAATATGGTGAGGGGTCTGTGTATGGAGTTAGGGAAGCCTTCCCATGGTTTGACCCTGATCCAGAATGGGATAAAAAGTATATGATGGCAGGCGGATTAAATTGGTTAAAATATGCACTGGGATATGTGCCTTCAGGACCATCCCAGGCAGATAAAAAAAAAAATCTAATGATCGTTTCCTTTTAGATACAATGGGCTCCCTAATTATGCACAGATATAACTGCAATTTCCGCTAACATCACAGTTAATAGGATAGGATGAGGATGTAGCAATTCTTAGACTGAGTGCAAATCATCCTCGGCTTCAGCATCCCAGGACCCCACCCATACAGTGGGATGGCAGGGATGGGTTTTTCCCAGCAATCGGTTCAGGCAGGCAGTTTTGCAGGAGCCGCTGCCCCTAGGGTGAGGGATGAACAAAGTGAGGGAGCCCAAGGTGGTATAGTAACGTCCTCTACTGAGGAGGGAAGAGCAACAGCTAACACATAAGTGAGAATCAGGTTCCCATAACCTCCCCTAGTGTTTTGAGAAGGGGTACTTTAATTAGGCCCAGTGCCTCCACTCCAATCGCTGGGCCCTGTACCTCTTTCCCCATTGAATGCAACTTCACAGCTGCAGATTTAACACCACATTATATCATACCCAAGATACTCTCAATAAATCCTTCAGCTACCATAAACGATTTGAAGAGAGCTACAAACGGGTAGGCAGTGTTCTATAGACTAACTATAGATGGCATATTGGGATCTGAAATGGAATCAGAATGGAGTAGGGATAATGTGGTGTAAAGTTTGGGAAACCAGCTAGATTGCAGGACACAGGCTTTGCAATCCAAAGAATGTTTTATTTAAACAGCTTCAAAGCAGCAAAAACAGAAAGAAATATCTCACCGACTTGCAGAGCTCAGAACTGCTACCACAGTTAAACAGTCCTTGTTTTTTTAATCGCAGGTAACTTTCCCTGCTAGCAGGCTTCCAGGCAGGACACCAACGTGCACTTTTACCACTGTACACAAAACCACCATCCACAGTCTGCTCTATACTCCTCCACACCCACCTACAACTTCCTGTCTTTTTTTTAAACTCACTTCCTCTGACAGGTGAGTTAACCCTTTTGCTTACTCAAAGGGACCACTCAACCATGACCGATTTTCGACCCTTAATCAGATCGGTCAACGGAGCCACCAATGTGGCAAAGTTGGGTACAAACCTCCTGTATTATCCCACCATGCCCAAGAATGCATGTACCTGCTTCTTTGTGAGGGGGCAGGGCCAGTTCTGTATAGCCCCTACCTTGCTGACCTGAGGTTTCACCACCCCTCTACCCATGATATATCCCAGGTATTTCACCTCCTCCTTTTCCAAAGGACATTTTTCAGGGTTTATTGTAAACCCCTCTTTCAAAAGGGAGTCCAGCACTGCCTGGACTTTGGGCAAGTGTGATTTCCAGTCTTTGCTAAAAATGTTGTCCAAGTACACTGAGGCATACTCCCGGTGAGGTCGTAAAATCCTATCCATTGCTCGCTGTACCATGGCTGGAGCAGTTTGTAGTCCAAAAGGCATTCTTTTGTACTGAAAACTCCCCTCTGGGGTAGGAAAAGCAGTTTTCTCTCTAGCAGCCTTAGTCAACGGCATTTGCCAATACCCCTTAGTAAGGTCTAATGTAGTGATATACCTGGCTGGACCTAGTCTCTCAATAATAATCATCTACCTGGGGCATGGGGTAGGCATCAAATCTTGAAACTTCATTAAGTTTCCAGAAATCATTGCAGAATCACAGAGTCCCGTTGGGCTTCGGTACCAACACAATCAGGCTCGACCACTCACTCCCGATTCTTCAATATCAAAAAATATGTTAAAAAAAACCCCAAAAAGTCTTTAAAACATTAGCAGGGCTTAAGAAGTTCATATGTGAAACAAAATACAAATAAAGATAAAAAGTTCCACTTGTGTCTTAATTGTGTACAGCAAGGTGTGGGGTGGTAGCTGATCCGTTTATAAAGAATGTTGAACACCAACTCTCTGCTGATCAGAATCCCTGATAAATCCTTCACCACATTGCTTTTATGGGGATCCCCTATAGGCAATTCACCTACCAGAAGGTGATGGGTTAACAGCGTGCCTTTCACTGGTTTAATATCGACGGACTTGGTTCACTCAGATAGGACCGGATCCGTGAATGGATATTTGGATAGCTGTCAGTGCACTCTGCATACTTCCATATAGCGTAATCCAGTAGATTAAAATACTTTTATTTAAAAAACAAAGTGATCCCATATAGATGTACACTTACAATGTATTAAAATATTATAAGCATGTATCATAGATCGTTGAGTCCCGATATACCTTACTACCGCTGAAAGCGGTATTCCCGGGTAAGGTATCACAGAAGATCAACGGCATGGGTAGCTGTATGGTCATGCCCTGACGCGCATTTCCAGCTGCTCTCAATATGCAAATGAGTGCAATAATCGAAACTATATTTGAGTTTATTGTAATTGAATACAACCTGTGATAGAACCACTCCCAACCTTACATTGGAAGCACAAGTCTGGACAATGAACTCTTTTGAAAAATTTGGTGCTAGCAGGACAGGGTGTTGGCATAGTGCCGACTTGAGCTCTAAAAAAAGCCTTTTCAGCATCTGCATTCCACTCAACCATGACTGATTTTCGACCCCTAATCATATCGGTCAACGGAGCCGCCAATCACATATTAAAATTACTCCATACATTAGGCAATCATGTATTAAAATTCAGTAAATGCAATCAATTATTAGGGCAAGTTCACACCACATGCAGCCCAGTGGGTCCCCCCCCGCCTTTCTTTCCGCATCAAAAACGCATGTAAAGTAGGTTATATGGTTTTCAATGGCATAGTTCACACCAGTGCTTGCAGTTCCAAAAAAAATAAATAAATAAAGCAGAACATGCTGCATCTTTTCTGCACTGGTTGATTGCATTTACTGAATTTTAATACGTGATTGCCTAAAGTATGGAGTTAGTGTAAAATAATTAATGCATTTGCAGAATTTTTTTTTGGCTTAAGGATACTCATTTTGGTATTAAACTTACTGGATTGATATCATCCTGATATCGAGTGAATACTAGTGGGGGTATTCAATTACAATAAACTCAAACATAGTTTCGATTATTGCACTAATTTGCATATTGAGAGCAGCTGGCTCCACACATTGAACGATCAATCACCCTTCCGATTGGCCTAGGTTTTTTTTAGCACTCACCGGGTAACCATGATTCAACACCAATCCATCCGTTGTAGATAGAAATAGGTATTGGAGGTGTATTTTAAAGTCGGGTATTTTTAATACTTATGATAATAGATACTTATTGCTTTGTTATTGGCATAAGGACGATGAATGGCCATGTGATGTCATGATTAAAGATACGAGCATGAATGGGTCAAATACCTGTTAACCACTTGAGCCCCGGACCATTATGCTGCCTAAGGACCAGAGGTCTTTTTCCAATTTAGCACTGCGTCGCTTTAACTGCTAATTGCGCGGTCATGCAATGCTGTACCCAAACAAAATTTCCGTCTTTTTCTTCCCACAAATAGAGCTTTCTTTTGATGGTATTTGATCACCTCTGCGTTTTTTATTTTTTGCGCTATAAACGGAAAAAGACCGAAAACTTTGAAAAAAAATGATATTTTCTACTTTTTGTTATAAAAAAATCCAATAAACTAAATTTTAGTCATACATTTAGGCCAAAATGTATTCGGCCACATGTCTTTGGTAAAAAAAATGTCAATAAGCGTATATTTATTGGTTTGCGCAAAAGTTATAGCGTCTACAAACTAGGGTACATTTTCTGTAATTTACACAGCTTTTAGTTTATGACTGCCTATGTCATTTCTTGAGGTGCTAAAATGGCAGGGCAGTACAAAACACCCCCAAATGACCCCATTTTGGAAAGTAGACACCCCAAGGAAATTGCTGAGAGGCATGTTGAACCCATTGAATATTTATTTTTTTTGTCCCAAGTGATTGAATAATGACAAAAAAAAAAAAAATATTTACAAAAAGTTGTCACTAAATGATATATTGCTCACACAGGCCATGGGCCTATGTGGAATTGCACCCCAAAATACATTCAGATGCTTCTCCTGAGTATGGGGATACCACATGTGTGGGACTTTTTGGGAGCCTAGCCACGTACGGGGCCCCGAAAACCAATCACCACCTTCAGGATTTCTAAGGGTGTAAATTTTTGATTTCACTCTTCACTGCCTATCACAGTTTCGGAGGCCATGGAATGCCCAGGTGGCACAACCCCCCCCCCCCCAAATGACCCCATTTTGGAAAGTAGACACCCCAAGCTATTTGCAGAGAGGCATATTGAGTCCATGGAATATTTTATATTTTGACACAAGTTGCGGGAAAGTGACACTTTTTTTTTTTTTTTTTGCACAAAGTTATTTGCTGAGAGGTATGGTGAGTATTTTGCAGCTCTCATTTGTTTTTGAAAATGAAGAAAGACAAGAAAAAACATTTTTTTTTTTCTTTTTTCAATTTTCAAAACTTTGTGACAAAAAGTGAGGTCTGCAAAATACTCACTATACCTCTCAGCAAATAGCTTTGGGTGTCTACTTTCCAAAATGGGGTCATTTGGGGGGGGTTTTGTGCCACCTGGGCATTCCATGGCCTCCGAAACTGTGATAGGCAGTGAAGAGTGAAATCAAAAATTCACGCCCTTAGAAAGCCTGAAGGCGGTGCTTGGTATTCGGGGTCCCGTACGCGGCTAGGCTCCCAAAAAGTCTCACACATGTGGTATCCCTGTACTCAGGAGAAGCAGCAGAATGTATTTTGGGGTGTAATTTCACATATTCCCATGGCATGTTTGAGCAATATATCATTTAGTGACAACTTTGTGCAAAAAAAAAAAAAAAAATTTGTCTCTTTCCCGCAACTTGTGTAGCAATATAAAATATTCCATGGACTCGACATGCCTCTCAGCAAATAGCTTGGGGTGTCTACTTTCCAAAATGGGGTCATTTGGGGGGGTTTTGAACTGTTCTGGCATTTTATGCACAACATTTAGAAGCTTATGTCACACATCACCCACTCTTCTAACCACTTGAAGACAAAGCCTTTTCTGACACTTATTGTTTACATGAAAAAGTTTTTTTTTTTTTGCAAAAAAATTACTTTGAACCCCCAAACATTATATATTTTTTTAAAGCAAATGACCTACAGATTAAAATGGTGGGTGTTTCATTTTTTTTTTTCACATAGTATTTGCGCAGCGATTTTTCAAACGCATTTTTTGGGGAAAAAACACACTTTTTAAATTTTAATGCACTAAAACACACTATATTGCCCAAATGTTTTATGAAATAAAAAAGATGATCTTAGGCCGAGTACATGGATACCAAACATGACATGCTTTAAAATTGTGCACAAACGTGCAGTGGCAACAAAATAAATAAAGTTTTAAAAGCCTTTAAAAGCCTTTACAGGTTACCACTTTAGATTTACAGAGGAGGTCTACTGCAAAAATTACTGCCCTCGATCTGACCTTCGCGGTGATACCTCACATGCATGGTGCAATTGCTGTTTACGTTTTACGACAGACCGCCGCTTGCGTTCGCCTTAGCGCGAGAGCAGGGGGCGACGGGGTGCTTTTTTTTTTTTTTTTTTTTCTTTATTATTTTTTTGCTTTTTTATCTTATTTTTAAACTGTTCCTTTCATTTTTTTTTTTTTTAATCATTTTTATTGTTATCTCGGGGAATGTAAATATCCCCTATGATGGCAATAGGTAGTGACAGGTACTCTTTTTTGAAAAAATTGGGGTCTATTAGACCCTAGATCTCTCCTCTGCCCTCAAAGCATCTGACCACACCAAGATCGGTGTGATAAAATGCTTCCCCAATTTCCCAATGGCGCTATTTACATCCGGCGAAATCTAAGTCATAAAATGCTCGTAGCTTCCGGTTTCTTAGGCCATAGAGATGTTTGGAGCCACTCTGGTCTCTGATCAGCTCTATGGTCAGCTGGCTGAATCACCGGCTGCATTCTCAGGTTCCCTGTTGAGACAGGAGAGCCAGAGAAAAACACGGAAGACGGTGGGGGGGCATTCCCTCCCACGGCTTGTAAAAGCAGTCTAGAGGCTAATTAGCCGCTAGGATTGCTTTTACATGAAAGCCGACCGCTGGCTGAAAAGAATGATACCAAGATGATACCTAAACCTGCAGGCATCATTCTGGTATAACCACTCAAAGTCGTGAATGGCGTACCTGAAGACAAAAAAATGGTTAACAATAAAGCACAGTAAACGGTAAAGTATAAAAAATTGCACACCTGAAAAGCAAACCTGATAAAACATAATAACAATAAAACATTGCAGAATAGAATACAGTAAAAAAGAGCAGAACAATAGAGAGAGAACAATAAAATGACAACTATTTTTTTTTATTTTATATATATAATTTTTTTTATTTTTTTTTACACTTTTTTTGTAACTAACTTTTATAACGGTTACCGGTTCCAGGTTCGGGTCTCTCAAAATGCGATGGCATCTTGGGAGACCCTGTGAAAGTGTGTCCTAGTCTGTGGAATGCTGTACCCTACGCTAATACTCAACTAGTGCATGGTAGCGTTCAAAACATTCACCAATGCAAAGACCAGGATTGTCAGGACAGGAGGGACAAGAATAGCGGGTGTCACGCCTATATCCGCGCTTGCTGCAGACACAACATCTTTTTTGGGGGGTTTGTTGGGTAGGGGTACTCGGGAGGACATAAAGAAAATGCCTCTCATGCAGCCGACTGCATTTGGTTGGGGATGTGAATGGGCGAAGTACGGGCGCTGCAGAAGGGGTGGGTTCCCAATTAGGATTGGCGAATGCAGCAGGAAGGGCATTATGGGCACGACGGGCCTGTGTTTGTCTTCTTGGTGGCAGCGGGACACTACTTGTGCTTGCCACCTCACCAGCTTGAACTGCACTTATGGGACTCGCCACGTCACCAAGTGTTACTGCAGTGCTGGTTTGACTACGACCGGGGTGTACTAGGCCGCTGGCGCTTGCCAGTTCAATAAAAAGCTACCAAAAAAACTGTTTGCGATCGCAGGGATCAGGCCTGACTCTGCGAACGCTGCAGTTATGCGTTAAGTGTTTTGTAAGTGACAGTGATCGATCGATACTGCATTTGGGTGGGCTGAGCTGGGCCGGGCGGAGGGGCAAAATGCAGGTGCTAGCAGGTATCTGGGCTGATCCCGCTAACACTGCGTTTTTGGGAACCCTAAACTGCTGGGGACGCTAGTATAGATCTGATCGGATCAGATATTGATCCGATCAGATACTATACCACTAAGGGAGGTGTACGGTGGGTGCGTGGGTGTTAGCGCTACTGGCGCTAACCTGACGCTGCCTGGGGCTGGTGCTTGCTTGCCAGTTCACCAAAATGCTACCAAAAAAACTGTTAGCGATCGCAGGGATCAGGCCTGACTCTGCGAACGCTTCAGTTATGCGTTTAGTGTTTTGTAAGCGACAGTGATCGATCGATACTGCACTTGGGTGGGCTGGGCTGGGCGGAGGGGCAAAACGCAGGTGCTAGCAGGTATATGGGCTGAACCCGCTAACACTGCATTTTTGGGAACCCTAAACTGCTGGGGACGCTAGTATAGATCTGATCGGATCAGATATTGATCCGATCAGATACTATACCACTAAGGGAGGCGTATGCTGCGTGCGTGGGTGTTAGCGGTACTGGCGCTAATCTGACGCTGCCTGGGGCGACGCATATCACCGCCGGGCGATCAGGGGGCTAAACCTTTATTCGGTAATAAACGGCGGGTGCCCTGACACTATAAAAAATAAATGAACTAACCAGCGTCAACCGTAACACTTATACGGTGATCAGTGGTGAAAGGGTTAACTAGGGGGCAATCAAGGGGTTAAAACGTTTATTCGGTAGTATATGGGGGTCCCTGACGCTATGAAACGCTGACGGCGAACCTAAATATTTACGTCCCTAACTAGCGTCACCAATACAGCGATCAGAAAAATGATCGCTTAGTGACACTGGTGACGGGGGGGGGGGGTGATCAAGGGGTTAAAACTTTATTAGGGGGGGTACCCTAGACCTAAAGGAGGCTAACAGTAACTGTCCTAACACTGTAACTGTCACAAACTGACACCAATACAGTAATCAGAAAAAAAAAAAACCCTGCTTGGTGTCAGTTTGTGACGGGGGGGGGGGGGGGGGGGATCGGGGTGTTTTGTGTGCCTGGCATGTTCTACTGAGTGTGTAGTGTTGGTGCACTCACATTTCAGTCTTCTCTCCTCGGCGCCGAAACGGAAAATACCGAGCCGCGGAGAGATGACATCATTTCTTTTGCTGCTGTTTAGCATACAGCAGCAAAGGAATGTTCCCATTGGCCGGCGGCGATCGCAAGGGGGGGGCCACGAACGGATGACCTCCCCCTCACCTCCGATCGCCGGGGAACAAAACACGATCGCCTCGGGCACCGGGGGGGGAGTCCGATCGGACCCCCCACCCGCGGAAGGCAAATCACGTACATGTAAGTGATTTTGCCTGTCCGTGCCACCTTGCCGACGTACATCGGCGTGAGGCGGTCGTCAAGTGGTTAATGCATGTATAAAATCTGGGAGCTGTGCTGTGTGGTCACGCGCTCTGACGAAAGCATTGAGGAATCGCGCGTCAGGGAATGACCATATAGCTACCCACGCCGTTGATCTGTGATACCTTACCCAGGAATACCACTTTCAGCGGTAATAAGGTATATCGGGACTCAACGATCTATGATACATGCTTATAATATTTTAATACATTGTAAGTGTACATCTGTATGGGATCATTTTGTTTTTTAAATAAAAGTATTTTAATTTACTGGATTACACTATGGGCACTTCCATCTAAATTAAGCTCATAACGAGCGAAGAAATAGAAGTATGCAGACAGCTATCCAAATATCCATTCACGGATCCAGTCCTATTTGAGTGAACTAAGTCCGTCGATATTAAACCAGTGAAAGGCACGCTGTTAACCCATCATCTTCTGGTAAGTGAATTACCTATAGGGGATCCCCATAAAAGCAATGTGGTGAAGGATTTATCTGGGATTCTGATCAGCAGAGAGTTGGTGTTCAACATTCTTTATAAACGGATCAGCTACCACCCCACACCCTGCTGTACACAATTAAGACACAAGTGGAACTTTTTATATTTGTATTTTATTTCACATATGAACTTCTTAAGCGCTGCTAATGTTTGAAAGACTGTTTTTTTAACATATTTTTTTATATAGCTTATTTTTTTATAGTAGCAGCTTCAACACCTTATATTTTTTTTTGCATGAGCGCTGAGGGAGAAATACTTTGCATCTGTTTATTTCTCTTCTTGTTTGTGAAAGTAATTCTTCAATAATCTCCAGGTCTAACATCTTCTTCACTTCCTCCGAAACTGCCTTTCTTTGGGCCTCTGGGATGTGATAGGGCGGGGCCAGACAAAAACTTTGACTCCTGGTTCCTTGATAATATTGTGCTCTGTGGCAGTGGTCATCAACCGTGTCCTCAGGGCCCACCAACAGGCCAGGTTTGCAAGATAACTGAAACAGGTGATATCATTTGCTGTTCAGTGAATGCAGTATTCTAGTCTTTATCTCCCCAAGGTAATACATAAAACCTGGCCTGTTAGTGGGCCCTGAGGATGGGGGTTGATGACCAATGCTCTATGGCACTAGTTAGACCTGGCAAGTCTGAAAATGTTTATTTCTCTGCAAAAACTCCTTTGCCTGCTCACTTTTGATTTTCGATAGGATATTTGCTACTTGGACACTCTCCACCCCAACCTGAGGTTCAAATCTTGCAGCAGCCAGGGAGGTTACCGGTTGCCTGTCCGTCCAGGGCTTTATCAAGTTCACATGCTATAACTGATACAATTTCCTCTTTTCTGGCTGGTGGACTCTATAAATTTACCTACCCCATTTTTTCCACAACTTCAAAAGGGGCCTTGCCAACTGGCCAAGAATTTGCTTTCCACTGTGGGAATCAACACCACTATGCGATCCCCGACTTGGAAGTGCCTTATTTTAGCGGCCCTATTATAGACCCCTTGTTGAGTCTCCTGGGCTTTTTGCAAATGTTCCTTGACCAGTGGCATCATGGTTTAGGACCCTTTCCTGCATTTGGGGGACATATTGAAGAACACTCTTATGCTGAATAGGTTCACTTTCCCCTTTAACAAAGTCCAGTAGTCTGTGAGGTCTCCGCCCATACACCAACGCAAAGGGTGAAAACCTCGTGGAGGCCTGGAGCACTTCCCAGATATCAAACAGGAGAGCTGGCAGCAGGCAGTCCCAGTCTTTCCCATCCCTTTGTACACCATTCTCTTGAGCATAGACTTAAAGAGTCTTATTAAAACTTTCTACCAAGCTGTCCATTTGGGGGTGGTAGACTGATGTGGACAGCTGTTTAATACGAATATTGCAGAGTATGGCTGGGTATTGCGGGGTATTGCTGAGCATGGGGGGGATGGCTGAGCATGGATGGATGGATCCATGGATGTGACTGTATTTGTCACAGAGCAGTACTGTGGGCACTACACATCCAGCCCACAGCGCTGCTGCCATCTGATCCCTCCCCCTCTGTACAGAGAGGGGAGGAGAGGAACCGGTGTCATGACATGACGCTGGTTTGTTTACATGTGATTGCTTGGAGCGATCACATGGTAAACGTCCACGATCAGCGGCCGTTTACCGGGATCCGTGATGCGCCAGGTCCTCTGGACCCGGCAGTCACGGATGTTCTCGGGGGCACGCGAGAGCAGGATTCTGGGAGGACGTCACTGTACACCCTCCCATAGTTATCCAGCCGCCCTGCAGCCGTCATTTGGCTATGGGCCGGTTGGTAACTGGTTAAGTATGGGTCCAGCATGACCCGCCCCATGATTTGGGGCCCAGACAACACCTTGGGCTGCAGCCATTTTTTTTTTACTAGTTGCAGCAGGTCATGCATTTGTGGCCTGGGTGGCCGATCTGGACGATACTTCCATCGGTGCACTCGTTGGGCCTGAACGGCCGTAGTCACCCCCAGGCGAGCCGGAATTTCTGCCTTTAGCTTTTGATAATCTTTCGCCTCATCTGGTGGCAGGTTGAAGTAGGCTTTTTGGATCCCTGGTGAGGAAAGGAGCAATGAGGCTGGCCCACTAGTCCTGGTGTCACCCTGCTCTCTCTGCCGTCCTCTCAAATGTAGCAAGAAATGCCTCTACATCACTCAGGGACAACTTCTGCAGAAAATGGCTTGCCCTCAGTCACCTGGTTGCCAGGGGCAACAGCCGCTTGCTCACAGCCTTGAGATAGCTGCTGCACTGCTTCTTGTAAGGCAGTCACCTGAGCCTGCATAATCCCTTGCTGGGTCGCCTGTTGGGCTGCCAGCTGGGCCACCAACAGGCGAGTACTTTCTTGCTGCAGAGCCAGCGCCTCTTTGTGGTTTGTTGTACCTCCAGCTGGGTTGCTATGTGCGAATTAGCTTCCTCGTGGCAAGTCTGCGCTTGCATATTAGCCAGGGACAGCTGTTTAATTAGCTCCTCCATTGGTTCAGCTTTCAGGGTTTGTGCAGCTTTAACCCAGGACATAAATCCAATGTACTGTCCCTTTAAAATGTCAATTTAAGTCCAACGCAAAAAAAAAAGTTAGAGGAACCAGCTAGATCGCAGGACACAGGCTTTGCAATCAAATATTTAAATTTAAACAGCTTCACAGCAGCAAAAACAGAAAGAAATATCCGTCTCACCGATTTGCAGACTCCAGAACTGCTATCCCAGTTGAACAGTCCTTTTTTTGTCACTGGTAACTTCCCCTGCTAGCAGGCTTCCAGGCAGGACACTGCCATGCACTTTTACTGCTAAACACCAAGGATGAGCTCCGGCGTGTTCGCATGCTGCAGGTGCCGAGCCCGCCAGGAAGTCGGCAATGCACTGCGCTAATCAAGCAGTGAGACATTTCCCGATCTCTGCAGCCACACATCGGGAAAGGTCTCACTGCTTGTGATTAGTGCAGCGCATTGCCGAGTTCCTGGCGGGCTCAGCACGTGCAGCATGCGAACACGCCGGAGCTCATCCCTGCTGTACACCAAACCACCATCCAGTCTCCTCTATACTCCTCCACACCCATCTACAACTTCCTGTCTTATTTTAAACTCACTTCCTCTGACAGATGAGTTAACCCTTTTGCTTACTTAAAGGACCACGGTCCAAACATTGTGAAAATATAGCATCCTTCGAGGACACAGTCAGTGTCCTGTACAGTAGATAAAGTAAACTTAATAGCACCAGGGTGTAGAGCAGCAGATTATCCTTTCTTAACAGATACCAATGTGTAAAATAAAATGTGGAAGCAAGTTGAGGCAGCAATAAAGCAACTATGGCAGGTTAAGAAATCAATTTCCACAGCTATAGCATGTAAGCAAGGTCCTCAATAGTCAGTAACTAACTTTATTAAAAAAGGTTTAAAAAGGTGTGGAAGGAAGAAGCAGGAATGACCACTGAAGGTGATATGGGCATGATATACACACAGACCATTATGCAGGCATTTAAACCAGAAGTTTCCCTCTTGATTAAGCAGCTAGTTGCTAAATGGCCTGAGCTGGATACAAAGGGATTTGAGAAGTAGTTATGTTAAAGGATTCAGTGGGTTGTTTTGATATTCCCAAAACCTCAAAAGGCACAATTCCAGGGATGTCAGCATAGCCCAGGGAACTTTGATAATTCCCAACATGGAAATAGAGGGGGATGCAAAGGAAATAGAAGAGGGTGTTCAGGAGAAGAAACAAGAAATTCTTCAATTGTGGGGAATTAGGACACTGGAGTAAACAATGCCTGCGGTCCAAGGGTGGTACTTCAGGATATAATCCTGGAAACCACCCCCAACAAAGACAGCAATTCCGGGGTTATAATGAGCAGTATACTATTAAATACCAATTACAATGGCAGGGAAAACCATAGGGTTGCCCGGAAGGTAATCCCCTCATGCTCCCTCAGATATCCTCTCAATAATCTAATCAGCTAACAATACCTTTAATGGTAGATGGCATCATTCTCCATTTTAGAATTGACACGAGTGACTCGGTGCACCATACGATCAGAATCATATGAAGGGTACCTGTCAGAGTGTAAACCCCATTTATCCCCACATAAATGGGGTATTGACTCATACCTGGGAGACCCCACACCTTGAGGTAAACAACCCTTATGGTAAAGGTAACTTTTTATAACATTCATTCAGAATTATTCCAGACTGCTCTGTGAATTTACTTGGACTTATTAGGCAAATTAGAGAAAATAGGAGGTAGACCCCAATAGTGGCATACACATGGAATCACCTTCTTGCTTCCTAGCAGCTGGTGAACTTGATAAAAATCCACAGGTATGGGCAAAGGACAAGTTAAACATAGGGTTCATTGCATGCACACCCCATAAAGCTACACTAATCCTGTGTACCAGAAACATTACCCTTTGTCACAAGAGACAATAGAAAGAATTAGGACAATAATTGAGTCCTTATTAGAACAAGGAATCTCAAGGCCTGTGATATCTCCCTACAATACACCAATAAATCCAGTGAAGACTGAGAACTCTTATAGATTTACCCAAGACCTTAGGACTATTATTAACTTGATAGTCTCAGTTGCATCAATTGTCCCAGATGTACCGTCGTTGATTACCTCTATTCCCTGTGCTGGACATGTCATACGCCTTTTTTCCATCCATGTAGACAAAGTTATATGAAAAAACTACTTGTTATGAAAAAGTTTAATGTACCTTCGTCCTATAACTAGATAAAAAGAACTATTGTGCAGGCAGCATGGACTTTCGTGGTACGATATGAACTTACAGAAAGTTTACAAAAATACACATAATAAAAAGCCTTGAATAAGTAGATACTAGACACTGGATGCTACCAAAAGTGGAGCGTCCACTTATCTGACACAAATTGGAAGAAGTTAGATGTATATAATGGTTCTGTACTGTTGTACACGGAAACTGTTCTTCCAGTTGCACACGCTACATGCTTCGGGGTTACCCCCTTCTTCAGGAGTATATTAGGTCAGAAAAAGATCTACAAAAAAGTATATGAATCAGATATAAATTGTTAACATCAGAAAAACACAACTGATAAACTTAGGTTTACAGGGTAAAAACGAATGGTTATCTATAGAAGGTCACTAAGTTTTGCGGATAAAATATTGCAGAAAGTGTTGGACCCCCCATCTAGGCCCCCTACTTTTTGGGATAGAAATGTTTTTTTCAGCTGATCTTATTTATATAGGACGCACTAAAAGACTTGAGAGTCAGAATTGCAGAGCATATAACTAATATAAAAATAGAATTTAAAGATCACAATGTATCGCTCCATTTTAAATTAATGCATAATCAAGACCCATCAGGCCTCAAATTTTGGGGCATTGATCATTTAAAGCCAAAATGGAGGGGTTCAAATCTAGTCCGTGACCTGTCTAGGAGAGAGACCCAATGGATTTTTTTGGTGGATACTTTATCGCTAAAAGGGTTGAACTTGGATTTAGATATTAACTGTTTCATAAGTGATTATTGATTGATTTTTTGAAGCAGTTTTTATCAATCAATTTATATATATATATATATATATATATATATATATATATATATATAATGTCTTATTTAATACTGTATTCAGTGTGTATTCACTGTATATTGTGTTTTTTATCGTGTTTTCCTATTATATGCCTCTTCTCTATTTTTGTCCTTTTTAAATGCATTTAGATGCATTTTTATCTGTACTCTAGTTTCGTAGAAATGATTTTCCTGCAGCCGATTGGTGTATATTTTAGAAATAAGTCACATTATACCTTAATTTTTAATTATTTATATTTGGTATTGCTTATATGCTATTTTAATGAGGACTAATTTTCTTGTTAAAAGCATTAAGATTACAATTGATATACTGATGACAGAACTGTATAAACTATGTGGGCTCTGTTATACCTATTAGTCCGCTCAGTATGTGTTAATTATGTGGGCGGGTGTATTTATTAGTCCGCTTAATATGTGCCATTTTGCATATCTGCATATTAATTCATTCAATATGTGTTATTTTGTATATCCACATATTTTTTAGCCCCTATGAGAAGAGCGCAGTGTGCAGTGTCATTTTGCATACTTGCTTATTAGCTCGCTTAGCTTGTGGGAATGTGTATATCTACATATCTCGTATTCTATATGTAAAAAGTGCAGTGTGGCTGATTGTCCCTCTCCCCCTCCTGTAAGAAGCCGTCCGTGTTTACTTCGGCTGACGACGTGCGCCTGTCGTCATGCCGAATGCGCTGTGATTGGCCATGGAGGTCTGGGCGGGACGATTTAAGCCTGTCCGTCTGTCGTGTAGGCACGCCCTCTGTTGAAGTCAGGATATGACGACACGCGTCATGGCGTGGCCTACACGACGCCGGAAGTGACGTTTGCGCTCCACGGCAGCTGGATCCACAACAAGGAAGTGGAGTTCGCTCCTTGGGATGCTGAGCCGGCTGATTTCTGCTACGGTGAAGTGCACATTTTAAACCCTTCTTTTGCTTTGTTGATTGCAGTGTTGCTGTACGTATTTCTATTGAGGGGGTTTTTTTTGTGTGATGTGATGGGTATTTATTCAATAAACAGGATTACGCTATGTGCGCTTTTCTTTTGTTATTGATTCAGCCCTGATCATCTGTGAATCCCCCGGAGTGGTGTTGGCAGCAGCTTGTGGCTTGGATGTTTCTTTCCTTGGAGGCTTATTATTGCTTAGCTCTGGTGAGTTTAACCCCCTGAGGGGAGTGTGTTCTCACATAGTGGAATTGGACTGACCGATGGAAGGTGCACACTGAGATTCTGTTTCATGATCACCTATGAACACTCTCTGAACCACTTTTCAAACTCCTCACTACTCTTAAAGGACTTTCGTGTGAAGTTGGCCACATGCATGTATATTTTAGCTCAACATTAGCATTGTTTTTAGTGTCATATTATAGTCTAATTTATTGATTATTTTATACCACTATTTATTATTATGTATTGTCATGTATCTATATAGATGAAGATAAAATCTAATATAACCCCGCTGTACATTCCGCAACAAAATATAAGGTTTAGACCCAGGTAGGATTAAGAAAGAAAAAAAAACTAAAAAAAAAACCAAAACACCCTCACCCACATAGCTGGCACCAGTAATCTGGGCATCTCAAGGCTAAAATAGGCAATCTCCCGGGCGAGTGCTGGAACCAGGAAAAGTGAAGTAGCATAGAAAAACTTTTTTCATAAAGGAAAAAAAAAAAAAAAGTGTTTAAGTAGAAACTTATATTGAAAAAATTCATGTTCGACGGGGACTGCTATCTCCAGAAGTGCGGAGCCTCTATGGGTGCCAAATTCTCACCGTCCTTGGCCAACTTGTATATGGGATGGTGGGAGAGGCTCCACATTTTTTGGGGTTGATAGTCCCCATCAAAAAGACACTATTTTAGGGCAGATATATAGACAATCTCTTATTTATGGTTTCAGATCCTCATATAAACCTAGAAGAATGGCTGGCCTATTTGAATGACAATGAGGTTAACAATTACAGGAAAACTCAATAAAAAGTCTATGGAGCTCCTAGATGTCAAATTAACAGGGGAAAATAATGAGATTGTCTCTAATCTGTATAGAAAGCCTAGAGAGTAGCCTAGAGTAGGCAACACACTCCTACGAGCTGACTCTAGCCATCCAGGACATACTGTCAACAGTATCCCAGTTGGCAAATTCCTCAGACTCAGAAGACTTTGTAGTAAACAAGCAGATTTTGACCTAGAAGCTGCATCCATGTCAGCTAGGTTTGAGGAAAGAGGATACCCAAAATCAGTTATTAACAAAGGATTGATTATTGCAAAAAAAAAAAGTACCCCGGCATAAATTACTTGCTGACAAACCTATCGTTAAAAATAGACAATGTAAGATTGATAACTCCAACTTTATCCCTACGTTTTCCACTCCCTACAGTGTTGAATTTAACAAAATTCAAAAAGCCAGGGCCCATGCGGAGTCTTCTACGAGGGCCTCGTATGACGCCTTATTGGAGGCGAGACGCTCCTTATCCATACACTTTACGAGCTAAGCCCGTGCCGACATGACAAAAAGAGCCCAAACAGTCTTTGCGGAGGGGGATAAGAACGGGAAACTGTTAGCAATGTTGGTTGCTGATTATCACCCGCTGACCAACATTCCAGTCATAAAAGACCAGGGGAGAAACTTGCTTAACGAACCAGAACGTATCATGCAGGAATTTATCAAGTTCTATTCTTCCTTATACTCGCCTATCCCTTCCTATGACCCGACTGAATTGGACTCCCTTTTAGGAGACCTAACACTAGCAAAATTATCAGAGACCGACATGGCCAATTTAGAGGCTAAAATTACAGTGAAAAAAATTCAGAAAGCAATTTTCACTTTCCCTCAGAACAAGGCCCCTGGGCCAGATGGGTTTCCAATTGATTTTTATAAGGCTAATGTTGAAGTCTTGGCCCCTAGAATTAACTTACTTTTAGAATACTGCCACAAACACGATGCTTTGCCGGACTCTATGCTGGAGGCTTACATGGTTCTTTTACTAAAACCAGGGAAAGACCCAAAGGAATGTGCATCATACCGGCCGATAGCTCTGTTAAATACAGATTTAAAAATGTTAACAAAGATTTTGGCCCTCAGATTGGCGGAAGTACTCCCCTCTATTATTAACATAGATCAAACAGGGTTTATGCCGGGGAAGTCAACAGACACTAACTTAAGGAGACTATTCACTCACTTACAAATACAATCAGGGGATTCCAACACTAGAGTAGTGGTCTCTATTGATTTTGAAAAGGCATTTGACTCTGTAGATTGGTCATTCATGTTTAAGGTCTTGGAGATTATGGGTTTCGGCCCACGCTTTAGGAAATGGGTGGCCATGCTTTATAGACATCCGAAAGTGGCGATCCGATTGGGATCGTCCACCTCGGATTTCTTTGAAGTGGGTAGGGGAACCAGGCAAGGTTGCCCGCTATCCCCTTTCTTGTTCGCCCTTGCCCTGGAGCCACTGGCGGTAGCACTTAGGTCCTCTCCAACAATAAAATCCATACGAGTGGGTACAATAGAAGAGTCTCTGGCACTATACGCAGATGATATGTTATTGTTCCTTGACGATCCGGTGGATTCCTTGAGAGTGGCACTAGGAATCATAAATCATTTTGCAGCCTTCTCAGGTCTAAAAGTTAATTGGGGAAAATCGTCCATTCTACCAATAGATTCAGGGGCCAAGACGGGAGCGGATCCCCACCTACCACTACAATGGATCACGTCCCTTAAATACCTGGGGGTACAGATCACTTCAAATGATCAAGACTATATGCTACTTAATTTACTGCCACTGATAATGGTATTGAAACAAAAAGTACAAACTTGGACAAAACTCCCGTTATCCTTAATAGGTCGCATTAGTTTGCTAAAAATGAAATTTCTCCCTGTTATATTGTACTTTCTGAGACATGCACCTGTCTGGATACCGAGGTCATTTTTCCGGAAGCTAGACAGCATTATCTCATCTTTCATTTGGGCTCCTAAAGCTCCCAGAATAGGACTCAAAGTACTGCAAGAACCGGGGGAGCAAGGGGGATTGGCACTGCCTGATTGGCATAAGTACTACATAGCGGGGCAGATGGTTTTCACGCACAGGTGGTTGGTAGCAGAAGATGGAGATGCGGATACAGTCTTGGAGGCAGCTCACTTGGGGTCATATGACAGTTTGCGTTTTGCCTTGTTTAGAGGTACCAGGTCAGAACTGCCCCTAACACTAAAAGCCACTATTAAGGCCTGGGAAACAGCAGTGAAACTGGCGTGCCCTAGTTATGGGGGGGTGTCACCTTCAACCCCTATTTGGATGAACACGACTTTACCCCAATTCTACAACTTGCCAGACCCTATGATCTGGGCTAGTAGAGGAATCAAGACATTAAAAGATATAACAACCTTTGGTGAGATATTGACCTTTTCTCAACTACAGTGGAGGCATGATCTTCCCAATTCATATCTGTTTCGATTTTTACAAGGTAGACACGCTTTTCAGGCGCAGTTTGGGGAGATGAGGATGGAATCTCTGCCCTCGTCTCTTGAAACATTGTTAACAGATGGGAATCTGAGTAAGCCCCTTTCAAACACATATAAAGAATTGTTCAAGGTAACCCCACTGGCAATCACCAGATGCAGGGAAAAGTGGGAGGTGGAGGTCCCGGATATACAGGGGGAGGACTGGGATGATCTATGGACTCAACCATTCAAACATCTGGTGTCTGCAAGGGACAGGTTGATTCAGTTCAAGTTTTTGCACAGAAGCTATTATACACCAGCTAGACTAAATAAGATTTTTCCCACAGCCTCGGCAGAGTGTTGGAGATTCTCTCACTCACCTGCAGATGCTAACCACATTTTCTGGCAATGCCCCCATATTCAAAGATTTTGGACTGATATCACAACCTGCATCGCTGAATTAATATCAGTGCCGATCCCACTGACAGTCAGGGTTTGTCTGCTTGGATTAGTAGATGAGGTAGTACCCACACGGGCCATGCGCACAATGCTAAATGTTCTGTTTTTTTATGGTAGAAAGGGTATTTTGTTGGCATGGAAAAGACCAGAGGCACCGAGCATATCCTCCTGGAAAAGCCAAGTGAACTCCATGCTACCTTACTATAAAGCAACATATGAGTCCAGGGGGTGTAAGAAAAAATTTGATAGGGTGTGGCAATCGTGGTTTAATTCCAACAACACGATGGGGTAGTAGATGAGAGTAATAAATGAAAATGATGTTTCTAGACATGATACGTCCCCTGGTGGAAATATGCAATACAAGGTTTTTGACTAGGGGAGCGTCTGCTGAGATTATTACTGGCATACTTATAAAAATGCAAGCATAACTCCTTGATTTAGATGAGGTGGAAAACTGAAGATCCGGTTTTTCTGTCGAGCTGTGGTCCAGGGGGGGGGGGGGGAGGGGGAGTCGGGGGAGTCGGGGGAGGGGAATGAGATATGTTTTAGTTAGTAGGTCTCTGTTAGATAGGGATATGGTCATGTTGACCTAATACGGATAGTGTCCTAATGTTGTATGTATATGTCTTTTAAAAAGAAATAAACAGAATTTAAAAAAAAAAAAAAAAAAATCCCAAAAATTGTTACCAAGTATCTTCCAGTACTGTGCCACGATCCCGTGTATTCCCAGATCTTGACTAAAGGCATTCGTACAGTGTCCAGAAGGGCTCCCTCATTAGGCAGCCTTTTGTCACCTAGTCTTTTCTCCAGCACCAATACTTCTAAGAATTGGCTGTCCTTTCAGGGAACCTTCAAAATGTGGTGGCCGAGGCTGTGCCTATTGCCCTTTCATCCAAAAGATAAATACTATCACGTCTGCAGCTACAGGTAAAATTCATAAGATACACTCCTTTATAAACTTTAACACACATTACATTATATATGCCATTACCTGCAATATGTTGTATACAATATGTTAGCAGGACAACACGCAGACTAAAAGATAGTCTTTATGATCTCCACGATATCGAGAAAGACCATGCCACAAATGTTGCACAACATTGGAACGAAATCCATCAGAAAGATACATCTAGCCTTTGCATTCAAGGTATTGACAAGATTGTGAAACCACTGAGAGGCGGTGATAAGTTTAATATTTTATGCAAATGTGAAGTCCGGTGCATTCACATTTTGAATACCAGACGTCCCTTAATTATGAATGGGATGTATCTCACTTTTACCAATAGACTACGTCCAGTAATTTGTAATTTATTCTAGATCCTATATTCCCACATTATTCGTTGTTCCTTTGGTAGCCCATTATATACTCATCCCTGTAACACATCTATTATATTGCTATGGGTTTGCCAAGTGGAATTTTGTTTGCAGTGGGCGGGGTGAGACTCTGCATTTTACCATAAACTCGCTCACAATTCTGTATTGTCCCTGAAGCCTATATCACCGTTTAGTATTTTTCCAATACACACTTGTATAACTACTACGGCCTTCAGATACGACCATGATTCTATCTACAGCGGGTGGGGTGAGACTTTGAGTCTTGATAAGCACCTGCTTATTATTTTTCACCAACCTCGCGGGGCCAGTTTAATTATTCTTTCATGTTCTTTTATCTTAGGTCTGTTCTCTTATAATACTCTCATAGATGAGTTCAAGTGAGATGCATCCCATTCTGGTTCATTCTGGTCCATTTTCATTCTTGTTTATTTTATTTTTATTTTTGCCCATTGGTAATTCAAATACATTTTTTACGTGTACACATACTAGACTCTTCCACTATCAGTTATTTTTCATTTCAAAAATGTATTGGCAACAGACAAAATTTCAAATACAGACAGCTTAGGTTTAGCTTAAAATGGATGTAAACCCGAAAATTTCTCTCTTTTTTTTTTTTTTTTATATATTATACTGTAGAGTATAAGATTTACTATCATTTGAGCCCAGTCTTGCCACACAGAGTTAATCCATCTCTGAGCAATCCTCTTTTATTGTTCAGTGATATAAATCTTGACAAACTGAGAAAAACTTTGTCAAATACTCCCCCTTGCTGTGAGTTACAGGTGATTTACATATCTCAGTGCACTAGCCTAAGTTATACAGTATTTTTAATTCCCTCCCACTCCTTTCTTCAGCAGCTCTGCAAGGATTGGCTGTTCCACACTTTGGCATGCTGAAGTCATGTTGTTACTAGGGTTGCCACATCATCCCTTTAATCCAGGACACACATTAATTACACATTTCCTGAGGTTGATTTAATGCAGATAAGGCACCAAATGAGTTTAATTACCACCTTAATCAACCACAGAACCTGTGTAATTGATGTGTGTCCTGGATTAAAGGGATGATGTGGCAACCCTAGTTGTTACTTTCCTGTCTTTTTACTGGATGTTAGAGATCATAGCAGAAGTTCAGTGTAATAAATACACAGGGGAAAATGCATATTGACAAGGTGGGCGGGGAGTCTACTGACATCACGACTCCACCCACCGAGCTCCAGACAACAGACCCACCCACAGAATCTGCAGTTTTTGGATTCTCATAACAGAGGGGAGACATTTGACAGGTAAAGATACATGCAGGAGGCATGTATATCCTTATAGATAACCCCTATGGCAGTAGTTTAGAAAGGATGACATTGGGTTTACATCCACTTTAAGGAAAGTTACAGTAAACAGGAGTACATTTTGGTGGGTATGTATAATGATGGCAAATTGAGGGAGACAACAAAGTTGTATAAATTAACAAAAATAACTTATACATGCAGGTTGATATCATTGTTTGCTTTGTCAGTGGGGGGCCGAGCCCTTAATTACGGTCAGGTTATTTTAAGGAGGTACTCCGTAGTAGGGGGGGGACATGGTATCAGCTAAACGACATACATCATTTAATAACTTTACCAGTGGTAAGCTTTTGGGATATGAGTTGGACTGGAAAGAGTAATGGGTGTTAACAGGTAAAGGGTAGAGAAAAGAAAGAGGTAAAGAGGCATAAGGGTGGTCAGCTGGCTCGCTCAGACCACACACGTCTGCAGAGTCAATTTCAGTAGGGGGGTGGAGTAGTTTATGGTACTAAAAGGTGTTTGTCAAAATCAGGGGGTAAAAAGTGGTCTATCCAGGGGCGCCAGATTTTGAGGTGCTGGGGAATCTTATCAAGAATAATGGCTTCAATTTTACTATGAATAATGGCCTGTGTGACCCTATTTTTCACCTCTGCTATGTTTAAAGTTGGGGTTTTCCAAGCTCTAGCTATTGTTTGCTTGGCTGCAGTGGTGAGCTGGAGAAGACGTAACTGAGATCTGGTGTAGTCTGTTTGTAAATAGTTTAGTAAGGCAAAGGATGGATCAAGGTCAAGAGGTCCCCGAAGCAGGGTAGAGGCCATTTGAAATATAGTCGCCCAGACGTTTTGTACAATCGGGCATGTCCACCATATATGAGAATGTGTGCCTCTTTTGCCACAACCCCAGAAACAGCCTGGTGGGTATGATGGTAGGAATTTGGCAATCCTGACCGGGACCAAATAGCACCGCATAAGGTCCTTATAGTTTGCTTCTAATGCGACTATATTTATTTTGGGATGAAATTTTAGTGTTAGCCCATATTTGCCCAGTCTTCTGCTTCTATGTCTATAGCGAAGTCTTTGGTCCACTGCTGAGTATATAATGGAAGTGTAGCAGGAGGGGATGTGAGATGGGAATAGAGACGGGAAATGATGCCTGGAGCATGCGGGTCCGAGTCGCACATACCCTCAAATATTGAAAGATTAACCAGCTTAGTGTGCGGTCCAATAATAGTTTGAACAAAATGGGAGATTTGTATTAAACCAAACACTCCTGGGAGGTGGGATTTGAGCTTGTGCCTGTAGGGCTGGAAAGGTCTTAAGAGCTCTGTCAGTGACTAGATCGCATATACGGCTCAGACCCTCCCGAATCCAGGATTGGAATGAGGCTGGTGCAGTGTAGACTGGGTAGAAGAGTGCGTGGTCAAGAAAAAAAAAAAGAGTAATAGAGAGTGCGGTGATATTAGTTTGAAGGGCCTTTTTAATTTGTCCCATATTTTTAGGGAATGCTGTGTTATAGGATTTGTGATAGGGCCACGAGCTGAGGCAGGTAGCCATAGCAAGTTGGACACTGAGGGGGTGAAGATCTATTGCTTCCAGGCTAACCCGGAGAGGAGTTTCATCTTTTGCCTGATAGAGTGCGATTTGGGCTAGCTGGGCTGCATGGAAGTATCGCAGAACATTAGGCACCCCTAGGCCTCCGTTAAGCTTGTTGCGAAGCAAAACGGATCGAGAGACCCTGGGTTTTGTAGAGCCCCAAATTTATTTGAATACTCAATTCTGTATAACTCGATGAAAGTAGGGAGGAATCGCTATCGGGAGGACTCTATAAAGATACAAGAGCTTGGGAAGTAGTGACATTTTTACTGCCGCTATCTGCTCAAACCAGGAGACACATAGGGGTTGCCAGGTATTAAGTAGCGAAGACAGATAGTTCAGCATTGGGAGATAATGTGTGGAATAGGTGGGCCGGATTACTAGTCAATTTTATTCCTGAGTATGGTATAGATGAGGTGGACCATAGAAAGGGGAAATTCTCTTGAAGGAGGTTAAGCTCTGTCTGCGATAGGGATACGTTGAGGGCCTTAGATTTTGTTTGGTTGACCTCTAATGCCGCGTACACACGAGCGGACATTACGGCGGACTTTGCCCGGCGGACTTTTCGACGTACTTTCCGACGGACTTTGTGAATGAACGGACTTGCCTACACACAATCCACCAAAGTCCGTCGAATTCGTACGTGATGACGTACGACCGGACTAAAACAAGGAAGTTCATAGCCAGTAGCCAATAGCTGCCCTAGCGTGGCTTTTTGTCCGTCGAACTAGCATACAGACGGCGGACTTTTCGACCGGACTCGATTTCAACGGATAAATTTTAAACAAGTTTCAAATCTAATTCCGTCCAACTTTTGAGAAAACAAAGTCCGCTGGAGCCCACACACATCGAATTGTCCGACGAAATCCAGTCCGCCGGGCAAAGTCCGCCGTAATGTCCGCTCGTGTGTACGCGGCATAAGCCTGTGACCAGAGCAAAAATTTGTCCAAAAGTTGTATGAGGTTTGGGAGAGTAATATGTGGTGAGCCAAAAATAAATAAAAAACCTGCGCTAAGTGTATAAAAAAAATATAATCAATAATGATAAAAGACGTGATATGGGTCCTGCTGCTGGACACTATAACCCCGATATAAGGCAAAACTAGTTGTAGATAATAATCAGTGCAGCGCTGGACAGAAAACGAGGTGAATAGCAATAAAATTAATATTACTAAAAATTAATGACAAAAATAATTATAAACAATCCATAATGTGAATAAACCATAAATGTGTAAATAATTGTCAGTGCATGACCGTGCTAAAAAAATCCATTATAATAACAATTGAATGGTAAAAAAAGGGAACAAAAAAAAGGAAACAAAAAAAAGTCCAGAATGATAAATATGTGATGAGAAAAAGTTCCAAATGTGTGATTAGTGCAGAATCAATCCAACGATGTTAATCGATAGTGACACCCACCACCGGAGAGGAGTGAAGGCTTACCAGAAAGCCTGCGACTGCCCTTACTCAGGGGGGTCAAAACAGGCTCAGTAGATCGACGTTGGTATCTTGTTGAAACCGCAACGGATGTCCTATGGATTACCCTCAATGTTGGCCTCTCATCAACAGTAGGAGATGCTCCAGGAAAAGGAAATGGTTCCAGGAAGGACCAGGTAAACAATGTTCAGATAAGGATGGACCATAAAAAAGAGAGAAGGAACTCCAGTAGTGCAGATGGCCAAGAACGTTTAATAAAAATTAGATTAAAAATACATTGCGCCAGATTGCGCAAAAAAATGCATACAAATATAAGTAGCATATAAGGTGCATATAAGTGACAAGTGCACTACAAGTCATCTAAATATAAATGCACAAGATCAACCATGATCAACTTGTATGCCAAAAAAATGTGCCACTAGGCACCAGCAGAGAGACTGTCACGTCCAGCGGGACAGAGATCTCCACCGCCGTTGAAGTTAAAACCGCGCATGCGCAATGCGAACTCACGTTGTGACCCTACGGCCGTTTCGTCACAACTGACGTCATCAGGGGTACGTGATCGCGCACGCGCAAGCGTGTTAAATAGCCAGACGGCACTTCAGAAAGCCGCACTATTGGCTGGCTTGGACCAAGCTGGATGCTGCGATTGGTTAATTAGGGAATCACACCCTAAGGACAGGATGGGAAACGCCCAAACACAAAAACAGCAAACAGCTGGGACGCTTTCCAACATAAAATGGAACAAAGTATCCAAACCAGTGCCATCTAGTGGACATTTATAAAATCCCTAGGAAATTACTTTTAAAACCATTTCGCTAGTGAAAAACTAACCGGCATATACCTAATATCTATGCCACCATACTTTCATGCTGTTATGTCAACTTATACCATTTGATAAGCAAAACTATAATATAAAATTTAAAAGAACATTGGCACCAAAATGAAACCACTGGAAATTACCAACTTTTCACCGAGGATAAATATCATTGCAAATAGGCATACTGTTTCTCAATAATACAGGGGCCTCATCACAAAATCCCCATAAAAGAATTTATATTGACATAATTATGTTAAAAATAACAATAAAAAGGGACCAAAAGTGAACAGTTTTGAGTACCATAAATCAGACAGAAATGAGCAACAACTGACCGATTATCAAAAAAAGTTACTAAATAGCGAGGGGTCAGAACACTTTTGGATGGGACATCAACTGTTATTGATAAAACAGTTGATGTCCCATTCTATATTCAAGCCATTGGGGGCATGGGAACCTAATTTATAAATCCAGTTGGTCTCGGATCTGGAAATGGTCCTCTTCCCATTACTGCCACGCCAATGGGGGACATATTTCTCTATACCAATAGAAGTGGTGCCTGTCGGGTCACGGTTGTGCACAAGGTCATAGTGCTTAGAAACACTATGCTTATCAAAGCCTTGCTTGATGTTAGTAATGTGTTCACCTAACCTCACATGCAACATTCTAATGGTGCGTCCCACATATTCTAGCCCACAAGGGCACCTCAGAAGGTATACCACACATTTTGTGGTGCATGTAATGAGTGATTTGATAGGGTACGTTAGGCCCGTATTGACTGAAGTAAATTCCGTCAGTCTCCTATCTTTTAAGGTATTAACCCTACATACTGCACACCTTCTGCATGGAGAAAAACCTTTTAGATCACCAAAAAAACTCAAACGTGCAGGTGGATCTGGGATGTTAGGTGCCAACGTATGTCTCAAACTAGTAGCTCCCCTAAACAAAACCCGAGGTTTATCTGCCAATAAAGGTCCAAGAATCCGGTCGTTTTTAATAACCGACCAATGTTTTTTTATGATCCTCTTTATAGCCCAATGCTGGCTTGAGTAAGTAGTAATAAAAGCTAACCCAAAATCTTCTCGGTCATCAGTCCGGGGAGGTTTATCTACCAATAGGTCTTTGCGGTCCCTATTTCCTACCTCTAGGAAATTAAATTCTTGATTAAAGAATCAAGGGCCATCGAATCATAGCCCTTATTTAAGAATCTAGATCTTAGTGTAGAGGCTTCCCTGTAGAATTGATCTACATTAGAACAATTCCGCCTAAGTCGCAGAAATTGTCCTTTGGGGACAGCTGTTAACCATGAACGATGGTGGCAGGAATCAAGGGGGATGAAGCTGTTCTTATCAGTTTGTTTAAAAAAGGTGGAGGTGGTAATCCTACCATTATCAATTTTTATAACCAGATCTAAAAAGTGGATCTGGGTCGGACTAGCTTCATAGGTGAGCACTATGCCCCTACTATTATTGTTAAGAATAGACAGATAACTTGCGACAGATTCAGCATCGCCGTCCCATATAAATAGGACGTCATCTATAAATCTTTTCCACAAGATGAGTTGTGCAGGCCTTTCATGCAGAACTTCATCTTCCTCCCATTTGGCCATGAAGAGGTTGGTCATACTGGGAGCGAACTTGGCTCCCATGGCCACCCCCTTCACTTGCAAATAGTGTGCACCATTGTGCCAAAAATGATTGTGCTCCATCGAGAAGTCCAATAGCTCCATCACAAATTTACATTGTGTGATGCGGATATTGGAGTCTCGATGGAGGAAGTGTCGCACCGCTTCATGTCCCAACTGATGGGATATCGACGTATAAAGCGATGCGACATCAGCTGTCACCAGCATGTATGTGTCTTTCCATTCTACTTCATTCAATAGATTCAGGACATGTTTCGTATCCTTGAGGAATGAGGGTGTGCCCACCACCAGTGGCTGAAGAAAAAAAATCAATATATTTGCCCACTCGTGATGTAATGGAATCTATGCCACTGATGATGGGCCTACCCGGGGGGTTCACCAAAGTTTTATGAACTTTCGGTAAGATGTACATAACCGGTAGACGGGGGGGCTAAAGGGACCAAATGTTCCTTTTCCTTTTTATTCAAAATTCCCATATCATATCCTTTTTCTATCAGGGCACTCAACTCGCGTTTGAATGCAACTGTTGGATCTGATGGCAGAGGGCAATAAGTATCCACATCTGAAAGGATTCTCTCCATTTCGTTATTGTAGGAATTTTTGTCCAAAATAACTATAGCTCCGCCTTTATCAGCGGGGCGTATAATTATATCCTTCCTGCTACATAGAGTCTCTATTCCTACTCTGATGTTCTGCTGAGCCCGTACTGATCTTAATTTTAATTTAGTCAAGTCGTTTAGCAACAAATCCCGAAAAATGCTGACATTGGGCGCTGAACTACTGGGCGGATTGAACAGTGAAGCATTAGACAATCCCGAATGGGTTACCACCGCTGCCTCCCTAGTTAGTTGCCTTGATGAGTTGCTCATAATATATCGTTTGATATTTAATTTACGTGTATACTTTTGTACGTCAATAAACGTCTGAAACTTGTCAAGGTTGCGAGGTGGGACAAATTTCAGACCCTTATTGAGAGTGGTAAGCTCATCTTTTGTAAGTTCCTTGGTGCTCAGATTTATAATGCCATTGGCGTCTAAATTCTCCTCCTTTTTGGGGTGAAGTTTCCTCCCCCCTCTGCACCCTCTCTTGCGTCGCCATTTCTCTTGTTTCTTCCTCTGCCAACCAACTGAAAATCCCGTCTGGAACGGTTTTCTCCTGTATGTTGGTTTAGAGGTGGACAGGGAATATTGTTAGGATTTCCGCCCAAGTTCGATGCCCTATCTTCAGTAACATCTACCAAGGGTGAAAATCTGTTCCTAACATTAATATTGGCCTCATATTGCCCACGTCCACCATTATTTTCATAATGGTGACGTCCAGTACTAGAATTCTGCTGGTTGGGGTGGTGGTAACCACCATTGCGGCTATGATGATTCACCCGGCCCTCTTGTCTCCAAGGTGGAGGTGAGTGCTGATATGGACGAGAGAGAGAGCCATTACCTCCTCCCCCATTCCTGGGTTGACACAGATGTCGTTGTGGTCTCCTACCTCTAGGGGGTTGGAGAGAATTAGGGTATGTGTAAGCTGTATTAGATACAGGAACCGCTCCAGTTGCTTGGGTCATAGTTGAAGGTTGCAAACTATGATCAATGGAGGCTATAGGAGGATCAACCGAGGGGGGTATTTGCCATTTAAAGACCAAGTTGTCCTTATAATCCTTAACATCCCTATTGTACTTCCTTTTTTTCTTTTGTTTTTGCTCATTTTCCTCCTTAATCAATATGGTTCTTAAAGACTCAGATCTACGTGAATATTCCTGATCGTCTTTAAAAGGAGTAAGTTTGGTCCTAATACCATTAATTTCCAAATCTATCATGGTGAGTCTGCGTTTCTTTTTAGCCACCAGAAATTGCAAAAAACCCACCCCAGCTTCATTAAAATATTTGAACCACTCCGCTAGTTCATTGTCCTCTTTCTGGGGATTGACCTCCCACCTTAAGCTTCTGGGGACCATATTTTCCTTTATATACTCCTCTAAATAAGCAATATCCCATCTTAGATGTACTTCCGTGACGGTGAGATTTTTCAATCTGAGGAAACATCCTGCCAGGTCATCCCTCGGATCATCTCTACCATCAAAAACTCCCGTAGTATCTATAACCACCTGGGACCTATATTCAAAGATATCCATTTTAAGGAAACACCAGCTGCAGATTTGGATATCAAAGAAAGTAAACCAAAAATAAATAAAAAACCTGCGCTAAGTGTATAAAAAAAATATAATCAATAATGATAAAAGACGTGATATGGGTCCTGCTGCTGGACACTATAACCCCGATATAAGGCAAAACTAGTTGTAGATAATAATCAGTGCAGCGCTGGACAGAAAACGAGGTGAATAGCAATAAAATTAATATTACTAAAAATTAATGACAAAAATAATTATAAACAATCCATAATGTGAATAAACCATAAATGTGTAAATAATTGTCAGTGCATGACCGTGCTAAAAAAATCCATTATAATAACAATTGAATGGTAAAAAAAGGGAACAAAAAAAAGGAAACAAAAAAAAGTCCAGAATGATAAATATGTGATGAGAAAAAGTTCCAAATGTGTGATTAGTGCAGAATCAATCCAACGATGTTAATCGATAGTGACAGATTCTAGTGACGGATTCTTGGACCTTTATTGGCAGATAAACCTCGGGTTTTGTTTAGGGGAGCTACTAGTTTGAGACATACGTTGGCACCTAACATCCCAGATCCACCTGCACGTTTGAGTTTTTTTGGTGATCTAAAAGGTTTTTCTCCATGCAGAAGGTGTGCAGTATGTAGGGTTAATACCTTAAAAGATAGGAGACTGACGGAATTTACTTCAGTCAATACGGACCTAACGTACCCTATCAAATCACTCATTACATGCACCACAAAATGTGTGGTATACCTTCTGAGGTGCCCTTGTGGGCTAGAATATGTGGGACGCACCATTAGAATGTTGCATGTGAGGTTAGGTGAACACATTACTAACATCAAGCAAGGCTTTGATAAGCATAGTGTTTCTAAGCACTATGACCTTGTGCACAACCGTGACCCGACAGGCACCACTTTTATTGGTATAGAGAAATATGTCCCCCATTGGCGTGGCAGTAATGGGAAGAGGACCATTTCCAGATCCGAGACCAACTGGATTTATAAATTAGGTTCCCATGCCCCCAATGGCTTGAATATAGAATGGGACATCAACTGTTTTATCAATAACAGTTGATGTCCCATCCAAAAGTGTTCTGACCCCTCGCTATTTAGTAACTTTTTTTGATAATCGGTCAGTTGTTGCTCATTTCTGTCTGATTTATGGTACTCAAAACTGTTCACTTTTGGTCCCTTTTTATTGTTATTTTTAACATAATTATGTCAATATAAATTCTTTTATGGGGATTTTGTGATGAGGCCCCTGTATTATTGAGAAACAGTATGCCTATTTGCAATGATATTTATCCTCGGTGAAATGTTGGTAATTTCCAGTGGTTTCATTTTGGTGCTAATGTTCTTTTAAATTTTATATTATAGTTTTGCTTATCAAATGGTATAAGTTGACATAACAGCATGAAAGTATGGTGGCATAGATATTAGGTATATGCCGGTTAGTTTTTCACTAGCGAAATGGTTTTAAAAGTAATTTCCTAGGGATTTTATAAATGTCCACTAGATGGCACTGGTTTGGATACTTTGTTCCATTTTATGTTGGAAAGTGTCCCAGCTGTTTGCTGTTTTTGTGTTTGGGTGTTTCCCATCCTGTCCTTAGGGTGTGATTCCCTAATTAACCAATCGCAGCATCCAGCTTGGTCCAAGCCAGCCAATAGTGCGGCTTTCTGAAGTGCCGTCTGGCTATTTAACACGCTTGCGCGTGCGCGATCACGTACCCCTGATGACGTCAGTTGTGACGAAACGGCCGTAGGGTCACAACGTGAGTTCGCATTGCGCATGCGCGGTTTTAACTTCAACGGCGGTGGAGATCTCTGTCCCGCTGGACGTGACAGTCTCTCTGCTGGTGCCTAGTGGCACATTTTTTTGGCATACAAGTTGATCATGGTTGATCTTGTGCATTTATATTTAGATGACTTGTAGTGCACTTGTCACTTATATGCACCTTATATGCTACTTATATTTGTATGCATTTTTTTGCGCAATCTGGCGCAATGTATTTTTAATCTAATTTTTATTAAACGTTCTTGGCCATCTGCACTACTGGAGTTCCTTCTCTCTTTTTTATGGTCCATCCTTATCTGAACATTGTTTACCTGGTCCTTCCTGGAACCATTTCCTTTTCCTGGAGCATCTCCTACTGTTGATGAGAGGCCAACATTGAGGGTAATCCATAGGACATCCGTTGCGGTTTCAACAAGATACCAACGTCGATCTACTGAGCCTGATTTGACCCCCCTGAGTAAGGGCGGTCGCAGGCTTTCTGGTAAGCCTTCACTCCTCTCCGGTGGTGGGTGTCACTATCGATTAACATCGTTGGATTGATTCTGCACTAATCGCACATTTGGAACTTTTTCTCATCACATATTTATCATTCTGGACTTTTTTTTGTTTCCTTTTTTTTGTTTCCTTTTTTTTGTTCCCTTTTTTTACCATTCAATTGTTATTATAATGGATTTTTTTAGCACGGTCATGCACTGACAATTATTTACACATTTATGGTTTATTCACATTATGGATTGTTTATAATTATTTTTGTCATTAATTTTTAGTAATATTAATTTTATTGCTATTCACCTCGTTTTCTGTCCAGCGCTGCACTGATTATTATCTACAATATGTGGTGAGGTAATGAACAATAGTGCGTCGTCCGCAAAAAGACACAATTTATGAGACATGGAGGCTATCTCCAGACCTCGGATATTTGGGTTTGCTCTGATCAAGGGGCACAGTGGTCTGACCAGGTGATGGGGTGGATGTTAGAATGAAGTAAGATCGGTGAGGATGCTATCGGGATTAGTATATGATCGATCCTAGAGAAAGATTTGTGCGGGTAGGAGTAGAACGTGTAGTTCTTTAAGAGGTTGCATTCCCTGCAAGTGTTGATAAGGAAAGCCTGGTAAAGTTGTTTGCGAAGTTGGGCGGAGGGGGAATAGTGTTCTGGCGAGTAAGGAGATTTATCCAAGTGTGGATGGAGTACCAGATTAGAGTCTCCGCACATAAAAAGCGTGCCTTTGCAGTGTGTTTTTATTATCTGCAGGAGATGCGAAAAGAAGGGGTTCGGGTTAGTGTTGGGGGCATAGTAGGAGACAAATGTTTCTATATCCTGCAGTAGGCCAACCAAGACTATGTAGCGACCCTCAGGATCTTTGATTTCTGATATTGGGGTAAATGGTAGAGTGCAGTGGAAGGCATTTTGGTTTGTAAAATGGGTTTCTTGGAGGGCAACAAGGCTGACCTTCAGGGATGCAAAGTCTGAAAGGCCTTAACCCTTTTATTGGGAGAATTAAGACCCTTAACATTGAGAGCATATTTAGGGGGGGCCATGGGTAAGAGCAGGGATGTCTGATACTACAGGACGTGGAAGCCATACGAACCAGCTGACCAGAAAAAGTAAGAAAAGGAGTAGAAGTAGAAGAGAGAAAAGAGGAAAGGAGGGAGAGAAGGTTTGTCGTCTAGGGCAAACCATTAAGTAGCAATTGCTAGAAGGGTAGATCTGTATCGCCCGACCAAGTGGCGCACAGACCATACAGTCAAGGAACTAACCGAATGCTGGGTGCATGATTGCACTATTATCACTGTTTATATTTTGATTTAGGTATTGTGGATTCATATTGATGCAGGGATTTTTCTCGCATCTTGTATCACATTTCATATGTTTATATGTTTTTATTTTTCATGCACAGTGGAATAGTTTGCTATTTAGAACATTATTATTTGCTAAGAGCTGTTTATTTGACATTATTTTACACTGTTTTAGCACCAGGTATTATTTGCTTCTCAGCCATTTTGGGGGGCTATTATTCCAGCCACATTATATTTTTATAGTGTCACTCCCTCCTTTTATGCGTGGTGACCAATACATCAGGAATTTCACGTTGCACTTGGCACTTTGATAGCTGACATTCACTCATACATTTTATTATTTGGCACTGATGAATTTTTTTGATGGATTTCAGCATGGGGCAATTATCAGTTCAGAGTTTATACTTTTTTGTTAGGAATTAGTATTGTGGAGTTACCGTTAGGCACATTGCTTATCCCTTTATTTTTGTTATAGGAGATCACTGATTGGATCAGAATTGCTGGTTTGGTACTGGATGATAAGAGAAGCGCCACATATTTTTTGTGAACTTATTGCTTGCCTTTGGGGGTGCTGAGTGGACCCATCTATGTTGGCAGCTCTTTACCTGGTACCATAGCGGTAGTCTTAAGATTGGTTATTTCCAGTTTAAATTGTGGTTTTTGCGCATTAGTCCCCACACATTTAGTGACAGCTCCCCGCTGCAGATGGGAGAAACAAAGGTAAAACAATAAACTCAGGTCTAAAACATAAACATTAACTGTCTTGTCCAGTCTTATTAACAGAAGAAATAAGTACTTTAATAAATATACAATAGGAGCAGCTTTGGGTTGGGAAAGGGTGGAGGGGCAGGAAGGGTGGCTAGACTGGGAATGAGAAGAAGAGGGGGAAGGGGGAGGGGAAAGAAGGGATAGGGGATATGTAAAACGTTATTCCATAATAGCAGTCTACATCCTGTATAGAGGGAATAATAAGGGTGTAGATAGTGCATGTTTGAACAGTGCTGCTATGAACTAGGGATAGATAGAACAGAGATGCAGGGAGCATCAGTCAGTCAGTGGCTGGGATTTATACCAAGCTGAGAGAAAAAATTTCAACATTTAGAACAAAAGAAAACAAAAAATAAGGCGTCCAAATCTGTGAGACATCCTGGAAGGCTGTTAAACTTGCAGGGAATAAAAAGTAAATACCAGGATGTAGTCCCTTAGGTCTCGGTAGGAGAAAAGCCTTCATAAGTTGTTAAATGGTCAGCTTCTTCGCGGGCAACCAAAAACCTATTTTCAGTGAGAAGAATCAAAGGCAAAAGAAAAAACAGCTTTGGTTAAATCAGCGTGGTGGGCGGGACTTTGGGTTATCCCCTGGGATCCGTGAGGGTGTTCCCTTGCGAATCGAAGATGATCCCGGCAGATTGAGTTTTGGTGTAGCTATGGGTGGGCAGCAGAACGGGCTGGCGTGCATGGCAACAGTCTCCGATTGCTGGGGCGGAGGTGTTAGGTGAAGGGTTTCCAGAAGGTGCTGCAGAGACTCGGATGATGTGCAGGAATGTTGAGGAAACCGCCAGGTATATTTGAGCTGGTGCTGCAACAGAATCTGAAGCTGCGGCTTCATAGCGTGGCGTTTAGCTATGGTGAGAGGTGCCAGGTCAGAGAAAAGTTGGTAAGCATGACCCCGGAACAGGAGTGAGTCATTGTTGCGGGCTGCAGAAAGTAACTGCTCCTTCGTACGAAAAAAGTGCAGTTTGATAATGATATCACGTGGTGGTCCATCAGTTTGGCGACGGGTGAGGGCCCTATGTATTCTATCAAACTCCAACCGCTCTATAGGGATGGCTGGTGAGAGGTCTGTCCCAGGTTGGACCTGCGGGAGCCGTTTTCCTCTAAACGGGATAGGCGTGTGGCATTTTCTTCACGGAGCGCAGCTTGTTCCTGAGCATGCTCATGCAGGGTGAGCTCCATGTCATCCACCCTTGTCTCAAGGTCTGCTGTACGCTGGCCTCTCTCTCCTATCTCACGAGATAGTCTATTTGTAACTTGGTCCATCTCTCTTTTTAACACCTGTAAACATAAACAGGCTGATGCAACAGGCTCCCATGATCTCTCTAATTTGAGGTCCAACTGATCTGGGATCCAAGGCCATTAACATTTCTGGAAACCACATTTATGTTTACAGGTGTTAAAAAGAGGGATGGACCTCCCGAAATCTTAAAACTACGAAGAGGAATAACTTGAAACTGTTGGAGTAATTCCCTTACTGGCTACCTTCTGCTTATTATAAAAGAGTACTTGTGACATCTATAATTAGGGTTCTTTGGATTCAACTCACCTGGTTCATTGCCGCATTGAAGAGGTATCTGCCGATAACTATTGAGGACAACCAGAGGGGTCGTGCTATGTCCATCCAGTTAGTATGGAACCCATGCCCATTTGACCTCCTGTAATTTAAGAGGTCCATCTTATCTGGTAAGCATACTATATGTGTGTGAGTGGAGAGGATCGCTGTTTTACTTAGAAGGATTGGCTTCATCACAAGGGATTTCTTTTCATTAATGGACTTTATTCATTTATCATCATTTGCGCTGCACTTAAATTTGTTTTTTAGTTTGATGTATAGGCTTGGTGAAAACCTATAGTGTTCAGCTTGCATTAACCTTTTATATATTTTAGTTTGCGCTGATTGTTCCTATTTTTAGTATATTTTAATAAAACACGTTGTCATATTCATGTTACTTTTGTGTCCACGTTTCTTCTTTTGTTCCTTGTGTCCATTACATTCTGTGCTAGGCAAACGCATGCTAGGCCTATTAGGGCTCAGCATGCTTTTGTCTCAAGCAGAGTGAAAAGTGCAAATGACTGCTGTTGTGCATCCTATGAAAAAAATTAAAACAGACAGAATTTCTCAAGCAAAAAATGTTTTATTGACCAGGAAAATAATGACTGGTGATAGGTTTGCTGGGATGTGGGGATTGGGGACGGGGGAAGGAATAGGAATGGCGCCTATGCATACAAGATGGCGGTGTAAATTCTTCATAGGAGGGTGGGGGGTACAATGGGGTCTGAGGCATGATGGGCGGCGTCTGACGGAGAGGAGAGGGCTGATACAGAGAGGGGTGTGCTTGCACTTCTGAGGTCCCAGGGGCCATTGCGGGATCCTGAGATACAGTGTTTGGATCGACTGAAGGTGGCACACCACTGTATTTTAATTGTCTGTATTGAACACAGATGGTGTTCAATTGATCCATGCACTGTATCTCAAGGTCTCCACCCATGTCCTCCATTAAGTTGTACATGTGGCGGCAGAAGCAGGTGCGCTTGTTGCTTGGGTCAAGGAAGGCATCAATGCTGCGCCTCTCCTGCCACACTTCATGCAGAAGTGCAAGCACCCTGTTCCCAGTCTCAGAAACAAATTCGCCCACCCTCTGCCGCTGGTTACACCCATGACCATGCACCTCCCCGTGTTGGCTGACGCTGGATTCCTGCAAAAGAAAAAATATATAAATTGGCAGGCATGTAGGTAGATGGACAGACAGGCTGACATAATGGATGGACAGTTACCTCATGTGTTGTCTCAGCATGGCTTTCAACACCGCCGTCACGGGGAGATGTGTGGGCTGAGCTGTCCGTGGCACTGGTTGTGGGTCTGTCCACTGCCCAAACTTCACCTGCCTGCTCTCTTCTCTCGCCAATATTGGATATCGTCCTACAAAAAATAGAATTAAATAGATAGTTGACATTATACATAGAAAAATGCATATTGCCTGCAAATAAACGCACAGGGTTAATTAAATGCACCGGGTTAATTAAATAAAAAACACAATAACTTACTGATGCTGTTGATCATCACTTGCCTTACGAAGGCCAGGTTTTGGTGGTAGACATGCGGCTTCCTTTTGGGCGCTGGGGCTCCGGATAAGGCTAAATTTTTCCTCTTCAGTGAGGTCCCTCCTCACACGATCACAGAGGGATTTCCACCCCTGCTGAAGGACTTTGCCTAAGAATAGTGGACAAGAATAGAAAAGTGGAAAGGAAGAGGTTAATTATGCATTCTACATTTGTTACATTACAGAACAGACAGATCAGGCATTCCATGGACATAGACTTACTTGTTTGTTTTTGGGTACCATGTGACATATCTTCCTACCCCGGGGTGATCGATGCGCTCATCTCCATTCACAATTGATTCTTTAAAATGTGGTCTCCATGCTGTGGGTGAGCAAGGTCCCACAGCTCGGGATGGGCCTCCACAGCTGTAATGAGAGCTGGCCATACCTTGTTCCTCCTCTTTCTATTTCCCACAATCCCGCAGGTGTTCAAGGGACCTTTGGGTAATTATAGACAGGAATTTCCCGTTTTCCTTACATACAGTGACCAATCACATAATAAACATTTTTACAGCTTAAAAACGCTGACGCTAACAAACGTCGGTATATCGCTAATGCGCATTTGAGCTTTTTTCTGCGTCAAAACAGCTCTAGCGCTGGAGCCTCAGATCGCGCTGGTCCTTGGTTTTTATTGGAGCTTAAAAAATGACCATGCCTGTTACAGCTCAAAAACGCCATGCGTGTATGAGCCCACAGAACATGGAGTGGCGTTCTTAAGCAGCAAAAAAAGTTAAAAAAAAGCCGCTTTTAAAACATCCCTGTGTATGAGGCCTAACACTGTATATCTGATTCATATGCTTTTTTTGTAGATCATTTTCTTACCTAATATAATCCTGAAGAAGGGGGTAACCCCGAAACATGTAGAGTGTGCAACTGGAAGAGCAGTTTCCATGTACAACAGTGCGGAACCATTATATACATCCAACTTCTTCCATTGTGTGTCAGATAAGTGGACACTCCACTATTAGTAGCATCCAATGTCTAGTATCTACTTATTCAAGGCTTTTTATTGTGTATTTTTGTACAATTTATATTTTTTGTAAACAGACTTCTGTAAGTTCATATCGTACCACAAAAGTCCATGCTGCCTCCACAATAGTCCTTTTTATCATGTGGACAAAGACACAACCATAAGGCCCCTTTCACACTTATACGACTTGTCCCACGATTTTGTACTGCAAAATCGTATGACAAGTCATTCTCCATGATTTTCAATGACTACCATTCATATTGGCACGACTTTAAGTCGTGCCGACTTGAAAGTAGTCCCTGCACTACTTTGGTCCAACTTCTATGCGAGTTGTACTCCATAGACCTCAATGTTAAACCCTGAAGTAGCATGCAAGTCGTGCCTGAAAAATATATAGGCACGACTTTGTAAGCACAAGCCTGGCTCCCTGATCGGGAAAGGAAAACTTTTTTTTCCTTTCCCGATGAGCGACAGGCAGTGCTGACAGCTGTCTGGTATGAATCCAGAGGGGGAACTCCACGCCAAGTTTTAAATGAAAAAAACGGCGTGGGTTCCCCCCCCAGGGGCATACCAGGCCCTTAGGTCTGGTATGGATCTAAGAGGAACCCCCTACGCCGAAAAATCGGCGTGGGGTCCCCCCCAAAATCCATAACAGACCCTTATCCGAGCATGCAGCCCGGCCGGTCAGGAATGGGGGTGGGGATGAGCGAGCGCCCCCCCCTCCTGGACCGTACCAGGCCGCATGCCCTCAACATGGGGGGGTGGGTGCTTTAGGGCATGGGGGGCACCCTGCCGGCCCCCCCACCCCAAAGCACCTTGTCCCCATGTTGATGAGGACAAGGGCCTCTTCCCGACAACCCTGGCCGTTGGTTGTCGGGGTCTGCGGGCGGGAGGGGGCCCCCAGATCCCGGCCCCCCACCCTATGTGAATGAGTATGGGGTACATGGTACCCTTAGCCATTCACCTAGAGAAAAAAGACAATAAAAGACAATAAAAAACACAGTACACAGGTTTTTAAAATAATTTATTAGGCAGCTCCGGGATCTTCTTCCGACTTCGGGGGTCCTCTTCCGACTTCGGGGGTCTCTTCGCCGTCTCCTCCCGGTGTCTGCATCTTCTGCCGGCTCCTCCGCTATCTTCTGCAGCTCAATTGCTAGCGGTGGTCCGGACTTCTGCCTTCTGCCTTCTTCTTTTCTTCCAGAGATGTTGACACGACGCTCTCTACAGCTGGAATGGTCTCTGAACGCTCCGCAACAGACTTTTATAGGCGGTGACTCCGCCCCCCTATGAGGTCACTGTCCCGGGGCATGCTGGGACTGTGCCGTCATAAGGGGGCGTGGTCATCACCCGGTGACCACGCCTCCTAAAACGTCACAGTCCCAGCATGCCATGGGACTGTGACGGCCTAAGGGGGCGGGGTCACCGCCTATATAAGTCCGTTGCGGAGCGCACAGAGACTATTCTGGCTGGAGAGAGCGTCGTGTCAACATCTCTGGAAGAGAAGAGGGAAGAAGACGATCCAGAAGTCCGTACCACCGCTGGCAAAAGAGCGCCAGAAGATAGCGGTGGAGCCGGCAGAAGATGCGGACACCGGGTGAAGACGCCGGAGAGACCCCCGAAGTCGGAAGAGGACCCCCGAAGTCGGAAGAAGATTCCGGAGCTGCCTAATAAATTATTTTAAAAACCTGTGTACTGTGTTTTTTATTGACGCTTTTTTCCCTAGGTGAATGGGTAGGGGTACCATGTACCCCATATTTATTCACATAGGGTGGGGAGCCGGGATCTGGGGGCCCCCTTATTAAAGGGGGCTCCCAGATTCCGATAAGCCCCCTGCCCGCAGACCCCGACAACCAACGGCCAGGGTTGTCGGGAAGAGGCCCTTGTCCTCATCAACATGGGGACAAGGTGCTTTGGGGTGGGGGGGCCGGCAGGGTGCCCCCCATGCCCTAAAGCACCCACCCCCCCATGTTGAGGGCATGCGGCCTGGCACGGTCCAGGAGGGGGGGGGGGCGCTAGCTCGTCCCCACCCCCATTCCTGGCCGGCCGGGCTGCGTGCTCGGATAAGGGTCTGGTATGGATTTTGGGGGGACCCCCACGCCGATTTTTCGGCGTAGGGGGTTCCCCTTACAATCCATACCAGACCTAAGGGCCTGGTATGCCCCTGGGGGGGAACCCACGCCAGTTTTTTTATTTAAAACTTGGCGTGGCGTTCCCCCTTATGATTCGTACCAACTACTGTATGTTTTCATTTGTTAATGCCAAAAACGTGGCAAAGTAGTACTGCTCCCAAATCGCGGTAAAATCGCGGCAAATCGCGTTAAAATTGCGGCGAAATCGCGGTAAAATCGTGCGACTTTGAAGTCGTATAAGTGTGAAAGGAGCCTTAGGGAGTTTCACATTTGGCAGTGTCCAGCTTACCTGGCGAAGAATGCCTCAAGGCTACATAGACTCACATGCGGTGTACTCTATGGCCCTCCGTGCATCCTTACAGGGTTGGTTCCCACCCCATGGTTCTGTGTTGCTCCAGTATGTGGACAATATATTTGAGCAGCCCAAGCAGAGGGGCATGTAGGCAGTATAGTAGATCTGTTAGAATACCTGGGTAATGAAGGACACAAGGTAGCAAAACACAAAATTACCTGGAATTTGTTCAGTATGTGTTTCGGGTTAACAAAAAGGCACACAGAAAGTGAGTCAGTCCAGGAACCGAGCCATTCTGGGTCTGCCCCGCCCAGCTACTAAGACAGACATGCTATCCTTTCTTGGTATGATAAACTACTGCAGGCAATGGATACCTGACTGTTCTTACCATGATCACATACTCAGAGAAGCAACTAGGGTCGAGGCACCCATCCAAATTGAGTGGACCCACGAGCTGACAGATGCCTTTAAAACCTTGATGTCCTTTTTAGTTTCCTCTTCTGCGTTGGGCTTGCCTTGCTATACGCCACCTTTTTATGTGTATGCTAGAGATGGCAGTACAACTATGGCGGTAGTGGTGGCCCAAGTGTAGGGGTGGGCTACGAGACCTGTAGCCCATTTTTCCAGAGTAGTCCCTTTACCGGTACAAGGCATGCTGGCATGTCTACATGCACTTGCTGTTTGCATGATGGGGGTGGAGACGTCTATGTCAGTAACACTGGGACATGAAACCATTTTACATACTTATGTACTACATGTATTAAAAAATTTGACTAGGCAACATGACAGCCGAACAAGCATTTGAAGTTACTTTGACTTCGACCAGTAACTGGCCTATTAAATATTCTTCCCCAACTTGAGGTCCCATAGCCACTCTTTTTTTTGCATCACATAATTTGTATTATATTTTCCATTTTACAAGAAAAAAAAAAAAACACACCTCTTCAAAAACACACAAAGCATTCCCACAGAGCCAACCCCATCAAAAAATAAAAATAAACAAAAAACACAAAAGAATTGGTCCTTTACAGTTGTACCTTGACTATTACCTAAAACCTTATCACATCAAATTGAATTTAATAATGTTTTCCTAACCGAACTGAACCTATGTAGAACATAGGGTATTTAAAATATCAAATACACACTCCCAGTAGCGATGCAATTTGGGACATTGGTGCAATTTGGTGTAGTTACTATACCCCAGGAATATAGCTTTAAGGGAGTGTAGTGAGATCTATGAATAATGAATAACTGGGTCCGACACTGATGAGGATAAGAATACTCTGAATAAGTTCTTCAGAGCTTGCTCCCACTCCTTGTCACTAAGAGGACTAAGTCTCCAAATCCCTACACCACCGTCCAAAACTGCCAACTAATGTGTTGCCACTGTCTTCTGTAAGGAAGAATATATATCTGCAAAGAATATGGAATAAATGGGAACCCCACCTAATGTAAATATGAAGTACTCACCGAATAAATAGGGGGGGGGGTGTAATCAATAATATACTGAACCAACAAATGAAAAATGAGCCTGGGTTCACACATGTGCGCTGCGAATTGAAGCTCAGGTTTCACTGGGAAGATAAAAATCTGCTGTTCAAAAGGTTTCACTGCGTTGTAGCTGCGGATCATTGAGCAGGGAGAGGAGGAGGGAGGGTGGGGGAGAGGGGGAGGTGTAGTGAGGAGAAGGAGAAAATCCTTGTTCAGAACGCAATGCATCTGCAAATCAGATGCGTTCCCATAGGAGATAATAGGCTTGTAGTTCGCACCGCGATGCCCAAAAAACGCACACGTTTTTTGTGCAATGGGCAGTGCGAATGCAACGCACATATGTGAACCAGATACATTCAAATTAATGTATTTTTAAAATGTTCTGCGAATTGGATGCGGTGTAAACCGCATCTAATTTGCATAGTTGTGAACGGGGGCTAAAAAAACAAAGTTAAAATTACAAAAAAAAAAAAAAAGATTTATTGCTTTAAAAAAAAGCGATGTACAACTATTAGCACAATGAGGCAAAACCCCCCATAGATCAAAAAGAACTCCCTATAAAGCAAGGGGGTTCCCAAGTGGTCTGACCCTCTCCCAAAAAAATATTCCTCTAAAACCAGACACTGTTTGAAGTGTCTTATAGTTACTGGCTGCCATAGTTAAAATTAAAGATAGGTTATATTTTAGCAGAAAAGTCATAGCCTGACGTACAGTAAGCATGCCATAACTGCATGATCTATAACATTCCAGCCATTTAGTTGCTGAAGTTGTGATGCCAAATAATAGTCTGGCATTGGGAAAAGCTAACCCTCCTTCATCCTTAGACAACTGCAAAGTCTCCAATCAAATCCGGGGATGTTTTTATCTCCAGATAAGTTCTGTAAACAAGGTATCTACTTGTCTAAAAAATTTTCTGAGGCAGCCATACAGGACAATCATGTAAAAAAGTTAATTGTGGCATTCAGACCATCTTTATCAAGTTGGCTCTGCCAACTACTGTTAAAAGGTAACTTACTCCAAATTTCCCCACTTTCTTCTACATATATGCATTCACTTGTGTTGTAACTTGGACGCCTAGATATTTAAATGCAGAAACTACAGTTACTTGGGATGCACAAGTTGGCAAATTGGTCACCAGAGGATCTATAGGTAGAAGAACTCACTTATCCCAATTTATTGTAAATACTGAAATAGAGCCATATGTGTTAGAGACATCACTGCTACTATAGAGGACAGTATCTCCCAAAAAATAGGATTTTTTATTACAGCTTACCTGTAAAATCCTTTTCTTTCGATGGACATCACGGGACACAGAGCCACAGTAATTACTGATGTGTTATATAGGTATCACTAGGTATTGGACACTGGTCACACCCTAATCAGGAAGTCCAACCCCCTATATAATCCCTCCCCTTCCAGGGATACCTCAGTTTTGTAGCAAAGCAATATAAGTGTATTAGAATAGGGGCATGACCTCTGTGCCCCCTGATGTCCATCGAAAGAAAAGGATTTTACAGGTAAGCTGTAATAAAAAATCCTATTTTCTTTCTCGGACATCACGGGACACAGAGCCACAGTAATTACTGATGGGATGTCCCAAAGCAATGCCAACTGAGGGGGGGGGGGGATCACAACCCGGTAGGGTGCTATCAGTCCTGAGGACCCTGTACCGCTGTCTGCAGCACACTACGCCCAAAGGCGATATCCTCATGCCTTCTCACATCCACCTGATAGAATCTGGTGAATGTATGAACTGAAAAACAGGTTGCGGCCTTGCAGATCTGAGCCATAGAGGCCTGGTGATGCACTGCCCAAGAAGCACCAATAGCCCTTGTGGAATGTGCCTTGATCTGAAACGGGGGAACCTTCCGTTTCAAACCGTAAGCTTGAATAATCAATTGTCGAATCCATTTAGAAATGGTCGCTTTTGACGCTGCCTGTCCTCTATTGGGACCCTCTGGCAGCACGAACAAGACATCCGTCTTGCAAATCTGAGCAGTTGCCTCCAGATAGGTCTTGACTGCTCTTACTACATACAAAGAATGTAGTGACCTTTCTTCCGAAGAACAGGGATCTGGAAAAAAGGAAGGCAGAACAATGTCTTTGTTTAGATGAAAATCTGAAACCACCTTCGGTAAAAAACTAGGATGAGGGAGCAGTACCACTCTATCCTTGTGTATAATCAAGTAAGGCTTTTTACAGGAAAGAGCTGCTATTTCTGATACTCTTCTAGCAGAAGAGATAGCTACCAGAAAAATTAGTTTCCTCATCAGCAAGACCAAAGGAATCTGACGTATTGGTTCAAAAAGGCTGTTTCTGTAACACCGATAGAACCAAGTTCAAGTCCCAGGGGTTTAGGGGCGCCTTAACCAGAGGATTAAGACGCATCACCCCCTGCATAAAGTTTCAGACCAGAGAATGCGAAGCAAGTGGCCGTTGAAACAACACTGATAAGGCCGAGACCTGGCCCTTGATGGTACTCAAGGCCAGCTTCATCTCTAATCCTAATTGTAGAAAATCAAGAATTCTACCTATGACATATTTCCTGGGATGCCAACCCCTGGATTCACACCAGGATACATAAGCTTTCCAGACTCTATGATAAATCATTCTGGAAGCTGGCTTCCTTGCATTGATCAAGGTAGATATGACAGAACCTGAAAGCCCACAACCTTTCAGAACGTGGGTCTCAATAGCCAACCCGTCAAATCTAGCGTTTGTAAGGCAGGCTGGAATACTAGACCTTGAGGTAACAGGTCTGGGCGTACTGGTAGGGTCCACCGGGAACCCACCGTCATCCTTGCTATTTCTGCCTATCAAGTTCTTCTGGGCCAAACAGGGGCCACCAGAAGTGCCGACTTCCTTTCTTGCCTGAGCCTGCGAAGGAGCCGTGGCAGTAGCAGAATAGGAGGGAATGCCTAAATCGGTGAGAACCGATGCCACGGAATCACCAACGCATCCGTCCTGCCTGCAAGAGGATCCCAGGCAACCGGTAGGTAGGATTTCCCCTTCTGCAGGTTTTCGGATATGAGCCACCAACTGAGGCTCTGACGTACCGCATGCGACAGGCGCATGGGAAAGTCCAATGCCTGAACCTTCTTGTTCCAGGCCGACAGAATACGGTGTTGCAACAGTCCTGACTGGAACTGCGCATAGGGAACTGCTTCAAATGAAGACACCATCTTCCCCAGCAGCCTCATACAAAGGCGGACAGCAGGACCCTTCTTGGTCTTGACTGTCAGAATCAGCTCCCTTAGAGCAGTGATCCTTGCCTGCAGACACTTCAGTTGAGCAGGAAAAATGGGCACAGGTAGGCCTGCATCTCTGATGCCTCTTGATGTCAAAAATTCTCCTCCCTGCAGGATGGAGACTACTGTCCGAATTGATTCCAAACGAAAGGACTGCATCCTTAGGAATCGATTCAGATCTCTTAAATCCAAAATGGGTCTGACGTCCCCATTTGGTTTTTAGACCATAAAAAGATTGGAATAGAGCCTCAATCCTTGATCCTTTGTGGGAACCCCCACAATGACCTCTTGCGACAAAAGTCGCTCTATCGCTAGAAGGAGTGACTGCTTCTCTTCTGGTTCTCTGGGAACACCTGATCTGAGGAAACTAGGAGAGGGAAATTCTTGGAACTCCAGTCTGTACCCTAAGGTTACCGTGGAGATTACCCATCTGTCCTGGAAGTCCTTCTGCCAGGGCCCTGAGAGCTGCAGCAGTCTTTCCCCCCACTCGAGCGAGCGGGGCGCCCCTTCATGAAGAGGCCTTAGTGTCTTGTCTAGAAGACTTCTTCCCCCAGGACTTCTTGTGTCCCTGGGGTTGACTCTTGTTTCTTGCCCCAGACGGAGAGACCGTCGTGACTGCCTGGAGGCTGATGCCCCTGGCGCTGGGGAAAGAGTCCGCTTAAAAGAGGGACGCTTACTCTTCTTCTTATCAGGTAAGAGAGTGCTTTTCCCACAGGAGATCCTCTTGATATAGTTATCTAAGTCCTCTCCAAACAACCTTTCACCACGAAAGGGAAACCCAGCCAGGAGCTTCTTACATGGTGCTTCGGCTGACCAGTTCTTCAACCATAAGATTCTACGTATATGCACCAACCCAAGCGAGAGGCGAGAGGTCTGCACGATAGAATCTCTGATGGTGTCAACAACATAACATAAAGCCGCAGGAAGGTTAGCAAACCCCTGGGCCTGCTGTTCAGGTAATACGTTGATGACCTGCTTAACATGGTCTCTTAAGTATTGACAGACTCCAATCGCTGCTACTGCAGGTTGGGCCACTGATCCTGCTAAGGAAAAAACATGTTTCAATAAGAAGTCCATCTTTTTATCCACAGGATCTTTGAGCATCTGAGCGTTGTCTACAGGACAAGTCAGACTACTATTTACAGAGGAAATGGCCGCATCAATGGCCGGTATTCCCCACCTCTTTATAAATTTTTCTTCCATAGGATAAAGTGTAGAAAACTTTTTCGGTGGAAGAAATCGCTTATCTGGGTGATCCCACTCAGAATAAAGCAGCTTTTCAAGTAAATTATGAACAGTAAAAGCATGTGCTGCTTGGAAAGGTTTCAGTGACCCCAAAGCAGAATTCTGTAGCAGTTTCAGGTAGGGGCAACTTAAATGTGGAGCGGACCAATCCAGTGAGGATCTGCACTAAGACTTTCTCCTCTTGGGAAGTCGCAGAGAGTCCCCCTCCACCTGAATCCTCCGAAGAGGAATCATCCGCCCCATCCCGATCCTCTGAAAGGGATTTATCTCCTTTATCCCAGAGCTCCTCTATCTGAGGGTCTTGGGGAACAGAGGAAGGCCTAGTGCGTTTTCTTCCACTAAGTGAAGATGTAATCACGGCCATTAGTCTTTTCTCTAATCCAGTAATGGTTGAGGAAAAGACCTCTTGTGTAATGTACACAGGGGCTGAAGTGCCGGAAGCAGGTGTAGCCCCTAACCCCAATGGCTCTCCCTGTCCAGCCGCCCCTGGTCCCTCAGGAGGAGATGGTGTAGCAGACAGGGGGTCCTCAGAACCTGAACGAGACCCCCTAGTGTCTCTGGTTCTTGGGGTGCTTGAACCTCTTCTACCCATAGTGCAAAGCAACAAGGTGTGAGGTATCAAAAAATGAACACTGACTGCTGAGCGATGTAGTCTGGCTAAAAGCCTTGCTACCAAATGCCCAGTCCGGTGTTACTTAGTAAATGCAGCCTAGGGGAATGCCTGTGTCCCACCTTACATGCGACTGTCAGCTCTGTGTCCCTCCAAGGCTCAGAGCACCTGTACAGTGTGCTTTAAATAGCCATGCTTTCTGGCACTGGGCGTCTGAGCACGCTGACGCTGTGCTGACACCCCGCCCCCCCCGCCCTCGTTTTTTGAAAAACGAGCGCTTCCCGCGCGAGCTGACCCTTCCTGACAAGCCTGAAGGAAGGCTGGGGGTGGGGGAATAAGGAGGAGGCCGGCAGTGATGGGCCCTGCATCGCAATGGTGGCTTCGGTGGTGGCGGCGGCTGTGACAGTGCGGTCCCACCCGCCTTACAGCATACCTAAGCCTCTCCCTAGCCTGGGGGGAACATCCCAGCAGAGAAAACCCCCCACCATCTTACCTTGGAGCCAGTGGAAGAGCCTGTTCAGCGAACGCTGAGACAGAATCAAGCATGAGAAGGTTAGTGCTCTTGGCTGCCCCCGGTGGTCACAATAGGCATAGCATGCATTTACCTTAAAGGAGAAAAGCCACTAGAATTCAAATTCTGTGGAACCTCCTCTTACCTTATCCAGCCGCAGGGTTCAGTTTACACAGACCCAATCTTCACCTCTCACGGTGGGCTCCGTTTGTGAAAAACCGTCAGAGACTGGGGCCCCCTACGAGTAGGGGGATCCTTCAGTTCTGGCCCTGTAAAGCACCCAGCCAGAAATTAGGAAGTTTAAAGCCATTTTCTGATCTGCGGGGTCCAGCTCTCTAAAAAGAGAAGAGTTACAGGTAAAACCTTGTTTCTTCGGACATGAGGCCCGGGTACCATCCAATTCGGCCATGAAAGACACTTTGAATGGATCCGGTTCGCCTGGCTTGCCCCAGTATAGGATCTTAGGATATTCCCTTTGGAGCTTCTGCACAGGACATCTTTGTACGTCCAATACCTAAGACACTGGCGTAAAAACTGAGGTATCCCTGGAAGGGGAGGGATTTTATAGGGGGTTGAACTTCCTGATTAGGGTGTGACCAGTGTCCAATACCTAGTGATACCTATATAACCCATCAGTAATTACTGTGGCTCTGTGTCCCGTGATGTCCGAGAAAGAAATAGAAGTGTGTCGTCAGTATATAAGGCAATCTTGTCCTCTCCTAGAGGCCTGCAGAACCCAATAATATTCAAGGATTGACGGATAGCAGCAGCCAGAGGTTCGATGGCAAGGACAAAAGTAGAGGTGATAAATGGACATCCCTGTCTTGTTCAAGTGAGAAAGGGGCCGATATTTACCTGAACCCGTGCCACCTGGGCAGCGAAAAGGAGTTGTATCCAGCTTACAAACTGGGGTCCAAATCCAAACTTCTCTAGACAATGCCATAGAAAATCCCACTTTATTCTATCAAAAGATTTTGCCACATCAAGCGACAATATAGCTCTAATACCTAGATTTTCAGACGGAACTTGCAAATTAAGAAATGGATGTATTATATTGGAGAAAAGAGGAGAGACGCTTGTCTTGATTTCAATTTACAAATACAGTACTGGTGACCCCACAATAGAGATCAAGCTTTTTCACGGAAGGGAGTTTAAAAAGACACGTGGCCACTGATTAAAATTAGAAGAAAAGAGGTTTAACCTTAAACTACGTAGAGGATTCTTTACTGTAAGAACATCAAGGATTTGGAATTCCCTTCCACAGGCGGTGGTATCAGCGGGGAGCATTGATTGTTTCAAAAAACTATTAGATAAGCACCTGAACGGCCACAACATACAGGGATATACGATGTAATACTGACATAATCACACACATAGGCAAGACTTGATGGACTTGTGTCTTTTCAACCTCACCTACTATGCAACTATATATTCACGGCGCTAGATCTATTTGGAATGAAACCAGATTGTTCTAGATGCCCAATCTTAGATATTACTTTCTAGTAGCTAACGCTTTTGTCAATTTTACGTCCGATGTAAGCAATATTGGGCAATAAGATTCTGAATTATTAGGGGTCTTATCAGGTTAATAGGACTATAATAATCGCCTCATTAATAGAGGGAGAGAGGTGGCCACACTCTAATGCTGCATTAAACACCTTTAATAATTCAGGCAACAAATTAGCTACATAGACCTCCCCTGGTAACCTACCTGATCCTGAGGTTTTATGATTAGGCATACTGGCAGAGGCAGCCTGAAGTTCCTCTAAAGTCAGAGGTTTATCCAGCATCTATCAACTGTAGATAATTCTGTTAAACTAAAAGAAAAAAGGTACAGTTCAGCCTCTTTGTAAGATACTTTACTACTAAACAAGTTAAAAAAAAAAACAAAAAAAAAAAACCCAACAACAACAACACACACACACACGATATTTCTACTGTAGTACATGCAGTTTTAGTTGGAGATACTTGCACCATATTTATCTAACTGAGATCAAAATAGTTATTAAAGTTTTACTATTAACCAAGGAACATCAGCTTTATCAGATGTAAAATTCAAAAATTCTTTAAGTACCTCTGATGAATATGGAGGTGGTACATATATATTGGCTAACACATACAATTTTCTATACATTGTACAGTATGGGAAGATATAGCGACCTCTAATGTCAGTTTGTACCTGCCTGCAGGAAAAGTCAACATTTGCTATCAATATGGATACACCTCTAGAATATGTAGTATAAGTAGAGTGGTATCGCCAAGGGGGGCATGGCCTGTAGGGACCTGAGCTCCGCCGGCTAAACATCCTGTAACGCTGATCCTGTGATACACACACCACCAAAAGCCCACCGGCCGCCTTCACAAGGGGAACCTGCCTGGACCATGTCACCCCCAAAGAAAGCAACGGATGCAGCTAAACTAGGCAAATATAGATCAGGATACTCCAGACCAAGATGGCGGCGATCCGGTGGGGGAAGACACATCCGTGCAGGCAGACAGCGAAAGTACCTGAAGCGATCAGAGCCTGCCAGACAGCAGTCACCACATGCCAGACGAACCTCACATCAAAGATTGAGGAGGTAAAGGTCAACATATCCTTGCAGGACTTCCAGAAGCTGAGGGAGAGAGTCACAGAGGCGGAAGCCCATCTGTGCAGCGTGGAGTATTCTCTCCTCCCCCCCATCAGAACTCCAGATGCCATGCAGCTGCAAGTAAACCAGCTTCTCCTGAAACAGGACGATATTGAGAACAGACTCCGCAGATGTAATCTCCGGTTCATTGGTCTGCCTGAGAGGGTGGAAGGAAAGGACCCCCCTACAATTCTTGGAAAGGCTGCTCTGATACCTATGGGAAGGAGGCCTTCTACCCCACAATCATCTTGGAACATGCACACCGCATGTCATGCCGACCACCACCAGCTGGAGCACCCCCCCCCCCCCCCCGCACCTTCATCACAAAGTTTCTCAACTTCAGAGATGCCATTCTACGCCTCAGCAGAGAAAAGGGGAACATTCCCTTTGGAAATAATATGGTTGCTATATTCCCGGACTTCTCCTCAGGGGTTCAACGCAGACGCAAGTCATTCAAAGTAAAAAGACGCCTCCGCATCAAGAATGATAAATATGCACACTTTGAGGATCCTGAGGCCGTCCTGGCATGGTTTAAGCAGAGGGAGACTCGCAGATAAGTAACTGTACATTACTTTGTCTTTTTTCCTCCCTATACCTGAACCGGTCACACTCCTCACCCCAATCAGCTCCTTAAATGCTGAAGTGTCCGCAGTTTAACTTCCCTTTTTGCACTGTTGGCAGTGCCTGCACACCACACCAAAGTGACTCGGATTTCCATGAAATCCTGTCTGCATAAACTTTGAACATCCCTAAACACGATCACCTGTGAAGAAGCATGATGGCTGTTCATTGCACTACGAACACCAACCCTGCATATATGTCCCTGGATATTTGCAACCTGAGGCACCCTATGGTTTGCATTCTCGCCTTTAGGTCACCTTATTTTTCCTTTTTTTCCCTTAATATTCTGATAACAAATGCACTTAACACCCTGTTCCGGCGGAGAAAGACAATACCCTAGTGAACTCACTAGGCAAAGTGAGCAGTCTTAATGTGCAACATTATACAGCGAAGTGTCGCCCAACTCCACAAAACCTGCAACCTGTGTAGGATTGTGCTGATCAGCGCTGAGAAACTCGGACCATGTGTAACTGGCAGTGATTTCATTATCTCACAATCCGAAAATCACCTACAACACTTTGAATTAAATAAGTACCAAATTCCACCACAGGATGGAACTGTGGGATTTTTTTTTTTGGTAGGGCAGTGCCACGTCCTAAAAGTCAGGTCAATTGAATATAGAGGCAGCAAAAATGGACTTTATAGGCACCAATTAAAAAAAACAAAAGACAAAAAAACTACAAATTTTTATTAAACACATGATACAAAAACATATTTAAAACATTGCAAATAAAGTGCAAAGAGCGAAATGGATCCCTCTAAGATGGGTCATATATCTCAGAGGCATACCCTTGGGTAGGGATATGTCCCTGAACTGTAATATAATAGACAAAAACTAGCTCTACATGTTTCGCAATTGAATGGTTCTTCAGGAGCCTGTTAGTCTAAAGGGGAGAGAAACACAAAATATAAGCAATGAATAAGTTAATAAGGTTCTTGGTAGAGTGCCGTAAGGCAATCAAGAGGTGGGCTTCAGAAGAGACATGCATGAGGTGATGTAGATCACATGTGGAGAAGTGCCTGGTAGAGGGACTTTATGAAGTCTAGAAAGGGAGGAGAAAGACAAAGACAAAATATAAGCAATGGATAAAATTAATAAGGTTCTTGGTAGAGAGTCTCAAAAGTTTGCGGAGAGTACTGTAAGGCAATCAAGAGGTGGGTTTCAGAAGAGACATGCATGAGGTGATGTAGATCACATGTGGGGATGTGCCTGGTAGAGGGACTTTATGAAGTGTAGGAGGATGATAGTAGCAGAGATAGGAAAGAAATCCACTGCCGGGGAGAGGGAGGCAAGAGACCCCTAAGGGGTTGATAAAAGGTGGAACAAAGGGGTTCACTCCATGCAGGAAAGAAGTGGACAAATTTAGTCAGATACAAAAATCATTAAGCCTACCTTTGGTGAAAAATTTATGATAAATCTAGATCATTGGTAGGTGTTCAAATGATATGAGCTTAAGAGGGTGGATCTGTGCTTAGAAATAGGCACCGCCACCTGCAGAATATGTATTAGGGATGCACCAAATGGGTTTTTTGGTGCCAAAACCGATACCGAAAATAAAAAATACACTAGGCCGAAAACCAAAAATGCACAGATACCGAAAGTGACTGGTTTTTAAAAATATTTTTGTACAGGAGATGGTCAGAGACTGGGGACACGGCCCAGGAAATGGTCAGAGACTGGGGACACGGCCCAGGAGATGGTCAGAGACTGGGGACACGGCCCAGGAGATGGTCAGAGACTGGGGACACGGCCCAGGAGATGGTCAGAGACTGGGGACACGGCCCAGGAGATGGTCAGAGACTGCAGATGTGGTACAGGAGATGGTCAGAGACTGCAGATGTGGTACAGGAGATCAATGCAGTCTCACCAGTGTCCATCAAATGCAGCTTCACCAGTGCCTGTCAGATGCAGTCTACCTGTCAGTTGTAGCAGCCCGCCTGTGTCCTTCATGCAGCCTCACCAGTGTCTGTGCCCATCATGCAGCCTCACCAATGCCCGTGCCCATGACATGCAGCCCGCCAGTGCCCATCATGTGGATCTGAATTGCCATGAAGCCAGTTTCAACAAGGTACGCCCCTCAGTCTCCTCTCCCTCCTCTTCTCACTCCTGTCCTACACAGCTTCCCCAGTGCCTGGTAATGCATGTCACGCTGTGTGTCAGAGCTGGATCTGAATTGCGATGTCCCGCCTCCTATGACACACGGCACAATGATTCCTAGCATTGGATCAGAGTGCTGTCTATCACAAGAGGCGGTCTAGGAGGCGGGACATAGTTACATCGGCTACACGGGGATTCAGATCCAGGCACTGGGGAGGGGCTGTGTAGGACAGGAGTGAGAAGAGGAGGAGGGAGGGGAGACTGAGGGGCGTACCTTGTTGAAACTGGCTGCACAGTGATTCAGATCCAGCTCTGACACACAGCGTGTGAGCGTGACATGCATTACCAGGCACGGGGGAGTCTGTGTATGAGAGGAGAGAGAAGAGGAGGGAGGGGAGACTGAGGGGCACGTCAGGATGAAACATGTGCAGCACCCGGTGTGATGGCCCCATCCTTTTTCGGCGCCATTATCGGCAACATTTCTCTTTCGGCAAATTGCCGAAAAGGCCATTTTTGCCCGATATGTTTCGGCGGCCGAAATTTCGGTGCATCCCTAATCTATCTATCTATATACATATACACACTGATAGAACACAGTTCTGAATGAAAATAGGCTAATTATCATACAAATTAGGCGATATTAGTATAAAGTACAGGTTCTCACTTTATAGTCTTATTAGTTGATCTATATAACCTTTAAATTAGGAGTAGGAATTAATAAATGCAAATGGATTTTTTGGTGCCAAAACCGATACCGAAAATAAAAAATACACTAGGCCGAAAACCGAAAATGCACAGATACCAAAAGTGACTGTTTTAAAAAATATTTTTGTACAGGAGATGGTCAGAGACAAAAAAAAAAAAAGGAATAAATTTCAAGTGACTGTCAGCAGAAAAAGAAATTTGATAGAAGTTTTGAGTGCATCAGCACAGTAACATAGCAGATGACAAGACAAAACCATCTGAAAAAGAGGGAGTATATATCTAGAATATATGTATTGCAATAGCCCAGCAATTGGAGTAATAGGTATATGGAAATAGAAGCCTTAACAGGATAGATGTGGTAAAAAGTTGTATGTGGATCCAGAGATGGAATGCTGTCTGGGAGAGCTATAGTACACGGCTGAATACTCAGCCTTAAATGCATGGCCCAATCAGGTGTGCGGCTTCCGCATCACCCGATTCAGTCAGGAAGGGGTGTGCGCGCAATCCCGCTACGTCCGCGCATGCACAGTACGCAGATGCGGCTATGATAGACGTGGCCGCGCGAGAGGGGCGCAGCCCTAAAAGGTATGAGGGCTGAGAGCTCCCCCAAGCGGACACTCCAGGGTCACAGCGTAAAGGACGCTGTGAAAGGCAGATGGAAGGAGCCTGTGCATAGGTGGTGGAAAGACCAGAGGTAGAAAGACCACAAGTGGGGAGGAAAACCAACAAGCCCAGACCTTAAGCCGCAATTGGAATTAACCACCAGGGAACAAATTGTGGCTCCCCAGCCGTACATGCAACTAGCAGCACCGGCACGTCAAGGAAGCCCAGGAACTGATGCCAAAAGGGTCTCCACTACAGGCCTGAGACAAAGAGCCGTACTCTTTAGCTCATATCATATGAGCACCTACCAGTGATCTAGATTGATCATAAATTTTCCACCAAAAGGTAGGCTTAATGATTTTTGTATCGGGCTACATTTGTCCACTTCTTTCCTGCATGGAGTGAACCCCTTTGTTCCACCTTTATCAACCCCTTAGGGGTCACTTGCCTCCCTCTCCCCGGCAGTGGATTTCTATCCTATCTCTGCTACCATCATCCTCCCTTTCTACACTTCATAAAGTCCCTCTACCAGGCACTTCTCCACATGTGATCCACATCACCTCACGCATGTCTCTTCTGAAGCCCACCTCTTGATTGCCTTACGGTACTATACCAAGAACCTTATTAATTTATCCATTGCTTATATTTTGTGTTTCTCTCCCCTTTAGACTAACAGGCTCCTGAAGAAGCATTCAATTGCTAAACATGTAGAGCTAGTTTTTGTCTATTATATTATTACAGTTTAGGGACACATCCCTACCCAAGGGTATGCCTCTGAGATCTATGACCCATCTTAGACAGATCCATTTAGCTCTTTGCACTTTATTTGCAATGTTTTAAATATGTTTTTATATCATGTGTTTGAATAAAAATGTATATATTTTTTTTTATAATTGGTGCCTATAAAGTCCATTTTTGCTGCCTCTATATTCAATTCACCTACCACACTTGTTAACATCTAGTTTTTTCCTTACAGGTTGGACATTGTTCATGCCACGTTGGCAGTTAGGGGTACAAGCCCACACCAGTTTGGGTCAGTGCAAGGCGGGGAAGGTGGGAGGAAAACTGTTTTATGATAAGAGACAAGTTCATATACTGTGTTGTAGACGATTGTTTGTGTTACAATGACAAACCAGTTAGACTTAAATCATACTATATACTGTTTCGTATATATTAGTAGGATAAACCTGAAGGAGGTGCTGAAGTCTGGAGCTCCACAACCGATTTTACCCCTGACATTATGGCCACGTTGAAATTCCTTAATTGGAATGTCCAAGGTTTGAGGGATCCAGTTAAAAGATCTGTTGTATTTTCATTACTCAAGAAACATGCAGATATAACGGTCCTAGTGAAGACATGCTGAAGGCCCAATACTAAGTGTCCAATAAGGGCACTTAAACGCCTGTGGATTGGTTGGGCCTACCACTCAGTTTACACTGCTCACTCCAGAGGGTTATCAGTACTTATCTCTAAAAACCACTCACTTTGAGCTCCAGGATTCAGTGATTCGACCCAGAGGGTAGATATGAATTCCTGAAAATTAAAATATACAGAGCTGTAATACTGATAATGGCTTTCTATGTTCCACCACCGTTCAGTTAGACTGTCCTGACAATTGGGTTTGGCTTTATGGCACTGCACCCCTCTATTCCAGCGGTATGGCTAGGGGACTTCAATAATGTTCTTGACCCCAGCATAAATAGACTGTAGATCCACGACTGCCCCACCACCAGCCCACCAGACTCGGTTTGCTAGGATGTTGACCAACTTTAACCTAATGGACACTTGGAGGATTAAAAATCCTAATCCTTGTTTCCCAATCCTTGCTGCGCAGACTGGTTGGAACAGGGTTCTTCTCCAGATCTGTCTGGACCATATTGTCCCTACCACATGACAAACCACCAACCTGATGGAGGCTAAACCCCTTCTGGTTGACATTGTTCCCAGAGGATGACGATATTGCCACGGACTGAGTGCAATACCTGGCTAGAAATTAGGTCACTGCAACACCACAATCCGTTTGGAACGCATTCAAATTGCATGCCCGCATTACAATGCTTATTAATAAGACCACGCGTACTTCAGCACAGGCTATCGACAAGGCGACAGAAAACCTCAATACAGCTGAGAGAGTACTTGAGGGACCCCACCATTGAAAAGGCTAAAGTTATTAAATTAAAAAAGGAAGTTATCCCCCGAAGAACGGGGTTTTCTAGGCAGTAGAAAATATGTAAAGGGTGACACTAAATTAAAATGAATAATCTTTATTGAAACATGATTGCAAAAATAGGTGACAATAAAGTAAAAACATGAGCTGTGGTACAGGAGATATTAAAAGCGCATGGAAAAATCTATACACAAAGTGCAGGTAATTAGGTGCTTGGATGAATCCTGACATGTTTCGACCCCATCGGGTCATCTTCAGAGGATATGCATGCACTATGGGAGAAATTGCATGCATGAAAAAATGCATTAATGCAACTTACAAACTATATATAATAGATATAAGTATAAAAAGCATTTTGGAACATAGTTACCAATCGCATATGTATAGCCATATCTCCTGAACCTGAACTTCTCAAAGGCTCCCACCACTCAGCTCCGACCAGCGTTTTCCCGGCCCGCCAAAACCCCCAAAAGGTGTTAAGGCTGAATACAGATGTGCAACTTACGATGGGTTACAATTGTGGAATGTCCTGTGGCCGGTAAGGGGCGCGTGGGCAGGCAGCACCTGCAGTCTAATCATCAAGCAACAGCACTGTTAGTGCTTGTAGAAGAAAATACAACTAAAATTGAAGTTTAAAGTACCTTCATAAATGAATGGGGAAAGATATGAATTCAGTTTATGAATAATTAAGTTGACACGAGTCTGAAAAGTATGACATGTATCAACCATTATAGTATTAGGACTTATTGGGAGAGGGGAAGAACAGAGAAAGCGGGAAAAAAAAAGGGGGGAAGGGGAAAGGAGGGGGGAGGAAGGAAAGTGAGGGAAAAGCAGGTGTGGAGGAAAGGGGGGGGGGGGTAGGGGAAAACCAGGTGTGAGGGGGAGGGGGGAGGGATGGGACGGAAGGGAAGGGAAGGAAAGCCAGGTATGGAAGAAGGGGAGGGAAGGAGGGAAAAGGGAAAAAAAATATGGAAATAAAAGATAATTAGAAATATGAAAAAGTATAGATATGTGCGAAACAAACATGTGTGAGATGAAGAGTGAAAAATAAACCATGAAGGAGAGTGCCAAGTGTGAACAAACATATAAATTAAAACCGCCAACACTGTGATAATTATATGTATGTGAAATAAAGAAGAAAGAATGTGTAGTGACTGTGGAAGGAGGAGTGTGAGGAAACTAAGAAAGTAAGAGCTTGGGACAGGTGAAGAAATAGGCAATGACTGGTAAATAGGGATGAGCCGAACACCCCCCGGTTCGGTTCGCACCAGAACCCGCGAACGGACCGAAAGTTCGCACGAACGTTAGAACCCCATTGACGTCTATGGGACTCGAACGTTCGAAATCAAAAGTGCTCATTTTAAAGGCTAATTTGCATGGTATTGTCCGAAAAAGGGTTTGGGGACCCGGGTCCTACCCCAGGGGACATGTATCAATGCAAAAAAAACTTTTAAAAACGGCCGTTTTTTCGGGAGCAGTGATTTTAATGATGCTTAAAGTAAAAAAAAAAAAATGAAATATTCCTTTAAATATCGTACCTGGGGGGTGTCTATAGTATGCCTGTAAAGTGACGCGTGTTTCCCATGTTTAGAACAGTCCCTGCACCAAATGTCATTTTTAAAGGAAAAAATCTCATTTAAAACTGCTTGCGGGTTTAATGTCATGTCGGGTCATGGCAATATGGATGAAAATCAGTGAGACAAACAGCATGGGTACCCCCCAGTCCATTACCAGGCCCTTTGGGTCTTGTATGGATATTAAGGGGAACCCCGCACCCAAATTAAAATAAGGAAAGGTGTGGGGCCACCAGGTCCTATATACTCTGAACAGCAGTATACAGGCGGTGCAAACAAGACAGGGACTGTAGGTTTGTTGTTAAGTAGAATCTCTTTGTAATTTTGAACGGGTACATTTTTAACGTGTTTAGCTCCAGCCAAAAAATCTTTTTTAAGCTTTTTGGAAAACATAGGGAAGGGTTATCACCCCTGTGACATTTGTTTTGCTGTCTTTCCTCCTCTTCAGAAGATTTCACCTCACTTTTTTGTCCCAATGAAAAATGTTTTTTGAAAATTTGGGTTTTTTTGTGGAACAAGGATTGGAAAGCATCAGTGGAAAGGAGAAATTGTTTTCCCATATTAACTCTTACAGGAGAGAATTTCCCTTCCTAGGGGTAGATTTCATCTCACTTCCTGTTGTCTCCTTCCGTTTGCAAGTAGGAGTCGTTTGTAAGTTGGATGTTTGAAAGTAGGGTCCTGCCCTATATACTCAGCAGAAATTTGGGCCTTAGGTGTTGCTGTGGCCACAACACTGTAAGCCCTCACAGGGCCCTGCTGTGAAATATTAGATCAAGAATTGTAATTACATGCCCCTGTTGAACAGGAGCTGAAAAATTAGGCCTTAGGCACTGGTGCTGGTGCCACAACACTGCAACCCCTCACAGACACTCTAGTTGGAACGCAGGAACGAGCCCTGCTGCAAAGTATTGCATCAAAAATTGTAATTACACGCCCCTGTTAGACAGGGGCAGAAAAATTGGGCCTTAGGCACTGGTGCTGGTGCCACAACACTGCAACCCCTCACAGACACTCTAGTTGGAATGCAGGAACGAGCCCTGCTGCAAAGTATTACATCAAAAATTGTAATTACACGCCCCTGTTAAACAGGGGCTGAAAAATTGTGCCTTAGGCACTGGTGGTGGCGCCCAGAACCAAAAATGTTCTTACAAGCTATCAGCGTGATGATTGAGGAGGAAGAGGATAATTACTCAGGGATAGTCACTCAGCATCAGCATAGGCAGTCTTTGAAGGGATCTGAGATTTCAAAAAAAATTATTCGGTTACATCAGCATCAGGTGCTTGGTAGCTGGTGGTGATCCAAGACTGATTCATTTTTATGAAGGTCAGCCGATCGACCGAGTCGGTGGACAGACGCACCCTGTGATCGGTTACCACGCCTCCAGCAGCACTGAATGTGCGTTCCGAAAGAACGCTGGATGCAGGACAGGCCAGTAGCTCAATTGCATACTGTGCAAGCTCTGGCCAGTGATCCATCCTCAAGACCCAGTAACCCAGAGGATTTTCGGTGGGAAAGGTGTCCAAGTCTGATCTTGCCCCTAGGTATTCCTGCACCATGTAAAACAGACGCTGGCGATGGTTGCTGGAACCGATCATACCTTGGGGCTGCGGACCAAAAAATTGTCTGAACGCATCGGTCAGACGGCCACCTTCTCCACCGCTCCTTCTTTGACTGACCGAAGCCTCAGCAACACGTTGTCCAGAAACAGGAGTTTGTAACCTCCCAGTCTCTGGGAACGCGTTGCACAGACCTTTCTGCAAGGCCTCCCGAAGATGTTTCATCCTCTGCTCCCTCTGCGATGGCAAGATAAGGTCCGCAACCTTACCCTTGTAACGTGGATCAAGGAGGGTTGCTAGCCAGTATTGGTCCTTCTCCTTGATACCACGAATACGAGGATCCTTACGCAGGCTTTGCAGGATCAAGGAGGCCATGCAGCGTAGGTTTGCTGAGGCATTCGGTCCGGAGTCCTCTGGGTCACTAAGGACAACAACGTCTGCAGCCACCTCCTCCCAGCCACGTACAAGTCCATGTGTTCCTTGGGACTGATCCCTTAAAGACTGCTGATGCTGAGTGCCAGGCTCCACCTCCATACTGACACAATCTTCCTCCTCCTCCTCCTCCTCCTCGTCCTCTTCCTGTGTGATCGGCGGGCACGCAGGAACACTGTCTGGATAAAGGGGGCCTTGAGAGCTAAGGAAGTCCTCCTCTTCCTGCCTCTGTTCTGCCTCAAGTGCCCTGTCCATTATTCCACACAGCGTGTGCTCCAACAGGTGGACAAGGGGGACAGTGTCACTGATGCATGCACTGTCAGTGCTCACCATCCTCGTGGCCTCCTCGAATGGTGACAGGACAGTGCATGCATCCCTGATCATGGCCCACTGGCGTGGGGAAAAAAAACCAAGCTCCCCTGACCCTGTCCTGGTGCCATAGTCGCACAGGTACTCATTGATGGCCCTCTGCTGCGTGTGCAGCCGCTGCAGCATGGCCAACGTTGAGTTCCACCTGGTGGGCATGTCACAGATTAGGCGGTTCTTGGGCAGGTTAAACTCCTTTTGGAGGTCCGTCAGCCGAGCACTGGCATTATATGACCGGCGGAAATGCACACAGACTTTCCTGGCCTGCCTCAGGACATCCTGTAAGCCCGGGTGCCTGCCCAAGAACCGCTGCACCACCAAGTTAAGGACGTGAGCCAAACAGGGCACATGGGTCAGTTGTCCCTGTCGGAGGGCAGAGAGGAGGTTGGTGCCATTGTCGCAAACCACCATTCCTGCCTTAAGTTGGCGTGGCGTGAACCACCTCTGAACCTGCCCCTGCAGAGCTGACAGAACCTCTGCCCCAGCGTGGCTCCTGTCCCCCAAGCACACCAGCTCAAGCACCGCATGGCATCTTTTGGCCTGCGTACTTGCGTAGCCCCTTGAACGACTACGGAGCACCGCTGGTTCCGAGGAAGAGGCCATGGAGGAAGAAGAAGAGGAGGGGGTGGAGGAGAGAGGTGTGTCACAATCAGCATTTTGGAGGCGTGGTGGCGGAACAACCTCCAACACTACTGCACCTTGTCCTGCATCCTTCCCAGCTGCCAGCAGAGTCACCCAATGCGCCGTGAAACTTAGGTAACGTCCCTGTCCATGCCTGCTGGACCATGAGTCAGCGGTAATATGCACCTTACCGCTGACCGCCCTGTCCAGCGAGGCATGGACATTGCCTTCCACATGCCGGTAGAGAGCCGGAATCGCCTTCCGTGAGAAAAAGTGGCGTTTGGGTACCTGCCACTGAGGAACCGCACATTCCACAAACTCACGGAAGGGGGCAGAGTCTACCAACTGAAAAGGCAGCAGTTGAAGTGCTAGCAATTTTGCCAAGCTAGCATTCAACCGCTGGGCATGTGGATAGCTGGGAGCAAACTTCTTTCGGCGGTGCAGCAGCTGGGGCAGGGAAATTTGCCTGGTACAATCTGACGTCTGTGTACCAAAAGCAGATTGCCCACAAGTACTTGGCTGTGACACACCTAATTCTACACCTTCATTCCTCTCACTGCAGGTCTCAGAGAGGACTGAAGGTCTAGTGGGGTTGGAAATCTCAGCTGATGAGGAGCAAGGAGAGATCCTCTTTGTTCTTTGGTGTGGGTCTTTTAGATATGCTTGCCAACGAACTGCATGGCAGGTCAACATATGTCTGGTCAAGCATGTGGTACCCAAGCGGGAGATGTTTTGGCCACGCGAGATACGCTTGAGACATATGTTGCAAATAGCAGCGGTGCGATCTGATGCACTCGTCTCAAAAAAGGCCCACACCAAAGAACTTTTTGAATAACGCGCAGAGACTGCAGCGCCCTGCACATGTGGAGCTTTGGGGTGTGATGCAGTCAATGTGCTGCCCTTAGGCTGGCCCCTGGAGGGCATCCTGCCTCGTTGGTGATGTGCCGCCTCCTCCTCCTCCTCTCTCCTATCAGGCACCCACGTTGAGTCAGTGACCTCATCATCCCCTCCCTCCTCATCACTGGAGCAAACCTGGCAGTATGCTGCAGCAGGGGGAGCATGACTGCCAGATTGCTGTCCTTCTTGGGCACCCCCTCTGTCCGTGCTCATGTTACTGCCTTCATCGAGCTCAGTATCATCATCAGAGCCTTCCAAACGCTGGGCATCCTCCTGGAGCATGTACCCAACACTGTGGTCAAACAGTTCGAGGGAATCCTCAGGAGGACATGGTGGAGCTAGGGAAGGAGTCACCGATGACATTGAGCTGAGGGAAGAGGCGCTGCTTTGCCAGACAAAGCACCCTGGGCATGGGTGAGAGAGGATGAGGAGGATGAGGACGGCTTGGTCATCCACTCGACCAAGTCTTCCGCATGTTGCGGCTCAACACGGCCAGCTGCCGAAAAAAAGGCCAAGCGCGTCCCATGGCCACGTGCTGTTGAGGATGCACCGTCTCCACGACCAGCACTAGACACAGAGCCTGCTTGCCCTCTCTTATTGGCTTGTGACTGTCTGCCTCTCCTTCTTGGCCTTCCAGACATACTAATGGCCTGTAGCTGCACAAAGCTGGGATAGAACACCTGTAATTTTCTTCAGGTAGCTTTATATACTGTAACCAGACAAGCCTGCCTGTCAGTAGGAAGATAACAGGAACTGATCTAGCTGAACACTGTGAGCAGGACGCACTGCACTAAATGTAAATAGCAGGAACGGATCTAGCTGAACACTGAGCAGGACGCACTGACTGCACTAAATGTAAATAGCAGGAACAGATCTAGCTGAACACTGTGAGCAGGACGCACTGCACTAAATGTAAATAGCAGGAACGGATCTAGCTGAACACTGTGAGCAGGACGCACTGACTGCACTAAATGTAAATAGCAGGAACGGATCTAGCTGAACACTGTGAGCAGGACGCACTGCACTAAATGTAAATAGCAGGAACAGATCTAGCTGAACACTGTGAGCAGGACGCACTGCACTAAATGTAAATAGCAGGAACGGATCTAGCTGAACACTGTGAGCAGGACGCACTGCACTAAATGTAAATAGCAGGAACGGATCTAGCTGAACACTGTGAGCAGGACGCACTGACTGCACTAAATGTAAATAGCAGGAACGGATCTAGCTGAACACTGTGAGCAGGACGCACTGACTGCACTAAATGTAAATAGCAGGAACAGATCTAGCTGAACACTGTGAGCAGGACGCACTGCACTAAATGTAAATAGCAGGAACGGATCTAGCTGAACACTGTGAGCAGGACGCACTGCACTAAATGTAAATAGCAGGAACGGATCTAGCTGAACACTGTGAGCAGGACGCACTGACTGCACTAAATGTAAATAGCAGGAACAGATCTAGCTGAACACTGTGAGCAGGACGCACTGCACTAAATGTAAATAGCAGGAACGGATCTAGCTGAACACTGTGAGCAGGACGCACTGACTGCACTAAATGTAAATAGCAGGAACGGATCTAGCTGAACACTGTGAGCAGGACGCACTGCACTAAATGTAAATAGCAGGAACGGATCTAGCTGAACACTGTGAGCAGGACGCACTGACTGCACTAAATGTAAATAGCAGGAACGGATCTAGCTGAACACTGTGAGCAGGACGCACTGCACTAAATGTAAATAGCAGGAACAGATCTAGCTGAACACTGTGAGCAGGACGCACTGCACTAAATGTAAATAGCAGGAACAGATCTAGCTGAACACTGTGAGCAGGACGCACTGCACTAAATGTAAATAGCAGGAACGGATCTAGCTGAACACTGTGAGCAGGATGCACTGCACTAAATGTAAATAGCAGGAACGGATCTAGCTGAACACTGTGAGCAGGACGCACTGCACTAAATGTAAATAGCAGGAACGGATCTAGCTGAACACTGTGAGCAGGACGCACTGACTGCACTAAATGTAAATAGCAGGAACGGATCTAGCTGAACACTGTGAGCAGGACGCACTGCACTAAATGTAAATAGCAGGAACGGATCTAGCTGAACACTGTGAGCAGGACGCACTGACTGCACTAAATGTAAATAGCAGGAACAGATCTAGCTGAACACTGTGAGCAGGACGCACTGCACTAAATGTAAATAGCAGGAACGGATCTAGCTGAACACTGTGAGCAGGACGCACTGCACCAAATGTAAATAGTCTAGATAGAAGATAACAGGAACGGATCTAGCTAAACTGAATACAGTGTATATATATATATATGCAACACCAGGGATGCATATATATACACAATACACTGTAAGTGCAGCTAACTGACTGACTGTTCTGCCTAATCTATCTAACTCAAATCAAATGACACTGTTTGTCTCTCTCTCTATCTCTCAGCACACCGGAACACACTACACAGGGCCGCCGTGCAGGCGGCCTTATATAGTGTGGGGCATGTACTAAATCCCCTGAGCCATAATTGGCCAAAGCCACCCTGGCTTTGGCCAATTACAGCTCTCTCTACTGACGGCGCTGTGATTGGCCAAGCATGCGGGTCATAGTGCATGCTTGGCCAATCATCAGCCAGCAATGCACTGCGATGCCGCAGTGAATTATGGGCCGTGACGCGCCACACGAATTTGGCGCGAACGGCCCATAACGTTCGCAATTCGGACGGTCGAACAGCCGATGTTCGAGTCGAACATGGGTTCGACTCGAACACGAAGCTCATCCCTACTGGTAAATGAGTGCAAGAAAAGTGAGGACATGAAAAGGAATAAATAAAAAAATTACCTTGAAGTGCAAAGGATGTGGAGTTATGCCAATAAGCCAAAAGGCAGTATTGAATTTGCACAATGACAGGTGTTGAGATCAGAAGTATTCTTTGATACTTAAGGCTGGTAGCAATCTGGGGGATTTTTTCATTTGATCCCCATTGCTCCAGCGGAAGGCTTACTGATCCACCAGCAGACTTGTGATAGGTAAATTATGCTATACACTTTTTTTTTTCTTTACCCTTGAAGGCCACGATCCGACGCTGCATATATATGCACCGGAGGCCCTTTACCCCTTACTATTTGGTAGCGATAAAAATACTTTCATAAAAATATTCTTTAGACTCGGTAACCTTCTGATCCCAACACCTGTCATTGTGCAAATTCAATACTGCCTTTGGCTTATTGGCATAACTCCACAGCCTTTGCACTTCAAGGTAATTTTTTATTTATTCCTTTTCATGTTCTCACTTTTCTTGCACTCATTTACCAGTCATTGCCTATTTCTTCACCTGTCCCAAGCTCTTACTTTCTTAGTTTCCTCACACTCCTCCTTCCACAGTCTCTACACATTCTTCTTCTTTATTTCACACACATATAAATTATCAGTGTTGGCAGTTTTAATTTATATGTTTGTTCACACTTAGCACTTTCCTTCACGGTTTATTTTTCACTCTCCATCTCACACGTTTGTTTCGCACATATCCATACTTTCATCTTTCTAATTAAGTTTTTTATTTATTATTTTTTTATTTCCATATTTTATTTATGGTCTTCCCTTTCCCTCCCCTTCTTCCATACCTGGCTTTCTTTCACTTCCCTTCCGTCCCAACCCTCCCCCTTCCCCTCACACCTGGTTTTCCCCTACCCCCCCCCCCCCTCTTCCCCTACACCCCTTTCCTCCACACCTGCTTTTCCCTCACTTTGCTTCCTCCCCCCTCCTTCTCCTTCCACCCTTTTTTTTCTCTCTCTCTGTTCTTTCACTCTCCCAATAAGTCCTAATATTATAATGGTTGATACATGTCATATTTTTCAGACTGGTGTCAACTTAATTATTCATATATTATTTCCGTTCATTCTTTTATTCCACTGATCTGATAGTTAAATACATAATTCCTTCCTATGTTGCTGCTTTTTATAATCAGACACTCTTAATAAACTGAATTCATATCTTTCCCCATTCATTTATGAAGGTACTTTAAACTACAATTTTAGTTGTATTTTCTTCTACAAAGCACTAACAGTGCTGTTGCTTGATGATTAGATTGCAGTTGCCGTCTGCCCACACGCCCCTTACCGGCCACAGGACATTCCACAATTGTAACCCATCGTACAGTTGCACATCTGTGTTCAGCCTTTCCACCTTTGGGGGTTTTGGTGGGCTGGGAAAACGCTGGTGGGAGCCTTTGAGAAGTTCAGGTTCAGGAGATACGGCTATACATATGCGATTGGTAACTATGTTCCAAAATGCTTTTTATACTTATATCTGTTATATATAGTTATTTGTAAGTTGCATTAATGCATTTTTTTCATGCATGCAATTTCTCCCATAGTGCAAGCATATCCTCTGAAGACGACCCGATGGGGTTGAAACGTGTCAGATTTCATCCAAGCGCCTAATTACCTGCACTTTGTGTATAGATTTTTCCATGCGCTTTTAATATCTGCTGTACCACAGCTCATGTTTTTACATTGTCACCTATTTTTGCAATCATGTTTCAATAAAGATTATTCATTTTAATTTAGTGTCACCCTTTACATATTTTCTACTACCTAGAAAACCCCGTTCTTCGGGGGATAACTTCCTTTTTTGATTTACTTTGGGGTGTGCAGTAATCACCTTTTCCCAGGTGCCCCCGTTTCCAAAGTCATTCAATTAAAATGCAGGATAGTGGATCTAATGCACTACAAGAAAACCAAACGTAAAATATTCTTTCACAGACAGAAATCGTTTACGCATGGGGAGAGGGCAGGGAAACTATTAGCCTACCTGGTACATTGTGAGGAGAGACCACTTGAAGGTGAGCTAGTGACGGAGCCCAGGTGTGTGACAACACAAGTTTAGAGACTTCTTTGCCACACTATACACCACACGAGCCCCGAACGATACGACTGATTGACTCTTTCGAGAGGTATGGACTCCAGAAAGAGAGATATCATTTTGCCCCTGTACAAATCATTAGTAAGACCTCATCTGGAATATGCAGTTCAGTTTTGGGCACCAGTTCTCAAAAAGGATATCGGGGAACTGGAGAAAGTGCAGAGAAGGGCAACCAAACTGATAAGAGGCATGGGGGAGCTCAGCTATGAGGAAAGATTAGAGGAACTGAATTTGTTCACTCTTGAGAAGAGGAGAATAAGGGGGGATATGATCAACATGTTCAAATATATAAGGGGTCCATATAGTGAACTTGGTGTTGAGTTATTTACTTTACGGTCAACACAGAGGACAAGGGGGCACTCTTTACGACTGGAGGAAAAGAGATTTCATCTCCAAATACGGAAAGGTTTCTTCACAGTAAGAGCTGTGAAAATGTGGAATAGACTCCCTCCAGAGGTGGTTCTGCCCAGCTCAGTAGATTGCTTTAAGAAAGGCCTGGATACTTTCCTAAATGTACATAATCTAACTGGGTACTGACATTTATAGGTAAAGTTGATCCAGGGAAAATCTGATTGCCTCTCTGGGATCAGGAAGGAATTTTTTCCCCTGCTGTAGCAAATTGGAGCATGCTCTGCTGGGGTTTTTTGCCTTCCTCTGGATCAACTGTGGGTATAGTATTGGGTATATTGGATTGTACGATTTTTTATTTTTTTTTTATGGTTGAACTGGATGGACTTGTGTCTTTTTTTCAACCTGGCTAACTATGTAACTATGACCTGCCTCTCCTCCAGCTAACAGGGGAACAGGTCGAGGAGCTGGAGGCACCACTCACAAGAGATCTCTGAAGCTATAGCACAGTTCCCTGGGTCTAAGGCTCCGGGCTTGGATGGCCTACCAGTGGAATTTTATGCCACATACTTGGAATTACTTGTCCCCAAATTATTATCACTCTACAACTCCATTTTTGAAACGTCTGAACTTCCAGCTTCTAGGTGTGAAGCCACTATAGTACTAACCAGGTAAAGACCCTCATCTCCCAAATCATATCGCCCCATCTCCCTTTTAAAAGTAGATGTAAAGATACTTGCTAAAGTGCTTGCCATCCGACTCAACAAGGTCATATCACTGATACATGGAGATCAGGCAGGCTTCAGGCCAGGTAGGAACACCTTTCAACCTTAGACGCCTTTTTATTAATCTTCAAACTATACATGATAGCCCAGGTTCCAGGATAAATAGTTGCTGCTACAGCAAGGCATTCGACTCGGTCATGGGGATACCTTTGGACCTGTCTGAGCAAATTTGGGCTAGGCCCAAGGTTTATAAAATGGGTACAGCTGTTATACCAGGCCCTAGTGGCAAGGGTAGAAGCTAATGGATGGCACTCTGGACACTTCCCCCTCTCCAGAGGAACAAGACAAGGGTGCCCCTTGTCACCCTTACTGTATGCACTTCAGGCGGAACCGTTAGCAGGGGCTATGCGCACACACCCAGGGATAGTAGGACTCAGAGGAGATGTGACTAAAACTATAAGCACTTATGCCGACGATACTCTATTGTACCTAGAGGACTCGGGTGACTCCCTCACCACCTTAACCCTAATAGAGCGCATTGGAACCTTCTCTGTGCTCGGTATTTATTGGAACAAGTCCCAAATACTCCCACTAGACAGCTACCCACCCCCTGAAGATAGGGCAGCACTCCCTCTCTACAAAGCAGACATCAAATATCTGGGGATATGGACCACCAGGGATCCAACTGACTATATATATCGCTTAATATATCTCCACTCTATGAAATGCTTAAGCAAAAAAACTCAGATATGGGCACGCCTCCCACTGGGAGTGACGGGCCGTATAAATCTCATAAAGATAGTCCTGTTACCTAAAATGTTATACATGCTGTGGCACTCACCAGTCTACCTAATACTCAAGCATTTCAGATTGATGGAGGCTATACTAAAGCCATTTGTTTGGGGTAACAATAGACAAACTCCCTTAGCACAAAAACTTAAAAACCCCACTGACCTTGCTGGAACGGCACTACCAGACTTCAATTTATATTATTTAGAGGCCCAGCTTTCACAACTCTTTCACATAGACAAAGTAGATGAGAACAGATTCCTCTGTCTCCCCTGCCCGGGATGGGCCAGATCCACAAAGGATCCCTTTATGGCAATAACGGGTAAGGCGGGAAGGGCAGGAAACAACGATCGCAGGTCCCTACTATATCAATTTAAAAGGATATGGGATATAGCCTCAATCAAGCTAAATATACCAGCTACGCATGAATTCACCCCCCTGTGGCATAACACAGCCTTACCGAAACTTAACTCTGTCCCAGACTGAAGTATGGAGCTCTAGGGGTATATTCTACTTATCCCACATAATTAATGATGAAACAATTAAAACCTTTGACAGATTGCAAGAGGAGTTCACGCTTCCAGATTGCAAATGCACTTTATTTGCACGTATTTACAATTCTGCCATGCCTTCCACACGCAGTTCCCAACAAACATCCCCTTAGCTAACAATCCCTTAATGGAGGCAATAAAATGCCCAGACCCCAAGAAGCTGATTTCTCAGTTTTATAGCATGCTATCACTCTCACAGGCAACAGTGACAGCATATACATTAAGGGCCCTTTCACACTGGGGCGGTTTGCAGGCTCTATTGCGCTAATAGTGCCTGCAAACCAACCCGAAACACTGGGGGCTTCCAGTGTGAAATCCCCCCTCGGGGGAGTGGTGCGCTGGCAGGACAGGAAAAAAAGTCCTGCTAGCAGCATCTTCGGAGCGGTGAAGGAGTGGAGTGTATACCGCTCCTTCACCACTCCTGCCCATTGAAATCAATGGGACAGCGCGGCTATACCGCCGGCAAAGCGCCCCGCTAGTGCCCGAATACCGACGGAAAAGCGACGCTTATAATAGCGGTGCTTTACCGCCTGACGCCGCCCCAGTGTGAAAGGGCCCTAAAGACTAGATGGGAGGGAGAGGTGTGACCCATGGGGGATGAAGAATGGAGTGAGGCACTACCTGTAAAATGGTCTCTCCCAAGCTATCTGATCGCCTTACTCAGATCTTTATATTGCATAGATCATATCTTACACCACTCAAAATAGCCCACTAGTTGCCCGATGTGTGGTCAAGCCACAGGGACTTTCTACCACCTTCTCTGGCAATGCCCTAAAATATAAACATTCTGGACACAAGTGGTTCGGTTCTTACATGACACCATGGGATTCCCTATAACAGTACAGTCCAAATCCTGTTTAATGGGAATATTTCAAGAACTAAATAAGTTCACCAAAATATTTTTGCACAAAACCTTATTTTCTGCAAGAAAGGTCATAGCCAGGATGTGGATGAGATCCAGCCCACCAGAGCTTGGACTGGATGGAAGTAAACAATACATTACCGTACAAGAAACTTGTATACTGCCATAGAGGATGTCCCTCCAAGTATGAGAAAATATGGGACAGATGGCTTCAGGGGTCTGAAACCATAACATATGTGGAAATCTATGCAACATGATGTTTTGGATAATACAGCACCCATCCAGGAAAATGTTTATATCAATTAACAGCCACAATGTCGTATAATTATATATACATACACACACACATCGCGAAGAACCGTTCATAGGAAAAATAAAACAGAGTAATGCCCCGTACACACAGTCGGATTTTCCGATGGACAATGTCCGATCGGAGCGTGTTGTCGGAAATTCCGACCATGTGTGGGCGCCATCGGACATTTTCCATCGGATTTTCCGACACACAAAGTTGGACAGCAGGAGATAAAATTTTCCGACAACAAAATCCGATCGCGTCAATTCCGACCGTGTGTGGCCTGTTCGGACGCACAAAGTGCCACGCATGCTCAGAAGAAATTCCGACACGGGACAGCTCGTTCTGGTAAACTTAGCGTTCGGAATGGATACAGCACTTTCGTCACGCTGCAATGTAAAAAATGGTTTAATACAGCGCACTCTCTTCTTCTTTATAATGTGACAAGAATTAAGTAGTTTTGCTGCTCATATTCACACACACTTCTCACAAAGTTTTATTTGTGTTTTTTTAGTGGTATTCCCTCAATATATTGTTATTAGTTGTCACATCTGACAGTTTTATATTTTTTATGGTTATTTTTTTTTTTTTTTTAAGCCTTTTTTTTCTTTAATGTTTGTATTTTTTCCAAGGCTGATCTTTGTTCAATGTTATTTTTATTTTTACTCCAGAATATTTTTGTGTGTGTTTTGTGTGTCAAGTTACCCCAACACCATTGATATCTTTTATTATTTAATCTCCATGAGATTGTTTGTTGCTGGTGTCCCTTGTTCATTTCACATTGTATATTAGAAATGTACCTGAATCCTCACAAACAAACCATCATTTTTGAAGTAAAACACATAGGAGAGTAGAATTCAAAACAAAAATCCTTTATTAAGGTATCAGAACCAAACAAAGAGGAAGGCAACACTGGATCAACAGGAGAAATTAGTGAAGCCTGGGACCCCCACGGCAGACAACAATTCTTAAACCTCAAAATTGGTGGCCTGAGGAGTCCATATATAAGGGAGGGCAGTCTGGTCCGGGATTCACAGAGATCGGGATAGCAGCAGATGACATCAGTGTCCCCAGGATGTGGTACCACAAGAGGCTACATTTTTTGGCCGACCAGACTGGATCCAGGGTCCTCACTGTCTGGTCTTCCTTTCACACTTCCTTCCCAGCTGTCGCTGTGCAGTTGTAGATGTGGCAGGAGGAGGAGTAGGACCTGGAGGAGGAGGAGGAGGACTGGGGGGACCTGGAGGAGAGGGAGGAGGAGGAGGAGGAGGAGGAGGAGGACCATCACAAAGGTGTGTGTCAGGTGTAATTTGGGCCCTCATACCTTTCTCCAGAGCCTCTGATATGAGGGCCTCACACATGGCTTGTTGGCCCTCCTCCATCCTCTGCATTTTATATGCAATGAATGCACCAATGTTCTCCTGCCTGGTGTGGGGTGCTCCCAGGACCTCTGTAGCCCTACAAAAAAATCTGATAGCCGCCTCCTCTAGGGTACTCCTCCTACTGCCACTTTCTGTTTTCACTGGGGGTGGAGGGACCTGTACATCAGGCAGCCTGCTCGGCCCGGCCACCTCCTGGCTGAGACTTCCCTGTGTATGAAAAAGGGACATGGTTTTAGTTTTTGCATCATCAATCACAATCCTAAATTAGTACTCCCAACTAACATCTAGTTAACATCATTGATTGGACAAGCAGAAATATTTAGAGGAATGCTGTACCTGGCTCAATCTGGGCTCCTCCACATGTTGCCTGGAAGGCCCAGGTTGGGCGTCAGAAGCCTCTGCCGGACGGGAAGGAAGTGTGGAAGGAAGACTTGAGAGGGATGGCCTGGGTTCAGTCTGGCCTGCCAGAAAATGCAGCCTGTCGTAGTACAACATCCTGGGGACATAGATGTCATCTGCTGCTCCGGATCTCTGTGAATCCAGGACTTTCCTGCGCTCCCTCAGATATGTGCTCCTCAGGCCACCAATGAAAATCTTTAAATAGGTGATGTCTGCTGTGGGGATCACCTGCTTCACAATTTCCAACAATTGCTCCAGTGCTGCCTTCCTCTTTGCTTGGTTCTTGTAATGGGGGTGGGTAATCTCCCACAGACAGGGCAGCTCCCTTAGCATATCAATGAATAGTGACATGAAGTCAGTATCTTCTTTCAGTACCATATCCATGTTCACTGCAAGACACAACACAAGACAAAGCCTAATGTCAGACCAAACTCTCCTAATCTTGTTACAATATAGGCCTCAATCTATTGAAGCAGTATAGGCCCAAGTTTGTCTCTTACCTTCGTTCTTACGATCGCCGCGTTCAATGCTCCTTCCTCCGCTCACAGATCAAACGTAATACGCACGTGTGTTGCGCTTTATATACACTGCGCATGCGTGTAACTCCGCCCGCCCCTGACGTTCTTTCTAGTGTATTCCCCGCCCCTTTTCGTTCGGCGCAGTGGGTGAAGAGCATGATGGCGGACATACAGCAGGTGCGGGCTAATTGTAGCAACGAGGAGGAGGAGGAGGAGGAAAGGGCGGATCCAGGCACGTCCCGATCCAGAAGGAGACGTTTTAAGGCCACAAATATGTCGTTTGGGGAGATGTTGGAGATGGTCGACATCATGAGGAAGTCCGACTATGACGGGAAGTATGGGCCTTACCCCCACCCCAACATCCGAAAGGCCAAAATCATGGCGAAAGTGGTCAGGAGTCTAGAGCGGAATTTCGGGGTATGAAGGTCTAAAGATCAGCTCAGGAAGCGGTGGTCGGACCTGAAGTTGAGAGAGCCAGAGCAGTACCGAAAGATCTGGAGAGTGCTGCAAAAAAGTAAGTAGTTGTGCTGTGTTCCTATTCTTTCTGTCTTTATTACGTTCGTTCTGCTCCATATGCTTTGATTAGTTGTAACGTTTCCAAAGGTCAACTTTAATGTTCATGGGCACATTATTCGTTCGTATCAAACATTTTTCTTTCGGCCTCTAGAACACCATTGTTTAGGCCATATGCATTTTCACACATTTTTGGGGGCCTACTTGGATGCCAAATATTTGTTTGTGTAGATGGGTTTGTTACTAGAATGAAATGCAAACTAGATTGTGTGTAAGGAGAGGACACTGAGCAGCTGTTTTCACATCTGGACACTGGAGCACTAGTGTGGGACACAAGAACACCATTTTTATTAGGGGGGCCACACAGGTGCTCCAGTGTATACTATAGGGGGGGCTACATCTGTGAAGCTTGTACCAAACAGGTAAAGTATTGCAGCTTGACAAAGGCCAATAAAAAATATACATCTTGGAACTCGGCTAAAATAGATAATTGTACCCCACTTCCAAGCAATGTTTCCTATTTCTAGTTCTGCCATCAAATATCTGTGTGCTAATTATACCATTTTTGTTTTACATAGGGGAGAAAAGACTCGGAGGACACCCCTCATCCCAGGAGACCAGAGACCCCCCACCTCTGGAAGAAGGAGAAATACTGCAAACCCAAGAAGAAGAGCAGGAGGAAGAAGAAGACGTGGTGGAGATTGGCACCACAACAGGTGAGTGTCTGCGACCACAGACTCAGGTAAAAGAGATGGCTGGTGGCAGATTTGAGACCTTTTTTTTTGTTCTTTATCTCTTTTTAGGTGATCGTGATGTGAGGGAGAGAGAACGCTTTACATCTGAAAGTGCCCAGATACTGATCGGGGAGATCATGGGATGTAATCTCGAATTGCACAACATACAGCAACAAATCAGTGATGTTATTAAAAAAAATAATAACATCATTGATGTTTTGGGGCGAATTTAAACCCCACAAAATCACTTGTTTTATTGTGGTCCAATCTTTTAAAAAATTTTCCAATGTTTAGAAAAGCCAAATTTGGAGGATGCACACAGTGTGCCAACATGTGCTATCTGCCATCACGGGAGATCAATGGACGCGTTTTGGGGGGGCAACCCCTTCCTCAATTATAAAGTAGCGTTGAGGAAGGGCTTGCTCCCCCCAAACACGTCCCTTGATCCCCCCTGATGGCAGATAGCACATGTTGACATTTGTAAATTGGTGTGCATCTTCCAAATTTGGCTTTTCCAGGGGTGATTTCCCCCCATCTGAACGCTATATCAAACCCAGTTCCTAAATACTGATGTCTGATATAGCCTTCAGGTTTTAGCTAATGTGAACTTTGTAAGTTCAAGTTTTTTGGCTTTCTTGTTGGTTTTACACAGGCCTGTTTTATCTGAAATGGATATTTTGATTTTTCATAATGCTACTGCAAACATTGTTATACAACAAACATGTTGGTTTGTTTTAAAAACCTTTCGTAAATGCACATGTGATTGTGCAGCTATAAAAAAGTTGCTTAATCAAGAATGTGTGGATTATTGTCTCAACACTACAACACTTTTGGGGTGATGTAATTGCCCTTTTATGCAAAAATGGGGGTTATTTCCTAAGGGAAAATACACTTTGCAATACAAGTGCAGGTTCAGTGCAGTTGCAAGTGCACTTGTAGTGAAATGTGTTTTTGCATTTAGGAATTACCAGCCAACACAGTTTTTTATAAGGTTACCCAATCACGACATTTTCTGCACTCAACACATTTCTGTCAGGGTCAGCTAAAAGAAACACAAGCAGGAAATGTCCACAAAGAATTTTTTTGGGTTGGTTTTTATTTTAAAAAGTTTTCACAGATTGTCTGGCATATTGATAGCCCCCCTACCCGCAAAGAACTCCAGGTAGCGTAACCGGACATCACGGGCACTCAGGGAGGGCAAGCCAGGACGGCCACTTTCAAGCGCCGTCAGTGTTGATGGATTTGGATTTCCGGCCTCAGGCCCAACTGAGCCAGCATAGTTTGCTGAATGGTTTCTTAAAAAATTATGGAGAACACAGCAGGCAAGTATTATATGGTTCAGTTTATACTCCGCCATATGGATGGGTGTCAGAAATAATCTGAACCGGCTGGCCAGGATTCCAAATGTGTTCTCCACCACTCTTCGGGCTCTGGCCAGCCGGTAATTAAAAACCCTCTGTTCCGGGGTGAGGGTCCTCATCGGGAATGGCCGCATCAGGTGGTCCCCCAGCGCAAATGCTTCATCAGCAACGAACACAAATGGGAGACCTTCAACATTGTCCTCTGGAGGTGGCAAGTCCAAGCTGCCATTCTGGAGACGCCTGTAGAACTCCGTCTGGGCGATCACTCCACCATCGGACATCCGGCCATTCTTCCCCACGTCCACATACAAGAAGTCGTAATTAGCCGACACCACCGCCAACATCACTATACTATTAAACCCCTTGTAATTATAATAGTACGACCCCGAGTTGGGTGGTGGGACGATGTGGACGTGTTTCCTATCAATTGCCCCTCCGCAGTTAGGAAAGTCCCACCGCTGGGCAAAGTGGGAGGCCACAGTCTGCCATTCCTGTGGCGTGGAAGGAAACTGTTGAGGAAAAAACAATAAACATTACTATTTTTTTAACAGAAACCTGGCAAGCAGATTAGACACAAACATTATGGGTCAACCTCCAGATAGCATTTATTAACCACTTGCTTACTGGGCACTTAAACCCCCCTCCTGCCCAGACCAATTTTGAGCTTTCAGCGCTGTCGCACTTTGAATGACAATTGCGCGGTCATACAACACTGTACCCAAATGAAATTTTTATCATTTTTTCCCCACAAATAGAGCTTTCTTTTGGTGGTATTTAATCACAGCTGGGGTTTTTATTTTTTGCTAAACAAACAAAAAAAGATGGAAAATTTTGAAAAAAAAAAAAATCATGTTTAATAGTTTGTTATAAAATTTTGCAAACAGGTCATTTTTCTCCTTCATTGATATGCACTGATGAGGCGGCACTGGTGGGCACTGATAGGCTGCACTAATGGGCACGGATAGGCACAGATAAGGTGGCACTGATAGGCACAGTTAAGGCGGCACTGATAGGCACAGTTAAGGCGGCACTGATAGGCACAGTTAAGGCGGCACTGATAGGCACAGTTAAGGCGGCACTGATGGGGACAGATAAGGCGGTACTGATGGGCACAGATAAGGCGGCACTGATGGCCACGGATGGGCGGCACGGATAGGTGGCATGGATAGGTGGCATGGATAGGTGGCATGGATAGGTGGCACAGATAGGTGGCACAGATGGGGGGCACTGATGGGCGGCACTGATGGGCGGCACTGATGGGGGGCACTGATGGGCAGTGATGGGCGGCACTGATGGGCACTGGTAGGTGACACTGATGGGCACTGATAGGTTGCACTGATGTGGGTGCTGATGGGTGGCACTGATGTGGGTGCTGATGGGTGGCACTGATGGGTGGCACTGTGGGCACTGATGGATGGCACTGTGGGCACTGATGGATGGCACTCTGGGCACTGATGGGTGGCACTGTGGGCACTGATGGGTGGCGCTGATTGATGGCACTGATGGGTTAATCTGGTGGGCACTGGTAGGCAGCACTGCTATGTTACAAGATCGCCGTGATCGGGACTGATGTCCCGATCACGGCCGCCGGTGATCGGGTTTTTTTTTTCCTCCTCACGCTGTCAGCGCGAGGAGGAAAATAGCCGATTACCGGCTCTGTTTACATCACATGATCAGCTGTCATTGGCTGACAGCTGATCATGTGGTAAGGGGTTGGGACCAACCCCTTACTCTGATCTGTGATCAGGCGAGTCTCATAGACTCGCTGATCACCGAGCGCGCCGCGCGCGCCCTGCAGGGGGCGCGCAGGCCGCTCGTGCACGGGACGACGTCAATGGACGTAGTCCCGGCAATTTAGATCCGCGCTGTTGCCGTCATTTGGCAATGGCCCGGATCTGAAGCAGTTAAGGGGAATTTAACAACAACAAAGTATAAGGTACACCTATCATATTCCCCCCCCCCTCTCATGGGCCATTTCTAACATTATAGGGGGGGGGGGGGGGAACTCTTGGACAGGTAACCCTCTTCACTTCATTGAGAGATGAATGCCTAAATACAGGGTATTACTTGGAACAGCCCCTCCTTAATTACACTATTGGCAGCCCACTGGACAGGTAAGAAGTGTCATAATACAAAGATATAAATACACACTGTACACATTTGAGCACATTTGTACATTCTGCTATTACCTATCAAGATCATAATAGGATACAAGAACTTTAAACAGTACCATTGGAAAGTATACAGGCAGACCCTTGCACTACATGCTTTGGGGAATTCATCCATAAATCTGACCAGTAAAGAGGTGGGTATAGTGTGTATGGGTTTGGCAAAGTCAGCAGATAGATGATTGAGGATAGAGAATTGGGATCAGCTGACTTAGCAGTTGGGGGGAGGGAGGGTTACAAAAAATTTGGGGACACCACAAAAAAAAGCCTCTGGCCCTCTGCCTGAATTTAAATCAAAAATAACATTTCAAAACATTTTAGGGGGTGTTTGGGGTAAAGCACTACTATGGAGCTGATAAAATACATTGTTAAGTAACTACATGAGGTGAATATAGGGCAGGAGACACCATGCTGGAGAGGTTATTGAAGGTCAAATATGTATGAAGGACCTAAAATAATAATTACATAAAAATCCAGCATGCATGAGGACAAAGGGGACATTCACAGCATATTACAATCATGGTAATTAGGGAATGAGGAAAGAAATACAATATATTATCAAACATTCAATACAATAAAATGTGATATTAAAGGATAAAAATCTTACCTTCATATACTCCTTCTGCAGGACCTGTATGATGGCAGAACAGGTCTCTGGGATAATGATCCCCAGAGCCTGGGGGGGGGATGCCTGTCGAGAACTTGAGGTCCTGCAGGCTTCTCCCTGTGGCCAAATACCGCAAGGTAGCGACCAACCTCTGCTCCGGAGTGATGGCTTGCCTCATGCAGGTAACCTGCCTGCTGATATAGGGGGTCAGCGAAGCCAACAAACGGTGAAACACGGGGTCCGTCATCCGGAGAAAGTTCCTGAAATCATCAGGATTATTCTCACGGATCTCACGGAGCAAAGGCATATGAGAGAACTGGTCACGCTGAAGCAACCAATTCTTGGTCCATGAACTCCTCCCCACCCTGTTCATGGACTGGACTTGTGTCAAGGTCAGGACCCCAACACCAAGCCCCCACACAGCACGAACTCTACGAGGAGTACGCATACGAAACATGGCTAGAAAACGGTCGGCTGCTCAGAACGAAGTAACAGAACACACTGAAGAACAGCAAGGCCTGTGAAGAGCGACCTGAAAAACAGCAACGAGCGGACAAGATTGCACAGAAAACTCCAATACGAACTGACTGCACGCACTGAAGAGCAGATACAAACCCACAAGCACAAACTGAACGGCAGAAAACGATCTGAAAGCCACGAGTCTGAAAAAGCGCGAATCGTCTCTCACCAAACTTTTACTAACACGAGATTAGCAAAAGTAGCCCAAAGGGTGCTGCGCTTGGTTCTGAACTGGCCTTTTCTAGTCTCGTCGTACGTGCTTGACGTCACCGCGTTCTTGGCGATCGGAAATTCCGACAACTTTGTGCGACCGTGTGTAGGCAAAACAAGTTTGAGCTAATATCCGTCGGAAAAAATCCTAGGATTTTGTTGTCGGAATGTCCGAACAAAGTCCGACCGTGTGTACGGGGCATTAGACTTACCGGTAACTTTTTCTAGGAGTCCTCTAGGACAGCCTCTGAGACATAGGGCTCCTCCTCCGGGACAGGAAACACATTCACCCAAATGGTTAAAAGGAGGTCCTCCAGGCCTTCCCCTTCAGTTCCCACAAGAACCGCCAGAAGGCTCTGAAAGACATAACACACTGGCATAATATTAGTATATCCCCTTTGCACCAGCTATAAAACTCTGGGTGGGAAACCAGGCTGTCCTGGAAGACTCCTAGGAAAAAAAAAAAAAAAGGAGTTACCGGTAAGTCCTAAACCGGTTTTCTCTTATCGTCTTCCAGGACAGCCTCTGAGATAAACAAGAAACTTACTCTGTTAGGGCGGGACCACTGCCTGGAGGACCTTTCGTCCAAATGCCTGTTCTTTATCAGCAATCAGGTCCAAGCAGTAACGCGTCGCGAACGTGGAGTAACCTGACCACGTCGCTGCTCTGCAGATCTATTCCGGAGTGGCACCGGCGTTTTCTGCCCACAAAGCTGAAATCGCCCAAGTTGAATGGGCCCTAACTAGAGGCGCTGGCCTCCCTGCCAACCTGTATGCCTCTAAAACTGTCATCTTATCCATCTAGCGATGGTGGATTTTGATGCTTTAAATCCTTTGTGTGACCCCACAAAATTCAAAGATTAGGTCTTCCTGAAGTCTTTGTTGATATTCAAATAAACTAAAAGGCTACGCCTGACATCAACTAAACTGAATTCTACTTCCTCATCAACTTCTGAGGAGGAGTAAAATGTTGGCAGGATAATGTCCTGAGTTCTATGAAAAGTAGAAGGCACTTTGGGGAGGAAACTAGGATCTGTTTTAAGCACAACCCTATCCTCCAAAATCAACAAAAATGGCTCTCTAATCGAGAGTGCCTGCAACTCACTCACTTCTGGCTGAGGTGATTGCAATAAAAAAAGCTGTCTTTAGAACCACCCACTTAACATCAGGATTTTTCTAGAGGTTCGAAGGGATTCTTCGTAAGGGCATTGAGTACCAAGGATAAATCCCAGGAGGGACAGGCTCTGACCTTCACTGGCCTGGACCTGGAGAGGGCTTTAAAGAAATTCTTAACAAAACAAACTTGCTGCAAGGAGACCTGGAGAAAAATGCTCAAGGCGGCTGCCTGTACCTTCAGGGTACTAATAGAGAGACCTAATTCCACCCCTGCCTGGAGAAAGTCCAACACTGCTGGAATTCCTTGTATTTCCTGACCCTGTTCTGCTAACCAGGAATTGAACCTCTTCCAGACCTTGGCGTAGATGGCCCTGGTTACTGGTTTACGGCATTGCAAGAGGGTCTTAATGACCCTTTCTGAAAACCCTTGAGCCCTTAACAGCTGTTCCTCAGATACTACGCTGTAAGCTTGAGGGTCTGTATCTGAGGATGCTGGATAGGACCCTGTGTGACCAGATCCTCCCTCATTGGAAGAGGAATCGGAGGATATATGGCCAATCTCTTTAGGACTGCAAACCAGGCCCTCCTTGGCCAAAACGGGGCTATCAAAATGAGATCCGTTTCCTGGGTCAGAAATTTTTGAAGGACCGCCGCAACTAGCCTTACTGGGGGGGGAGGCATAGCAAAGATGGAAGTGCCAAGCATTGGCGAAGGCATTCACCCCCCTGGCTTGATCCAGCAAGTGCAGGGAGAAGAACTGAGCAACCTTCTTGTTGTTTTCCGAGGCAAACAGATACCCCTCTGGCATGCCCCAGGCCTTCACAACCTGCTCGAACACTTCCTGGTTGAGTGACCATTCATCCTGCTTCACTCACTGACGACTGAGAAAGTCCACCAGAGAGTTCTGAGTCCCCTTTAAGTGTACTGCTGAGAGAGAAGCCAAGTTTGATTTGGCCCAAGCAAAAATTTTGCCTGCCATCTGCAGTGCAGGGCTCCTGGTCCCTCCCTGCTTGTTTATGTATGAGACAGTGGCCACATTGTCTGACTTTACTTGAAGATGCCACCCCTTTATCCTTTGCTGGAAGGCTTCTAGCGCCCTTTGGACTGCCAGTAGCTCCCTCTGATTTGAGGTCCGTCTGGCTTCCACCTGAGACCAGGATCCTTGGGCCAGATCCCTCTCCAGGTGCGCGCCCCAGCCGGAAGAGCTGGCGTCTGTTACCACCAGAGCTTCTGGTCTGGACCACAACAGACCCCTGGCCAGCTTGTGATTGGCTCGCCACCACCAGTGTCCTTTTGACACTGGTGGAAATAGGCATGGGTTGATCCAAACCAAAACTGGCTGCCATCCCAGCACTGCAGAAGGAGAGCCTGTAACGTAACGTGCGCTGGTGGAACCTTGCCCAAGAGACTGCTGGAAAATAGGATGTCATTAACCGTATCACTCTCATGACATCTGACCCTGGGCTTCCTGATTGGTCTGAAGCTGTGCTGCCGCTAGACCTACTTTACCTTTTCTTCTGCTGGTAAGACTGGGCGACAAACAGAACATCGTCCAGATAGGAGGGATCACTGTAATGGCCCTGACGCGCAGCTGGGCTAGGGCCTCTGCCAGGACCTTTGTGAAGATCCCCGGAGAGGAAGCTAGTCCAAACAGTAGCGCCCTGAATTGGTAGTGGAGAACTTCCGAATTCACCCTGACAGCCAGTCTGAGGAATTTCTGGAATTCCTGATGTATCAGCACATGCAAATATGAGTCCCTGAGGTTGATCGTCGCTATATAGCAATTGGGAAACAGGAGATTTGTTAACGTGAAGATAGACTCCATCCTGAAACGCTTGTACCTGATAAACTTGTTCAGGGGCCAAGGATTTAGAATCAACCTGAACTTGCCTGACGGCTTTCGGACTACGAACACATGGGAATATACCCAGTCCGCATTACTCTTGAGGTACTGGGCTGATGACCTGTTGATCCAACAGCTCTCCCAACAGCAAACTCAGAGCTCCTGCTTTCTCCCAGTCTCTGGGTAACGGGGTTACTAAAAAGGTAGGAGGAGGAATGGCATTGAACTCCAACTTGTGGCCCTTTTCTATTATGTTTAATATAAAACGGGCTTGGTCCATTGTGGGAGAAAGTCCCCCAACCTTCCTCCCACCGGAACACAAGAGTCATTGGGGCTTTGGGGTGGTTTGAGGAGGACTGAATAATATTCCTCCTCTGCCACGACCCTTGTGATCCGTCTAATGCTTTTTAGGACGACTCTCTCTCCTGTTGGGTCTGTTGCCCAAGGCCTCGAAAAAGAAGTCTACCCTCAGGTTTTTTTTCTTTGGGAAAGCCTTTTTCTTGTCCTGGGTACGTTCCAAGGCCTCCTGAAGCCCAGGCCCAAAGTGGTGGTCTCCTGAGAAAGGCAAACCACAAAGCCTGAGCTTTGATGCTGCATAACCCGACCAAGCTTTCAACCATACAGCCCTTCTTGCGGCATTTATCAAAGCTGCAAACCTAGCTGCTAGCTTTACAGATTCCGCAGAAGCGTCAGCTAAGAACCCAACTGCTTTAAATAAGGAAAAGATTTTAGCAGCTGTTGTCAGGAGGTGCCTGCAGAAATTTGAGACTGCAACTGGGCTAACCAGCACTCTACATTTCTAGCAACGCAGGTAGTTGCAAGGGCTGGCTTAAGCCCAATAGAAGAAGAGGCATCCCAAGCCCTCTTTAACAGCACATTACCCCTTTTGTCCATGGGGTCCTTAAGGGATCCCAGGTCATTGAAGGCCAAATCAGTGTTTTTGGAAACCTTCGCCAGTGGTGCATCCAGTTTAGGAACCTTGTTCCAAGGATGGGTCGTGTCCTTTTCAAAGGGAAATCTATGCTTAAGACCGGTCTTCTCTCAGGGTGCTCACACTCCAGCAAGATCGCTTCCACTAGAGATTTGTGCACAGGAAAAACTCTGGATTTCTGTGCAGAGACCCACTGATACATAAGGTCATGCTTAGAAAGTCGTACCGACTCCTCTGATCTCTAAGGTGTCATAGATCGCTTTATTAAGTCCCCCACATCGTCCAGAGTCAATCTGTACCTGGACCCTCTGGAGCAATCTTCCTCTTCTTCAGAATCAGACCCCGAGTCCACTTAAGAGGCAAGCGATCTGGGTTCCCTCTCCTCATCTTCTGTATCCCCCTGACTGGGTTCGGATAGGGAGGGCAAACTTGCAGCTCTAGAAATGGGCACAGAGGGACCCTGCATCCAATCCATCATGCCTCTGAATGATTTGAAAGTGGATGCAATTTTGTCTTTCACAGGATGTAAGCATTTTACGACACTCAGTCATAGAGTCATCCTTAGTTAAACTGCTGACACATTCTGGATAAGAGGTTTCTCCCAATTGGAGCCTAGTTTTGTCCAACAGATGGCACACTTTCTCCTGGGAGGCTGCATCTGGGATCTGTCTTGTGTTTTACCCTGAAAACAAAAGAAGACAGAAAACATCCCATGAGAGCCTGTCCCAACCCCCACCACCACTGTGCTCAGGGGGAAGGAGAGAAGTGCCCAGCCCTTTACCTGTGGTTCCCCACCCAGGGAAGGACTCTGGCCACAAGGACCCTAACCCCCTCCCAGAGTAAGCCATGGTCTGCCCTCACCACGCTTACCTGAGAGGTGCCGGTGCCAGAAGAACCGGAGTCGACCGCCTGAACTGCTGCAGTGCTCTCCATGGCTCTTCAGTGTTGTCACAGCCTCTGCTGGATCCACACGGGCTCCAGATGCCCAACAAGCTACACGTCGTGCCTGGAGACTGGGACCTTTGTCTCAGGGCGCCCCCTGATGATGCGGCTCCGCTGGAAGCCATGTCACTTCCGTTCCGTTGGAACGCAGACACCCCTCCTCCAACACATGTTCATATACCCGGAAGAGTCGGGTAACCTGCAACCCTGCAATGGATGCTGCCTGAAACGGGCACTACATCTGCAGTGCAGGGCTCTGCCCACCGGAGACATCAGGAGGACAGAGGATAGGATGAGCACGCCGAACAGAGGTAGGGACCCGCCGCTCTTCAGGGGTCCGACTCTGAGTCTTTAGGCAGCAGTGTGCTAGCAGCCCTCTTCACTGTTATTAGACAGAGGGGCGCTTTGGGCAGAGAAGGTACGCCAGAAGCTCATCCAGGACAGTCCTGGGACATAGAGCTCCCCAGGTTCCTCATATGCTCCCTTCCCGTCCGGCAGGAAACACAAAACTGAAGGGGAAGGCCTGGAGGACCTCCTTTTAACCATTTGGGTGAATGCATTTCCTGTCCCAGAGGGAGCAGCCCCATGTTTCAGAGGCTGTCCTGGAAGACAATAAGAGAAATTTAAGCTTTATAATGCTCATTATGTCAATGACTTGTCATGTGCGCTCTTTCAGTGTATGTTTACTTTTATTCAATAAAAACGTTTTTGTTTTTTCCCCCCCCATTAACCACTTCGTGCCCGCGCTATAGCCGAAAGACGGCTGCAGCGCGGACGCTATCTGCCGGGCGGCCGTCCCTGGACGTCCTGGTGTTTACTTCCGCGTTGCGCGCTCCCGCGGGCGCGCATCGGGGAAGTTCTGTGCTGGCCGTGTCCCTCGGACACAGCCAGTCACAGATCGCTGAAAACGGCCAATCATAGCGGCCGTTTTCAGCGCGATCGGCTGTGCCAATGAGAGACGATCTCATATGTTTACATATGAGATCATCTCTCATCGCCGGTGTTCTGCGGCTCTCCCTCCTCACACAGACAGCGTGTGAGGAGGGAGAACGAACCGCTGTGGCGGCAAGTAAAAAAAAACAAAGAAAATAAAGTGTCAAACTGCCATCTGTCCCAACTATCATGTCCATTCCATCTATCCCCAGTGCCATCTGTCCCTGTCATCAGTGCCACATAGTGCCATCTGTCATCAGTGCCACATAGTGCCATCTGTCATCAGTGCCACATAGTGCCATCTGTCATCAGTGCCACATAGTGCCATCTGTCATCAGTGCCATCTGTCATCAGTGCCACCTGTCAGTGTCACGTGCCATCTGTCATCAGTGCCACGTATCGGTGCCATCTGTCATCAGTACCACGTATTAGTGCCATCTATCAGTGCCACGTATTAGTGCCATCTGTCATCAGTGCCACGTATTAGTGCCATCTGTCATCAGTGCCACGTGTCATCAGTGCCACGTATTAGTGCCACCTGTCATCAGTGCCACCTGTCAGTGCCACATATTAGTGCCATCTGTCATCAGTGCCACGTATTAGTGCCATCTGTCAGTGCCACGTATTAGTGCCATCTGTCATCAGTGCCACGTATTAGTGCCATCTGTCATCAGTGCCACGTATTAGTGCCATCTGTCATCAGTGCCACATCAGTGTCAGTGCCACATCAGTGCCACGTATCAGTGCCATCTGTCATCAGTGCCACGTGTAAAAGGATTAAATGCCTGAAAACAAAACGGCTCCAAATTCAAAGGTTTTTATTGCATATATATATGGAGAACAGAGCTTGCACACAGAATGTATGTGTCTTAGCCTTGCTCTAGAGAATATGACAACTTTCCTACTTTTATACCCATTCTATGGTAGACACACCTAGCTTTTCTGCTTTATCGATATTTTTCAGAGCTATGATGACGTAGAATGATGACTTAACATTCCGTGACTTATTGTTATCAGCGCATCACATACAATGACTTGCATCTTCACACTACTGCTTACAATGTGATTACCATCTACAACAGCTTACACTACAGAATGTTTATCTTAACTTGCTGGCAACATATATTTTAAGAGAAAAACATGTTGTTCACTTGTTTCTGTAGTGCTGACAAAAGAATACACAATATAATAAATGTATTAACACATCAAACATATATATTAGTGATACAGCACTGATCATAAATTTCCCTACACACACGTCAGTGTCACGTGTCATTGTCCTGGTGCTCCAGGGCCTTCAAAAGTGTAATAGGTAGTTAGATGTGTAATTTATGCTCCTAGAACACCTGATGGTGCTCCCTGCATGTTGGGCCTCTCTATGTGGCCAGGCTGTGAAAAAGTCACACACATGTGGTATCATAATACTCAGGAGGAGTAGCAGAATGTATTTTGGGGTGTTATTTGTGGTATACACATGCCATGTGAGAGAAATAACCTATTACAATGACAATTTTGTGGGGGGAAAAAAAAAATCTTCATTTTGCAAAGAATTGTGGGAAAAAATGACAACATCAAAAAGCTCACCCTGCATCTTACTAAATACCTTGGAATGTCTACTTTCAAAGAAGGGGTCATTTGGGGGGTATTTGTACTTTCCTGACTTGTTCGGGTCGCAAGAATTTATGATTTGCACCATAACTTGTAAACTCTCTAACTTTCACAGAGACCAAATAATATCCACTAATTTGGGTTATTTTTACTAAAGATATGTAGCAGTATAAATTGTGGCCAAAATTTATGAAGAAAAATTACCAATTTGCAAAATTTTATCACAGAAACTAAGAAAAATGCGTTTTTCTTCAAAATTTTCGGTATTTTTTCATTTATAGCGCAAAAAATAAAAAACCCAGAGGTGATCAAATACCACCAAAAGAAAGCTCTATTTGTATGAAAAAAAGGACAAAAAATTAATTTGGGTACAGTGTTGCATGACTGAGTAATTGTCATTCAAAGTGTCACAGTGCTGAAAGCTGAAAATTGGTCTGGGCAGGAGGGGGGTTTAAGTGCCCAGTAGGCAAGTGGTTAAAGAGTGGTATCACCGACTATACTGTGCACGCTTCAGATAAATGAACTTGTATATATTTAAAGGAGTCTCCTGCAAGCAAATAGACGGAGAAAACTTTCAAAGTAGTAAACATTGCTTGTCTCCTCACTGGGTCGCTAAAACCCCTAAAATGCCAAGATACCAAAACTCGCATTAAAACATATTGCGATAATTTCAAATTTAGAACAAACCCTCATACCTCTCATAATATTAAGTTTAATGCCTATATTGAATCAGATAGCCCTTAGACCCCTTTCACACTGCCACCGGTTTTAGTGGTAAAGCGGCGCCATTTTTAGCGGCACTATTCGGCCAATAGCGGGTGGTTTTAACGGCAATTCTTAATGGAATGCTAGGTGTTAAGGGTGAAGAAGATTTCCCACCAGAAGAACATGACTGTGTACAGGTTATTTATGAGGATACCACACCCAAAGCAGACATGATGCAATATCCCCAACCAGATAGTATAGACATTTTTGTACTAGTACTAGTCCAAAATGACAATATATACTTTACTGGCTATGCTGTAGTACAACTCCCAGACATTGTGTGGGAAGCCAAAGCCGTTCAGCACAAGCAGCAGAGTTGATTGCTTTAACCCATGCATGTCAGTAATTTTGAGGGAACAGATTTAAACATTTACACAGATTCTAAATATGCTTTCGGAGTCGTACATGATTTTGCCAAAATATGGCAAAGAAGAGGGTTTGTAGCAGCTGATAGTAAGGGAATTTCATACTCTTCATTGGTGAATTTGTTAGAGGCCATACACAAACACCATACTATTGCAGGGATCAAGTGTAAGGAACATACTAATTCTAATGACCCTTGTTGTGGATTAATTAAAGCATCTCCTATAAGCAAATTCCTAGCGCTAATCAGCACAATCATAGCTCTCTTGTATAATGCCGGGAAAGCACGCTTGTTTATATGTCCAAGTAACACAGACAGAAGCTGGTATCATGTTGAACTTGGTGAAATCCTCCCTAGGATGATCAGCTGCTTTTATTTATACTGTAAACAAAGGAAGGCGATGGCTTCAGAATCAGCCAGACACTTGTATTCTTTCAAAAGAACCAATCACACACACATGTATATTTTCAAACAGAATTCCAGTAGTGACATGTGCAGAGCCATGCGGCCAGCTTCTTGCGAGACACAAAGTGTCTCACAATTTGAACACTTACATGGCTCTGAACACCATTGGGTGTACATTCCCACTGCTACCAATGACTTGTGCCGTACTCTATCATGGCTCAGTGAGCCATAATTTTTGTATGGTTATGCTATTGTTCCCATGTACGCAGATCCGTTTGCTAGGAGCGTTAATGCAATCGCCATGAGGTGGCCAGTCTCTTGGGGAGACATGAACAATCATCCCTAAAAGAGCAAACAGATCGGCCGTGTCCATGGGAAGGTTTCCGCAGCCAATGGTCTTCCACCAACGTCTGTAAGTGCAAATATGCTCACATGAGCAGATTACAGCAAAACTGACACTGGGGGACATCTGACGACATACATTAATAAAAATTTCCACAACAATCACTCCTCTTTGTCATATGCTCCCATGTGTCCCTCGATGAATCATGATCTTCTTACACCTGGAAATGAATCAACCAGTCTTATAGACTCTGTTCTTCAGGAGGGATGAATTTAGAGGAGGACATAAAAGCAGGTCAGTCTGGGATCCTCTGTCTTGTACATGGGTTGGGCTTCGGGGTGTCTCATCTCAGCGAAGATGGTCATCTGCTCGGGCTCGGTTCACTCGCCAATCAGGCAACAGTAGCATCTCATCATGGCATATAGAAGGAATATAAACAAAAACATCATGAGTAGATATACCCCTACTTCCTTCAGACATGATCCGCTGAAAAATAAAAAAAAATCCAAAAGATTCCCAGACCCTTAAAAAGGATTCCAACCTTCACTAGCTATAGTTCTGGCTTTGCCTTGCAGGGATCTAACCTTATCCATATGGGCCTGAACTTTGTCACTAGTATCCCCCATCCAGGTACAACAATCTTTACCTACAAATTCACAGAAACCCCCCTTGGATGCCAACAGATAATCATGGGCCATCTTTTAATAGAAGGGTCTTGATCTGCCATTGTTCCTGTGGGATCTTCCTTGAAGCTTCAACAGTTGAATTGAACATCCTGTCATGAATTGGTAAGACCAGACTGTGTGGATTGGACAGAGAACCAAAACGCATGTAAGTGAATAATTAAGTTTATTCAAAGATAAGCAACAACAATATATAAACACCTACAATACAAACTGTAAACAACCAACCAGTGACCCACAAACAATAACTATATACAATATAAGGGAAGTACCGCAATCTTAAATGTAGCCAGGCCAGGGTCATTCACAGGAGATCAGCAGATAAACAAGGGCAGTTCCAGAATCACAAACGTAAGGCAGGCCGGGTTCATACACAGGGAATCAGCAGATGGGGAATGTGCAAAGGAATCAGGCTACAGGGCAGGGATGCAAGATAACAGGAGGGACAGGAACAGGATTAGATGCACAGGGTAACAGGATTAGGTACGGATCAGGGCACAGGGAAGATACCAAGGCGAGGAGTAGGGATGAGCTTCGAGTTTGAGTCAAACTCATGTTCGACTCGAACATTGGCTGTTCGCAAGTTCGCAAGTCTGACCATTCTTAAATAACGGGGCCACCCGGTGACCCCGCCCCCTCTGACGCACGGGACATGACGGGACTTCCCTGTGGCATTCCCCGTGACGTCACAGGGAAGTCCCATCAAGTCACCGTGCGTCAGAGTGGGGCGGGGTCACCGGGTGGCCCCGCCCCCCGATATTTAAGAACCGTCAGACGAGGAGACTCAGTCACACAGCGTTAGCCTCCCTCCATGCCAGCATGGGTGCGGAGCGGCCCGGAGAAGAAAATGAAGAAGAGAAGAAGGAAGAAGAGAAGAGGATGAAGAAGAAGATGGAGAGAAGAGCGGGAGCCTCCCTCCATGGGTGCGGAGCGGCCCGAGGAGAAGAAGATAGAAGACGCCGCGGAGGAGATGCTGGATGAGAACGCCGGAGGAAGAACCAGAAGAAGAAGAAGAAGATGAAGGAAGATAGAAGAAAGAAGAAGCATTTAAATAAAGGAATTGTCAAAAACTGTCTTGTCATTTTTAACATTTTTGACAGTTTTTTAGTGAAATGGTAGGGGTAAGTACCCCCTTACCATTTCACACAGGGGGGGGGTGGGATCTGGGGGTCCCCTTGTTAAAGGGGGCTTCCAGATTCCGATAAGCCCCCCGCCCGCAGACCCCCACAACCACCGGCCAGGGTCGTGGGAATGAGGCCCTTGTCCTCATCAACATGGGGACGAGGTGTTTTGGGGGGCTACCCCAAAGCACCCCTCCCAATGTTGAGGGCATGTGGCCTGGTACGGTTCAGGAGGGGGGGGCCGCACTCTCCTCCCCCCTCTTTTCCTGCGGCCTGCCAGGTTGCGTGCTCGGATAAGGGTCTGGTATGGATTTTTGGGGGGACCCCACGCCGTTTTTTTTTTTTTTTTGGCGCTTGGTTCCCCTTAAAATCCATACCAGACCTGAAGGGCCTGGTATGGAATTTAGGGGGACTCCCACGTCATTTTTTTTTTTTTTAATTTTGGTTCGGGGTTTCCCTGTGTTGAATTCCCATGCCGTTTTTATCAATGAACTTCTATGTGTATTGTCGGCAATGCAATAGCCGCGGGTAGTTTTACATGGAATTTTTCCTTCGAAATGTCATTTTGCTGTCAGACTGTTCTAAACACGGGAAACATGCGCCCCTTTACAGGCATACTATAGACACCCCCCAGGTACGAAATTTAAAGGGATATTACGCTTTTATTGTTTGACTTTAAGCATTATTAACATCACTGCTCCTGAAAAAACGGCAGTTTTTAAAAAAACTTTTTTTTGCATTGATCCATGTCCCCTGGGGCAGGACCCGGGTCCCCAAACACTTTTTATGACAATAACTTGCATATAAGCCTTTAAAATTATCACTTTTGATTATTCATGTTCGTGTCCCATAGACTTTAACGGTGTTCGCGTGTTCGAGCGAACCTTTTTCCTGTGCGCATGTTCTGGTGCGAACCGAACAGGGGGGTGTTCGGCTCATCCCTAGCGAGGAGAGCTATCATCATCTGGGTATTTATATGAATGCCTGTAATTAGCTTCAATAACACCTGAACGCAGGAAATGCTGTCTGCTCAACAGTGCCGGGAAACACCCGCGGGTGGAAACCGATACTACAGCCCAAGGATCCAACAGTGCCACCAACAGGTGAATCCCTCCACTACAGATCCTGAGTGTTGGAAGACACCCGCTGGTGGACACTGGTACTGCGATCCAAAAGACCGACAGCGCCACCAACGGGATAACCCTTTCCTGACACATCCCATCCACACTGGATGAGAAATTGTTCAATTGTTTCATAAGCTCGAGACCCCACCCTGTACAAGCGGGAAACCATGCCCAGACTTGTTCGGGGTTGGTGAACAATTCCCTTCTAGCTGTTCCTGCCATTCTTACTTTCTCTCGCACCATAAGATCCTCACGATCGGCCGCGACAAAAGATGCTTCGGACTAGTTACACCCGGACACATGAACCCCTTGCATTAGGGGGAATTACCTTATAAGCTGTAGACCCGCATAAGTAAACTAAAGTTGAAGCACAGTGGGGGGAGAGCAGATGTGGGACTTTTATACAAGGCACATGGGAGCAGAGGTATGGGTTGGGTAAAAAATGCAATTTATTAAAAAGGAAAAATTGTTTTACAGAAATTCATACAATACATAATTAGGCACATGGCTCTGCATATGTTGGCACTTAGCTCTAAGATGTTAAAAATATAATCAGAAATAATGCATTAATAATGACAGATACAAAACAAATGGATACATACAAGTAGGAACGTTTTATGCATATAGGTTCCTCATGTGTACACCTAACGGTAGATTTGAGCTCTACGTCGTAACGTCGTTTCGGGGCCTTATAGCCACTCATCAGGAGCGATACCGTGGTGGTACCTATGAGTTGGGGAGATAGCAGTAATGAATGGTGTGAATATGCAAGAGGATAAATGTAAACCATAAACATCATATTGTTAGTTGTAGATCTGGATTTACAGTAGTGTCTGCGCAGAGGTGACGCGGCCCAAGGTGCCACGCCAACCAAAAATGCCCGGGCCCGAAGCTGAGGGGGCATAATCCGACAGGCGAGACCGGCACACCGAACCCCCCAGTCTGACCCTGCCTGGGGGGTTCGGTGTGCCGGTCTCGCCTGTCGGATTATGCCCCCTCAGCTTTGGGCCCGGGCATTTTTGGTTGGCGTGGCACCTTGGGCCGCGTCGCCTCTGCGCAGACACTACTGTCAGTCCAGATCTACAACTAACAATATGATGTTTATGGTTTACATTTATCCTCTTGCATATTCACACCATTCATTACTGCTATCTCCCCAACTCATAGGTACCACCACGGTATCGCTCCTGATGAGTGGCTATAAGGCCCCGAAACGACTTTACGACGTAGAGCTCAAATCTACCGTTAGGTGTACACATGAGGAACCTATATGCATAAAACGTTCCTACTTATATGTATCCATTTGTTTGTATCTGTCATTATTAATGCATTATTTCTGATTATATTTTTAACATCTTAGAGCTAAGTGCCAACATATGCAGAGCCATGTGCCTAATTATGTATTGTATGAATTTCTGTAAAACAATTTTTCCTTTTTAATAAATTGCATTTTTTACCCAACCCATACCTCTGCTCCCATGTGCCTTGTATAAAAGTCCCACATCTGCTCTCCCCCCACTTTACTATCTAATCGGGATGGAGGAGGGGTTTCGAACGGCCCCTATTTCCTCATGCAAAGTCCCACCCTTTTGCTCTAACTTTCATCATAAAGTTGAAGCACGCTTGTGGGCTACCTAGTTGTCCCGATACCCAAACTGGCAAGAATCAGTGCCATTGTTAAAACTATAACCAATTTTACCCTCTAGAAAAATATCGTTAAGTTCCATTGACAAGTGTCTGTTTGGAGTTTTTTTTTAGTCTTTTTTTCAAAATTCCTCATACCAATCTGATCATATATAGAATGTATCGCTGGGGGTACTAAAGCTTGGTGGAGATTCAGATTAGACCCAGCAATTGGTCCTGTTCACTTTCTTAGCTAGTTGGAGAATACACTTTAAACAATAAGTTGGGTTGCTTTTCATCGTTACCCTTGCTAAAATATACTAAACTAAAAAAAAATATAAACAAAGATACTCCTCAATACGCCTCATTCTTTGGTGTGGTTGAGCAGCTTCTTGCAGTGGCTGGTGTGGATCCAGTTGTCTCATCCCTCAAGCTAACGACCCAATCCCCTGGTTGGAAAGAATCTAAACCAGTTGTGTCAGGGTCCAGGAGGGACTCATGAACCCTGTGGTGGACCTTTTGAAGTTCACGGTACAGTGCCTGCACCTACCCCATCAGCTGAGAATGTCGACAGCTGCTGAGGAAAGTACAACCCTGTTTTTGGTTGACCTCCAAACAAACCTCTTATGGAGATAACCCAGACATGTGGGAACTCAATGAACCCTTTTTCACCGACTGGGATCACTGAACCTGTGTGTGGCTTACCATCTGGGGTGTAATACCTGGAACCATTGACAAATAAGGTTCTTAGCATCTGGGATGGGAGCTTGATTCACTGGACTGCTGGTTGCGGATTCAAATTCCATCAAAGACAGTTGTAGAACATTTTGTCCTACTAGGTCACAAACTTGGTTAGAATTAGAAAGGTTAGTATTGTTGGTTTGAAAAATGGTAATTTTTACCTTTATCTCCCCATTTTCTTCCTCATTACAAACCGGGAAGAGGAAGAGACGCATGGTTTAGAAAAAAAAGAAAAAAAAAGACACAATGAAACAGCCTATTACACTTTTACTTTTAGGCGTGTGTATTTATGCATGTGTACAGCTTACATACACCTTCATAAACTCACTGGACCTGAAAAAGATACATAAAACAAAGTTATTACTCTATCCTTCATCTTTGTCAGGGCTGGCTCAGCCCTTCCTTCCGAGCTGGCCGCTCAGCTGTCAGCTAATTGCCATCTCTCCACAGTTAAACCAGCTGTTGTGGATCGGCTCGTCAGTCCCGCCTACTTAAGGATCTCCAGCTCACTTCATTCCTGCCTTTGCCTTGGTCACATCACAAGAAACCATCTCCTGCATTCCTGTTTAAAGACTGGCTTTGCTGACATCCCTTCTGGCTCCTTATCCTGCTTGCCGTTCCTCTACTTGGATCCCTGACTTCTGGCCTGGCTGATTACCCGATCTGGTTACTGAACTCTGGCTATGCTTTGACTACGCTTACTCCATTTACCTTTTTATTAATAAACAAGTGTTATTTTACTGTACTTCTGTCTTGGTCTGGTTCATGGTTTCTGACAGTAGGCGAAAACCATGAATTCAGAAGATAGTCAATCCACTTGTTGGTAATATTTTTTCCAGATTGGATGAGCAAGATCACCGCATGGATCAGTTTGCCATGGCGTTATAAACACTCCTGAGTCGCACGGCTCACCTGGAATCCCCCACTGTGGCTGCTCTGGTACAACCTGAGTTGCAGGCCATCCCTGCTGCTGCGCCAGTCTGTGCAGGCACCCGCCTTGAGTATTACCTCTAAGAGGTATGTCTGGTTCCGCCCTGCTTCCCCAGCGATTTGGGGGCAATCCAGTTCAATGCAGACGGTTTCTCAACCAAGTTGGGATATACTTTGAGATGCTGCCCCAGGCGTTTTCCACGGACAGAAGCAAAGTAGGGTTCATGATATCTTGATTTCTGAGAGAGCTTTGGCCTGGGCTAACCCTCTATGGGAGATGCAAAAGCCTGTTGTCTTGAGTTACCCCAAGTTTGTGGCCTCCTTTAAAAGAGTATTTGACGTTCCCGCACACTCCGCTTCTGCTACCAAGTGCCTCATGTCCATCAAACAGTATGAGAACTGTTGCCGACTACGCCATTGAGTTCTGTACTCTGGCAGCAGAGGTTGCTTGGAACAATGAGGCCCTCGTGGCTGCTTTTTCTCATGGTCTCTCGGATTCCATCAAGGATGAAATAGCAGCCCGAGATATACCCACTGAGCTGGAGAGCTTGATCTCGTTTGCCATCCTCATGGACTCCAGACTCAGAGAAAGAGTTAAGGAGCGCTTGCGGAAGCCTCCTGTATGTTTGCCTCAGAGCTTTGCAGTCCCACCCGTGCCTTCCGGTAACGAGTCGGTCAGTGAAGATGAACCCATGCACTTGGGCTTCACACGTCTCTGCGGATGAGAGAGCCTTTAGGAGGAGGGAGAAATTGTGCCTTTGTGGCCAGGCAGGTCACTTTTTGAAGTCTTGTCCTACCCATCCTGGGAACACCCGAACCTTGAGGTCCTGTCATGGACAGACCTTAGGTGGTGTGGTGTCATCCCCAGTTATCCAGAAGGATAAGCCCCTGGTTTAGGTCACCCTTTCTTGGGCCAAGTCGTCTATCGAGATACAGGCTCTAATTGACTCTGGGGCTGCAGACCTGTTCCTTGATGCTGCCTTTGTATCAGGTGAGGAGAGCTCAGCACTCACATCCACCACTGACACTTCTCTCAGAGGTTCTCCAGGGCCCCCAATTCAGTGCAGGGCCCCCAGCACACCCAGTGGTGCTCCAGTTTTACCTGGACTTGATCTTCAGCTTGTATCGGACCCTCTGCACACAGGAGTAAAGAAAAGCAGAACAGAGCAAAAGGTCCTGTGACCAGAAGCTGCAGTCCAAGCCCAACATCGCCTGTGAGGATCGCTCAGCTGAGCTACAAATCAGGTGTGAATGTGGTGCAAGAATAATTGCTGGGGAGCTGACCACCGCTCAGAGACTTTACTTTTCTGTGCATTTATTGTATGGACAATTTAATATTTTTTATGTTTGCACGTTTCTTTTGATTCAAATGTTTGTATTTTTTGCTTTATTATTGTGATATTCAATGTCATTATTATTTTTGGCACTCAATTTTGCTGTTTTCATTTCACCCTTTATCAGCGCAGCTTTACTCTTTTAATATTTTGATTGGTGTCGTAGAACACTTCTTAATTGCAGCTTTACTTTTTCACTTTGATTGTTAGCGCAGTATTCTTTATACATCTTTGTATCAAAGCACTCGATTCCAATGCAGCTGCGTGACACTCCCACTTGCCATTGAGGCTCTTGACAGGAGACCTCTACAGCCTGCTTATGTGACTCATGAGACAGGTTACGTTGTCCATGGCCATAGGGGCTCTTCACCATGAGATAATCCAATTCTAATGCCGCGTACACACGGTCGGACTTTCCGGCATACTTGGTCCGGCACACTTTCCGACGGACTTTGTCCGCCAGGTGCGCCGGACTTTAAAAACGGACGGACTTGCCCACACACGCCGGGACTTTCCGGCGGGCTAAGTCCGCCCGTCTTTCCGACGGACTTTTGCCGGAGTTCCGGCGGACTTTCAGAATGAACGGACTTGTCCACACACGGCCAAGTCCGTTCATTTTGAACGTGACTCAGGTGCGACAGGACTAGCAAAGGATGTCAATCTTGCCGCTTTTATCGGCAAAATTGACACCTTGCGAGCCCCGTCGCGGGGCATACCAGGCCCTTAGGTCTGGTATGGATTATAAAGGGAAGCCCCTACGCCGAAAAAACGGTGTGGGGTCCCCCCTGAAATCCATACCAGACCCCGATCCGAGCACGCAGCCTGGCCGGTCAGGAAAGGGGACGAGCGAGCGCCCCCCCTCCTGAACCGTACCAGGCCGCATGCCCTCAACATGGGGGGTGGGTGCTTTGGGGGAAGGGGGCGCCTTACGGTGCCCCCCCCACCACAAAGCACCTTGTCCCCATGTTGTTGAGGACAAGGGCCTCTTCCCGACAACCCTGGCCGTTTGGTGTCGGGGTCTGCGGGCGGGGGCTTATCGGAATCTGGGAGCCCCCTTTAATAAGGGGGCCCCCAGATCCCGGCCCCCCACCCTATGTAAATGAGTATGGGGTACATGGTAGCCCTACCCATTTACCTAGGAAAAAAGTGTAAGTAATAAAACACACTACACAGGTTTTTAAAATATTTTATTAAACAGCTCCGGGGGGGGGGGGGGGGATCTTCCTCCGGCTTCGGGGGTCTTCTTCCGGCTTCGGGGGTCCCTCCGCTTCATCTTCTCCCGGCGTCCGGTTGGTTCTTCTCCGCTCTCCGGCCTCTTCTCCCGGTGTCCCAGGTCTTCGGCCGGCCCCTCCGCCGTCTTCATGTAGCTCTCTTGCCAGCGGAGGTCCGGACTTCTGGGCTGCTGGGCTTCTTCTCTTCTCTTCCCCCAGATGTTGACACGACGCTCTCTCCGGCTGGACTGGTCTCTGAGGGCTGCGTTGTGACTTATATAGGCGGAGACCCCGCCCCCTTTTGATGTCACAGTCCCTGGGCATGCTGGGACTGTGACGTTTTAGGGGGCGGGGTCGACCACGCCCCCTAAAACGTCACAGTCCCAGCATGCCCAGGGACTGTGACATCATATGGGGGCGGGGTCTCCGCCTATATAAGTCACAACGCAGCCCTCAGAGACCAGTCCAGCCGGAGAGAGCGTTGTGTCAACATCTGGGGGAAGAGAAGAGAAGACAAGAAGCCCAGAAGTCCGGACCTCCGCTGGCAATAGAGCTACATGAAGACGGCGGAGGGGCCGGCCGAAGACCTGGGACACCGGGAGAAGAGGCCGGAGAGCGGAGAAGAACCAACCGGACGCCGGGAGAAGATGAAGCGGAGGGACCCCCGAAGCCAGAAGAAGACCCCCGAAGCCGGAGGAAGATTCCCCCCCCCCCGGAGCCGTTTAATAAAATATTTTAAAAACCTGTGTAGTGTGTTTTATTACTTACACTTTTTTCCTAGGTAAATGGGTAGGGGTACCATGTACCCCATACTCATTTACATAGGGTGGGGGGCCGGGATCTGGGGGCCCCCTTATTAAAGGGGGCTCCCAGATTCCGATAAGCCCCCCGCCCGCAGACCCCGACAACCAGCGGCCAGGGTTGTCGGGAAGAGGCCCTTGTCCTCATCAACATGGGGACAAGGTGCTTTGTGGTGGGGGGGGCACCGTAAGGCGCCCCCTTCCCCCAAAGCACCCACCCCCCATGTTGAGGGCATGCGGCCTGGTACGGTTCAGGAGGGGGGGGGGCTCGCTCGTCCCCACCCCCTTTCCTGACCGGCCAGGCTGCGTGCTCGGATCGGGGTCTGGTATGGATTTTAGGGGAACCCCACGCCGTTTTTTCGGCGTAGCGGGGTTCCCTTTATAATCCATACCAGACCTAAGGGCCTGGTATGCCCCGCGCTCGCCGCAATAGGAAGATTTGTTTTTCCTATTGCAGCGAGCGCGAGATGCAATACCCTGCCCTCGTGTCGTATTTGGTCTGTCGGACCAGCATACACACGAGCGGGCTTTCCGTCGGACCAGCACACACACGAGCGGACTTTCCGCCCGAAACTGAGTCCGACGGAAAGATTTGAAACTTTCTTCAAATCTAGGTCCGGCGGGCTTTTGGGAAGAAGTCCGCCGGAAAAGTCCGCCGCCGCCCACACACGGGCGGATTGTCCGGCACACTCTGGTCCGCCGGACCAAGTATGCCGGAAAGTCCGACCGTGTGTACGCGGCATAAGTGATTTCCTCCCATAAGTTTCCGCTGGTTATTGGTTATCCTTGGTTACAGAGGCACAACCCCTCTTTTGATTGGCTCCATCCTGAGGTTCTCTCCTGGTCACCACAAAGCAGTAAAACATGCTTCCGGAAGGTAGCCAAGGTCCTGTGTACCTCTTCACTCCTCCCTGCCACAGGAGTGCCGTGATTTTAGCGATGTCTTTGACAAAGGTCAAGCCGGTAGTTTGCCTTCACACCGGCCGTATGATTGTGCTAATTGACCTTCAACCTGGTGCCACTCGGTCTTGGAGGATAAAGCCATGGAGGAGTATGTTTGCAGACACTCCGGGTTTCATCTGCAAATCCTCGTCTCCTGCAGGTGCTGGTTTCTTCTTTGTGAAGGAGCGGTGAACTGAGACCTTGTACTGATTATAGGGGTCTCAATCGTTTCACAATTAAGAATGCCTACCCGATCCCATTGATTACAGAGTTATTTGACTGCCTCTAGGGAGCAACAGTTTTCACTAAGCTTGATCTGAGAGGGGCTTACAATCTTGCAAGGATTAAGGAGGGCGACAAATGGAAAACTGCGTTTAAATATCTTGTAATGCCTTTTGGCCTTTGTAACGCCCCGGCAGTTTTCCAGGAATTTATTAACGACGTCCTCCAAGATTTGTTGCAGTTATGTGTGGTGGTTTATCTCGATGATATCCTCATATTTTCCAAGTCCCTGGAGAGCCACCACACAGATGTCTGTCGTGTGCTTCAGAAATTAAGAGAACAATCTCTATTGTAAACTGGAGAAGTGTGAGTTCCATTGGGAACAGGTTAAATTCCTGGGCTATCATTTTCACTGTTGGCTTTTCGGTGGACCCAGAGAAACTTTCGGCAGTCCTACAGTAGCCTCGACCCGTGGGGTTACGTCCTCTGCAGCATTTCCTGGGTTTTGCCATTTCCTGGGTTTTGCCAACTATTATCGGAAGTTTATTCGTAACTTCTCTTCTCATGTCAAGCCCCTGACCGATATGACCAGAAAGGACGGTAACCCACAGAGTTGATCTCCGGAGTCCATTAAGGCCTTTGAAAGTCTCAAGGCTGCCTTTTTTTTCTGCTCCTGTGTTGGCACATCCTGATCCTATGTTACCTGTTATCCTTGAGGTTGATGCTTCTGAGACTGGTGTTGGCACCCTTCTGTCTCAACGTCCTACCTCAGAGTGCTATGCATCCTTGTGGCTACTTTTCCAAGAAATTGTCACCTTCCGAGTGCAATTACGAGATTGGTGACAGAGCGGTTTGCATATCATTTTAGCCCTGAAAGAATGGAGACGTCTCCTCGAAGGTACCACTGTGCTGGTTCTCATTCTTACTGACCATAAGAATCTCACATTCTTGTCTGAGGCTAAACGCCTCTCCCAGAAGGGTGCGATGGGCTCTTTTCTTGTCAAGTTTCAATTACATGGTCTCATTCTTACCTTGTACCAAGAATGCAGACGCCTTGTCACAACAAATTTTTTACTCCACTTCCAAGATGGAGTCGGTTCCTGTTCCTACGATTCCTCCTGATCATATTCTGGCTCGGTTCGCACCAGTCTTACTTCCCTTTGGGTGACAAAATTCTTGCTGCTCAGGTCGATGATGCTCCTGAGAAACCTTGTGACAGATGTTTTGTCCCAGAGTGTCTCCGTACTGCCGTGCTCCAGACTTGCCATTCTCCCAAGGCAGCTGGCCACCCTGGTAAGAATCAACTCGTTTGGGCCATTTCCCAACAATTCTGGTGGCCTAGTCTACGTGCTGATGTAACTGCCTGTTCCATGTGTGCTCAGAGTAAGACTCCATGACACCTTCCAGTGGGCCTCCTACAACCCATACCCAATGGAGAGAGGCCCTGGACCCACCTGTGTATGGATTTCATTGTGGAGTTGCCCAACTCCCAAGGCAACACAGTTTTCCTTATGGTGGTTGACCAAAGATGTGTCATTGTATTCCACTTAAGTTGCCCACTTCTAAGGAACTGGCTTAAATTTTTGCTCGGGAGATCTTTCGCTTACATGGGCTACCCAAGGTGATTGTGTCCCGGTTCTGGCGAGCCCTTTGTGCACAGCTGGGAATTCAGCTTGCTTTCTCCTCTGCGCATCACCCGCAGTCTAATAGGGCCGCAGAACAAGCCAATCAGTCCTTGGAGCAATTCCTACGTTGCTATATTTCTGACCATCACAACTGGTCAGACCTATTACCATGGGCAGAGTGCTCACAACAGTGCCTTGAATTCTGCTTACCGATTGTCTCAGTTTACGGTGAATTATGGTTTCCAACCTTCCATGTTGCCTGACTCCTTTGTTCCGCAGAGTATTCCTGCACTAGAGGAGCATCTCCGTGGTCTTCATTCCACTTGGGCACAAGTCCAGAAGGCTTTGAGTCAACAATAGGTACAGACTCCATGCTGACTGCAGATTCCTGCCTGTGCCTTCCTACCAGGTTGGGGACAGGGTCTGGCTGTCATCTCGCAACCTCCGACTTAGTGTTCCCTCACTTAAGTTTGCACCTCGGTTTCTTGTGCCTTTCCGTATTTCTTCGCAGGATTAACCCAGTGGCTTACACGTTGGATCTTCCTCATATAATGCGCATCTCAAATGTGTTTGTCTCCTTATTGAAACCGTTGGTCTGCAACCGCTTAACCACCTTGGTAGAGCTGCACAATTAATCGTCAAGAATAGTTATCGCGATCTTGACTAAAGTGTTTCACAATTCTTTCTATGCAAAGAATTCTCTGCTCTTCTGAAGCCATAGCCCTCAAAAGAAAGGGAGAAAAACTGGGCAGTCTGCCAAGAATTAAAACATTCTTTATCCGTTGAACTCAAGTATAAACATTAGTATATATAAAAGATCCTGTGAGCCTCCTCTGATTATAAATTGCCTAAATGGCACCTTGAAACAGCTGCAAGGTTAAACATGTCTCATAGAAACATGCAGATAAAAGCAGAAATATATACACTGCGCTTTCAAATATACTCTTCACATCATATTTATGTGATAACCAAAGTGCAAATATGCATGTGAATCACACCCAGTGTTACATCTAGGGCTGCAACTAATGATTATTTTCATAATCAATTAGTTGGCCAATTGTTTCGATTAATAATCTTAAAAAAAAAAAAAAAAAAAAAAAAAAGTGTGGTGTATAATTTAGTTAATATGTAAAGTTTTAAAAAAAGGCAATTTATTCTTGTATATATCTCTATGCAGTGGTAAATATAAATAACCAAACTATATGGTTAGGGAGCAAAATATCTAATCCACTCTGAGAACAACAGACAGAAGATATATATACTATTAGAGGATATATACTGTACATAATATTAAAATGTGAATCTGGTAAATATCAGACTCCGAGATCAAATTTTTTTTATTTAACAATGTCTTCCTTCAAAAAAAAAAAAAAATAAAAAATATATGTTATGTTAAGAACGTTTGTTCGATTTTCTAATCGTTAGTGGGGTCAAATCGACGTTCATTTTCAACCACAGTGACGGGAAAATTTTGAAATAGAAAACTTCTTGGTCAAAGGAATTTTCAGACAGTGTATGTAGTTTTCGTTCAGAAATTACATTCATTTTAAAAACAGAATGTTAAAAACCAAGTGAAAATTTCAAACAACATTCTTTCATTCAGCGAATGTACAAAAGATTTTTCGTCTGAATATTTCGTCTGAAAATTGATCAGTGTGGCCAGCATAAGGCTTGGTACACACCTATACAGTTTGCTTTTGATCTGTTTCTGCAGTGCTTTTTGATGTGCGTTTTGACTTTTGCACACGTGGTTGTGCTGCGATTTGAGTTTTTGCATTTATTTTTGGCCAATTTGTTGTTGGGAAGATTAAAAAAAAAAAAACTGCTGCAATAATTACATGCTTTTCTGCAGCTTTTCCATTGAAGTATATTGAACCAAAAAAAGCACCGTTTTGCATTACAAAAAAAAAAAAAAAAAAAAAAGTCCCTGACCCTTTCCAAATACGCAGCGGCTGAAAAAAGCATAGATGTGAACGTATCCCATAGGAAACCATGTAAATAGACTGTAGTGCGTTTCTGCAAAAAGCACTAAACACATAGATGTGAACCAGGTCTAAGAAGTTTAGTAACATAATGGTGTTAAAAAAACTAAAATTAGCCCTTTATAGTACAAAGAAACAGATAATCACTACTGTAAGGGGTTATTTTTTACTGCAGAACTGTGAAAGTAATATTTACAGTAGCGATTATTTGCTCTTTTTGTACTATTAAGGGCTTATTTTTGTTTTAACCCCATTATGCTACTGGCCGATTAATCGATGAAAATAGTAATCGATTAATTTCATAATCGATTAAACAATTAGTTGTTTCAGCCCTAGTTACATCCAGTAACTAGTGACTGTAAAAAGTGACGATAGTGCAACAAATTGTTATGAATACTTAAAAATGAACATATAAAATGAAAAATAAATCACACTAGTACAAAGTGCCGTAACGTGCATCCATATGGTGATTGGTTGTATCAAAATTACTGTTCATAAAATTATATAGTGGACTTAATCCACTTAAAACATATAGATGAATAAAAAGTGCTTCTATGTGCATGTGTCATCCAATTATTTATTTCAAATTCGAAATTGCTTCTAAAGTCCATGCAATTTGGAAACTGCTGTGTAGCTAATCCAAAGCAAGCCACAGTAATTCATGTGATTTGGAAACTGCTCTGTAGATAATCCAAAGCAAGCCACAGTGATCACTCAGGTGTCCCCCCCCCCCCAGGTATTAAACGCTCACCTCTGAGCGGGTGACCTTGCACTTAAGCTTAGTCAATACACGCCTGTGAACCACCTCTGAGGCTCTGCAGTTTTAACCAGACTTCTGGACCCGTCAGCACTATACCTCGGTTGAGTAAAAAAGGACTGGATGGGAGGTGCATGCGCGGTGGCTCCATGAACAGACGTATGTTCTGAGAGCTCCGCTCCAGCCTCTACTCTCTGCCACAGCCATCAGCAGCGGAGGTATTTGCCGATCGGGCCCCCACGATCCACCCAGAAGACCCGAGGGACCCCCCGCATGACCAGGGGCTCAGCCAGACGGGATTTATCCCGACTTCTCAGTCCCGGACCTCCGAAAGCGGCCCCCGCTAAAATGGCGGCCGCCAGCACTGCACGAGGCCTCACACTGTATCCGCGGAGGAATCCATGGCAGCACCAGCCTCACCCACAGAGGGGACGCATCTCCCAACAGTGAGTAACCCGCAGGATGAGTTATTATCCCCCTCCACCACAGACTCCCTGACTTACAGGCCCTTGGATGGGCCCCCCTCACTCCAATGGATGATTTCAGTAATATCCCGGCCAATCCAGGAGCTCACACCGGATCCCCTTTCTCTATTCCCACAGACTTTTCATCTTTAATGGAGACTCTCAAACATGCTCTCCAGGAGTCTTGCTCACAATGCCTCACAAATCACATCCACAATACCGGCTGACCTGCAGCACCTGGGAGCCGGAATTGAAGCGATCGAAGCCAAGACCGATCAAACTGTAGCCATTGCTAATCAGAACACTGACAGGATCCATGAATTACACGAGCAGCTAGATATAGCGTTTTCAAAACTTGACGATCTCGAAAATAGATCGCGCAGGTATAACTTCAGACTGAGAGGCCTGCCTGAGTCGTTCAAGGAAACTGACAAAATCGTTCGCTCCTTCATCAAAAATCTGAATCCTGACATACCCGATTATAGGCTGGAATTAGACCGAGCGCACAGGGCCCTCCAACCTCCTCGCCAAGACAGTCTGCCCAGAGACATAGTGGTGAAACCCCATTTTTTCAGCGTTAAAGAGGAGGTCATGCATAAAGCCAGGGAAGCTGAAAACCTCTCCATTCAAGGACACCCCATTCAAATATTTGCTGATCTCTCCCCTTATACAATACAAAGACGGAGATCCTTAAAACCACTTCTGCAAATCCTGTTTAAAAAAATCGATCACTTATAGATGGTCGTTTCCCTTCCGTCTAAACTTTGCCTATTTAAACAAATCCTACAGCTTCAAACTTTGTTGACGGAGAACGTCTGCTGCTCCAACTGGGGCTCATTTCCCACTCTCCTCCATCCGCCCTAGCTCTGGATCCCAGGACCCCAACCTCTGCGAAAAGACCTCCCCCAAAACGAGCCCCATCCAACCCTTGTGGCACAAGCAACAAGCTAAGAGATCTAAAGATGGTTGCCCACCTTAATGAGAAGTCTGCAATCAACCTTTTCTACCCCTTCTTTGTCTTCACCGACAGGTCTTGGGACATTGACTTTCCACGTCACCCTTACCCTCCTGGCAGGGTTTGGGCCTGACCCACGTCTGATGGTGCAACGCTGTCGTTTAGCCACTCATCTCTACCATACTCTTATTTTTGTATTCTTTTTCAGTTTAAACGTTTATCTCCTCCAATATTTTTCATTTTCTTTTGGCGGAATGGCTGGAGCGGCTGCACTTCGCCTCCACTGGTCTCAGAGTGGTGTTTTCCCCCACTCGGAGACTGTACCACAGCCCCCCTGTTTGGGGTTCCTTTTTTGGGAAAAACTTGTGGGGGGTGGCATGACGCCCCTTCCTCCTGCAAGGGAACTTAGGTTGTTCTTAAGTTGCATTATTATTGCTTGTCTTATTGTTTTCCACATTGTTCTTGACATGCCCTGTCTCCTCTTCTCAGGTACGGCTTCCTCTTCCTCCCCTCTTCTCCTCTCCCGCCTCTCCCTAGGGTCACTCAGATGCCCAACACAATGCCTGCAGTTACGGCACCAAAACTCTCAGGTAACAGGGGTTTTGACACATAACCAACCTATGGCGGTTAAGGTAAGCACTTTTAGTAAGATGCGTATGTCCCCCCCTCTGATCCGTGCATTCTGACACTCACAAATCTCCCCCCCCTCTGTATTGCTACTCACAATGTGCAAGGGTTAAACTCCCCAGTTAAGAGACGAAAACTCTTCAACCATTACAAATCACAAAAGGTCGTAGTCCTTTTATTACAGGAAACACATTTCCTGTCCTCTTACAAGCCCTCCTTTTTACACGGGAACTATCCCCAGTTTCTTCTTTCCAAGGCTGACAACAAAACTAAGGGGGTAGCCATCTGTTTCGCAAAACACCTTAAGTTTTCCCCAACTGATGTCATTAGAGACCAAGCAGGCAGATATCTATTAGTAAAAGGCACTATCGAGGGAACCCAGTACTCTTTCATATCATATTACGCCCCAAACAAAAGGTCAAGCTTCCTTTTTTTCCCGCTATGATGTCCACACTAGGCCCGCAACTGGAGGGGAAAATAATCATGGGTGGAGACACGAATCTCCCTTTTGAACTCTCTCTCTGGACAAATCGGGGCCAGGCCCCTCTCGGTCCAGGAAACCTCCAAAAGAGAGTACTAAGATAGCCTCCACACTGTGTTCCCTTGGCCTTGTGGACATCTGGAGAGAATTGAATCCTAGATCTAAAGACTTCACACACTATTCTGCCCCCATCATCTTTACACCAGAATCGATCATATCTTTATTCAATCCCACAACATCCCCTCTACTATTAGAGCAGTTATCAGAGATACCACCATCTCAGATCACTCCATGGTCCTTTTATATATGCAACATTCTCATAATCCTTGCAAAAAATTCATATGACGCCTTAATGAAGGGCTCTTAAGCGATCAAGTCCAATGCACGATCTTAGCACAGGAAATTCAAGCATACTTCCGACTAAACAATAATGATGAAGTCTCCCCAGAAACAATGTGGGCGGCTCACAAAGCAGTTATCAGAGGGAAGATTATCCAAATCACCTCCCGACTCAAAAAAGAACGTACAGTAGACATCAGCATCCTCCATAAAAAATTCCAATCTCTAAGCAAGGCCCATAAAAGGAACCCCACTAGGGAATCTCTGGAGTCCCTGGAATCAACACGGACGTCCCTAAACCTTGCACTTACCACCGAAGCTGAGAAACACCTTCGATGGTCAGGAGCTCATTTCTACTATCAAGCAGACAAAATAGGAGCCAAATTAGCAGCCAAACTCTCCCCATGGACTCGATCTCACACCTTCCCCAAAATACAAGCTTGCACGGGGGAACTCACAAAAAACCCACGTCGCATCATGGAAACATTCCAGGATTTCTACACCTCGTTATATAAAAACGCGCAGTTAGGCCCCCAACCTCCCATAGCAGAATTCCTGAATAATGTCTCTCTCCCAAAATTATCCTCTGAACATTCTGATCTTAGATGACCCGATATCGGAATCGGAAGTCCTCGGGGTGATAAAACAAGCTTAAACAAAACTCAGCCCCGGGACCAGATGTTTTTTCCGTCGGGTACTACAAAAAATTTGCCCCTATCTTAGCCCCGTATATGGTCAGGTTTTTCAACTCTCTCAGGTCTGGTTCTCCCTTGGATAAAGCCCTAAACCTGGCATTCATTTCGGTCATTCCTAAACCTTGGCAAAGATACTTCCTTGGTCTCTAATTATCGTCCTATCTCCTTAATCAACAATGATCTAAAAATTTTAACAAAAATTCTGTCTAACAGTCTCGCATCTTGCATAGCTCTCTATATTCATAAGGACCAGGTGGGCTTTATCCCGGGGAGACAAGGTCCTGACCAGATTAGAAGAGCAGTAGACATTTCCCTTCTCAATTCCCACTGGGATGGAGGCCCCCAGCAGAAAGGTTTCTTGTTGTCAATCGACCTACAAAAAGCTTTTGATACGGTAACCTGGCCATATCTATTTAGTGTCTTGGAGAGATGGTGCTTTGGTCCGCACTTCCTGGGTACAGTACGAGCCCTGTATTCTGTCCCAAGTGCACAGGTCAGACTCCAGGGCTACTACTCCGAACCCCTAGTTATAGAAAAGGGCACCAGACAAGGATGCCCACTTTCCCCCCTCCTTTTCGCTATAGTAATGGAGACCTTGGCTATTGCAATTAGAACACATCCTGATATTAAGGGGGTGGTCTGTGGTAAACAAGAACACAAATGCGCTCTTTTTGACGATGACCTGCTGTTATTTGTAACTTCTCCTTTGATCTCTACCCCTAACATTTTCTCCCTGCTTGACAAATTTGGCCAAATATCCGGCCTCCGCGTTAAGGTCTCCAAATCATTAGCACTAAACATTACTGTTCCTCCCAATATACTAAGTAGCCTACAAAACCATTTCCCGTTTTCCTGGAGCTCGTCGTCCATCCCTTATTTAGGGGTTAATCTCTCCACTAGTATAGCTTCCCTATATTCCTCCAATTACCCGGCCATCTTCCATAAAATGGCCTCAGACCTCTCTAATTGGGATAAGCATAACCTTTCCTGGCTAGGCCGTATTAATGCAGTCAAAATGACCCTCCTCCCCCGCATACTTTATTCAGATCTCTGCCTATCCCTATCCAGAAGTCACAAATACAGACACTGCAATCCAAAATTCTACAATTCATATGGGGGCCAAAAGGGCAGAAGATGCTCTAAGAACATTCTATTTAGGCTTAAATCGCAAGGGGGCCTAGCCGTACCTAACATCTGGTGGTACTACCAAGCCGCTCAGTTGGCCCAGATTTCCATTGTCTATTCAAGGGGCCCCAAACCTGATTGGGTCTCTATAGAACGTCAAGCAGTCCCTCTCCACACTATTGACTTCTTAATATGGTCCCCGATTAAGCTTAGGCCACCTATTTTAGCCCCCACGCTTTCCCACTCATTGGCTCTGTGCGACCGATTGCATAAACACCTCCCTGATCTCTGCACTTCGACCCCTAGCACATATTTTTCATAACCCCGACTTTCCGCCGGGAATGAACATCTTAGCGTTTAGCTGGTGGCTGAATAAAGGCTTACTCAGAATTGGAAACTACTTCACTTCCACAGGTCCTTTATCTCTTGCATTTTGCACCAGTAAACTTGAGATGCCTCCCGCTGAACTTTTCAGATATATACAAATACAACACTTCCTTCAGTCCATTTGGCCAAATGAACCGGATCCTCCTCGGGTCACGAATTATGAATCATGGTGTTCGGATGTCACGGATCAGAGAGGGGGGATATCCATCATTTATGCCTCCCTAGCCTGTCATGTCTAAACCTTCCTATGCCCTATCCTGTGAAAAGGACCTTGATATTTCCTGGAATCAGGACAAATGGTTCTCCTGCTTTCAACGCTCCTTCAAAAGGTATCTTAAATATTTCTCTGATTGAAGCCAGCCTTAAGATATTCACCCGTTGGTACAGGGTCCCCTCCCTTCTCGCTAAGATATTCCCAGATGCTTCCCCGCTGTGTTTCCGAATTGCAATCATATAGGTACAATGTACCATATCTGGTGGTCTTGCCCACGAATAAGGAGCCTATGGAACAAAGTTTTCTCTGTGATTAGCAAAGTAACAACCTTTCAGATCCCCCAAAAACCAGAGATAGCTCTGCTGAATCTTAAAGTGGGTAAGGTTGATAAATATTCCCAAAAACTCATCTTCTTTATTGTACTGGGCACCAAAATTACAATAGCGGCCCGTTGGAAAAAAAAACACGGTTCCTTTCACAGCGGTGAAGCATAAAATATCCTGGATCATGGCACAGGAAAAGATAGTCAGCGTTATACAAGACAAAGCCCGGCTTTTAGAACTTACCTGGGAGCCCTGGGCCAAATATTGTCACATCCCCTTATATCCTGGCGTTAACTACCCTGATTAACTTGCGCTCTGAGTGACCCTATTGAAACTCCTCATCCACTGATTATTCCCTTCTCCCCCTTTTTCTCTCCCTCTCTTTGTTTCCCTATTTTACCTTCTTCTCTTCTCTCTGATCCACAGCGGGTCTTCTAAGTTTTAGCCTATCCTGAGTTTTTCACCATGCGTTGGCGGTGTAGGGAGTAACCACACTGCAGCTAGGTCTCTTCGGAGTCCCTGTGCTTTGAGCTAATTGTGCCTTCCCTCGCACTGTCCCATTCACCTCAGTGTTTGTAGTAGACACATGATTATGTACATTTCCAGTTTTAAGTTTTTAGGTTATCCGTTCAGTATTAGTTTCCATGGTTCACTCCTTGGTGGAGACTTTGTCTCTGGTCTGGGGATCCGGGGCGGGGGGGGGGGGGGAGAGGCCCCATGGCCACAGCACGATCCCTTTTGGGGTGGCTGTGGGTGCTTCTTCTCCCCCTCTTCGCCCCGCTGACCCAAGTGCTTACTGACAACTTTCTCAGATGCACCTGGTTGCCTCGGCAAGCTTATCACTTTGCCCTATAAACTTGATAGAATTTACATGGTTTATTGATTAAACTCTACCTTTCTAATATGATTAGATATCTCTTGATGTAATCTAAGACATGTCGCCTATTGCTACCTTGTATGTTGGTCCATGTGGACCTTTTTGCTTTATATTATATGTTTTATACTCGAAATACATGTACCCAACGTTCCCCTCTTTTCTTGTTTCTGGAATGTATGCTACATTTGTATTTTACTAAACTTTTAATAAAAACGTATTGAACGAAAAAGGACTGGATGGGTGTAATAACGTTGTAACAGTTTATTAATTACATAAAATCCCCCTATGGGGTACTCGCATAGTACAGGCGCGTCAGTGCGCCACTCTACAGGCAAAGAGCATGTAAAGATGCCGGATCGGTATTGGGATGGTATGGGATTCTTTCCTGACAGTCCACCTGCTGAACGTCTGTCCTGTCCCCTCCCCAACACGTATCGATACGCGTTGGGGACAGGACAGACGTTCAGCAGGTGGACTGTCAGGAAAGAATCCCATACCATCCCAATACCGATCCAGCATCTTTACATGCTCTTTGCCTGTAGAGTGGCGCACTGACGCGCCTGTACTATGCGAGTACCCCATAGGGGGATTTTATGTAATTAATAAACTGTTACAACGTTATTACACCCATCCAGTCCTTTTTTACTCAACCGAGGTATAGTGCTGACGGGTCCAGGAGTCTGGTTAAAACTGCAGAGCCCCAGGAGGTGGTTCACAGGCGTGTATTGACTAAGCTTAAGTGTAAGGTCACCCGCTCAGAGGTGAGCGTTTAATACCTGGGGGGGGGGGGCTACACCTGAGTGATCACTGTGGCTTGCTTTGGATTATCTACAGAGCAGTTTCCAAATCGCATGAATTACTGTGGCTTGCTTTGGATTAGCTACACAGCAGTTTCCAAATTGCATGGACTTTAGAAGCACTTTTGAATTGAAATAATTGGATGACACATGCACATAGAAGCACTTTTTATTCATCTATATGTTTTAAAGTGGATTAAGTCCACTATATAATTTTATGAACAGTAATTTTGATACAACCAATCACCATATGGATGCACGTTACGGCACTTTGTACCAGTGTGATTATTTTCATTTATATGGTCATTTTAAATTATTCATAACTATTCGCTGCACTGTTGTCACTTTTTACAGTCACTAACACGGGGTGTGATTCACATGCATATTTGCACTTTGGTTAGCACATGTATATGATGTGAAGAGTATATTTGAAAGCGCAGCGTATATATTTCTAAGTATAAACATTGTAACAATTTGTCAATGGAATAGACTGTGTGTAAGTGAAAAAAGGTTAACCACTTAAACACTAAACTTTTTTCTGAAATTTGTTGGTTTCAAGTTAAAATCATTTTTTTTTTTGCTAGAAAATTACATAGAACCTCCAAACATATTTTTTTTAGGAAACACCCTAGAGAATAAAATGGTGGTTGTTGCAATATTTTATGTCACACTATTTGCGCAGTGGTCTTTCAAACGCAATTTTTTTTGGAAAAAGTTACTTTAATGGAAAAATATAACACAATTAACCAGTAAAGTTAGCCAATTTTTTTTGTATAACGTGAAAGATTTTAGATCGTGAGAATCATGAAAGAATCGTGATCTTTTTATTCTAAGCAAAAAAAATTGTGATTCTCATTTTGGCCAGAATCATGCAGCTCTAATCAAGAGGTAGCAGTACTTCAGACAGAAGCCAGGAAAATTGTTGACGACGGGTGGAATCCTTTTAGGGGATTGGGAAGTTCTGGAATATTTTTGGGTCGGTATTATCATGGTTTAGACAAGCCGGAATGTTAATTTGAATGTGTTTATTGCTTCTTCTCTTTATATACTTGTACTCGTAAAGATGCACCAATACATTTATAGAAAGGCAACACAAGATGATGCATATTGGAGACAAGATTTACAGTTGTCACTTTGGGCCTAATTCACTAAGAATAAGGAGAAAAAGCAGTTACTCTACATTTAGTTACTCCCAATTGAGCCAATTAAGACCTCAACTAGGTGAACATGCGAACGGAAAAATGATTCGGCATTGTCGCGGTTCCATAACTGGCAATTGCCTTGAGTTTCCTATATGGAACTGCACTGCAGTATTTAACTATGATCATGTGTGTACATGTATTGTAATAAACTATTCTTATATGGGCTGTGCATATACCGTATTGTGTGTGGCTATATATTTATATTACAATTATTGTACAAAGTTTGTTTTCTTTTTTTGCTAACGAATGCTGTTCTGAATGATTATTACAGAGTAATATCTGCTATTCCATGAGGTTACATGTACCGTATTTATCGGCGTATAACACGCACCCCAAGTTAGGAGGGAATTTTAAGGAAAAAAAAAAACAAACAAAACAACTTACATTAAAATGCCCATCAATGCAGCCTTATCGTGTCCATCTGCAGCCTTGTCAGTGTCATTGCAGCCTTTTCAGTGTCAGTGCAGCCTTGCCCCAATGTCCATTGCAGCCTTGTCAGTGCAGCTTTGCCCAGTGCAGCCTTGTCATTTCAGCCTTGCCCCAGTGTCCATTACAGGCTTGGACAGATTTAAATATAGCGCCGAGATTGCAGGGACTTGGCGGAGAGGAACGAGCGTCACCGAGATCACAGGGACTGGGTGGAGCTGAGATACACATAGCCGAGTGTACTCGGCTCTTCTCGGCGCCGCTCACAGTCACATAATACAGGTCCAATGGCGGGACTGGGCGTGACTGAGCGGCGCCGGGAAGAGTCGAGTACACTCGGCTAGGTGTATCTCGGCGGTGCTCGTTCCGCTCCGCCGAGTCCCTGCAATCTCGCCGCCATATTTAAATCTACACACGGCTATGTGTATGTCGGCGATCGCTATGATCGATCACAATTAGCGGGGATCGGCGTATAACACGCACACATGATTTTCACCTGATTTTAAAGGGGGAAAAAAGTGCATGTTATACGCCGATAAATACGGTATTTATCATTTACAGTTACATATCTGTTACCGTATGTTATTTTTATATTACATTTCTTTAGGAGACTATACAGTTCTAATTATCTATGTTCATTCATAATCATACTAAAACTATTATGCAAGTCTAAACGTACTCTGCATTGGCCTAGTGGTCTGCGCTCATGAACAAAAAGCACTTTCCACACAATAATATTTTTACTAAATAACATACCATTGTATGCAATTGAGCACACAAATTATGAAACAACCATGCTGATGTGGCAGTGGCAATTAGGTGTTTGCCTATTTTCAGCATACTATGCTACCGTATATACTCGAGTATAGGTTGTTCCGAGTATAAGGTCGAGGCCCTAATTTACCACAAAAAAAATAAATAAATGAAAAAGGGAAAAACTTATTGACCCGAGTATAAGACGAGGGTGAGAGATGCAGCAGCTACTGTAAGTGGAAAAAGAGGGTCAACAATGCCCATCTGCAGCTGTATGTGTGCATGTGTCATGTGTGCATGTGTCCTGTGTCCTGTGTGCCGCTCTGCACCGATCAGCGTGTGCTATTACTATTCGGTGGCCATTCACTGTTCAAAAGCCACGCTTCCTCCTCGTCCATGATGGGCAGAAAACTTCATTTCCCAGCGGTCAGCCCATCACGGACATTCTCTCATCCTCATACCACGGACGAGGATGAGAGAATGTCCGTGATAGGCAGTTAGTGTACAGCCTATCACAGATGAGGAGGACGCGTGGCTTTTGAACAGTAAATGGCCGCCGAATAGTAATCGCACACGCTGGCCGCCGTCTGCCTGCATGACACGCTGATCATGTAGGCAGACGGCGGTGACTCGAGTGTAAGTCGAGGGGGGCATTTCAGCCCAAATAAAAGAAGGGCTGAAAATTTTGACTTATACTCGAGTATATACGGTATTTAAAATTTAGGCAGGTGACACCGTTGTGGAAATTTTATGAAGATGTATTTTTTTGTATTGTCATAAGAGTCTCCCAGTGTTAGCACTCCCGCAGGCCGCTCTAAAGAGCTGACTGGGGCAGACTGACGCTGGTTGAGATCCGTTTGGTAGTGAAAAGCTCTTTGGGGATGTAGAGAAGCGTTTGCGGAGTGGGGACATGTCCGCCAGCTAAGGGCCCCTGTGCAATGCACAGAACGATCGTCTGGTGGGGGTGCGTTCGCTCTACAAAGACATTATCGGTTTAAAGAGCTCGTGTTTTCCCCATGTATGCCTGATCAACATATTTGTGGCCCCATGAGTGTACACCTGCCGATAATCTCTCGTCCACAAAGACAGTAGAATAATCCAGGTATGCATTGTTCTCTGGAACAATACATAATAAGGATTCCTATAAGCGGAATTGTAGTCATCGTTCTTTGGTTATTGTATCATTTATCCTGTGTTACATCCTCATATGGTCATGTCCTCTGTTGTCTACATCTTGTGTTCATTTCCTGTGAGGTCACAAACTTTGTATGTGGCGCACCCTCAAGTTTGGGACTTCCTGTTGATATGTAAATAAAAGCAGAGGCACAGCTCAGAGAAGGGAGTGATGCTGACCGAGCTGAGAACGTAAGGAATGGTGGTGATGTATGTTTGCTGGGGAACCAGGGGAGGCATGGAATGATAGGCAAGGTACATTATATATCATTAGACGGAATGGGTGTTTAGGAGAACAGCAGATATGGCTGTGTGCTCTGCGTACAGCCAAATTTCACTGACAACACCATGCTTAGGATTTGAACCCATGGTTTGTGTCTTTATAGTGCTACCCACTAAGCTGAGCATAATTCTTGGAATATACAGTAGTACAATGATTAACAAAATGAATAAATCAAGAGAATCTAAATTCTCCTAAAACACAAATGCAAGATCTTTTACGAGACCGCAGTGGCCCACCACTAGGCCGTTCATCCATCCTACCACAAGCCAATTCAGACCGCAACCAGACAAACAACTCCCCACGAGTGCTAACCACTAAGTCAGGGATCCTTAAACTACGACCCTCCAGCTGTTGCGGAACTACACATCCCATGAGGCATTGTAAAACTGACATTCACAGACATGACTAGACATGGTGAGAATTGTAGTTCCTGAACTGGAGGGCCATAGTTTGAAGACCCCTGCACTAAGTTGATCAGATTTCTACCTAGAATATCTAGTAGTACCATGAAAGCTAAAAAGGTGTGTGTATATAACTGGTAGTCAACATTCTAATAAAATTCTATTAATTTTCAAAGGAAACAATAACAGGGGTAAGGGAGGGGGGTACAGAATAAAGAAAGGGGGGGGGGAAGCAGTTCACACATACCGCCCATAGTATAAAACATGTATACATAAATGCTTAGAACAATTCTTAGCAACACAATAACCTACACAACAGCACCCACATTCCTTAGGTCACTGCATGTAATATATAATTTATAAGCTGACTGTCGGATGAGAGAGGGCATAAGGGCCGGGACTAGAAGAGTCTTAGATGAGTATCAAAACCACCTTCATCAGAGATTCCTCCTATATCTGTATAATATAGGACCTATTCCTCAAACAGAAATTATGTTGAGGAGGTCCGAAGATGAGTGAAGCCAAAAAGGTACCATAACTGTTTATCCCAGGTATCTCCCATCTTTGCCTGCAGCTCCTCCATGAGCATAGTATCGTTAAGGACGTCTATCCATCTGGTAATAGGAAGGATAGTTTGTCTTCCAGTGTGGCAATATGACACGGCAGGCTTCAGATAGAAAATCTGAGGAGGTTATTTTGTGAGAATTAATAGGGCCTGGTAGGATGGATAAAAGAGCCATTGTAGGAGAGGGCACAAGAGACATTGTATAAATCTTTATATATGCCAAAAACTTTGTTCCAAAAAGGGCGAACCCCGGCGCACTCCCACCACACATGAATGTAAGATCCTTTTCCTCTGACAGCGCCAGCAAACATCCGGAGTATTGGGGTACATCTTATTCACTGTGACTGGATCCCTGTACCACAAGATAAGTTTGTAGTTGTTCTCTTGTAAGAACCTGGAGATGGACGATTTGTGTGTGAGTGTGAATGAGGTATACCATTGTTCCGGAGATATCGCTGCGCCTAAATCACTGGACCACTTCTGTGTGAAGTTAGGGAGTGAGTTGTAGGTATAGGGATTGTATGTCCAAACACATGTGTACCATCAACGAGAGATAAAATTGCATGCGTTGGCTTACGTACATATCCATTCGGCATTGAAAATTAAGGGAGGTGGTAGGTAGCATGTGACCTGACTGTTGCTAGATCAGAGTGCTAACCACCAAGTTGATCAGATTTCTACCTAGAATATATAGTAGTACCATGATGAAAGCTAAAAACGTATATATAACTAGAAGTCAACATTCTAATAAAATGCTATTTAGACATTAACAATTATTTAACATATAATAGAGACCTAAGAGCCTGGTTTGGCTTGGGGGGACCCCATGCTGATTTTTTTTTCCGATAAAATTTGTGTTTTTATACCCACTTGTGGCAGTTAGCACAACTCCACAACGCTACGTAGAGGTCCCTGGACACAATTAAGAGCTACCCCTAACTTTCTAAATGTTACTGAAGTGGATTTGTATTTTGAAAATGTTGTTGCAAAGCAAACAAGGATTAGAAGTAATTAGCAACTAGTTCATTTTAGGTGGCTAAAGGTGACCATACTATACAATCTGATATTACAAGCTCTGTACAATCTCCTTTAGATTTACCAAAACTATATAATGGGAGGACACACCAGCTATCCAATCACTTGGTATCGGATCAGGCAGGCCCTTGCACTACATAATTGATGGCAGAGCTAAATGAGATTGTACAATCAGATTGTATAGTGTAAGCTGAGCTTTATAGAACCCAGAACATGCTTCTCTTGTTTTCAATACTACAGCTCTATCCATATAGGCTGTTATCTGATCTCTCATTTCCTGCACTCTCCAAATGAACAGATGTATGCAAGATGAATTTAACCACGGACCATTTGGCTGCCCAAAGACCAGAGCGTTTTTTGAGATTCAGCACTGCGTCGCTTTAACTGACAATAGCACGGTTGTGCGACGCTGTACCCAAACAAAATTGACGTCCTTTTTTCCCACAAATAGAGCTTTCTTTTGATGGTATTTTATCGCCATTTTTTGCGCTATAAACAAAAAAAAATTTTGGGAGAAAAAAAAAAAAAAAAGTAGTATTTTTTACTTTTTGCTATAATAAAAATCCCCCAAAAATATATAAAACTATTTTTTTTCTCAATTTAGGCAGACATGTATTCTACACATTTCCCCCCCCCCAAAAAAAAAATCACAATAAGCGTATATTGATTGGTTTGCCCAAAAATATATAGCGTCTACAAAAATAGGGGATAGTTTTATGGCTTTTTTTGAGGTTTTTTTATCAGTAATGGTGGCGATCTGCGATTTTTAATCGGGACTGAGACATTATGGCAGACAGCGGACATTGACACATTTTTGGGACCATTGTCATTTATACAACGATCAGAGCAATTAAAAATGCATAGATTACTGTGTAAAATGGCAGTGAAGGGGTCAAGTGTAGAGGTCGACCGATATGGGCTTTTCTCTGGCCGATGCCGATATTTAGAAATCGCGGCGGCCGATGGCCGATATATGATGCCGATTTTTTTGGGCCGATATGTTTAAGCCGATTTTTTTTTCTTCCCCCCCCCCCCCCTTCATCTCATAAAATCTAACAGTTAGACCCCTTTCACACTGGGGAATTTTTCAGGCGCTTTTGGGCTAAAAATAGTGCCTGTAAAACGGCTCCCCTGCAGTCTCAGTGTGAAAGCCCGAGTGCTTTCACACTGAGGCGATGCGCTGGCAGGATGTTAAAGTCCTGCAAGCAGCATCTGTGGAGCGGTGTATACCGCTCCTCCACCACTCCTACCCATTGAAATGAATGCGCACCGCTGCCGAAGCACCTGCAAAGTGCTTCGGCAGCGGCGCTTCACGGGCACATTCAACCCCTTCCTCGAGTGCTAGCTGGGTTATAAGCGCCCCGCTAGCAGCCGAATAGCGCCGCTAAAACTAGCAGTGTTTTACCGTCAACGCCTGCCCACTCCAGTGAGTAAGCAACCTTAAGTAATAAGTGATACAGAAAATTTCTCCCATTTAAACATTTATTAAACAAAACAAACCTCCAATCAGTTCACTTGTATGTATAATTTAGATTAAAAAAAAACAAACAAACAACACCATCTTAAAAATATTAAATACACAAAAACAGGTAATCAAAACTTTTAGACAAAAAAAAAAAAAAAAAAAAAAGAAGAAGAAGAAGAAGAAGAAGAAGAAGAAGGGGCTAACCTTACTGCTTGGTTTTTTGTTTTTTTTTTAATTCATTAGTAAGAAGGCTGGCCGTAGGCTAGCCTGCATTTGTGGGAGGAGTCTGAGGGGTACATATACCTCCTCCTCTGCCTGATTCATGTCGGCTTGTGTTCAGGGTTTCCATGGTTACGGCCAGGAAGCGTCATTTCCGGTGCGCCAGCTGATGGCGCGCCTGCATTGGAATAGTCGTTTAGGCAGCATTGCTCCTCCTAGCACTTATCGCAGTGCTCCTGGTTTCAGTCGGGGGGGGGGGATGTCATGCTGCAGGGGGAGTCCTGTAGGGGAGGGGGGGGGGGTCTTCTTCTGCTGGACTGATTGCTCCTCTGTGCTAGTGGAAGGACAGCTGCTGTCAGGCCAGTGAGCGGGGTGGCTGCGGGTCCCAACAGGTTAATCATTCACAGCAGGGGGGGTTCTCTATTCATCTGCTGGTCGTATGTGTGGGTGGGGGAGGGGGACTTGATATCTTGCAGCCATTGTTGTCAGGTGTTCTGGTTAGGCTGCTGGTGGTTCAGTCCTCAGGGTGATCTGGACCTCGGCTCAGGTTTGTTACCCTGTTTGTTTACGAATGGCTCTGTTTCCATTTGTGTCCCTTCTCCTGCACAGGCTGCCGAGCCTCGCTCCAGCTGGTCGGGTTTGACCCGACACTAGGGCGCATACTTGTGTGCGTTTCTTTCTAGTGACAGGAAAGCCATCGAGCTCTCCACATGCTGTTACTTGTCCATCAAGACCCTAGGCTACACTGGTAGGCGTTTCCTTTCATCATTGTAGGGTGCAAGTTCCATCAGCGGTTTTCATTTTGGGGTTTGGCTAGTGCTCAGTGTTCATGCAGAAGCTTCCTTCACTCAGGATGGGTTTGGCAGGGACTTGTAGTTCCATAGCATTTTCAGTTTCTGTCACACCATGTTCAGCCACAGTGGTTCAGTTTAGCTCCTCAGTCTGTGTTTCAGTCACAGCGGTTCTCATAGCGTTCAGTCACAGGGGTTCTGTCACAGCATTGTCAGGTTCAGCGTTTTTCAGTCATAGCGGTTTTGTCACAGCATTTTCAGTCGCAGCATTTTCAGTCAGTGACTCTGTCACAGCGGTGTCAGTGTTAGTTTTCAGTCATAGCGGTTCTCTCCAGCATTCATAGTGTTTTAGTTTAGCGGTTCACTCATAGCATTTTTGTCATAGTGTTGCAGTCATAATGGTTCTGTCACAACGGTTCAGCCACAGCAGTTCTGTCATAGGGTGTTCAGTTCCAACATCCAGTCGCAACCTTTCAGTCGCTACATTCAGTCGCAACGTTTCCAGTCGCAGCCGATGCTGTCACGTGTTCAGCCATAGCGTTCTAGTCTAGCAGGTTTAGTCATAGCGGGTGCTCTCCTAGCATGGTCAGTCAGCGAGTCCAGTCTCAGCCTCTTGGTCTTATGTGTTCACTCACAGCATTCCTGTCCAGCGTGTTCTGTCCGAAGGGGACTGCCACAGCATGTCAGTCACATCAGGCACTGTCATAGTAGGCTCTGTCATTCTGTGTTCAGTCATGGTGTTCCAGTCACAGCATGTTGCTGGCATAGCAGATCGGTCACAGCATTTCTTTTCAGCGTGGTCTGCGTTCTGTCATAGCGATTCTGCCATAGCGGTCATGTCCTGCATGTTCTGTCGTTTGTCAGTGCCATACAGCTACAGCACATACCAATAGCGGTTTCATCCTTGTTTCCATGTCTCATCGTACCTTCGTTCTGTGTTCTTCGCACACCTGGGTTTAGTTAGCAGTTCTCACATCTCAGGAACTGTCACGTCTACAGATCCATATGGGCTGAGGTTTCTTTTTTTAAATGATTGTTGACCACAATCTTCTCGCCCATATAACATACGTCATACGATGCACGTTCATTTCATTACACCTGTGGGTACACTAGCCCTGAGGGTTTTAGTTTAACTGCTCGTCTCTGCGCTGCAGGTTACTCGGGCTCACTTACCACATACACTGGGGGGGGGGGGGGGGAGAGAACAGTCATCAGGTTCATTCACGCGCTGTGGTCTTGCCATTCTGGTCACGTCATCATACTTGGGTAGGCATAGAGGGGTGGTGTTCTCATGTCTGGTTGTCTGTTGTCACTTCCATCAACCTCACGTGGACGTTCGGAGCAAGGTAGCACTCCGTCAAGGAGTTGGTCCATACACATGCACAGGGGAGCTTTGTCACAGGGGTTTTTCCTTTCCCAGCCACAGCCGGGAAGGTGGTTCACTTTAGTTTTTCTAATGCCATCCCAGCACTCCCATCCACCAGCATGGTACAGGTTCTAGGCATTATGCTTCAATGCAGGTTCATGTGGGCTAACATGCTCTCCACGGTCTGTTTCGGTTCCATGACAGGATGGAGGTGTTCAAAGCTTGCTCGGCCAGGGACGGGTTGTCAGCTCTCCCCCAGCTCCTGCTTTCTATTTCCCCTCAGTTCACCAGGTTTGTTAAGCCTTCTGGTTTAGGATGTTCCTTGTCAGGGGCGGTGTTGGGATCTCCCATTCCCGGTCTTCAGACAGGCCTGCCGGAAGTATTGCCAGGCCTGCACGTGGGCCTCATCACCATATTGTCAGATTCTGTTGTCCTAGTATCTTGGCGTGAGCAGACAGTCATGCTTTCGTTGCCTAGTTACTGGAGGCAGTATTTGCCTAGGGGTTCTGGTCTGGTTCTTTACCTTCATTCTGAAGGTAGGGGGGCCGGGCCACCAGGGTGCCCAGTGGCAAGTTTCCAATGTCATTGTTACATTTGGGCTGCTCTCTTTCCTGCGGAAACATGTTTATCAAGGTTCTCATCCGTGGATTGTCAATGCAGCACTTGCACAGTTGAGGAGGGGGTGTAGTGACATCCAGACTGTTATCATGCTTGCGCTTACTTCCATCAGACCTGCCCGTTGGTAGGGTAAGTCGATGGTGGGGAGTTCGTTGCTCCACTGGGCTTACCCTTGAGCCGAAAGCTGTCCGTGCTTCGCCTAGCACTCCTTTGGGTCTTTGGTACCTGCAGGAGGGTCAGGGGTTTATTCATTAGGTCATCTCCTGTTTCATGGAGACCCTGGTTCAGCCCAGGGATCCAGTCTTGCAGGATGGGTGCTGGGCCAATGCCCCCTTGACTGCCCTTGAGTTGCGAGCGCTAAACTTATTCTCTCTGGAGAAGAGACGCTTGAGAGGGGATATGATTTCAATTTACAAATACTGTACTGGTGACTAGGGATGAGCCAAACACCCCCCGGTTCGGTTCGCACCAGAACCTGCGAACGGACCGAAAGGTCGCACGAACGTTAGAACCCCATTGACGTCTATGGGACTCGAACGTTCAAAATCAAAAGTGCTCATTTTAAAGGCTAATTTGCATGGTATTGTCCTAAAAAGGGTTTGGGGACCCGGGTCCTACCCCAGGGGACATGTATCAATGCAAAAAAAACTTTTAAAAACGGCCGTTTTTTCGGGAGCAGTGATTTTAATGATGCTTAAAGTAAAAAAAAAAAAAAAAAGTGAAATATTCCTTTAAATATCGTACCTGGGGGTGTCTATAGTATGCCTGTAAAGTGACGCGTGTTTCCCGTGTTTAGAACAGTCCCTGCACCAAATGTCATTTTTAAAGGAAAAAATCTCATTTAAAAGCTGCTTGCGGGTTTAATGTAATGTCGGGTCATGGCAATATGGATGAAAATCAGTGAGACAAACGGCATGGGTACCCCCCAGTCCATTACCAGGCCCTTTGGGTCTTGTATGGATATTAAGGGGAACCCCGCACCCAAAATTAAAATAAGGAAAGGTGTGGGGCCACCAGGCCCTATATACTCTGAACAGCAGTATACAGGCGGTGCAAACAAGACAGGGACTGTAGGTTTGTTGTTAAGTAGAATCTCTTTGTAATTTTGAACGGGTACATTTTTAAAGTGTTTAGCTCCAGCCAAAAAATCTTTAAGCTTTTTGGAAAACATAGGGAAGGGTTATCACCCCTGTGACATTTGTTTTGCTGTCTTTCCTCCTCTTCAGAAGATTTCACCTCACTTTTTGTCCCAATGACAAATGTTTTTTTGAAAATTTGGGGTTTTTTGTGGAACAAGGATTGGAAAGCATCAGTGGAAAGGAGAAATGTTTTTCCCATATTAACTCTTACAGGAGAGAATTTCCCTTCCTAGGGGTAGATTTCATCTCACTTCCTGTTGTCTCCTTCCGTTTGCAAGTAGGAGTCGTTTGTAAGTTAGATGTTTGAAAGTAGGGTCCTGCCCTATATACTCAGCAGAAATTTGGGCCTTAGGTGTTGCTGTGGCCACAACACTGTAAGCCCTCACAGGGCCCTGCTGTGAAATATTAGATCAAGAATTGTAATTACATGCCCCTGTTGAACAGGAGCTGAAAAATTAGGCCTTAGGCACTGGTGCCACAACACTGCAACCCCTCACAGACACTCTAGTTGGAACGCAGGAACGAGCCCTGCTGCAAAGTATTGCATCAAAAATTGTAATTACACGCCCCTGTTAAACAGGGGCTGAAAAATTGTGCCTTAGGCACTGGTGGTGGCGCCCAGAACCAAAAATGTTCTTACAAGCTATCAGCGTGATGATTGAGGAGGAAGAGGATAATTACTCAGGGATAGTCACTCAGCATCAGCATAGGCAGTCTTTGAAGGGATCTGAGATTTCAAAAAAAATTATTCGGTTACATCAGCATCAGGTGCTTGGTAGCTGGTGGTGATCCAAGACCGATTCATTTTTATGAAGGTCAGTCGATCGACCGAGTCGGTGGACAGACGCACCCCGTGATCGGTTACCACGCCTCCAGCAGCACTGAATGTGCGTTCCGAAAGAACGCTGGATGCAGGACAGGCCAGTAGCTAAATTGCATACTGTGCAAGCTCTGGCCAGTGATCCATCCTCAAGACCCAGTAACCCAGAGGATTTTCGGTGGGAAAGGTGTCCAAGTCTGATCTTGCCCCTAGGTATTCCTGCACCATGTAAAACAGACGCTGGCGATGGTTGCTGGAACCGATCATACCTTGGGGCTGCGGACCAAAAAATTGTCTGAACGCATCGGTCAGACGGCCACCTTCTCCACCGCTCCTTCTTTGACTGACCGAAGCCTCAGCAACACGTTGTCCAGAAACAGGAGTTTGTAACCTCCCAGTCTCTGGGAACGCGTTGCACAGACCTTTCTGCAAGGCCTCCCGAAGATGTTTCATCCTCTGCTCCCTCTGCGATGGCAAGATAAGGTCCGCAACCTTACCCTTGTAACGTGGATCAAGGAGGGTTGCCAGCCAGTATTGGTCCTTCTCCTTGATACCACGAATACGAGGATCCTTACGCAGGCTTTGCAGGATCAGGGAGGCCATGCAGCGTAGGTTTGCTGAGGCATTCGGTCCGGAGTCCTCTGGGTCACTAAGGACGACATGGTCCGCAGCCACCTCCTCCCAGCCACGTACAAGTCCATGTGTTTCTTGGGACTGATCCCTTAAAGACTGCTGCTGATGCTGAGTGCCAGGCTCCACCTCCATACTGACACAATCTTCCTCCTCCTCCTCCTCGTCCTCTTCCTGTGTGATCGGCGGGCACGCAGGAACACTGTCTGGATAAAGGGGGCCTTGAGAGCTAAGGAAGTCCTCCTCTTCCTGCCTCTGTTCTGCCTCAAGTGCCCTGTCCATTATTCCACGCAGCGTGTGCTCCAACAGGTGGACAAGGGGGACAGTGTCACTGATGCATGCACTGTCACTGCTCACCATCCTCGTGGCCTCCTCAAATGGTGACAGGACAGTGCATGCATCCCTGATCATGGCCCACTGGTGTGGGGAAAAAAAACCAAGCTCCCCTGACCCTGTCCTGGTGCCATAGTCGCACAGGTACTCATTGATGGCCCTCTGCTGCGTGTGCAGCCTCTGCAGCATGGCCAACGTTGAGTTCCACCTGGTGGTCATGTCACAGATTAGGCAGTTCTTGGGCAGGTTAAACTCCTTTTGGAGGTCCGTCAGCCGAGCACTGGCATTATATGACCGGCGGAAATGCACACAGACTTTCCTGGCCTGCCTCAGGACATCCTGTAAGCCCGGGTACCTGCCCAAGAACCGCTGCACCACCAAGTTAAGGACGTGAGCCAAACAGGGCACATGGGTCATTTGTCCCTGTCGGAGGGCAGAGAGGAGGTTGGTGCCATTGTCGCAAACCACCATTCCTGCCTTAAGTTGGCGTGGCGTCAACCACCTCTGAACCTGCCCCTGCAGAGCTGACAGAACCTCTGCCCCAGTGTGGCTCCTGTCCCCCAAGCACACCAGCTCAAGCACCACATGGCATCTTTTGGCCTGCGTACTTGCGTAGCCCCTTGAATGACTACGGAGCACCGCTGGTTCCGAGGAAGAGGCCATGGAGGAAGAAGAAGAGGAGGGGGTGGAGGAGAGAGGTGTGTCACAATCATTAGCATTTTGGAGGCGTGGTGGCGGAACAACCTCCAACACTACTGCACCTTGTCCTGCATCCGTCCCAGCTGCCAGCAGAGTCACCCAATGCGCCGTGAAACTTAGGTAACGTCCCTGTCCATGCCTGCTGGACCATGAGTCAGCGGTAATATGCCCCTTACCGCTGACCGCCCTGTCCAGCGAGGCATGGACATTGCCTTCCACATGCCGGTAGAGAGCCGGAATCGCCTTCCGTGAGAAAAAAAGTGGCGTTTGGGTACCTGCCACTGAGGAACCACACATTCCACAAACTCACGGAAGGGGGCAGAGTCTACCAACTGAAAAGGCAGCAGTTGAAGTGCTAGCAATTTTGCCAAGCTAGCATTCAACCGCTGGGCATGAGGATGGCTGGGAGCAAACTTCTTTTGGCGGTGCAGCAGCTGGGGCAGGGAAATTTGCCTGGTACAATCTGACGTCGGTGTACCAAAAGCAGATTGCCCACAAGTACTTGGCTGTGACACACCTAATTCTACACCTTCATTCCTCTCAGTGCAGGTCTCAGAGAGGACTGAAGGTCTAGTGGGGTTGGAAATCTCAGCTGATGAGGAGCAAGGAGAGGTCCTCTTTGTTCTTTGGTGTGGGTCTTTTAGATACGCTTGCCAACGAACTGCATGGCAGGTCAACATATGTCTGGTCAAGCATGTGGTACCCAAGTGGGAGATGTTTTGGCCACGTGAGATACGCTTGAGACATATGTTGCAAATAGCAGCGGTGCGATCTGATGCACTCGTCTCAAAAGAGGCCCACACCAAAGAACTTTTTGAATAGCGCGCAGAGACTGCAGCGCCCTGCACATGTGGAGCTTTGGGGTGTGATGCAGTCAATGTGCTGCCCTTAGGCTGGCCCCTGGAGGGCATCCTGCCTCGTTGGTGATGTGCCGCCTCCTCCTCCTCCCTCCTATCAAGCACCCACGTTGAGTCAGTGACCTCATCATCCCCTCCCTCCTCATCACTGGAGCAAACCTGGCAGTATGCTGCAGCAGGGGGAGCATGACTGCCAGATTATTGTCCTTCTTGGGCACCCCCTCTGTCCGTGCTCATGGTACTGCCTTCATCGAGCTCAGTATCATCATCAGAGCCTTCCAAACGCTGGGCATCCTCCTGGAGCATGTACCCAACACTGTGGTCAAACAGTTCGAGGGACTCCTCAGGAGGACATGGTGGAGCTAGGGAAGGAGTCACTGATGACATTGAGCCGAGGGAAGAGGCCGCTGCTTTGCCAGACAAAGCACCCTGGGCATGGGTGAGAGAGGATGAGGAGGATGAGGACGGCTTGGTCATCCACTCGACCAAGTCTTCCGCATGTTGCGGCTCAACACGGCCAGCTGCTGAAAAAAAGGCCAAGCGTGTCCCATGGCCACGTGCTGATGAGGATGCACCATCTCCACGACAAGCACTAGACACAGAGCCTGCTTGCCCTCTCTTATTGGCTTGTGACTGTCTGCCTCTCCTTCTTGGCCTTCCAGACATACTAATGGTCTGTAGCTGCACTAAGCTGGGATAGATATATGTACTGATACTGCAGCTAGCAAAATCAACTGCCTGCCTGTAGTATGAGAACACCACCAACCTTCTACAGGTAGCTTTAGCTGAACACTGTGAGGTGGACGCACCCTACTAACTTGTAGGTTTAGCTGAACACTGAGCAGGACGCACTGCACTAACTGTAAATAGTCTAGCTGCCTGACCGTGGTACTAATAAGATCAAAAGAACACCAGTAATTTTCTTCAGGTAGCTTTATATACTGTAACAAGACAAGCCTGCCTGTCAGTAGGAAGATAACAGGAACGGATCTAGCTGAACACTGTGAGCAGGACGCACTGCACTAAATGTAAATAGTCTAGAAGATAACAGGAACGGATCTAGCTAAACTGAATACAGTGTATATACTGTATATATATATGCGCAACACCTGGGATGCATATATATATATATATATATATATATATATATATATATATATATATATATATCACACACACACACACACACACACACACACACACACATATATACACACATACACACACACACACACACACACACACACAATACACTTTAAGTGCAGCTAACTGACTGACTGTCCTGCCTAATCTAGCTAACTCAAATGAAATGACACTGTCTCTCTCTCTCTCTCTCTCTAAGCACACCGGAACACACTGCACAGGGCCGCCGTGCAGGCGGCCTTATATAGTGTGGGGCGTGTACTAAATCCCCTGAGCCATAATTGGCCAAAGCCTCCTTGGCTTTGGCCAATTACGGCTCTCTGTTCAGGCGGCGCTGTGATTGGCCAAGCATGCGGGTCATAGTGCATGCTTGGCCAATCATCAGCAAGCAATGCACTGCGATGCCGCAGTGAATTATGGGCCGTGACGCGCCACACGAATTTGGCGCGAACGGCCCATATCGTTCGCAATTCGGCGAACGACCGAACAGCCGATGTTCGAGTTGAACATGGGTTCGACTCGAACACGAAGCTCATCCCTACTGGTGACCCCACAATAGGGATAAAACTTTTTCGCAGAAGAGAGTTTAATAAGACTCGTGGCCACTCATTACAATTAGAAGAAAAGAGGTTTAACCTTAAACTACGTAGAGGGTTCTTTACTGTAAGAGCGGCAAGGATGTGGAATTCCCTTCCACAGGCGGTGGTCTCAGCGGGGAGCATTGATAGCTTCAAGAAACTATTAGATAATCACCTGAATGACCGCAACATACAGGGATATGTAATGTAATACTGACACATAAGCACACACATAGGTTGGACTTGATGGACGTGTGTCTTTTTTTCAACCTCACCTACTATGTAACTATGCCGTAAGTGGTAGGTTCGGGCCGAACGTCATCTCATTCTGGGTTCCATTCTCGGCGTAATCTCTTGAGTAAGATGTTGCCCGGAGATCTGCTCAGGTACATCAGACCAGTCATCTGTTGTCCGACCCCCGGCCTGTTTCAAATAGGGGGGCTCACTGTCACTTTGGGCATGCTGTATCATGCCATGAGACTTATTCCCCGGATGGTGTCCAGCCCTCCTTCCAGGACTCAAATTGGTGGTCAGGTCGCAAGCAGGAGCTTGACCCAGGATATATAGGGTGGGACCAGGTTCTGGGTGTCAGGTAGGGTTCTCCATGTTTGAACGGTGCTTATTGCCACAGCACATTGGCCTTATTTGCCAACACCATCAAACACATACATCTGGTATCCAGCACTTCAGACCCCTGCATACTCCTGGCAGGTCGTCCTTTTGCGACTTATCCTTTCAAACTTCCCCATACCAAGCATAGACAGGCTAGGGGTTGGTAGGACTTTCACTGAGTTACGTAACTGGTGTCCATTCGAAGTGTTCGATCTTCTCTGCCATTATGTTGCAAGGGATCCTCGGGTAAGCCCTTACTCCTTTTTCCATCATGCACAAGCAATTTGTTCCCAGGTTTGGGTTTTCTCGGAGGCAGGAGTCATCCAAATCAACCACGGGATATTCATCTGGGTAGTTGCTGGTTTCAAGCAGGGGGTCCCTCCTTGGTATCAATTCATGGGACTTGATGTTTATCCTGTCACAGTTGATTCATCATATCCAGGTTCTGTAGCCATCCGGGCTCGCACTACCCTGTTAGACGGGTTGTTACTTACCTCATATCTAGTTTTTCATCACACCTACTTTCGTGTCTTTTGCCCTCTCTTTCAGGCTTACTGACCAGCCAGGCCAAGGCACACCCTAGGCCTTGGTAGTTAGGGTATCGCATTTCCAAGTGAAGACTCTGACCACAAGTGTATTTTTCCAAAAAAAATTGCAATTGAAAGACCACTGCACAAATACCCTGTGACATAAAATATTGCAGCAACCGCTATTTTATTCCCTAGGGAATCTGCAAAAAAAAAAAAGTATATATAATTTTTGGGGGTTCTAAGTGATTTTTTTAGCAGAAAATACAGGATTTTTACTCGTAAGCAACAAATGTCAGAAAGGATTTAGTCTTTAAATGGTTAAACTGAGAACTCCTACACAGTTCAGTTCATTGATAAGTAGGAACATTGTATTTCTTCTTGGTTCTTTTATCAGACTTGGCAGGCTGCCCAGAGAGGAGAGAAGTCACTCCATTAAAGACTTCAGGCAACTTGCATTGACTTCTATTACAGAAGTTATTTGCAAGTTGCGCTGAAGTTATAATTGGCCTTTTTTATCAGCACAATCGGCCGATGCTGATTAATTAAAAAACGCCAAATATCGGTCGACCTCTAGTGATCACTGCTCTCGATCACAGAGCAGATCAATGTCCTGTCACTAGGCAGAACAGGGAATGCTTTTCTGTATTTAGTGAGACCAGTGATCACTGATTAATTGCATTAGAAAAACCATGCATCTAGCTGGTTGGGATCTGCTGGAATGATGTAACACAGCCACAGGTGTGTGCTAATGAGGTCAGCTGATGAATGCCTTCCTGTGTCTTACTAGCTTCTATGACTATGTCTAATATCTACATGCCAGCAAGAGATGAAGCATTGTACATGTGCAAATGCAGGAAGTCTACTGTGCTTAGAATCAGTATACACGACAAACACTACATCCCCCTAAACCCTGGGAACATCAAGATATCTCCCACACTTACCTTGCAAATCAGCAACATCTCCTCAAGATAAAAAATCCACACAAGAGATGCATTTCCAGGCCAGGAGCCACTCGAGCAACCACTTGTGCGCCATTGCGAAAAGATATGTGCGATCGCAATAAATTCACATTCGCCAACATAGTTTCACATGTGTTCAAGATGCTTATTTCGCTAAATAATTATTTCCAAAATGGTGTTTATGGGGTGGGCAACAGGTGACTAGAGAAAATGAATACTTAATTTGACATAGTTCAATAGTTTACTTAGGCCATAGCAAAAATCAATGGAACCTGAAAATCAGCATTGGAGCTGTTAAAAGCTTGCTCTTTTAGTTTTGAATTTACACTCTAATGACTTGCATGTGTTCAGAATAAAATTATTTTGTAGCAGAGTAGATTTAATAGAGTTTGGAAGATGTGTTAACAATACATTCCACTTTTATTCCTCAACAAAAAAAATAAAAATTCAAAACCGGTTTCTACATTTTATTTGGACAATAGGAACACTTACTTTTGCAACAATAAATGCCAGTCATTTTTTTGGGCAAATTTTTCACTGCACTTTACAATATAGTTAGAAGGGCCCTGCTCTAAAGAGCTTACAATCTAAAAGAAACACTTAAAGTGGACACACCTTAACCAGTTGCCAACCACCGCACGAAGATGTAAGTCGACAGAATGGCATGGGCAGGCATATGGGCGTACCTATACGTCCCTGCCTCCCAGCAGGCGGGGCGGTCCGATCAGGCCCCCAGTGCCTGTGGCGGTCGCAATCATTCCAGGAGCGATCCGTGCTGAGGGGGAGGCCACCCCCTCGCGATCGCTCCTGACGAATGAGAAGCTTCCTCTGCTTCTGTAAACAGAAGCACAGGAAGTGATGTCATCTCGCCTCATGCAGCCTTTTTGTTCCGGCGCCCTAGGAGAGAAGACATCAATGTGAGTCTGCACCAACAGTAGAACACGTAGGCACACAAATCACCCCCCCCCCCCCGGAAACCCTGTCACAGAGACAGACAGAGAGAGAGAGAGACTCAATCTCTGAGAGTGATTAATTGTGAGAGATTAATTCAGAAAGATTGATTGAGACTTGATTGAAAGAAAAAGTTTAAGCATTTGATGATTCTAGGGAAAAATAAATATAAAAAAAAAAGAAAAGTAAAAGCTGCTCACATTTCCTCAGTGCTTGTCCCCGAGACCTCTGTGAAGAAGATTACTTACCTGACCAATCACACTCTTCTTTGCCGAGTGACGTCAGCATGCTGGCTCCGACGGCTTCCCCTGCGCTCTGAAACAGGGAAACATGCCGGGGATAACATTGATCAGTGCGCGGCGGTGCGGAGCGCGCTTTTTAGCTCACACAGCATTCAAATTGCTTGATGGTCAGAATCGCACAAATCCGGAGTTGCGATCACAGCGGGTGGAGAATCGCGATAACGATTCTCTGCGATTAACCATGCAGCACTACTGCACTGGTGTCATTTGTGACTGTTATAAGTGTTAGGGCAGTTAGCGGCAGGCCCCCCCTAAAAAAGGGTTTAACCCCTTGGTCACCCCCAGTTAACCCTTTCATCCCCTGTCGCCAGTGACATCAAGCAATCTCTTTTCTGATCGCTGTATTAGTGTCACAGGTGACGCTAGTTAGCCAGGTAAGAATATAGGTTCACCATCAGCTTTTTATAGCGTCAGGTACCCCCCATATACTACCTAATAAAGGTTTTAACCCCCTGATTGCCCCCTAGTTAACCCTTTCACCAGTGATCACCGTATAAAAGTGTTAGGGGTGAAGCTGGTTAGTTTGTTTTTTATACCTGTCATTTATTACCCAATAAAGGTTTAACCCCCTGATCGCCCCAGCGGGTGATATCAGTTTTAGCGTCAGGTAGGGTCTGCATCGCCCCAGGCAGCCAGGCAGATCAGTGCCAGTAGAGCTGACACTCACGCACCATACACCTCCCTTAGTATAGATCTGATCAGATACTATACCACTAACACCTGCATTTTGCCCCTCCGCCCAGCCCACCAAGTGCAGTATCAATCGATCACTGTCACTTACAAAACACAACACACATAACTGCAGCGTTTGCAGAGTCAGGCCTGATCCCTACGATCGCCAACCGTTTTTTGGTAGCGTTTTGATACAGTTGCTGACAGCCTAGGAGCTTTTTTTACCTGTGAGTCTCACTAGTGTACCAGTAAATTTAGAGCCCAAAATGGCAAGTTGAAGGTACACTAGTGAAGAGGCCTACATGTTTCTGTGCATGACAGATAGTGAAGAGGAAGTCACTCATCTGTCAGATTCTGGCTTAGCATACAATCCTGTAGACAGCAACTCCATGACAGATAGCCCTGACGACAGAGTTGTGGTCCCTGCCAAGGTCAGGCGTACCAGACCCAATCTTCTGCTGTTGAGGTGCAAGAACTGCAGGGCTCTCGTATGAAGCAAAGTACTAGCGCAGCTATTCCTCTTGTGAACTGGCAAACACCAGCGGCCTAGTACACCCTGGTCGTAGTCAAACCAGCACTGCAGTAACACGAGGAGAGTCCCATAAGTGCAGTTCACGCTGGCGAGATGGCAGGCACAAGTAGTGTCCCGCTGCCACCAAGAACACAAAGACAGGCCCCTCATGCCCATAGTGTCCTTCCTGCAGAATTCGCCAATCCTAATTGGGAGCCCACCACTTCTGCAGCACCCGTACTTCCCCCATTCACTAGCCAACCTGGCATTCAGGTGGAAACTTTATTCACTGTTTTTCACCGAAGATCTCTATAGATCTATTGTGGACCAAAGCAATTTGTATGCTGTTCAATACATCACTGCTAATCCGCAGTCCCCCCTTGCCAGAGATTGGAAACCAATTACAGTTTCCGAATTTAAGATCTTTCTGGGCCTATCCCTCAATATGGGTATAACTAAAAAGAGTGAGTTGTGGTCATATTGGTCCACTGACTCAATTCATCATATGCCCCTGTTCTCCGCTTCCATGGCCAGGGCACGATACGAGCAGATTTTGCGGTTTATACACTTCAACAATGAACTCTGTCGTCCTCGTGAAGACCCTGGATACGATCGGCTCTGCGAAATTCAGCCCCTCGTAAACTACTTCAACCAACATTTTGCAGACTTGTTTACTCCCCATCAAGTGGTCTGCATTGATGAGTCCCTGATTATGTTTTCTGGCCGCTTGCCATTCAAACAGTATCTTCCCAGCAAGCGTGCCGGATAGGGCGTCAAGATGTACAAGCTCTGTGACAGGGCCACAGGCATATACAGTGGGGAAAAGTATTCAGATCCCCTTAAATTTTTCACTCTGTTATATTGCAGCCATTTGCTAAAATAATTTAAGTTCATTTTTTCCCTCATTAATGTACACACAGCACCCCATATTGACAGAAAAAAACAGAACGGTTGACATTTTTGCAGATTAAAAAAGAAAAACTGAAATATCACATGGTCCTAAGTATTCAGACCCTTTGCCCAGTATTTAGTAGAAGCACCCTTTTGATCTAATACAGCCATAAGTCTTTTTGGGAAAGATGCAACAAGTTTCACACCTGGATTTGGGGATCCTCTGCCATTCCTCCCAGGTTGGATGGTAAACGTTGGTGGACAGCCATGTTTAGGTCTCTCCAGAGATGCTCAATTGGGCTCTGGCTGGGCCATTCAAGAACAGTCAAAGTTGTTGTGAAGCCACTCCTTCGTTATTTTAGCTGTGTGCTTAGGGTCATTGTCTTGTTGGAAGGTAAACCTTCGGCCCAGTATGAGGTCCTGAGCACTCGAGAAGGTTTTAGTCCAGGATATACTTGGCCGCATTCATCTTTCCCTCGATTGCAACCAGTTGTCCTGTCCCTGCAGCTGAAAAACACCCCCACAGCATGATGCTGCCACCACTATGCTTCACTGTTGGGACTGTATTGGACAAGTGTTGAGCAGTGCCTGGCTATCTCCACACATACCACTTAGAATTAAGGCCAAAAAGTTCTATTTTGGTCTCATCAGACCAGAGAATCTTATTGCTCACCATCTTGGAGTCCTTCAGGTGTTTTTTTAGCAAACTCCATGCAGGCTTTCATGTGTCTTGCACTGAGGAGAGGCTTCCGTCGGGCCACTCTGCCATGAAGCCCCGACTGGTGGAGAGCCGCAGTGATAGTTGACTTTCTACAACTTTCTCCCATCTCCCAACTGCATCTCTGGAGCTCAGCCACAGTGATCTTTGGGTTATTTAACTCTCTCACCAAGGCTCTTCTCCCCCGATAGCTCAGTTTGGCCGGACGGCCAGCTCTAGGAAGGGTTCTGGTTGTCCCAAACGTCTTCCATTTAAGAATTATGGAGGCCACTGTGCTCTTAGGAACCTTAAGTGCAGCAGAATTTTTTTTGTAACCTTGGCCAGACCTGTGCCTTGCCACAATTCTGTCTGAGCTCTTCAGGCAGTTCCTTTGACCTCATCATTCTCATTTGCTCTGACATGCACTGTGAGCTGTGAGGTCTTATATAGACAGGTGTGTGGCTTTCCTAATCAAGTGCAATCAGTATAATCAAAACACAGCTGGACTCAAATGAAGGTGTAGAACCATCTCAAGGATGATCAGAAGAAATGGACAGCACCCGAGTTAAATATACGAGTGTCACAGCAAAGGGTCTGAATACTTAGGACCATTTGAGATTTCAGTTTTTCTTTCATAAATCTGCAAAAATGTCAACAATTCTGTGTTTTTCTGTCAATATGGGGTGCTGTGTGTACATTGAGGAAAAAAAAAAAAAAAAAAAAAAAAAAGATGAACTTCAATGATTTTAGCAAATGGCTGCAATATAACAGAGTGAAAAATTTAAGAGGGTCTGGATACTTTCCGTCCCCACTGTACATGTAGTTTTATTGTTTACGAGGGAAGTCACATTAGAGCCAACAAACTGCCCTGACTACATAGGGAGCTCTGGCAAGATTGTGTGGGACTTGGTGTCACCCTTATTCGGAAAGGGGTATCATTTGTATGTGGACAATTAGACAAGCGTGCCACTTTAGTCACTTGTTTGATCAGATTGGCACATGTGACCTAATCGCCAGGGCTTTCCCCATATCGGCTTGTAGATTCCAGTCTTAGCCTGGGGGAGAGAGCCTGCTTCAAGTGTAATAAATTTGCTCGCTGTGAAGTGGAGGGATAATAGGAATGGTTTTCATTCTTTCCTCCCTTCATGCAGACACGACGGTCCAAATTCCTACGACAACTGGTGTTGGAGAAACCCCTCTGTGTCCACGAATACAACCTTAATATGGGAGGGGTGGACCTCAACAACCAGTTGTTGGCACCGTACCTAATTGCCCGTAAGGCCAGACCCTGGTACAAGAAATTGTCTGTATACTTATTTCAATTGGCTTTGCTGAATGCTATACAGAGCTTCAGGACGGACTGGATCCTTCCTTAAATTTCAGGAAGAGATCATCAGAGCCCTTCTGTTTCCAGACAGTACTTCACCTCACCTTCCCAATCCAAATGCAGTAAGCCAGCTGCATGAGAGGCATTTTCTGTATGTCCTCCCGAGTACCCCTCCCCAACAAGCACCCCCAAAGAAAAATTGTTGTGTCTGTAGAAAGCATGGATATAGGCGTAATGTGCAATTTTTGTCCCTCCTGTCCTGACAATCCTGGTCTTTGCATTGGTGAATGTTTTGAACACTACCATACACTAGTTGAGAATTAGTGTAGGGTACAGCATTGCAGACTAGGCACACATTCACAGGGTCTCCCAAGATGCCATCGCATTTTGAGAGACCTAAACCTGGAGCCAAACCATTACAGTTAGTTACAAATTTTAAAAAAAAATTAGTAGTAAAAATATTAGATAGTCATCGTTTTATGGTTCTCTATTCTATAGGAGTTCTTTTCTACCATTTTCTATTCTGCAATGTTTTATTGTGTTTTAGTGTTAACCATTTTTTGTTTTCAGGTACGCCATTCGGCTGCAGCGCAGATTTATTTATCTTGACAGCAACAGCGTTTGCTCCCACGATACATAAAGCCATGACTCCAGCGCTGTAGGCGATTTCACCACCACAGTTAACAAAATGGTGCATGTATGCCTATCATTAGAAGTGGGTGGATGAAGGGAGGTATTCTAATGGTGGGCATACCCACCGATTAATCTTTTTTGTTCAGGCCAGGGGCTGCATGGAAAAAAAAAAAAAAATAGGAATACAAATATATGCCCAACAAGGACCAGCAACGTACTGGTATATTGCTGGACTGAGTGGTTATACCAGAATGATGCCTGCGGGTTTAGTTATCACTCTTTTCAGCCAGCGGTCACCTTTCATGTAAATTCAATCCTTCCTAGCAGCTAATTAGCCTCTAGACTGCTTTTACAAGCAGTGGGATGGAATGTCCCCCCCCCCTCACACGGGGGGGGGGGGGGGGGGGGAGGGGAGATTTAGCGTCGGTCTGGCATCATATGTAAACAGCAATTGCACCATGCATGTGAGGCATCACTGCGAAGGTCAGATCGAGGGCAGTAATTTTAGCAGTAAACCTCCTCCATAGACCTAAAGTGGTAACCTGTAAAGACTTTTGAAAACAAAATGTAGTTTGTCGCCGCTGCACGTTTGTGCGCAATTTTAAAGCATGTTGTGTTTGGTATCCATGTACTTGGCCTAAGATCATCTTTTTTATTTCATCAAACATTTGGGCAATACAGTGTTTTAGTGCATTAACATTTTTTTTTTTTTTAAAAAAAGTGTGTTTTTTCAAAAAAAAAAAAAAAATGCATTTGAAAAATCACTGTGCAAATACTGTGTGAAAAAAAAAAAAATTAAACACCCACCATTTTAATCTGTAGGGCCTTTGCGTTAAAATATATAAATGTTTAGGGGTTCAAAGTAATTTTCTTGCAAAAAAAACCTTCTCATGTAAACAGTGTCAGAAAGGGCTTCGTCTTCAAGTGGTTAGAAGAGTGGGTGATGTGTGACATAAGCTTCTAAATGTTGTGCATAAAATACCAGGACAGTTCAACCCCCCCCCCCAAAAAAATGGAAAGTAGACACTCCGAAAACCAAGCACCACCTTCAGGCTAAGGGTGTAAATTTTGATTTCACTCACTGCCTTCGGAGGCCGTGAAATGCCCAGATGGCACAACCCCCCCCAAATGACCGCCATTTCGGAAAGTAGACATCCCAAGCCATTTGCTGAGAAGTATGAGTATTTTGCAGATCTCATTTTTTGTCACAGTATTGAAAAATGGGGAAAAAAAAAAAAAAAAAAAAAAAAAAAACCACATACTTTACTTTCTTAATTTTCAAAAACAAAGGAGAGCTGCAAAATACTCAACATGCATCTCAGCAAATAGCTTGGGGTGTCTACTTTCCAAAATGGGGTCATTTGGGGGGTTTTGTGCCATCTTGGCATTTTATGGCCTTCAAAACTGATAAGTAGTGAGGCGTGAAATCAAAAAATGTATGCCTTTAGAAATCCTAAAGGCGGTGATTGGTTTTTGGGGCCCCATGCGTGGCTAGGCTCCCAAAAAGTCCCAGACGTGGTATCCCCGTACGCGGGAGAAGCAGAAGAATGTCTTTTGGGGTGAAATTCCACATATGCCCATGGCATGTTTGAGTAATATATCATTTGACAACTTTTTGTAAAAAAAAAAAAAAAAAATTGTATTATTCAACCACTTAGGATACATACATACATACAATGAGCTCAACGTGCCTCTTAGCAATTTCCTTAGGTTGTCTATTTTCCAAAATGGGGTCATTTGGGGGGGGTTGTACTGCCCTGCCATTTTAGCACCTCAAGAAATGATAGGCAGTCAAACTAAAAGCTGCATATATTCCAGAAAATGTACCCTAGTTTGTAGACGCTATAACTTTTGCACAAACCAATATACGCTTATTGACTTTTTTTTAACCAAAGACATGTGGCTGAATACATTTTGGCCTAAATGTATCAAATTGAGTTTATTGGATTTTTTTTTTTATAACAAAAAGTAGAAAATATTTTCTTTAAAATTTTCAGTCTTTTTCCGTTTATATCGCAAAAAATAAAAATTGCAGAGGCAATCAAATCACACAAATAGAGCTTTATTTTGATGGTAACAAAAGGACGCAAATTTGTTTGGGTACAACATTGCATGACTGTGCAATTACCAGTTAAAGCAGATTTTGCTTAAACCACTTGACCACTGGGCACTTAAACCCCCTTAATAACCAGACCAATTTTCAGCTTTTGGTGCGCTCACATTTTGAATGACAATTACTCATTTATGCAACACTGCATCTATATGAAATTTGTCCTTTTTTCACACATAGGTGTCCTTTTATGAAAGTGAGGTAAAATACCGCGATTCGGTTCTCAGGCATTCTCAGGGGAGATCGCTCTCCTCTGAGTGCCTATTTATGAAAGTGTGTAGATCGCTTCTCATGTTGAGTTGAGAAGCGATCTACAAATGCCAGGAACTCCTGAGAAACGGCTCCTCTCACTATAATCTCGCGTGATATAGCGGGATTACAGTATGGAGGAACCATAAAATACAAAGTGTAACACAAATCAGCACACATTCCCCAACATAATAAAATAACAACGTTAAATTCCCCCTACACAATAACCTAATTATAAAAAAAACATTGTTTTTATCAATATTTAAAGATCATACATGTCCTTATTTAAATGTGAATGGTGTATAGTAAATGAATGTAATGCACATATGTAATGCAGCTATACACCATTCATATAAATGCAAAATACATTTATAATCATTAAAAAAATAATTTTAATAAAAGTATACAAGTATAAATATTTATTAATAAATTAAAATAAAATATATTTCATAATTGATAAACATAAAAATTGATAAACTGGTGCAATGCGAGAACACTGCAAATCCACTGCGGGTTACCGCATCGCACCGACTCGCATGTCAGTTCACACTGCCATATGCGAATCGCTGGGGAGTGTCAATACATTGTTAACGACACCCCCAGTTCAGCTTGCATATCGCACTGCGAACTGACAGTCCAGACATGAATCGGATCGCATATGTGTGAACACACATGCGATCCGATTCTGGTCCGAACAGAAAAAAGGGTCCTGTGCGTGTTTGCACCAAATGCGGTGCAATATCAGCCATACTATCTGTACAGCTGATATCGCACCGCACAGACATCGCATGTAATGTGAATGGCAGTGTGCTGCGAATTAAATGCGATGCCTGTGCGATGTCCGGCATCGCACAAGTGTGAACTGGGCCTAAAAGTTAACAACACCCCCAAATCAGTTCGCATATCGCAGTGCGATCTGCAAACTCAGACAGTAATTGAATCGCATGGGTGTGAACACCCATGCGATCCGATTCTGCTGTGGACCAAAAAAAGGGTCCTGTAAGAGTTTGGTCCGAGGGCAATGCAAATTTAGCAATACTATCTGTATGGCTGAAATCGCATCGCACAGAGATCGGATGTGATTTTGCACTGCATCCGATCTTGGACACCGCAGCAGTCGGAACTGGCCCTAAACCATATTGCAAAAGGGTGTGAACACGCATGCGATCCGATTCCTGCACCATTATTATTAGATATATATATATATATATATATATATATATATATATATATATATATATATATATATATATATATATATATATATATATATATATATATATATATATCTCTCTATCTCTATCTCTATCTCTATCTATATCTATATATCTCTCTATCTCTATCTATATCTATATATCTCTCTATCTATATCTATATCTATATCTATATCTATATCTATATCTATCTATGTACACACTATAAATTCCTATCCTGCTGGTTTTGGGGTGTGTAATGGTGGGGAAGATGTGCTCTGACTGTTTGGTGAAAGAAAGAAGTCAAAAGACTTCTTGCTTTCTCCAGAATATCAGCCAGTTTCAGGCTTCTCACTCTGATTCTCCACTTCTGAAATGGTGAATCAGAAAGTGAGAATTCTGTCACAGATCGCCAGTGAGGTGCTGAGATCGCACCTTCATAAACTGGCCGTTTCTGTGAATTCTCACTGTGCTGAGATAATAACATGTTCTCCGCTGATTATCTCAGTTTCATAAACTGGTAATGAGCTGAGATCAGCGGTGAGACTCGGGATCGCCGCTGATCTCAGTTTCATAAAAGGACACCAAATAGAGCATTCTTTTGGTGGTATTTAATCAAGGCTCGGTTCCTTATTTTTTGTGCTATAAAAGAAAAAAAGACTGAAAAATCTGTAGAAAATTAGTAATTTTTCTTTATATTTTGGGTAAAATTTATACCGCTACATATCTTTGGTAAAAATAACCCAAATCGGTGGATATCATTTGGTCTTTGTGAAAGTTATAGAGTCCAAAAGCTATTGGATACATACTATGCGCACTTTAGTACCTAGAGGTATTAATGTTGAATTTGATTTAAACTGTTTTCTTAGCAATTTTTAAACTACATAATATGTTAATTTCATGTAATGGCCATTCGCAAGTATGAAATATAGGCTTTTATATAACTCATTTTTAATATATACACCTTTTAACATACTCCTACATACTATTTATTTTTATAAGATTTTATCTATTGTACATTCACATTGTTATAAGTGTTTTTTAACCACTTGAGCCCCGGACCATTATGCTGCCTAAGGACCAGAGGTCTTTTTCCAATTTGGCACTGCGTCGCTTTAACTGCTAATTGCGCTGTACCCAAACAAAATTTGCGTCCTTTTCTTCCCACAAATAGAGCTTTCTTTTGATGGTATTTGATCACCTCTGCGGTTTTTATTTTTTGCGCTATAAACGGAAAGAGACCGAAAATTTTGAAAAAAAAATGATATTTTCTACTTTTTGTTATAAAAAAAATCCAATAAACTCAATTTTAGTCATACATTTAGGCCAAAATGTATTCGGCCACATGTCTTTGGTAAAAAAAATGTCAATAAGCGTATATTTATTGGTTTGCGCAAAAGTTATAGCGTCTACAAACTAGGGTACATTTTCTGTAATTTACACAGCTTTTAGTTTATGACTGCCTATGTCATTTCTTGAGGTGCTAAAATGGCAGGGCAGTACAAACCCCCCCAAATGACCCCATTTTAGAAAGTAGACACCCCAAGGAAATTGCTGAGAGGCATGTTGAACCCATTGAATATTTATTTTTTTTGTCCCAAGTGATTGAATAATGACAAAAAAAAAAAAAAAAAAAAAAAAAAAAATTTACAAAAAGTTGTCACTAAATGATATATTGCTCACACAGGCCATGGGCCTATGTGGAATTGCACCCCAAAATACATTCTGCTGCTTCTCCTGAGTATGGGGATACCACATGTGTGGGACTTTTTGGGAGCCTAGCCGCGCACGGGGCCCCGAAAACCAATCACCGCCTTCAGGATTTCTAAGGGTGTAAATTTATGATTTCACTCTTCACTGCCTATCACAGTTTCGGAGGCCATGGAAAGCCCAGGTGGCACAAAATCCCCCCAAATGACCCCATTTTGGAAAGTAGACACCCCAAGCTATTTGCTGAGAGGCATATTGAGTCCATGGAATATTTTATATTTTGACACAAGTTGCGGGAAAGTGACACATTTTTTTTATTTTTATTTTTTTTTGCACAAAGTTGTCACTAAATGATATATTGCTCACACAGGCCATGGGCATATGTGGAATTGCACCCCAAAATACATTCTGCTACTTCTCCTGAGTATGGGGATACCACATGTGTGGGACTTTTTGGGAGCCTCTCATTTGTTTTTGAAAATGAAGAAAGACAAGAAAAAAACTTTTTTTTTTCTTTTTTCAATTTTCAAAACTTTGTGACAAAAAGTGAGGTCTGCAAAATACTCACTATACCTCTCAGCAAATAGCTTTGGGTGTCTACTTTCCAAAATGGGGTCATTTGGGGGGGTTGTGCCACCTGGGCATTCCATGGCCTCCGAAACTGTGATAGGCAGTCAAGAGAGAAATCAAAAATTTACGCCCTTAGAAAGCCTGAAGGCGGTGCTTGGTTTTCGGGGTTCCGTACGCAGCTAGGCTCCCAAAAAGTCTCACACATGTGGTATCCCCGTACTCAGGAGAAGCAGCAGAATGTATTTTGGGGTGTAATTTCACATCCCCATGGCATGTTTGAGCAATATATCATTTAGTGACAATTTTGTGCAAAAAAAAAAAAATTTGTCTCTTTCCCGCAACTTGTGTCGCAATATAAAATATTCCATGGACTCGACATGCCTCTCAGCAAATAGCTTGGGGTGTCTACTTTCCAAAATGGGGTCATTTGGGGGGGTTTTGAACTGTCCTGGCATTTTATGCACAACATTTAGAAGCTTATGTCACACATCACCCACTCTTCTAACCACTTGAAGACAAAGCCCTTTCTGACACTTATTGTTTACATGAAAAAGTAATTTTTTTTTTGCAAGAAAATTACTTTGAACCCCCAAACATTATATAATTGTTTTAAAGCAAATGCCCTACAGATTAAAATGGTGGGTGTTTCATTTTTTTTTTTTTCACACAGTATTTGCGCAGCGATTTTTCAAACTCATTTTTTGGGGAAAAAACACACTTTTTTAAATTTTAATGCACTAAAACACACTATTGCCCAAATGTTTGATGAAATAAAAAAAGATGATCTTAGGCCGAGTACATGGATACCAAACATGACATGCTTTAAAATTGCGCACAAACGTGCAGTGGCGACAAAATAAATACATTTTTAAAAGCATTTAAAAGCCTTTACAGGTTACCACTTTAGATTTACAGAGGAGGTCTACTGCAAAAATTACTGCCCTCGATCTAACCTTCGCGGTGATACCTCACATGCATGGTGCAATTGCTGTTTACGTTTGACGACAGACCGCCGCTTGCGTTCGCCTTAGCGCGAGAGCAGGGGGAGACAGGGGTGCTTTTTTTTTTTTTTTTTTCTTTATTATTTTTTTGCTTTTTTACCTTATTTTTAAACTGTTCCTTTCATTTTTATTTTTTTTTAATCATTTTTATTGTTATCTCGGGGAATGTAAATATCCCCTATGATAGCAATAGGTAGTGACAGGTACTCTTTTTTGAAAAAATTGGGGTCTATTAGACCCTAGATCTCTCCTCTGCCCTCAAAGCATCTGACCACACCAAGATCGGTGTGATAAAATGCTTCCCCAATTTCCCAATGGCGCTATTTACATCCGGCGAAATCTAAGTCATAAAATGCTCGTAGCTTCCGGTTTCTTAGGCCATAGAGATGTTTGGAGCCACTCCGGTCTCTGATCAGCTCTATGGTCAGCTGGCTGAATCACCGGCTGCATTTTCAGGTTCCCTGTTGAGACAGGAGAGCCAGAGAAAAACACGGAAGACGGTGGGGGGGGGGCATTCCCTCCCACGGCTTGTAAAAGCAGTCTAGAGGCTAATTAGCCGCTAGGATTGCTTTTACATGAAAGCCGACCGCTGGCTGAAAAGAATGATACCAAGATGATACCTAAACCTGCAGGCATCATTCTGGTATAACCACTCAAAGTTGTGAATGGCGTACCTGAAGACAAAAAAATGGTTAACAATAAAGCACAGTAAACGGTAAAGTATAAAAAATTGCATACCTGAAAAGCAAACATGATAAAACATTGCAGAATAGAATACAGTAAAAAAGAGCAGAACAATAGAGAGAATAGAGAGAGAGAGAGAACAATAAAACGACAACTATTTTTTTTTTATTTTATATATTTTTTTTTTATTTTATTTTTACGCTTTTTTTGTAACTAACTTTTATAACTGTAACCGGTTTCAGGTTCGGGTCTCTCAAAATGCGATGGCATCTTGGGAGACCCTGTGAAAGTGTGCCTAGTCTGTGGAATGCTGTATCCTACGCCAATACTCAACTAGTGCATAGTAGCGTTCAAAACATTCACCAATGCAAAGACCAGGATTGTCAGGACAGGAGGGACAATAATAGCGGGTGTCACGCCTATATCCGCGCTTGCTGCAGACACAACATCTTTTTTGGGGGGGTTCGCTGGGTAGGGGTACTCGGGAGGACATAAAGAAAATGCCTCTCATGCAGCCGACTGCATTTGGTTGGTAATGTGAATGGGGGAAGTACGGGCACTGCAGAAGCAGTGGGTTCCCAATTAGGATTGGCGAATGCAGCAGGAAGGGCATTATGGGCACAACGGGCCTGTGTTTGTCTTTTTGGTGGCAGCGGGACACTACTTGTGCTTGCCACCTCACCAGCTTGAACTGCACTTATGGGACTCGCCACATCACCAAGTGTTACTGCAGTGCGGGTTTGACTACGACCGGGGTGTACTAGGCCGCTGGCGCTTGCCAGTTCACCAAAACGCTACCAAAAAAAACTGTTAGCGATCGCAGGGATCAGGCCTGACTCTGCGAACGCTGCAGTTATGCGTTTAGTCTTTTGTAAGTGACAGTGATCGATCGATACTGCACTTGGGTGGGCTGGGCGGAGGGGCAAAACGCAGGTGCTAGCAGGTATCTGGGCTGAACCCCCTAACACTGCGTTTTTGGGAACCCTAAACTGCTGGGGACGCTAGTATAGATCTGATCGGATCAGATATTGATCCGTTCAGATACTATACCACTAAGGGAGGCGTATGCTGTGTGCGTGGGTGTTAGCGGTACTGGCGCTAATCTGACGCTGCCTGGGGCGACGCATATCACCGCCGGGAGATCAGAGGGCTAAACCTTTATTCGGTAATAAACGGCGGGTGCCCTGACACTATAAAAATAAACTAACCAGCATCACCCGTAACAGTTATAAGGTGATCAGTGGTGAAAGGGTTAACTAGGGGGCAATCAAGGGGTTAAAACATTTATTAGGTAGTATATGGGGGTCCCTGTCGCTATAAAACACTGACGGCTAACCTAAATATTTACCTCCCTAACTAGCGTCACCAGCGACACTAATACAGCGATCAGAAAAATGATCACTTAGCGACACTGGCGACGGGGGGTGATCAAGGGGTAAAACTTTATTAGGGGGGTACCCTAGACCTAAAGGGGGCTAACAGTAACTGTCCTACCACACTAACTGCCACAAACTGACACCATGCAGTAATCAGAAAAAAAAAAAAAAAAAAGAAAAAAAAACTGCTTGGTGTCAGTGTGACAGGGGGGGGGGGGGGGGGGTAAAGGGGGGTGTTGTGTGCCTGGCATGTTCTACTGTGTGTGTGTAGTGTTTTCACTCACAGTGCAGTCTTCTCTCCTCAGCGCCGGAGCGGAAAATATCGAGCCAAGGAGAGATGACATAATTTCCTTTGCTGCTGTTTAGCATACAGCAGCAGAGGAATGATCTGATTGGCCGGCGGCGATCGCGAGGGGGGGTCTCGGGCACACATTTTAATTTAAATGCATAGTTCAATATACACACATTGTTGGCGCATACCATCATTGATGACAATACTAACTTGATCTACTAAAACATGGCCGCCATATATACACCAATTCACCTCTCTATAAATGGCTGCGCTTAAACATTAGCGGGCTACAAGAAAATGGCCGCTATAACACTTCCGGTAACATGAAGTAAAACCCATTCCTCTCCGACCAATCCGGTTCCCCAGATGAAGTCACGAGCGTTGATGTAACGCGTAGGGAGTGGCGGAGCACAGATGTAACCGGAAGTCTAGTAAGGAGGCGCTCTGAATGCCGCTTTTTGCTGTACTTGCTTGCTTTTAATATTTTAAATGTAAGAGACCACTTATCTTTAATAACTACTCTTAATGAATGTACTACACCATCGGAGCCCCTCTGTTTTTTCTTCCTTTCCCCCCACCAGGCCGCTGTGCCCTGGAGATAAATCTCACTAGGCGGTAGGGCTGGGAAAAAAATCGATTTAAATCTTGAATCGAGGAGAGGTCAAAATCGATTCAAAATTTAAGCAAATCGATTTTTTTAGATTTTTTTTTTCACCGCGCCGGTCTGGAGGCGCTGCTGGCATGAGTTTTTAGGCGAGGCCGCGGCTACGGCCGGACGCCGCGGACTAGGCCGAAGCCACGGCTTCGCCTAAAAACTCATGCCCACAGCGCCTCGGGACCGGCGCAGTTTCCAAAAAAAAAAAAAAAAAAAAAAAAAAAAAAAACTCGATTTGAATCGTGAGAATCGAAGTTTTTTTTTTTTTTAAAGAAAATCTCCCAGCCCTACTAGGCAGACAGTTATATCACAGGTGGAGAGGAATGGAATTTAATCTTATTTACTGGAGAAGAACGACCAGGAGGCTATAGTGACGTAACCAACAGATACTATATCATGACGCTTATTTACCAACAATATTAAGGTGAGGGTTCCGAGAGCCTTAAGTTATTGCACAATTATACATGAAGATCTACATGAAGTCAGACCTATCCAGTCATTTTCACACCTTAAAAGGGCAGAACAAATCATCTGCTGCATACCCCATGAACTTGCACTGGTTTTGCACTTAATTTGAACACTTGATTTTTGATTATCTTATTCATTTTTATTGCTGTTTTTTTGATCAGTTTCACTCATTTTTTTCTCTCTCGCATTGTTGTATTTATTAGATATTTTTATTGTACACCAATTGCTACAATATGTGTGATTAGATTTGAACGCGCGAGATCACCTTTATTTAAAATATTTGATTGAAGTGCTATGTGAACACTTTTTGCTTTTGCTGCCATCATTTTAGATATCACTACACATATCTAGTTCCTTTCATTTTTTTTGTGTGCTTAACACACAATTTTACGATTACTCACCAAAAGCTATGGTGCCAATATCTGAAAATGTATCACACCTGATATCACACATCTGGCCTATCTAATTTCTTGAGATCCTAACATGCCAGAAAAGTACAAATACCCCCCAAATAACCACTTTTTGGAAAGAAGACATTCCAAGGTATTTCGAAAGATGCATGGTGAGTTTTTTGAAGTTGTCATTTTTTCCCACAATTCTTTGCAAAATCAAGTTTTTTTTTCATTTTTTTCCCCACAAAATTGTCATATTAGCAGGTTTTTTCTCACACATAGCATATGCATACCACAAATTACACCCTAAAACACATTCTGCCATTACACCCGAGTATGGCGATACCACGTGTGGGACTTTTACACAGCGTGGCCACAGAGGTCCAACATGCACGGAGCACCTTCAAGTGTTCTGGAGCACCCAGGCCAATTCTGACATTTCTCTCCTACATGTAAAAAAAAAAAAATCATAATTTATTTGCTAGAAAATTACATAAAACTCCAAAACATATGTTTTTCTAGCGAAGACCCTAGAGAATACAATGGCGGTCATTGCAACTTTTTATCTCGCACGGTATTTGCGCAGTAAAGTTAGCCCAATGTTTTTGCAAAATGTGAAAGATGAAGTTACGCCGAGTAAATAGATACCCAACATGTCACCTTTCAAAATTGCATACGCTTGTGGAATGGTGCCAAACTTCGCTACTTAAAAATCCCCATAGGCGACGCTTTAAAATTTTTTTACTGGTTACATGTTTTGAGTTACAGAGTAGGCCTAGGGCCAAAATGATTGCTCTCGCTCTACCGATCGCAGCGATACCTCACATGTGTGGTTTGTACACCGTTTTCATATGTAGGTGGGACTTATGTAAGCGTTCGCATGCAAGACGGGGGACAGGGGCGCTTTAAATTTTATTTATTTTTTATTTTATTTTTTTATTGTTCATTTTACTTTAAGTTTGATGCTTTCTTCCAAAAAAAAAAAAAAATTTTTTTTGATCACTTTTATTCCTATTACAAGGAATGTAAACATCCCTTGTAATATGAATATGGCATGACAGGTCCTCTTTACAGTGAGATATTGGGTCAATAAGACCCCACATCTAACCTCTAGGCTAGGCAGCCTGAAACAAAGAAAAAAAGTTGACAGTTACTTACCGATAACTGTTTTTCTAGGATATCTTCCAGGACGGCATAACCTGAGAGATGACTGGTCCACCTGACAGGAAACAAACATACAAGGTTAAAAGGCCCCTCCCTTCCCCCTGCACCTCAGTTCTCCCAAAGTAATAGGTTATCCGGGTGACAGAAACTCTTCCCGTAGTACTTATATTAAAACATGGGTGGGAAGTAGGCCTGCCGTCCTGGAAGATATCCTAGAAAAACAGTTATCGGTAAGTAACTGTCAATTTTCTCTAGTCATCTTCCAGGGCAGCATAACCTGAGAGGATGGACAAGGAGTTCAAGGCCTCCCTCAGGGTGGGACCACCGCTTGTAGCACCTTTCTTCCAAATGTCAGATCCTGGGGCGACAGCAGTTCCACTCTATAGTGTTTCAAAAAGGTATCCTGCTTCGCCCAAGTGGCTGTGCGACAGACCTATTCCATCAAGGCCCCAGCTCTCTCTGCCCAAGAGGCCGCCAAGGATCTTGTTGAGTGGGCCTTAAGGTTCACTGGTACTGGGGAACCAGTCTGTTCATAGGCCAATGTTATTGATTGCCTAATCCACCTAGCCACAGTAGATTTGGATGCCTGCCCTCCCTTTCTAGGGCCACTAAATAAAACTAAAAGATGATTCGACTTTCTGTAGTCCTTTACTCTATCTAGATATGTCAAACATTTCCTGACAACTAATAAATTAAATTTCCTCTCCTTCTCATTTTTTGGAATATCACAGAAGGAGGGTAAAATGATCTCCTGAGATCTATTAAACTTAGATGCGACCTTGGGAAGATATAGTGGGTCCTGTCTAAGAACCACTCTATCCTCCAGAATCAACAGAAAAGGCTCCTTAACTGGCAGGGCCTGTAGGTCGCTCACCCTTCTGGCCGTGGTTATGGCCAACAGAAACGCTAACTTAAGAGTCAAAAACTTAACTGAAATCTCTTGCGCTGGTTCGAAGGGCGCTTTCACCAGCGCCTCCAAAACCAGAGTTAAATTGCCTTGCCAAAAGAAATCTCTTAATCAGAGGTTCTAGTGCGAGGAAATCCCCTGATCCACCCCTGCTTGTAAAAATTCCAGTACCACTGGTACCGAAGGATAAGACACCTCCTTATCCCAGCACCACTGTGAGAAGCAATTCCAAACCTTGGAGTAGATCCTCCTGGTGACCGGCTTCCTGCTGCCCAAGAGGGTCTCAATTACCGTATCAGAGCAACCCTTGCCCCCAATGATCTCCTCCTCAAGAACCATGCCGTCAGACTGAGGAATCCCGGGTCGGGGTGGAGGACTTGCCCCTGTAGGAGAAGAACTCGTCTGGTTGAAAGACAGCGCGGAGGAAAAAATGACCACTTTGAGAGTGGCAAACCAGGTCCTTTTTGGCCACCATGGGGCTATCAGGATCAGTCCGCCAATCTAGGGAGGTCCTTACTCTTGTTGGGATAGACACCCTTCTATCCAATGACTCTCCTTTTGTCCCAGGAGGACAAAAAGGAAGAACTGCAGCTCCCTGGAGTGGAGCTGAGCCCAGGGAACTACAGGAATACACGAGGTCATTAGACCTAGAACCCTCATGCTATGCCTGCGAGAGAACTCTCTGGCTTTTTTTTTTTTTTAAAGAGGATACTGCTATAGCCACCTTTAATAGTTTTTCCTCTGGAAGAAACAGTTTGAGCCTCTGTATCCACCTGATATCCCAGGAATACTTTTATTTGGGACGGTGCCAGAGAAGATTTCTCTGTTTACTATCCAACCCAAGGACTTCAGAGTGAAAATCACTCTGCCTACTACCACCTGCTCTAGAGATTGCCCTATATCAAGAGGTCGTCTAGGTAGGGTATAAGGGGCACCCCCTGTAGATGTAGGTAAGCCACAACCTCCGCCAGGACCTTTGTGAAGATCCTTGGGCTTGCAGTTAATCCAAAAGGGAAGAGCTCGGAATTGCCAGTGTTGAATCCCTTCGCCCGCAAGGACTGCAAATCTCAGCAGGGACTGGTGTTCCCTGGTGATCGGGATATGGAAGCAAGCGTCTCTCAGAACTATCGTGGCCAAGAACGCACCCTTTAATAGGATGCCTGCGCACCGTGTATATACTCTCCATCCGGAAGCTCTTTTATCGCAAAAACCTGTTCAACTTCCTGAGGTTTAATATCAGGCGAAATTTCCCTGACGGTTTTTGAACGACAAACCCATGGGAGTAAAACCCCTGGTAAAGCTCTTCCGGTGGAACAGGGATGATCACCTCCTGGAACGCCAATCCCTGCAAGCTGTCCAACAGCCCTGCAGCTTTTGAAGTTTCCTTGGGGAGATGGGTCAGAAAAGCTGAGTAAGACTTACCGGTAACTCCTTTTCTGAGAGTCTTCCAGGACAGCCCATGAGACCTTGGGCTCTTCCTACCAGGACAGGAAACATGTTACACCCACCAGATAAAAGGGCGGTCCTCCAGGCCCATGTCAGTCTTCTCAAGAAAGGTAGGACCCTGCAAAACATATGCATAATACACATAACTTGAAACAGAACCGGGTGGGAATCTGGCTGTCCTGGAAGACTCTCAGAAAAGAAGTTACCGGTAAGTCCAACTCAGCTTTTCTCCAAGAGTCTTCCAGGACAGCCCATGAGACGATGAGCCAGAACTTGCCAGTCTAGGGGGGGACAACTGCCTGAAGGACCTTACAACCAAACGCCTGCTCCTGAGCAGATAGGAGATCCAGGCGATAAGGTTTAATAAAGGTTGAGTAACTGGACCATGTGGCAGCCCTGCAAATTTGTTCGAGGCATCAGCCCTCTCAGCCCAAGACGTAGACAAGGCTCTAGTTAAATGCGCAGTAACAAAAAGGTGTAGGGACCTCCCTAATTTTGTAAGCTTCAGAGATGGCTTGCTTTATCTATCTAGCTAATGTGGCTTTAGATGCACTATTCCCCTTGTGAACGCCAGAAAAAAAAACAAAAAAAAAAAAAAAAAAAAAACACGACAAATAAGGCATCAGTTTTCCTAAAGGTCTTGGTGACCTCAAGATGCAAGAAGGATTCTCTTAGTCTATCTAGAAAAACTAAACTTTCTTTCTAGGTCGCCCTGTGGCAGTACAATGTCCTGAGATCGGTGGAATGTACTTTCCACCTTGGGCAAAAAACCTGGATCAGTTCGTAAAACAACTCGATCCTCAAAAATCGTGAGGAAGGGCTCCCTTACTGATAGGGCCTGCAACTCACTTACCCTACGAGCTGAGGCAACAGCTATAAAAGGAACAGTCTTTAATGTAAGTAACTTAACTGAAATACTTCCCAGAGGCTCAAACGGAAATTCTACCAGAGTTTGACGTACTTGGGACAGATCCCAAGTTGGACAACTTCTCACCACTACTGGTCTGGCCCTAGAGATAGATTTGAAAAATCTGGCTATAGTGGGATTTTCCAGGAGAGAAAACTGGAGGAACACACTAATAGCTGCCGCCTGTACCTTTAAAGGTACTAACTGAAAGACCTTTGTCGACACCCTCTTGGAAAGATTCCAAAATAAAACGGAATATCATGAGTTAATCTTTCATTTTCAGATAACCATGAGTTAAACCTTTTCCAAACTTTAGAATTGATGGCTCTAGTAATCGGCTTCCTACAATTAACGAGAGTCTTGACTACCTTGTCAGAGAACCCCTGGGCGCTCAGCATCTTTTCTTCAGATACCAGGCCGTCAAGTTTAAGGAAACCACCTGAGGGTGCGATACTGGACCCTGCAATAATACGTTTTCTCTTTTCGGAAGACTCTGCGGAGGCCTCTTGGGCCAAAATGGGGCGATTAGAATGAGATCCGTCTCCTCTAGCAGAAACTTCCGGAGGACTTCTGGGATCAGTCTGACTGGCGGGAAAGCATAACATAGGCCTGGAGGCGATGGGTTTGCCAGAGAATCAATCCCCAAGGCTTGGTCTGCCGGGTTCATGGAAAAGAATCTCCGTCTTGCGGTTGTTTCGGTTTGCAAACAAATCCGCTACGGGATAACCCCATCCCCTGGTGAGGTCTGCAAAGACTTTGGGATGAAGGGACCAGTTGTCTCGGTCTATCCTGTGATGGCTGAGATAATCTGCCAGGCAATTTTGTCCCCTTCAGGTGTACAGCCGAAATTGAAGCTAGATTCCCCTCTGCCCATTAAAGGATCTCCTGGGCAATGGACTGAAGCATCCGGCTTCTCGTGCCTCCCTGCTTGTTGATGTACGTGACTGTCGCGATATTGTCTGACAGAATTTGGAGGTTGTGACCCTTGATCTCCATCTGAAAAGACTGCAGGGCTCTCTGGATGAGGCCCTTGCCTCCTTTGAGGACCCCTCTCCCTGTGCTACTGCATTGCTGAGGTGGGCCCCCCATCCGTGGTAATTCTTTGGGATATGGGAAAGGACCATGGGAGACCTCCTGTTAGGTGCTGGCCAATTCACCACCAGAGGCTTCTTTTTATCCTGGCGGAAAGCCGGATCCTAGATTCCAGGGACCTTACGTCCCCATCCCAGTTTAATAGAAACATTTGTAACAGACGCTGACGGAGTCTCGTCCATGGTACTGCGGGAAAACATGAGGTCATAAGACCCACTGCCCTCGACACCTGTCTCAGAGAGACTGACTGGTTGGTCTGCAATGCTGACATAGTCTGGAACACTTTGGTAATATTCTCCTGAGGAAGAAAAACCGGTTCACCTAGCAAAAATCGTAACCCAGATAAGTTATTTTCTGGGCCGGGATCAAACGATTTTTCTTTGTTTATCAACCAGCCTAGGGACTGTAAGAAGTCCTGTACAGCCTGGAGATCCTCCAACAGCCTCTGGTATGATTTTGCCGCTATCAGGAGGTCGTCCAAGGGATAACAGTTATCACCCTTAACCTCAGTGGAGCCAGCACTTCCCAACACTTTCGTAAAGATGCGTGGGGCTGAGGAAAGACCGAAAGGGAGGGCTTGAAATTGAAAATGTCGGGTCCCCATACTCGTCTTCACTGCCAATCTCAAAAACTTTTGGAAGGCTGGATGGATAGGGATGTGAATATAGGCATCCCTTAAGTCGAACGTGGCCATAAAGCAGTTTGGATATAGTAGGTTTTTGATAGTAAAAACCGTCTCCATCTGGAAATGCTTGTATTTGATGGACTTGTTTAAGGTCCGGAGATTCAGGATAAGTCAAAACTTTCCCGACAGCTTTTTGACCACAAATACATGGGTATAGAATCCCTTGCCCTGCTCTGACTGTGGAACAGGAATCAGGACTTTGATACAATAAGTCTCCGGTCTGGAGACCCAGAGCCCTCCCTTTCTCTCGATCTTGCAGAGGAAAGGTGACTAACAATCGTTCTGATGGTTGGTGAACAAACTCCAGCCTGTACCCGTTGGTCACTAGGTCCAGGATGAAGGGGCACAAAGTGACTGCTGCCCACTGTGGGATGAAGGCCCTCAATCTTCCTCCCACCGGGGAACACAAGTCACTGTGGCTTGGCAGGCTGTTGAGGGTTAAACAGCACTCCCCCTTTGCCTCTGCCTTTGTGCCCAGTCCAGTGTTTTTTCGGCCTGCTGTCATTTTCTCTAGGACTCTGTTGCCTGCCTTGGCCACGAAAATTTTTTTCTGGCTGTCGGGATTCTCTTTTTCTCTGGAAACGCCTTTTTCTTATCAGCCGTGCGCTCCAGAGCCTCCTGCAGTCCTGGGCCAAATAAATGATCGCCTGTTAAGGGAAGCCCACAAAGGCGTAATTTGGAGGCTGGGTCCCCTGACCAGGTTTTAAGCCAGATGCTTCTCCTGGCCGAGTTCACGACTCGGATTCTCCTGGACGGCTCTGCGGAAGAATCGGCCAAAAAACCTAAAGCCTGAAAGAGGAGAGGAAAGGACTTCAAAATCTGCTCTCGAGGTACCCGCTGACAGGTGTGACTGAATCTGAGTCAACCAAACCTCCAGATTTCTGGCCACACAAGTGGAGGCTAGAGCTGGGTTTCAGGTTCCCAACCGCTGAGTCCCAGGCTTTGTGGAGAAGGATATCCCCCCCTCTTGTCCATTGGATCCTTAAGCGTGCCCATATCATGGAACGCTAGGTCCGAATTTTTTTAAACCTTTGAAAGAGGTGCGTCCAGCTTCGGTTTTTATTCCAAGGCTGCGCAGTGTCCTCATCAAAAGGGAACCTTCTTTTTAGGTTACTAGAGAAGAATGTTTTCTCTCCGGGTTATCCCATTCCAGTTTAACAGTATCAACCAATGAACTATGGACTGGAAAAACTCTAGGTTTTTTTCTTATGCAATCCCTTATACACAAGATCGTGTTTGGATAACTGAACCTCCTCCTCTTCCAATTCAAGGGTGGTATAGATTGCCTTTAACAAGTCATCCACATCCTCTACAGATAACTTAAATCTCGAGCCTCGAGTGGATTCTCTATCCCTGGGCTCTATATCTGACCCCGATTCTTCAGTGGAAGAACGGGTAGATCTGACCTCGGCCTCAGAGTCTTCACTCTCTGCCTGCTGCGGAGTGCTGACTGAAGCTCTCTGTGTGGACAGACCCTCTGCTGGGGTCTGGAGCTTGTCAATAAGTGTTCTAAAAGAACTAAAGGTGTAAGCAAGCTTGTCCCTAACAGAGGTTAGCATTTTCTGACAAGAGGCAACCAGATCATCCTTTACAAGGCCATCTGTACAGCTGCGACAAACGGCTTTGCTCCACGAGGAGCCCAATTTGTTTGCACACACCGCACATTTCTTTTTAGGTGGCTGCTCTTGAGTCTTGTCTTGGGTCTTGGTCTGTAAGACAAAAGGATAAGTGACCCCCAATGAGACTCACAGCCACCCTGCCACTCCAAACCACCATGTGCAGGAGGGAGGAAATGTGTCCCCTTAACCCACTACTACAGAGAGGGGAGGGGGAGGGAACACTCACAGGGAGAGCAACATAGTGACATAAAACTTGAGGCTTACCTGTGAGATGCTGGGCGCAGCGACTGCCTGTGTAGGAACTGCAGATTGATCCATCTTGCCCCTTTCTGGCTTTCCACAGTCTGGCTGCTTTTACTAGAAGACACCAGCGGCCAGTGTCTCCTGTTCACGCCGTTTAAGGAGACTGGAACCGGCGTCTCCGGCGCTGACGTTATATGCCCTGGAAGTGACCTGCTCTCAGTACTTCCTGTGGGCCAGCTTGGAGCGCAGAAGCCCTGCCCCCTACTCGAGCGTCGCAGCTTCCCGCTTCTCCTCACAACTAGCCACGCTGCCTGTGAGGAGAGGTTACCGCTGTTTTCAAAAGAAAAGTGCTTATGGGAGCTGACACCATGCCGGTCGTGGCCCTCTCCAGGCAGTGAGACACAGGAGACCACAGCACAGCCAAACTCTCCAGCGGAGTGCTGCTACTGGCAGAGGAGAGGTTAGTGAAATGCCCCAAATAGCCCTATAGAGCCCCTGCTCATGAGACCTAGGGACCAGGTTCCAGGAACATGTTACCTCCCCATCCAGAGGAAACACAAATAACTGACATGGGCCTGGAGGACCGCCCTTTTATCTGGTAGGAGAAGCCCAAGGTCTCATGGACTGTCCTGGAAGACGCTTGGAGAAAAAAAAGTTTTGAGTGGGAGGGGAGAGAAGTTCCAGACGATATCCCTCTGTTACGATCTGCAAGATATAGGGGCTTTCGGAGATCCTCTTCCACTGAGGGACAAAGTGAGACAGTCTCCCCCCTACCCTGATGCTGGCGTCACTTAGACTGCTTGGTAGCGTCCTTAGGTGCAGAAAAGAGCAGGCTACCTTTTTGCGCCCTTTCCCTACCTTCTATTCGCATCCTTTTTTCCTTTGAATTGACCCTGGTTAGAGGGGGGGGGGGGGGGGGGGGGGACGAAAAAACTTCCTGCCCCTTTCTCCTTTAGCTTTAACCGGGACCTTTTTTCCCCTTTTCTGCTGACCTTGACAGCACCTGATCCAGGCCAGGTCCAAAGAGTTGTGAACCTTCAAAAGGGAAAAACGGATAGACATATGGTCCCCTTCCCATGACTTGACCCAGACTGCCCTTCTTGCGGAGTTAAGGAGGGCTGCAGATTTGGCTGTGTTCCTGACAGACTCCACTGCCGCATCTGCCAAATATGCCACAACCTTACCTATTATTTCTAGCGAATCTGTGATTTCCTTAGAATCACTCCCTCTAGAAACATGGTTGGAAAGTCTCTTGCCATTCATGCTGACGCCAAAGCAGGAGCCATGGCCGCCGCATTGGCATCCCATGCTCTGCGCAAAAGCGCCTCCGCCCTTCTGTCCATTTGGTCTTTTAGGTTCCCTGAATCCTCAAAAGACAAGTCTGATTTTTTAGAAACCTGCGACAGGGTTGCGTCTAACTTGGGGGTTAGAAAGAATTTCTGCTCTTCTTCCTCCCCAAAAGGAAACCTTCTCTTCAAAGTTTTGAGTCTAATGCCGCGTACACACGGTCGTACTTTTCGTCTACAAAAGTCGGACAGCCTGTCCGACAGACTTCCGGCAGACTTTCGGTGGACTTGCGGCGGACTTGCGGCCTACTTTCTAACGAACGGACTTGCCTACACACGACCACACAAAAGTCTAACGGATTCGTACGTGATGACGTACACCGGACTAAAATAAGGAAGTTCATAGCCAGTAGCCAATAGGTGCCCTAGCGTGGCTTTTTGTCCGTCGGACTAGCACACAGACGAGCGGATTTCGGGGTCCGTCGTAGTTACGAAGTAAAGTTTTAAAACATGTTTCAAATCTAAAGTACGTCGGATTTGAGGCTAAAAAAGTCAGTTGAAAGTCCGGAGAAGCCCACACACGATCGGATTACCAGCCAGCTTTAGTCCATCAGCGTCCGTTGGACTTTTGTAGACGAAAAGTACGACCGTGTGTACGCGGCATAAGAACCTTTCTTTCCACTCTTTCAAAATCACCTCCTTTAGGGCCTGATTAACTGTACATCTTGTCCCAGGCCGACGCCTGAACCGGAGGTTCTGGGATATCCTCAGAGACAAAGATCGCCCTAGGTAACTGCCCCATGTCTTCCAAGGGAAAAAGGTGGCTACTAGCTCTAGGACTGTCACTATCCTGGCTGTCAGCATCTGTGTCTTCCCCTTCCTCTAATGAATCCTCCTCTGGGTCCTCAAACTCCTCAACTCCCAAAGTGACAGAGGAAGGGGGTCTCTACAAGGTTTTCTGACCCCTGAATGAAAAACCGTCCTGAGGGGAAGTGCCTTCTCTAGAGGACAGGATTTCTCCATCATCCGTCTTAGGTGCTATAGCCGTCTTGATAGACTAGAGGGTAGAAAGCATCTCCGACTGTACCGCAAGGAAGTCACTCATAACTTGTGAGGTTTCCTTACTAGACAGTCTCTGTATGCACCTATAACAAAAAAGGTTTCACATGGTCCTGTGGGATCTTATTACAGTTCCCACATCTTTTTGACCTGGGAGGAGGGGGATTTTTGCCCTTCGCCTTGTGAGCCCCCTGAGCAGAGCCGCCAGGATCACCTGTGGCCTCTTCCTGGGCTGAGAGTGCAGCCGTTTCCTCCTCTCCATCCATATCTGCCGCCAATAGAAAAATCGTGAGGCCTCCTGCTTTTCCCTGGAGCGCTGAATGTCCATCTCCTACACACCGGTGATCGGCGCCATTTTGTTGGAGAGCCGCTGTCTGAGGGGAGGGATTTTGGCCTCTAGTGTCCGAATCCGCCATTTTGGCATAGACCGGAAGCCGAAAGACACAGCACCCGGAACCGCCACCATCTTACTCCACCCGGCCGCAATGCTTCCTCCATGCTCAGGAGCTTCAGCGTACCCTATGAGAGTCCAGGTCAAGGCACCACAGGTACCGACCTGGGCTGGTGTCCTCTACCCCCCTTGCGGCCTAGCCACCAGCCTAAGCCCCAGTTCCTTCATCACCTCCGTGCCTGACTGGGTGGGTGGAAGGTAAAAGCATGAGGTATGTGCTCACAGGAGTTCCAGGATACCCCTCTGTACCCGGGAGGCTCCTTGCCGGGGTAGAAACCCTCCCACAGCCATTGGGAGGCCCCCTGAGAAGGACAGGGCCCTGGCTGGACCCGCCACCCTCCCCGGCTTTGGCGTCCAGCCCTCAGGGGGGGGGGGGACCATCCGCTACCAGCTTCAGGTCTGAGAAAAAACAACAACAAACGTTTCGCTGCCGGGAAACCCAATCAAGAACTGAGGTGCAGGGGGAAGGGAGGGGCCTTTTAACCTTGTATGTTGATTGTGTTTCCTGTCAGGTGGACCAGTCATCTCTCAGGTTATGCTGTCCTGGAAGAGGACTAGAGAAAACGATCCTAGCTTTGATCGTAGAGGTGAGTCAGTAGAAGCACCGGAGAGCGGTGTGGGGGGGGGGGGGGGGGGAGGGGACGTCCCCTCTCGCCTCCCGTAAGAATGATCAAGCAGTGGAACAGCCGCTATGATCATTCCCATGGTGTAGGGAATCGCCGGCTGAAAAAGCCGATATCTGAATGATGCCTGTAGCTGCACCCATCATTCAGATAACCCCGCACAAAATCAAGAAAGTCGTATGACGGCCGGCAGGCGGGAAGTGTTTAAAACGCTTTTTTTTTTCCAACACAAAGTTGTCCATTCATACAATATTTCTAGCACATAACATGTACATACCAAAAATGACACCCCAAAATAGAGATTCTCCTACTCCGGAGTACGGCGATACCACATGTGAGACTTCCACAGCCTGGCCACATACAGAGGCAAAGTACAGCCGAGCATGGCGGAGCATGGCAGGGTATTAGGGGTGCTGAAATTAATTGATGCATCGCGATTCCGGTGTCCCCGATGCGGCATCGATGCATAAGGACCGGAAAAATCGATTGCAGGTGACGTCATGGCGACTAGCCCCGCCCCTCTCGGGAAAGCACTCGAAACGTATTTTTAAAATTACTTTCCTTTAATAAATTCTGTGTTACAATGGATGATGTGCCCCGCTGTATTGTATGTGCTTTTTAAAAAACGATGTCACGTCATACCAAATTTCACTGTAGTACGATATATCCCACTCATGTGACTCCCGTCGCGTCCCGCCCCTCTCAGTTCTCCTCTCCGCTCTCCTGACGTCAGCAGGGAATTCTCAGTCCCGCCTGCCTCTTCTGATACGATAGCTATAGTCAGCGGGCGGGGCTGAGAATTCCCCGCTGACGTCAGGACTGACGTGAGAGGAGAGAGGAGAGGGGTTGGACGGGACGGTAGTCACATGAGCGGGATATATCGTACTACAGTGAAATTCGGTATGAAGTGACATTGTTTTTTTAAAAAGCATATACAGTACAGCGGGGCACATCATCCATTGTAACACAGAATTTATTAAAAGAAAGTCATTTTAACCACAGTAACCTTACACCTCTTGCTCGGTGCTGACAGGTCCCTGGGCTATCCTGTCCACATTCCACTTTTAACTCCTAGTGTGCTGGAAGGTGCAAACAGGAATGCCAAGGAACGGTCAGCGCCAGTGGTGGCCAGTGCTGGCTGCATTTAATGGGTAAAGGTGGCTGTTTGATGGGGGGGGGGTTCAGTATTTCAGTTTTTTGCACCCCCCCCCCCCCCCCACCAAAAATAAATAAATTTTTGAGCACCAGCTGCCACTGGTCAGCACAGAGGCAGTACAGGGAACTTCATAGGGCTGTTTGTCATCTGTGGATTGTAATCCCTTCTGACATCCAAGCAGCAGTGTGTGTGAATGCCTGTACCCTGTAGTACACTGGATTAGTGCACTTTAAAGGAGTGAGGTTATTTTTAATTCAAAGTGGAGTTTGTCAATTTTTGTTTATTAAACGTCAGCAGCTACAAAAAAAAAAAAAAAAAAAAAAAAAAAAAAAAAAAAAAAAAAAAAAAGTGCATCTTCTGACTTTTAATAAAAAGACTCACCTGTCCCACAATCCAGCGACGTGGCCACCCAAACCCTCCTTCCTCTCCCCCGCCTGTCCACAGCGCTGGCAATACTACTGTGGGCATCTGGCTGTGACAGCTCGCTGCTTCACAGCCGGGTGTGCATGCCTCACTTTCCTGCATAGCCGGGCAATCTTTTGGGAACTGCGATGTGTCCCAGAAGATTGCAGTGTGGAAGGGCCGCCTAGGCGGCCCAAGCGAAAGTGGGAGCTCGTCGGTAATCATGATGCATCATGGAATCGAATCGTTGACCAGATAATCGTAATCGAATCGTGAGACCAGCAAAGATGCGCACCCCTCCAGGGTACGGTAGAGTATGGCGGGGTACGGCAGAGTATGGTGGGGTATTGCACAGCATTGAGGGATGGTTGAGCATGGATGGATGGCAGTTGTCACAGAGCAGTGCTGTGGGCACTACAGATGCAGCCTACAGCGCTGCTGTCATCCGATCCCTCCCCCCCTCAGTGTACCGATCGGTACACAGAGGGGAGGAGAGGAACCGGCGCCATGAGATGACACTAGTTTGTTTACATGTGATCGCTCCGTCATTTGACGGAGCGATCACATGGTAAACGGCCGTGATCAGCGGCCATTTACCGGGATCCGTGATGCGCCGGGTCCAGGTCACGGATGTACTCGGGTGCGCGCCACAGGGGGCGCGCGAGAGCAGAATTCTGGGAGGATGTCACTGTACGCCCTCCCTAATTAAGAAACTGCCCTGTAGCCGTCATTCGGCTATGGGCCGGTTGTTAAGTGGTTAACTGGTAGATTAGCAGATTTACCAAATTGTAAAAAGTCCTCCGGTCATTGAGCTGCCAAATGGTCCAGGGCTGAAGTGGTTAAATTTCATAGTGTACAGCACACAAAAATAAGGTGAGCACTAACCATGTCAAAGATTTTAGAGTATAACAACTCTTAACACTCCACCCCATCAAAAGTTTAAGTGCAGGCAAGATATAAAATTTGACAAAATAAAAAAAAAAAGAAACACACACACACACACACACACACACACACACACACACACTTTATTTTTATAAAAACTATTAGGGAAACTAGAACATTAGGCATTGTGTAAAAAGGAGAGATTTGTAAGTACTGTATTTATTGACGTACAACACACCCCAAGTTTAAGGTTAAAAAAAAAAAAAAAAAATTAAATGCCCATCAATGCAGCCTTGCACACTGTCCATCTGCAGCCTTGCCCAAAATTGCAGCATGATGGGTTTTTAAAATTAGCGCTGCTGAGATACAGATGTTGTGTGTATTCAGCGCCTCCCCGCTGTCTCTGAAGGTAAGAGGAGCGCCGCCGACATAGACTGAGCCGAGCATACTGTGTACTCTGCTACTCGGCTCCACTTGCAGTCACGCACGACGTAAAGGCTAGGGGGCGGGACTGGGTGTGACTGCGAGCGGAGCCGAGTACACTCGGCTCAGTCTGTCGGCGGCGCTCCTGTTGCCCTCACAGACATCAGCGTATAACACGCACCCACGATTTTCCCCTGATTTTAAGGGTAAAAAAAGTGCATGTTATCCGCTTTAGCCTCGGAAGATTTTACCCCCTTCCTGACCAGAGCGTTTTTTTGCGATTCGGCACTGCGTCGCTTTAACTGACAATTGGGCGGTCGTGCGACGTGGCTCCCAAACAAAATTGACGTCCTTTTCCCCACAAACAGAGCTTTCTTTTGGTGGCATTTGATCGCCTCTGCGATTTTTTTTTTTTGCACTATAAACAAAATAAAAGCGACAATTTTGAAAAAAAAACGCATTTTTTACATTTTTGCTATAATAAATATCCCCCAAAAATATATAAAAAAAAAAACATTTTTTCCCTCAGTTTAGGCCGATCGTTTTCTTCTACATAATTTTTGGAAAAAAAAAAAAAAAAAAAAATTCGCAATAAGAGTTTGATTGGTTTGCGCAAAAGTTATAGCGTTTACTAAATGGGGAATAGTTTATGGCATTATTATTTTTTTTTTTTACTAGTAATGGTGGCGATCAGCGATTTTTATTGTGACTGTGACGTTATGGCGGACATTTATACAGCGATCAGTGCGATTAAAAATGCACTGATTACTGTAAATGACACTGGCAGTGAAGGGGTTAACCACTAGGGGGCGGGAAGGGGTTAAGAGTGTCCTAGGGGAGTGATTACTAATTGTAGGGGGATGGGCTAGCAGTGTCATTACTCTGATCACAGCTCCCGATGACAGGGAGCTGTGATTAGTGACACTTGTCACTAGGCAGAACGGGGAGATGCTGTTTACATCAGCATCTCTCCGTTTGTCCTCTCCGTGAGGCGATTGCGAGCTCCCGGCCGGCGCGCACGCAATGGCACGGCAGGGAATTCAAATGGACGTACCTGTAAATCCATTTGCCCAGCCGTGCCATTCTGCCGACGTACATCGGCGTGCGCCGGTTAGGAACCGGTTATACGCCGATAAGTACGGTAACAATCAAAAGCAAAGGGTCAGCTGATGCTTAACAAGAAATGCATGGTCACACTGGACAGACACAAAAATCCCCTTTTGAGAGCCAAAATGCAAAACAATTACAGCAGACAAAACATTCATTAAAACCACAGCCGGTGTGGATCATTATGCACACTATAGCACCCAGCCTGCAAATAATCTGGCCTTTTTCCAGGCAAAGAAAATCGCACTAGTGCAGGCCTTTATATATAAACAGGAGATAAGGGCGCTCTGGTGGAGGTGGGTAGCTGGTCAGAGGGATGATAGGGATTTGGCACTTTTGGCAGCACTTTGGTTAGAGAAGCAACTCTGAAGATATAAAAAAGGAAAAGAAAGGCGCCTCTAAGTGCAGTATGTAAAATTTAATAGTAGTGCACAAAGGGTTAAAAGCACTCACAAGATTGAGTGTTAAAAGACATAACAACATCAGGAGTCCTCATCTGTGGCATGTGTCCATCCTCAGCACGGTGGTAGAGAGCAGTGTAGAGCCGTCCAGCAGCTGTAAAGCGTTCTCATGCATGTTGGAAAGAGGAGGCAGCAGGGAAGCCTGTATTCACTGAGGGACACACAAGGCTGATGGTGTCAGTGTAGAGAAGGGGGTGGTAACGCATTTGAGCATGTGCGGCTCCTTCATCAGACCTCTGACGAAGGAGCTGCACATGCTCCGAAACGCGTTACCACCCCTTCTCTATACTGACACCATCAGTCTTGTGTGTCCCTCAGTGAATACAGGCTTCCCTGCTGCCTCCTCTTTCCAACATGCATGAGAACGCTTTACAGCTGCTGGATGGCTCTACACTGCTCTCTACCACCGTGCTGAGGATGGACACATGCCACAGATGAGGACTCCTGATGTTGTTATGTCTTTTAACACTCAATCTTGTGAGTGCTTTTAACCCTTTGTGCACTCTATTAAATTTTACATACTGCACTTAGAGGCGCCTTTCTTTTCCTTCTTTATATAACATAGGTTGGATTGATAGCACTCCTACACCCACCCAGAAAAAGACACACCCACCAGTGTAATTAATTCTGTCTCTTCATGTATGCCTCAAGTACTTACACTTGTTGATCAGAAACACACTCTTGGCAAATGAAAGAATGCATCAGCTATAAGCATATGTATCTGTGCAGTGTATAATAGAAAAGATCAAAATGTCCAAGTCTCTGGCAATGATCAGTGATACCAAAAACAAAACAATTTAAGTTGTTGGGCATGTGGAGGGTACAAAGCAGGAAATGTCAACTTTGTGATGGCCGCTTCACACATTGTTGACAAGCACATTCATCAGCATCCAACATTTAAATATGGATGCAGAATCACACCATACTTATAAATCTGAACAAAAAACAGAGTTAGGTACCTGGTAACTCTTTTTCTAAGAAGTCTTCCAGGGCAGCATCCGAGAGATAGGCTCCTCCTCCCTAAAACAGGAAACACATTAGTCCACCATTATAAATTTCACAGTCTTACCTGTGTGCCTCAGTTATGTTAAAGCACCGAAGGAATTCCCTGTAAGCTGCAAGCTCCCCCGCTGTACCTGGTTTTTGTCATTTCAAGGGTGGGAACTAGTGCTGCCCTGGAAGACTTCTTAGAAAAAGAGTTACCAGGTACCTAACTCTGTTTTCTCAAATAGTCTTCCAGGGCAGCATCCGAGAGGATGTATCAAGCAATACTTACTAGGGTGGGGTTAGAGACTGGAGCACTTTGTGACCAAATGCTTGGTCTTGGTCAGACAGCTTGTCTATGCGGAAAGTACTGAAGCTCGACCATGTCACTGCCCTGCAGATCTGCTCCGGAGTTGCCCCTGCTTTCTCTGCGGCCGAGGTTGCCCAGGATCTAGTTGTGTGCGCTCTGATTTCACTAGGTGGAGTGAGATTCTGTGCCTTATAGGTAATCTGTATGGCCATCCTTATCCATCTGCTGATGGTACTTTTTGAAGCTTGTTTCCCTCTGTTGATTCCTGCATAGAGGATGAAGAGGGAGGTCGTTCTACGCCATTCCTTTGTTCTTTCGAGATACGTTATGAGCGTGTTCCTTACATCTAGTTTGCTGTAAATGTCCCTTTTCCTACTATCCATGGTTGTTGGAAGTGAGGGTATGACGATGTTTTGGGTTCTGTGGAATGTAGAAGAGACCTTGGGTAGAAAGGCCGGATCTGGAGAGAGAATTATCTTGTCCAGATGTATTAGACAGTATGGTTCTATTGTTGACAGAGCTTGGATTTCACTCACTCTTCTGGCGGATACTAGGGCCAGAAGGAGTGCAGTTTTTTGCAGTTTTTGTCTGAGCTGTCCTCGATAGGTTCAAACGGAGGGGAAAGAAAGCCCTTAAGTACCGTGCCCATGTCCCAGGTGGGAGTTCTGTACATTTTGGTTGGTTTGGATCTTTTAAGAGCTATGAGGAATCGTCTTATCAGCGGGTCCTCCACTAGTCTAGTATCCATGACCGAGGAAAGTGCTGCAACTTGTACTTTCAGGGTACTAGGTGATATGTTTGTCTGCACCATCTTGTAGGAAGTCCAAAACTATTGGAATTATCCCACCGTTGGAGGTTGGTCTGTCTTTGTACCAAGAAACAAATTTTTTTCCTTATTTTCTCAGATAGCTCTCGTTACCGGCTTTCTGCCATTTAAGATGGTGTTGATTACTGTCTGACAGGCCTTTGTTCTGGAGTTTTACCCTCTCAGTAACCAAGCCGAGAGCTGCAGGATTTTGTGGTTGGGGTGGTTGACTGGGCCTTGTGACAGTAGATCCAGGTGGTCCGTTAGTGTCAGCTGAGGTTGTATGCTGAGATTTTTTAAGTGACTGAACCATGCTCTCTGGGGCCAGTGTGGTGCTATTAGTATCACTTGTTTTCTCTGCCTTGATTTTTTGGATTACTTTTGGGATTATGGCAGTTGGAGGGAATGCATAGCACAGATGCCATTTCCAGTTTTGGTTGAAAGCATCCACCCCGCTGTTGCCATCTGTAGGGTCCAGGGAGAAAAATAATCGGAGATTTTGCATTCGCCCTGGAAGCGAATAGGTCTACTTCGGGTATTCCCCACTTTTGGGTGATTTGAGTGAAGGTTGTTTGGTTTAGTGACCATTCTGTTTGTTTTATCGTTTTCCGGCTCAGGAAATCTGCCAATGTATTGTCTGTTCCTTTCAGATGAATACCGGATATCGATCTTATGTTCGCTTCTGTCCACAGTAGGATTGATTGTGTCAGTCTCATCAATTTTTGGGATTTTGTACCACCTTGTCTGTTTAGGTATGCGACGGTCGTGGCGTTGTCTGATTGTATTTTTACATCTCTCCCCTGTAATGCTGGCTTGAAGGCTTTTAGCGCTTCCCCCACAGCTTTTAGCTCTCTCAAGTTTGAGGAGGCTTGTGACCATTTGGATGTCCATTTCCCTTGTGAGTACAGCCCTTCCATGTGGGCTCCCCATCCTAGGGCGCTTGCATCGGTGGTGATCCTGACTGGATTGACTTGAGCCCATCTGCGCCCCTCGATGACCCGAAATGGGTTGAGCCACCAGTAGAGTGTTTGTTTGACTGTGGCTGGGACGGGAATGGACTTGTCAAGGGATGCTTGCCTGCCATCCCACTGGGACAGAATGTAGTTCTGTAAGGGTCGCATGTGAATTTGTGCCCAGGTAATGGCTGGAATGGAAGACGTCATCAGTCCTAGTATGGACATTCCGTGCTTGATTGTTGTGGAATGATTCCTTAGCAGGGATGTAATTGCTTGTGTAATTTTTTCGTCCTTTTCCTTTGTTAGGAAAATTTTTGACAGTCTGGAGTCCAGCACATATCCCAAGTATACCACTCTCTGGCTTGGGGTCATTTGAGATTTTTCTGCGTTTACTAACCATCCCAGGTTTTGCAGATAGGTCATACTCGTGCGCAGGTTGTTTTCTAAGATTTCTGCTGAGTCCGCAAAGAACAGTAGGTCGTCTAAGTATGGTATTATACCAATGCCCTGCTGTCTTAGACCTTTTAGTGCTTCCGCCATTATTTTTGAGAATATTCTTGGTGCCGAGGAGATTCCGAAGGGGAGAGCTGTGTACTGTAGGTGCAGAGTAGCTGCTGGCCCCTGGATTGCGAACCTTAGGAACTTTTGGTGATCCTCCCTTATGGGGACATTTAGGTAGGCATCCTGTAAATCTAGTGTTGCCATGAATGTCTCCCGCGGTAGGATGTTCCTGATTGAATAGATAGATTCCATTCTGAATCTCTTGTATTTTATCCCTCGGTTGAGCGGTTTGAGGTTTAGTATCAGCTTTAGTTTGCCTGATGGTTTTCTTTTTGTGAAGATGTGTGAGTAGAAGCCCTTTTGTTCCTCCTCTTGAGGAACGTGACAAATCACCTTCTGATCCAGTAGTTTCTGCAGGGATTCTAAAAACACTTTTGCTTGATTGCTGTCCTTTGGTAGCATGGTCGCTAAGTATTTGGTTGGGGGGCGGGTGGAGAATTCTATTGCGTAACCGTCCGCTATGGTGCGCAATATGAATTTGTTTTCTGTTACCTCCTCCCATTGGTGGGAGAAAGCCGCCAATCTGCCCCCCACCTGAAGGCAGTCATTGTTTTTTGTTCTTTTGGGTATTAGGCTTGAGGATGAATTCACCTTTGCCTTTCTTGTTTTGTTGACCCCAGCGCTTTTTTGCCCCTGGCTTATTAAATTTCTTGAAATGCCGAAAGGGCGCCTTCCCTTGTTTCTTCTTGGTTTGAGGGAACCCCTTATTTTTTGCTGCAGTCCTATCCAGGACTGTTTCTAGCTCAGGACCAAACAGTAGGTCTCCAGTGAATGGGATTCCACATAAACGGTTCTTGGAAGGGGCATCCCCCCCTGCCGCTCTAGTTAGTGTGGGGATGGTTTTAATTAGTTCTTCCCTGGGCGTGTCGTTTTCCAGTAGTTCTTGCAGCTGGGTTAGCCAGATTAGCAAGGTTCGGGCTGTGCAGGTGGAAGCAATAGCCGGATTTAGGTTTGCCGCCCCTGCTTCCCATGCCCTTTTCAGGAGGGCTTCTATTTTCTTGTCCATGGGGTCGCTTAGGGTACCTGCGTCGTCAAATGCCAAGTCAGATTTGTTCGTGATTTTTGCCAGAGAGGCATCCACCTTGGGGCATTTAGCCCAGGTTTTGATGTCTGCTTCCGCAAACGGGTATCTGCGTTTGATTGTGGCAGGGATGAAAAGCTTTTTCTCTGGGTCTTCCCATTCTTTTTTGACTATGTCTTTAAAGGTTTGGTGTACAGGGAACGTTCTTGGCTTCTTGGGCTGTAGCCCCTTGTACATTCTGTCATGTATAGTGAGTTCTGCGGTTTTCTGTTCTTTAATGCCTAGAGTGTCAGTGATGGCTTTGAGAAGACGGTCTGTATCCTCTGAAGGAAACAGGTTGCAGTCTGTCGTGTCATCTTCCTCCTCTGAGTCTGAACAGATACCGTCTTCTGATTCAGATTGCTCGGATTCATCTGAATCCACCTCTTGTTCTGCCTGTACCTTGTTATCCCTCGGAATGTGTGTTCCGCTGGTAGATGGGATACTGGCCTGAACGACACTTGATGGTGTTTCTAATTTTTCAATAGCTGAGCGTAGTGGTGCCATGGTGCTCTGAATTTCTTTCTTAAAAGAATTGAGCAGGTCTTTCAAAAATCCCTGTGATTCTTTTGCCACCATTTTGTCTATGCATTTCTGACACAGGGGCTTTTTCCAATCTGGGGAAAGCCTGTGGCTGCATGAGGCACATGTTTTGCCTTTAGCCTTCCTTTCCTCAGGGGTCTTTGCCTAGAAGCAAGCATAGAGAACAAAAATCCCCGTGAGACAGGTGGTCAAAAGGACTGCCTGTAGGTAGGCAGTTTTGTAGAGAGGTTAAGACAGAGATAATTCAAGAGTATTCTGGCTTACCTTGGAGCTGTCCTGACTTGCAGGATCTGCAGGGCAGGGTGTGGAAGCGTCAGACATGATCAGCCACCAGGATCTTCTGCTTAGAGGGCCTTTTTAACTGCTTCCTGCATAAGCTCCGGCCCCGCCCCCGGCTGACCCCGTGCAGGTTGGTGGACACACCTGCACATGCCGCTGCATTGTAGTGTACCCATGATGCTGGTAGAAAATGGTAACATTAAAAAAAATTTATTTGTATTCCAATTTTTGTTTTTTCCTCTCTTTTTAAAAAAAAAAAAAAATTCCCGCCCCTGGGTGTCCTGTGCGTCCCGCTCTATCTCCTCCTGGAGATCGGAGACGGGAAAATGGCCGCCAACCCGGAAGCGGAACCTCCTCCCGGCGCCATCTTGGTACACCCCCAGGCTTCATGTAGTGGCCTGTGGCGGCGAGGACGCCGCTGCGCCGCCCGGAGAGCGGCGGATCCGTCCTGGGGAGTCAGCCGCGGGCACCAGGGACCTGTATGGAAGGTAAAAAACACTCCCTCCTTGATCCTCTGTTGCTGTTGTTTCCGGCGGCGAGGGGGGGGGCGGCCATCTGTGCATCTAATCCATCCCCCCTGGCGGGCTCCAGTTTCTCTGGAAAGCCAGTGAGGGGGGTGCTTGCTGAGGCAGACACAGGGCCTAGAACAGCGGCATGGGGTGGGGATGACAGAGTCCTCCTGCAGCCTGGGGGGATGATTGCAGACCCCTCAGTAGGGGCAAAATTTCAGGCTTTGAGCAAAGTTGCTCAGTGCTGCGCCTGCTCGCCCTCCCAAGGCCCATTGGGCTGTATTGGATGCTGGCAGGGGGTCTCCTGCAACAAGCACAGAGACAGATGAAAATAAAATAACAAACGTTTTGCAGCTCCTGTGGGTCCGGAGGAAACACAAAACTACTGAGGCACACAGGTAAGACTGAAATTTATAATGGTGGACTAATGTGTTTCCTGTTTTAGGGAGGAGGAGCCTATCTCTCAGATGCTGCCCTGGAAGACGATTCGAGAAAAAACGGTTATAGATTTGGTGTAAAACCCACACTCAATTTATAACGTCATTTCTTTTGCTTCCATTATGCGAAACCCATCAGAAATATAATACCTTGCTGGGGGTGGAGGAACAACACCGCCGAGACCTCCAGGAGATTCACTCAGAGGTACACGGCTTGGATGACAAGCTGACCAGAGACGAGTCAGCGGTGGGCACCCTGGAGACCAGTGTTACTCAGCTGGAACAGGTGCACCTACAGTATCAAGAACAGCTGGTGGAGGTGCAGCTCCACGCAGATGACCTAGAGAACCAGAGCCGCTGCAACAATCTGCAGCTCCGGGGGCTGCCCGAAGCGACTGCTCCAGAAAATTTAACAGACTGTCCTGGTGATTCTGCATAGGGTACTAGACGGGGGAACCACCTGTAAACCTGGAGTTCGATGGGATACACAGGGCGCTAGGTCCCAAGCCGGTGGACTTGGAATCGGCCCCATGATGTGATCTGCCGCCTGCATCGTTATGGCATAAAAGAGCAGATTATGAGAGCGGCATGGCTTAAGGGACTGGTTGAATTTGATGGGGCACACATCTCTATATTCCCAGATGTATCCTGGGTGACCCTGCTGAGGAGAGCAATGCTGAAGCCCCTGCTGGAAGCACCATGCTGTGTGGAGCTGCCATATTGGTGGGGGTTCCCCATCCAGCTGACCATCCGCAAAGGAAGCAAATCATTCACCCTACAGCACCACACAGAGCTCCGACTTGTTTGCATTTCTGGAAATGGAAACGATCCCGCTGCAGAACTGGCTGAGCCCTTTGCCTTGCAGGGAATCCCGATCGGCACCCCAGGCGGCCCACTCAGGTCTCCCACGCCACTCATCCAGACACCGACAGAGAACCTACGCTGATCGGGAGGAGCGACCCGGAGTCATGATCCCAACGGGATCTTCACGTGAGTGACATGCATTTTAGGCTATCAGCAAGGTGAGAGCGAGTTTAGTTTTGCCTGCCTGTTAAATCTGGGATGTCCGCACAGCCCCCCCCCCCCTTTACCTTACCCCCCTCTGTACCACTCGGAGGTCCCAGTTTGTCCCCATCCTACCCCCTGCCTAGCTATCCTGGGTAAACGTACAGACTTGTATGCTGTACTTTCTGACAGAAGCCTGCCTTTTGGTTTTATTGGCCAATCAGTATATGGAATCTTATGCAAAAATTGATGCCACCGTTCACAGAGGAAAGCAGAGACTGTTACTTGCTTCACAGCAGGGAGAGTGAAGAATGGGATGTGGTGCTGGTACCTTCAGTATATTAGTCAACAATCTATACTGCAAGACCACCCACTCCCTGTTTTCAAGCAGCACTTGGTAATTCAACTATTTTTAAAGGGTCACTCCACCTATAACACAACACAGGATTGGGGATGGTGAAATTATCTGCTTGCTGGCTCTGATCTGAGGACATTAGTGATGAGGTGCTCTTTGTTAGGACAGCTCACGGCAATCCCTTGCTCTGGACTCCTGCAGGTCCTCTTAAATCTAGACAGTTTCTCAGTGGTACATGATCTAAGTAACTCAAATTCCCTCAATCCAACCAAAAACCGACATGTTCTGGGCGAACTGACCATGAACTACCGCTGAATACATCCCGGCAGGGCTAGCTCTGCCTGAGTGAACGGATATCACACGCCCATCGTCCTAAGAGTACATTTCTATGCTAGACTTCAGTACCATACCGTACTCTAACCACATGTGGTGGGCGGGGGAGGCGGACGGGTGGGTTATTATGTTGGGATGGGACATGTGTTGTGTGGGGCAAGTGTATATGGCTTCATGGCGTTGCCGTCCAGCCCAGCCCTCCGGCTGTCCATGTACTGTCCCCGAGTGTGGCTGGGAAGAATTTGAGTTCACCATATACCCAATATGGAGCCTCTGTCCTAGTTAATATCCCAGGCATACCCTGCACACGAGAGATGCTCTGGTAAACGATTAGTCCCCTTACCTTCGTTGCTACCTGTGCTGGGCGGCTATAGTCTTTCAATACAATATCCAGGGGCGGCTCCAGCACAAATTTTTTGGGGGTGCTGTGCAGGAAGAAAAAGTGAGGGTGCTGATGTTGCGCACGCAAAATTTGCATGTGTGGCCAAAGTGTGGGTGATTCTTCCAGATCTATAGCTTGTAGTGTGCCACCTTTCCCTCTTTGTATAGGCTAAAAAGAGCCTGAAGGTACACTGAAGAGATTGTGAAGTAAAATAAGTTCCACTGAGGCCAACAATTATAGCCCCCATCATATGTCAGGGCCAGCAATAACCTCAAGTCAGTGGGGTAGTTAAGTATAGAAAGTCAACAGCCACAAAGAAGCCAGAGAACCATCTAAAAACTGTCACACATTGAAAACAGGCCATGCAATCAGACACATGACCCAAAAAAACTGCAAAATGTGCTTAAGCTAATTATCAGCACAATGTATGCCACAATAATTCAAAGAAAGCAGTATAAGCATAAAAAAAATCAATATATAAATTAAATGTGATAAAAAAAAAAAAAAAAACGATTAGAGTGTAATCTGTGCATACATATAAAGTGCAATACGCAACACAAGTGACTCCTATTAGAATTTCACATCAACAAAGTTCATTAGAATTGTCTGCAAGCAGAGTGAATCCTCTGCAAGCTATTAACAGCTACGTCCATGCACCATTACCCACTGGGTGAGAACTCAGCCTGCTTATCAGAGGTTAAGGCCTTAAATGGCAGGGTCATGTCCCACGGGCAATAAGCATATCACCAACAGGACCTCAGATCGTTAATCTTCCTCCAGCATTACCTGCATCAGGGATTGTTCCCACAATAACTCACAGCAGCCAGGCCCGCAATTGTACACATAAAAATACAAAGAGCTGCAAAACTATTTCTAATACTGTTCAGCCAGCCTTATGATCCAGGCACCCCTGCCAGAGAGCAAATTTGGGTTGTGACCTCACTGATCTCCACTGCAGTTGAAGAAAACTTACCACCTTCTCCTCAAAATGTATATGAGCCCTTACATTGATTGGTGGCATATATATTTATCAGGTTAGGAAAAAAAATAAAAAAAAAAAATAGTATTGTTAAAATGAGGGAGAGTGTTCACTTTTCTTATAGTGAGATATACTGTGACACCACACCAGAAATGTTAGGGCTCATTCACTCTAGCGGTTAGGCAATTGCATGCATTGCACATCAGTTATAGCTTTAAATCAGCCTTTTCACAACCTGTCAAACATGCTTAGATCACTTTAGAGGAACAGTGGTGCCTGGTCTACTTGTAAAACAACCCTTAGCCGCATTTGGCGGAGGTACCCTTAGGGCTTGTTTACACGAGAGATTGAGGTTGGTAAAACCCTGTAGTTGAGTCACTTTTACCTTCCCCAATCCCTACCCCCTTTAGCTGCAGAGGCAGCAGCCAAAGGTGTACACATGCCATGTTGTGCCCATATAGCTGATATTGTGCTTCTGTAGTGGCTCAATGGCCTCTTCATGCTCTCAATGGCCTCTTCATGCTCTCAATGGCCTCTTCATGCTCTCAATGGCCTCTTCATGCTCTCAATGGCCTCTTCATGCTCTCAATGGCCTCTTCATGCTCTCAATGGCCTCTTCATGCTCTCAATGGCCTCTTCATGCTCTCAATGGCCTCTTCATGCTCTCAATGGCCTCTTCATGCTCTCAATGGCCTCTTCATGCTCTCAATGGCCTCTTCATGCTCTCAATGGCCTCTTCATGCTCTCAATGGCCTCTTCATGCTCTCAATGGCCTCTTCATGCTCTCAATGGCCTCTTCATGCTCTCAATGGCCTCTTCATGCTCTCAATGGCCACATAGCTTTTACTGTGCCCCATTATGCCCACTGACCTCAACTTCTTGCAGAACTTCCAACTGCTGTGGAATCTGCTACCAAGAAGGAGAGGCGGAGTGCTAATGGTATCACTCCACCTGACATTGCAGCTGGAACTATGGACAAAGCATTGGCTCATGAGGCAGGCTTGATGCTAGGGTTGCCACCTTTTCTTCAAGCCAAACACCTTAGTGGCGCATGGCAATTTTTTGTAGTATACCCTGTAGGATTAGTAAAAGACCTGGGACACCTTTGGGTGTGCCAAGGAGACTAATAATGTGGCAGGAGGGTGGGGGTGGACATGGGGGGGTTGTGGGTACTATAAATAGGAGGTGCTGGAAGGAGAGGTGTGACTTAGGACAGGAAACTGTGTGTGGGTGTGTGTGGGTGATGACTGGGGATGGAAAGAGGGGATGCAGCAAAGATAGGTGGTAGGTTGGTGGAGTTGGGTGGAATTCAGACAATGATGGGAAGGGGGAAAGGAATGGAATGAGACTTGCAGAGAAAAGGGAGCTTGCTCTTTAACCAGTTGCCGACCACCGCACGACGATGTACGTCAGCACAATGGCACGGGCAGGCATAAGGACTTACCTGTACGCCCCTGCCTGCCTGATCGGACCCCCCGGTGCCTGCGGCAGTTGGATTCAGGTCAGGGGCGATCAGAGGTGAAGGGGAGGCCACTCATTCGCGGCCACCCCCTTGCGATCACTCCTGGCGAATGACAAGCTTCCTCGGCTTCTGTAATGTAAACAGAAGTGGAGGAAGTGATGTCATCTCTCCTCGAGCCGGTCTTTTCGTTCCGGTGCCGAGGAGAGAGGACATCAATGTGAGTTTGCACAACACTACACTTACAGTAGAACACGCAGGCACACTTTCCACCCCCCAGTCACCCCCTGTCACAGTGACACCAATAGCAGTTTTTTTTTTTGCATTGATGTCAGTTATAAGTGTTAGGGCAGTTAGGGTTAGCCCCTTTAGGTCTAGGGTCCCCCCTAACAAAGGTTAACCCCCTTGATTACCCCCGTCGCCAGTGTCACCAAGCGATCCTTTTCTGATCGCTGTATTAGTGTCACTGGTGACGCTAGTTAGGGAGGTAAGGATATAGGTTCGCCGTCAGTGTTTTATAGCAACAGGGACCCCCATATACTACCTAAGGTTTTAACTCCCTGATTGCCCCCTAGTTAATCCTTTCACCAGTGATCACCGTATAAGTGTTACGGGTGACACTGGTTAGTTTGTTTATTATAGTTTTAGGGCATCCGTCGTTCATTACCCAATAAAGGTTTAACCCCCTAATTGCCCAGCGGTGATACAAGTTAAGTTTTTAGGGTCAGATAAGGTCTGTGTCGCCCCAGGCAGCATCAGGTTAGTGCCAGTAGTGCTAACACCCACGCACGCAGCATACACCTCCCTTAGTGGTATAGTATCTGAACGGATCAATATCTGATCAGATCTATACTAGCGTCCCCAGCAGTTTAGGGTCCCCAAAAATGCAGTGTTAGTGGGATCAGCCCAGATACCTGCTAGCACCTGCGTTTTGCCCCTCGGCCCAGCCCACCCAAGTGCAGTATCGATCGATCACTGTCACTTACACATAACTGCAGCGTTCGCAGAGTCAGGCCTGATCCCTGCGATCGCTAACAGTTTTTTGGTAGAGTTTTTAATCAGTCGCTAACAGTCGGGAGCTTTTTTGCCTGTGAGTCTCACTAAATTTAGAGCCCAAATTGGCAAATCGAAGGTACACTAGTGAAGAGGCCTACACGTTTCTGAGCATGACAGATAGTGAAGAGGAAGTCATTCATCTGTCAGATTTAGGCTCAGAATATGAACCTGTAGACAGCAGTGGCTCTATGACAGATAGCTCTGACGACGGAGTTGTGGTCCCTGCCAAGGTCAGGCTTACCAGACCCCAAACTTCTTCTGTCCTTGATGTGCAAGAACCGCAGGTCCCTCGTATGGAGCAGAGAAGTACTAGTGCCGCTATTCCTTCTGGTGAACTGGCAAGCACCAGCGGCCTAGTACACCCTGGTCGTACATCCAGCACTGCAGTAACACTTGGTGACGTGGCGAGTCCCATAAGTGCAGTTCAAGCTGGCGAGGTGGCAAGCACAAGTAGTGTCCCGCTGCCACCAAGAAGATGAACACAGGCCCGTCGTGCCTATAGTGCCCTTCCTGCTGCATTCGCCAATCCTAATTGGGAACCCACCACTTCTGCAGCACCCGTACTTCCCCCATTTACTGGCCAACCCGGCATTCATGTGGAAACAGTTGATTTTACGCCACTTGATTTTTATTCGCCGTTTTTCACCGAAGATCTCTATAGATCTATTGTGGACCAAAGCAATTTGTACACTGGTCAACACATCACCACTATTCCCCAGTCCTCCCTTGCCAGAGATTGGAAACCAATTACGGTTTCTGAATTTAAGATCTTTCTGGGCCTTTCCCTCAACATGGGCATAAATAAAAAAGAGCGAGTTGCGGTCATATTGGTCCACTGGCCCAATTTACCATATGCCCGTGTTCTCTGCCTCCATGGCCAGGGAACAATATGAGCAGATTTTGCGGTTCATGCACTTCAACAACAATGAAATCTGTCGTCCTCGTGGAGACCCTGAATACGATTGGCTCTACAAAATTCTGCCCCTCGTAAACCACTTCAACCAACGTTTTGCAGACTTGTTTACTCCCCATCAAGTTGTCTGCGTTGATGAGTCCCTGATTACGTTTTCTGGCCGCTTGTCATTCAAACAGTACCTTCCCAGCAAGCATGCCAGATATGGGGTCAAGATGTATAAGCTCTGTGACAGGGCCACAGGCTATACATGTAGTTTTATGGTTTATGAGGGCAAAGATAGTCACGTAGAGCCGACAAACTGCCCTAACTACATAGGAAGCGCTGGCAAGATTGTGTGGGACTTGGTGTCACCCTTATTCGGAAAGGGGCACCACTTATATGTGGACAATTATTACACGAGCGTGCCACTTTTTAGTCACCTTTTTGATCAGCAGATTGGAGCATGTGACACCGTGCGACCTAAACGACCAGTTGTTGGCGCCATACCTAGTTGCCCGTAAGGCCAGACGCTGGTATAAAAAAAAAAAAAAAAAAGTCTGTATACTTATTTCAATTGGCTTTGCTGAACGCTCATGTGCTATACAGAGCTTCAGGACGGACTGGATCCTTCCTTAAATTCCAGGAAGAGATTGTCAGAGCCCTTCTGTTTCTAGACGGTGCTCCACCTCACCTTCCCCAACCAAATGCAGTAAGCCGGCTGCATGAGAGGCATTTTCCTTATGTCCTCTCGAGTACCCCTACCCAACGAGCCCCCCAAAGAAAATGTGTCTGCAGAAAGCGCGGATATAGGCGTGACACCCAGTATTATTGTCCCTCCTGTCCTGAGAATCCTGGTCTTTGCATTGGTGAATGTTTTGAACGCCAACATACACTAGTTGAGTTTTAGCGTAGGGTACAGCACTGCACAGACTAGGACACACTTTCACAGGGTCTCACAAGATGCCATCGCATTTTGAGAGACCCAAACCTGGAAATGGTTACAGTTATAAAAAGTTACAAAAAGGGGGGCGTGGCCTAGACATGGCTGAGTGAGGCTGCTTTTCTTTGAGCTCCCGGCCTCGTCCAGAAAAACCCGGCTAACTTTATCCTACCAAAGGCATAGAACAAGAGCATCTACACGGGGGACACCCGTAGGCAAAAGCCCTGGAGAAATCCACCACTACTTTTTACAACTTCAAGGACCATCTCCCGGAGCCACAGTAGCAGCGCCACGAGGCCCTCCTCATGGAGAGAAACAGAAGGCCTCAAAACACGCTGGAGCCTGCGCCTCTCCTAGCTTCCGAGACAAACCTGACCACTCGGTTGTTTCCAACGGAGATCCTCAACGAAACCTGATGGCGTCTCCACAACCACATGAACCCATCCTGCTCGACCAGGACATTCGAGGCCTGCTCCACGCTCTCCCCACCAGAACAGACATCGAAGCACTCATCCTCAAACTGGAAGAAACACACCGGCGCGATATACAGGAGGTCAGAGAAGTCTCCACTCTAGCAGAACGTGTGTCCACAGAAGCCTCGGTGTCCTCATTAAACGGACAGAGTATCGGCACTAGAGCAGGCCAGAGACCAGCAAAGAGATGCCGCCATAGCCCTGCAGCTGCACCTGGAGGACGTGGAAGACCGAAGCCGCAGGAACAACTTGCGGCTTCGGGGGATCCCGGAAACGACACCGCCAGGGAATCTAGGGGAGACGGTAAGAGAAATTTTCCGTACTGTTCTGGAGGAGCCTAATCTGGAGATCAAACTTGATAGGGTACACAGAGCTCTTGGCCCCAGACCTGAAGACCCCCACAGACCCCGCGATGTAGTCTGCAGACTACACCGCTATACCCAGAAGGAAAAACATTCTTCGTCGGGCATGGGAGCACGGAGACGTGGATGTGGGGGGTATGCGAACGAAAATCCTACCAGACTTATCAAGGGCAACCCTAAAAACGAAGAGCCCTCCTCTGCCCTCTCCTGGATCTCGCAAAACAGAAGGGTTTTACATACAGATGGGGATACCCGCCGTCAGTACTGTTTCGCAAAGGCACAGGCTCCTTCTCTCTTCAAAGATCCGAAGATCTCCCAGCTCTCTTCCGATTTATGGAAGTGGAACCAATACAGATTCCGGACTGGCTTCAATTCCTCTCCCGTCCTCCCGGACGATTGGGTCCATTAAGGCTCCGTGACCCTATGCCTCCGCGCCAGCAGAGGAACAGGCGCAGACACCGGTCAGCCTCAGGAGGAGAAACACGTGAGTAGGCCATTGGCCGTTCATCCCTACCCAGCCACAGTTACTGTTAGTATTACGGGTAGTTCCCAGTCCCTGCATGCAGACAAGGTAACCTGGTCACTTATCTCAGTTCTTAAGGAGGGAGAACACACAGACGGTGATTTTCTAGACGCAGACCGCCCCCCCCCCCCCCCCGCTTTTATGGTTAAACACACCAACCCCGGTGACGGACAGTGTTGAAGCCTCATGGCGGAATACCCGGGGAAGTGAAGCCGTCAGAAGGAACTTTGGTCCGCTTTCCTTAGAGATCTTAACTGACTGGGGGGGGGGGGGGGGGGTCGCAGAGACAGTGTACTACCAGTCCTTTGGAGATGATACTCCCCCCGGAATTCATTATAACCGCCCCTCAAGGGTAGAGGAACATTGCTCTGCGTATACAGAACTAAGAAATGGCACCTCTGTTAACTGATCACCGATTATACAACGATGATGGGATGGAATAAGGCACTTACAAGTGAATCGGTACTGTTATCCCATGGGGGGGGGGGGGAAGGGCAACTTATTTGTACAACCTCGGCCCCCGGTGAAGTGACAGATGACTCGCCTAAACGTCACCTGGTGAATGGCATATTGCGCACAAACCTCTTGTCTTACTCATTGGTCCATCATTACCTGGGGAATACCCGTACTTTGATTTTATCTTATGCTATTTTATATTATCTTATTTAAGTTTATAACTATTTAGTGGCATTGTATTGAAATCCATTTCAGTTCTTTCTACCCCACTTTATAGTAAAATGTGCTGTCTCAGGGATCTGAGGCTCTGGCTGGGGGTGGGATGGGTACTTAAACTGTTTCACCTGTTGAAGTTAGAGGTTTTATGAATCTGATATTGTGATGACTCTTGGCCTATGATCTTGTACATGTTTATACCACTAACACACCGGATTGCTTTATGAACGATGGTACATTGACACCACTCAACAAATCATAGATGGCCAGGGGTGGATGGAGGGGATCGGGGGCTTGCTTCCCGACCCTGTCTACTCACCATCCCACATAGGACCGCGCTCCGTTCCCAGCCGTTTGTCTGGGGAGCGTATAAGCCGTTTTGGCTACATTAGTGTTATCTCTAGGTTGCACACCCTAGTGACAACCTCCTAATTTATTCCGAAAACTCATAGGTGGCTCTACCCATCTTTGCTCACCGACTTTACTTCTTTCCATTCTTTAGTCTTTCCTCCCCTTTTCCCCACCACCCTTCCCCATCCCACAAGTCCCCCTTCCCTCCAATCCATTACGACCCACAAATATGGTTATCTAAAATATAGTCTCCTTAAACGTTAAGGGCCTAACACACCTGAGAAAAGACGTATGATGCTCCATGATATGCGACATATGGATGCAGACATTATATTTCTGCAGGAAACACACTTCAGAGAAGGTTCACTGCCGACACTCCAGAACAAATTCTACCCGGTGGTATATCACTCTAGGTACACAGAAGCTAAATCGAGAGGAGTCTCTATCCTTATCTCGGCAAAACTCCCGTGGTCACATATAGACGTAAAAACTAGACAGAGGGTAGATTTCTCTTCCTAAAAGGGACAGATAGGAGACGTAAAAGTAACCTTGGCCAATTTGTACGTTTCCAATACACACCAAGATACATTCCTCAAACGACATTTAGACCTACTCTCAATTCTCAGACGGACAACTGATCATAGGCGGGGACTTAAATGTTCCACTCACACCTTCGGAGAACACTTCCACTGGAACGTAGTCTACCTCACGAGACCTACGCAAACGTATCGGTGTGCAACTGCATTCCATGCAACTGGTCGACGTCTGGCGTCTTTTTCACATGGGAGAGAGGGATTACACCACCTTTTCTAAGCCACATCAGGCATATTCTAGAATCGACCACTTCCCGATTCCCCACAGACATCTACAAGCGATTAATGAAACCACGATAGGTTCAATCACGTGGTCTGACCACGCTCCGATAGTGCTGCGCTATGATCTCTCTGAATTCCAGCGAGCACAGAGACCACCTTGGCGACTGAATGAGGGACTACTGAAAGACCCAGACGTACTAGCAGAAGTAACTAAAGAAATAGGCCACTACTTTGCTTCCAATGCAACCCCTGACTGCGATACCGGTTTAGTTTGGGAAGCACACAAAGCAGTTATAAGGGGGATACTCATTAAACATGGCTCGCGACTTAAACAACAGGACTATCCAGCTGACTACACTATTAAAGAAACTAGGAACATTAGAAACACGCCACAGACACCCACCAAACAATTAGAAATAGAACTGGACTCAGTCCGCATGAAGGTCACTGACCTCTTGCAATACAAAGCAAAAGCGGCATTACAGGTTTGCCGAAGGAAAACTTACGAATCTGGTAACAAATGCGTGAGGCTGTTGGCCCAGTCACTCCGAGAACAAAGACTTGCCTCATACATACCCCATATTATGTCTCCCACAGGTCGGAAAGCATCCCTACCCCAACATGTGGTACAAGAATTCAGCTCTTATTAGGCTTCTTTATACAATCTTACCGATACACAACACCCCTCAGTTGCAACAATTGACTACATAACGTCATCCCTTATGCCTGCCCTCCCGGAAGAGGCTCAATCACTTCTAGACTAACCCATTACCCTGCCAGAACTACAAACTGCATTAAAGAGTGCCAAACCGGGTAAAGCCCCAGGCCCTGATGGCGTTACCATCACCTACTACAAGACCTTACTGTCTTCTCTAGGACAACACTTAGTTAAACTTTATAACGATCTGGGCTCAGGAGGTAAATTTCACAAAACCACACTACAGGCACAAATTTTGGTTATATGGAAAGAGGGCAAAGACCCAGGACAATGCGGGTCTTATCGTCCAATTTCCCTCCTGAATACAGACCTGAAGCTCTTTACAAAAATCATCGCCATCAGACTGCAGCAACACCTCACCTCGCTTATACACCTGGACCAGGTCGGCTTTGTCCCGACTAGAGAGGCAAGGGACAATACGACTAAGGTCCTTAATCTACTACATGTCGCAAACAGCACTAAGACCCCATGTGTGTTCCTCGGGACAGATGCCGAAAAGGCTTTCGACCGAGTTAGCTGGAAATTCATGTTCACAACGCTGAGACATATAGGTCTAGGGAACAGAATGTTAAACTGGATAACTGCGGTTTATACAGGCCCAACAGCCAGAGTTAGAGCTAACGGGGTAGTATCGGAGGTCTTCCCAATGGGACACGTCAGGGATGCCCACTATCGCCGCTGCTCTTCGCGCTATCACTAGAACCTTTCTTGTGTCACAGGCTAAATCCTGACATTACAGGAGTGGAAGTCAAGAAACAATTTAAAGTATCCGCATATGCGGATGACTTGATGTTCTCCCTCACAAAACCACCATATCCCTCCCTAACCTTATGAAAGAATTTCACACTTAAGGCCAACTTGCTAACCTGAAAATCAATTTCAGTAAGTCTGAAGCGATGGGTATTGGAATATCTCAAACGCAACTTTGACATCTCCAATCTAGCTTTCACTTAAAATGGTCCACTACTGCCCTGAAGTACTTGGGTACGTTCATACCTCCGACGTTCTCCCAACTGTTCAGGCTTAACTTCCCTCCCCTTTTAAAGAAGGTCAAACAATTACTAGATAAATGGAACAGTGGGCTGCACTCCTGGTTCAGCCGTTGCAATATTCTCAAAATGGATATCCTACCCAAATTCCTTTACCTCCTGCAGACTATTCCAATACACATACCGGTGGACTACTTTAGCCAAGTAAGGGCAATATTCATAAATTTCCCTCTGGGCAGGGAAAAAAAACCTTGATTACATCTCTCGTTGCCCAAACCCAATGGAGGAATGGCAATGCCAGAACTTTGTACCTACTATAGAGCGACCCATTTAGGTAGACTTAGACTGGTGCCGTCATACAAACACCAAACTGTGGACACAGCTTGAACAGGAACAAAGTGAGATTGCCCTGCATAGAGCTCCTTGGTGTCACACCACCCTCCCAACAAATCTTAAACGCCACCCATTAATAGGTAGCACAGTTCGGATCTGTGCACAACTGATTCACATGACCGCCCTCTTTTCGCGTACCTCACCGCTCTGGCCCATATTGGGTAACCCTCAATTCGAACCAGGCCTACGTGATGGGAGGTTCGTGAGGTTGCGGGAAGAGGGTCTATATCAAGCCTCTCACTTCAGCTCTATGGGTAGGTGGAAAACGATCTCGGAGCTATCTAATCCTGAGGGACAATTCCGATTAGATTTTCTAAGAGCATTGCAGCTCCACCACTTCCTACGCAGTTTACCTCCACCCAGTGATATTAACCAAATTCCCACAACTATGGAAGTACTTTGCACAGAGACAGGGCCCCTCCCACACTCACTTTCACTAACCTATAAACTATTAATAGTACCATCGGGAGAATACCAAGTACAAAGCCTCACTAAGTGGAAAAGAGAACTAAACTGCAAATTCACTACCAATAAGACACAACATATCTTGAGGTTTACCCACAAGTCCTCGATCTGCACCAGGTTTCAGGAAACAAATTATAAAATCCTCACACACTGGTACAGAACCCCTGCGTTACTTAAAACAATTTTCCCCTCTACAACAGATGTCTGTTGGAGATGCCAGGGAGACAAAGGTACACTCCTCCATATTTTCTGGTCCTGCCCCCGGATCCAGACTTTCTGGAGAGAAGTCCGCCACATAATCTAAAAATTCACAGATCGCAAGGTTCCTGATGACCCAGCTTACTTCCTTTTGCATGCTACTGACACCCCTGCAAGGATTTACAAGAAATCAGTCATACAACACTTATTGGACGCAGCGAAAGCATGCATTCCATCCCTCTGGAAGTCTCCTCACACACCATCTATAGCTCTTTGGCTCCAAAAAGTTGAAGAAATAAATCAGATGGAGGACCTAATCCTCACAAACCAGAACAGACAAGAAACATATTCTAAAACCTGGCAGTTATGGAACATCTTCAAATATTCAGAGGAGGGACAAGCCCTCCAGGGCAAGTAATACCACACGACAACAGTAGTTTAGGAATAAAAAAATGACAGGTGATAGCCAATATTTGTGTCCATGAACTACCACCCTCATTTCCCCCTCCTTTACCTCCCCCCATTCCCTCCCTTCTTCCCCAACACTCCTACCACTTCCTTTTTCTCTTTCTGTTTTTTTTTTTTCGGGTCTTGCCCACTGCTACTCTTCCTTTCTCTCTCTGCTAATCTGTCTCTTTTTTCCCAAAAAATATAAAACTGACAGGGAATCGCTCACAAAGGGAATATGATATCCCGACATATTATCAAGATGCAAGTAATACAAATAGACAGAGAATTTGGAGAAGACGGGTCATATGTAAGGCCACTGGAATACTATAAATAAGTCACTCAAACCTGTTATATTTCTCCATGCCGCACACGTTCTATAGCAATATAAATCCTCTCTTGTTTTACGCTGTTGTAGTGTAATTATTATACATGCATCTTAGTCTGTGAACCGGTTTTCTGATATAAACAAACAATTAAAAAAAAAAAAAAAGTTACAAAAAAATATAATATAAAAAAACAAAAATAGTTGTCGTTTTATTGTTCTGCTATTTTACTGTATTCTATTCTGCAATGTGTTATTGCTATTATGTTTTTATCATGTTTGCTTTATAGTTATGCAATGGTTTTATACACTTTACTGTGTTTTATTGTTAACCATTTTTTTCCGGTACACCATTCAGCTGCAGAGCGGATTTATCTATCTTTACAGCAACAGAGTTTGCTCCCACGATACATAAAGCTGTGACTCCAGCGCTGTTGGAGGTGATTTCACCACCACAGTTACATACTTCAGCATATATGCCGAAGCGTGGGGGCAGCAGTGGGCAGAGGAGCAATTTGCTTTATATTTAATCTACAATATATGCCCAACAAGACCAGCAACGTACTGATATGTTGGTGGACTGAGGCATCATCTTGGTATCATTCTTTTCAGCCAGCGGTCGGCTTTTATGTAAAAGCAATCCTAGTGGCTGATTAGCCTCTAGACTGCTTTTACAAGCAGTGGGAGGGAATGCCCCCCCCCCCACCTTCTTCCATGTTTTTCTCTGGCTCTCCTGTCCCAACAGAGAACCTGAGAATGCAGCCGGTGATTCAGCCAGCTGACCATAGAGCTGATCAGAGACCAAACATCTCTATGGCCTAAGAAACCAGAAGATACGAGCATTTCATGACTTAGATTTTGCCGGATGTAAACAGCGCCATTGGGAAATTGGGAAAGCATTTTATCACACTGATGTTGGTGTGGTCAGATGCTTTGAGGGCAGAGGAGAGATCTAGGGTCTAATAGACCCCTTTTTTTTTTTATTTATTTATTTTTTAAAAGAGTACCTGTCACCACCTATTGCTATCATAGGGGATATTTACATTCCCTGAGATAATAAAAATGATAAAAAAAATAAAAAAAACACGAACAGTTTAAAAATAAGGAAAAAAAAAAAAAAAAAGCACCCCTGTCCCCCCCTGCTCTCGCACAAAGGCGAAGGCAAGCGTCGGTCTGGCGTCAAATGTAAACAGCAATTGCACCATGCATGTGAGGTATCACTGCGAAGGTCAGATCGAGGGCAGTAATTTTAGCAGTAGACCTCCTCTGTAAATCTAAAGTGGTAACCTGTAAAGGCTTTTAAAAATGTATTTAGTTTGTCGCCACTGTACTTTTGTGCGCAATTTTAAAGCATGTCATGTTTGGTATCCATGTACTTGGCCTAAGATCATCTTTTTTATTTCATCAAACATTTGGGCATTACAATTTAAAAAAAGTGTGTTTTTTCCCAAAAAAAATGCATTTGAAAAATCGTTGCGCAAATACTGTGTGAAAAAAAAATGAAACACCCACAATTTTAATCTGTAGGGCATTTGCTTTAAAAAATATATATAATGTTTGGGGGTTCAAAGTAATTTTCTTGCAAAAAAAAAAATAGTTTTTCATGTAAACAGTGTCAGAAAGGGCTTTGTCTTCAAGTGGTTAGAAGAGTGGGTGATGTGACAAGCTTCTAAATGTTGTGCATAAAATGCCAGGACAGTTCAAAACCCCCCCAAATGACCCAATTTTGGAAAGTAGACACCCCAAGCTATTTGCTGAGAGGCATGTCGAGTCCATGGAATATTTTATATTGTGACAAAAGTTGTGGGAATGAGACCATTTTTTTTTTTTTTTGCACAAATTTGTCACTAAATGATTTATTGCTCAAACATGCCATGGGAATATGTGAAATTACATTCTGTTGCTTCTCCTGAGTACGGGGATACCACATGTGAGACTTTTTGGGAGCCTAGCCACGTACGGGGAAAAAAAAAAAAAAACCCAAGCTCCGCCTTCAGGCTTTCTAAGAGCATAAATTTATGATTTCACTCCTCACTGCCCATCACAGTTTCAGAGGCCATGGAATGCCCAGGTGGCACAAAGTATTGAAAAAAAAAAAATGTTACCCTTGTCTTTCTTCATTTTCAAAAACAAATGACAGCTGCAAAATACTCACCATGCCTCTCAGCAAATAGCTTGGGGTGTCTACTTTCCAAAATGGGGTCATTTGGGGGGGGGGCTATCTTGGCATTTTATGGCCTTCGAAACTGTGATAGGTAGTGAGGAGTGAATCAAAAATTTACGCCCTTAGAAATTCTGAAGGTGGTGATTGGTTTTCGGGGCCCCCTTTGCAGCTAGGCTCCCAAAAAGTCCCACACATGTGGTATCCCCATACTCAGGAGAAGCAGCTAAATGTATTTTGGGGTGCAATTCCACATATGCCCATGGCCTGCGTGAGCAATATATAATTTAGTGACAACTTTTTGTACATTTTTTTTTTTTTTGGTCATTATTCAATCACTTGGGACAAAAAAAAAAAAAAAAATATTCACTAGGCTCAACATGCCTCTCAGCAATTTCCTTGGGGTGTCTACTTTCCAAAATTGGGTCATGGGGGGGGAGGGGGGGGTTGCACTGCTCTGCCATTTTAGCACCTCATAGGCAGTCAAACCAAAAGCGGTGTAAATTCCAGAAAATTTACCCTAGTTTGTAGACGCTATAACTTTTGCGCAAACCAATATACGCTTGACATTTTTTTTTTACCGAAGACATGTGGCCGAATATATTTTGCCCTAAATGTATGACTAAAATTGTTTTAAAAAAAAAATCCAATAAACTCAAAAAAGTAGAAAATATTTTTTCAAAATTTTTGGTCTTTTTCCGTTTATAGCGCAAAAAATAAAAACCGCAGAGGTGATCAAAAACCATCAAAAGAAAGTTCTATTTGTGGGAAGAAAAGGACGCAAATTTCGTTTGGGTACAGCATTGAATGACCGCACAATTAGCAGTTAAAGCGACGCAGTGCCAAATTGTAAAAAGTGCTCTGGTCAGGAAGGGGGTAAATCCTTCCGGGGCTGAAGTGGTTAAGGTGAGAGGTGTGGATGGAGGTGAGAAAGGAGGAGAGGACCAGAGTCGGTGGTGAGGGGAAGGAAGAGGCTGAATAAATGGGAGAGCGGCAGTTCTGAAGTGAGATGCGGCATTGCTAGTGGGAGTGAGAGATCAAGCAGCATGTAATGTGCATGGAAGGTAGTTAGGTTGTGCTACAGTGGAGGTGAACCAAAGCATGGATGGATGAGAAGCAGAAGAGGCTCAGGGAGAAGCCAAGTGAGAACTGAAACAGTGCAGAGGGGTAGAGCGTAAACTGAAAGTGCCAATGGAGGGGGACAGCTGGGGGGCGGTGAGAGGTCGAAGGTGCGGAGGAAGGGGGAGAGCTGATGGTGGTGAGCAGCAGAAGATGCAGAGGGGGTGGCTGTTATAGGGGGAATCCCGATGAGATTAGGTCTGAATAATGTGTCTGGGTTTCCAGGTGGACTGAAACCCGGACACATTATTAAAAACCCAAACTGTCCGGGTGAATCCCAGACAGGTGGCAACCCTACTTGATGCCCCGCAGCCACCTGCTCCCTCCTGCCCTGCTTTTCTTGTTCTGTGGCCGGCCGCCACCTTCTTCCACAATCAGTGACTGAAGGTCGGCAAGCCCAGGACCAATCTACCAGTCACCTGGATGCGATCGACTGGTAAATCGTGGCCCACAGGTTGCCAACCTGGGCTCTATAGTAAACATTTCTTATGGGAGAAAGGAATACTTGGTGGCTGTGTTCCCTCTGACACTGTCCCTGAGCATTTTGTAACAGCCTCCCAATGTGTAAATATACAGACAATACCGAAAATACAGTATATAGTGAATGCTTTCCTCCGTTTCCTTCACTGCCTGCACTAAACCAAGGAGCTGTACATAGAGTGTGCAGCGAGTATAGGGGGTGTACGGGCAATGCATGGAGTGTGCAGCGAACATAGGGGGTGTATGGGGATGCATGGAGTGCATCACGTTAAGAGTGCTGATCTGAGGGGTGCGCCATGTACAAGAGCTCTGGCTTGTTACTAAAGTGTATGGAGCGCACTGCGAGTACAGGGGGTGCACGGAGCGCACTGAGAGTACAGGGGGTGCATGGAAAATGCATGGATGCATGGAGTGTGTTAAAGCGGAGTTCCACACAAAAATCGAACTTCCGCTTTTCTGAACCCTCCCCCCCCTCCGGTGTCACATTTGGCACCTTTCAGGGGGGAGGGGGTGCAGATACCTGTCTAAGACAGGTATTTGCACCCACTTCCGGCATAGACTCCCATGGGAGTCTACGCCTCTTCCCGTCCCCACCGCGCTGTCTGCTGGGAACACACACCTCCCAGGAGAGAGCGGGAACCACTTGGAACGCGTAGCGCGACTCGCGCATGCGCAGTAGGGAACCAGGAAGTGAAGCCGCAACGCTTCACTTCCTGATTCCCTCAGCTAGGATGACGGTGGCAGCTGCCGAGAACCGAGCGGGTTCTCGGCGTCGCCTGCCGACATCGCTGGACCCTGGGACAGGTAAGTGGCCATGTATTAAAAGTCAGCAGCTGCAGTATTTGTAGCTGCTGGCTTTTAATGTTTTTTTTTTTTGGCGGTGTGGGTGGACCCCCGCTTTAATATTAGATCATTTTCTGCTGGGTTTTTGTTTTTTGGGGGGGGGGGGGGGGGCGCTTGCAAGTAGCTGGTCTTGCCTAGGGCACAGAATAGTCTAGCACTGGCCCTGTTTTGTAAAACAGGCACGCCTGATCTGGGGGGGCAGTTCAGTTTAATTGCAGTGGCAGTGCCCAAGTCAAATCAGTGTGCCAAGATCACAGGACAGGATTCCTCCTGCCATAGATCAAATAACAGAGGACTGCAGAGTGGAGTCTCCCTCTCCCTCCCCCTCCCCCTCCCCAGGCACAGCAGCAGCTCCCTTATGAAAAGAACAGAACAGCAAGCAACCATCCTCCGCTTATACCACAGCTAGCGTTAAAGAGGAAACCCCCATTCTTCCACCCCCCTGCTCTTGTCAGATGACTAGCACTGCAGAACCAGTCAGCTCTCTGTGTACAGCAACTCTTCTGTCTCTCCAGCGGTCTAACAAGGAAACAGCCAGCAGCCCAGCTGTTATCATACCTTTGTTGCTTCGCTTCTGGGCTCACATTCACTGCATCTTCCGCCCCCTTCTTTTGTACGCCAAATTGCAAAGGGACCAGGTGCTTTAAAAAAAAGTAGCACATTTGCAGAACATTCTGAATCAATCCGCCCCCCTCTCAGCCGTGACTAATTAAACATCAGAGGCTTTTGGAGCTGTATCCCTCCTCTACAAAAAAGTGTCCCCACCAAATAGCAGACAGAATTCACAGTAGGTACAATATTATTTAAAAAAAAGTGTCACATTGTGTGCCACTTTTTTTTTTTAATAATATTGTACCTCCTGTGAATTCTGTCTGCTATTTGGTGGGGACTCTTTTTGTAGTGGAGGGATACAGTCCCATAAGCCTCTAATGTTTAATTAGTCCCAGCTGAGAAGGGGGCGGATTGATTCAGAATTTTGTGCTACCCTGTGACATATGATGCATTTGCATTTAGCGCTCAAAAGAAGGGGGAGGAGGAAGCAGAGAGAGTGAGCCCAGCACCCTCAAGGAACGGTAAGGTATAAAAACAGCTGAGCTGCTGGCTGTTTACTTGGTAGACTGCTGGGGAGTGGGGAGGGAGAAGAGTCGCTGTACACAGAAAGCTGACTGGCTCTGCAGTGCTAGTCATCTGACAAGAGCAGGGAGGGTGGGAGTAAGGCTGGCCATACACTATTCAATTTTCCTGTTCAACTTTCCTTTAGATTTACCAAAACCATACAATAGGAGGTCAAACCTAAACACTTTCAATTTGGATGCAATCAGGCAGGCCCTTGTACTACATAGTTGAAGGTAAATCTAAAGAAAATTGAACAGGAAAATTGTATGGTGTATGGCCAGCTTTAGAACGGAGGTTTCCTTTTATGTAAGACTGGCTGTGGTCCAGGAGGAGGAAGGATTAGGAGCAGTGGCAGCTGGTGCTCAAAATTTTTTGGGGGGGGCAGAAACTGAAAAATTTAATTTTTAGTAATGCAGGGCAGTAAATAGCCATTTATTGGGTGATTATGTATCATTACTGCTAGGTAAAACTGTGCCTGTCAATTGTAGCCTCACTGTGCCATCATGAGGGGTTCCCACCATTCCTATACTGTGTTCTCAGGCTTGTACACCTGCTGTGCCCATTATGAGGGGTTCCCACCATCCCTGTGCCAAATTCCTGGGTCTGTACACCTGCTGTGCCCATTATGAGGGGTTACCATCATCCCTGTGCGGAGTTCCTTGGTCTGTACACCTACTGTGCCCATTATGAGGGGTTACCATCATCCCTGTGCGGAGTTCCTTGGTCTGTACACCTACTGTGCCCATTATGAGGGGTTACCATCATCCCTGTGCGGAGTTCCTTGGTCTGTACACCTACTGTGCCCATTATGAGGGGTTACCATCATCCCTGTGCGGAGTTCCTTGGTCTGTACACCTACTGTGCCCATTATGAGGGGTTACCATCATCCCTGTGCGGAGTTCCTTGGTCTGTACACCTACTGTGCCCATTATGAGGGGTTACCATCATCCCTGTGCGGAGTTCCTTGGTCTGTACACCTACTGTGCCCATTATGAGGGGTTACCATCATCCCTGTGCGGAGTTCCTTGGTCTGTACACCTACTGTGCCCATTATGAGGGGTTACCATCATCCCTGTGCGGAGTTCCTTGGTCTGTACACCTACTGTGCCCATTATGAGGGGTTACCATCATCCCTGTGCGGAGTTCCTTGGTCTGTACACCTACTGTGCCCATTATGAGGGGTTACCATCATCCCTGTGCGGAGTTCCTTGGTCTGTACACCTACTGTGCCCATTATGAGGGGTTACCATCATCCCTGTGCGGAGTTCCTTGGTCTGTACACCTACTGTGCCCATTATGAGGGGTTACCATCATCCCTGTGCGGAGTTCCTTGGTCTGTACACCTACTGTGCCCATTATGAGGGGTTACCATCATCCCTGTGCGGAGTTCCTTGGTCTGTACACCTACTGTGCCCATTATGAGGGGTTACCATCATCCCTGTGCGGAGTTCCTTGGTCTGTACACCTACTGTGCCCATTATGAGGGGTTACCATCATCCCTGTGCGGAGTTCCTTGGTCTGTACACCTACTGTGCCCATTATGAGGGGTTACCATCATCCCTGTGCGGAGTTCCTTGGTCTGTACACCTACTGTGCCCATTATGAGGGGTTACCATCATCCCTGTGCGGAGTTCCTTGGTCTGTACACCTACTGTGCCCATTATGAGGGGTTACCATCATCCCTGTGCGGAGTTCCTTGGTCTGTACACCTACTGTGCCCATTATGAGGGGTTACCATCATCCCTGTGCGGAGTTCCTTGGTCTGTACACCTACTGTGCCCATTATGAGGGGTTACCATCATCCCTGTGCGGAGTTCCTTGGTCTGTACACCTACTGTGCCCATTATGAGGGGTTACCATCATCCCTGTGCGGAGTTCCTTGGTCTGTACACCTACTGTGCCCATTATGAGGGGTTACCATCATCCCTGTGCAGAGTTCCTTGGTCTGTACACCTACTGTGCCCATTATGAGGGGTTACCATCATCCCTGTGCGGAGTTCCTTGGTCTGTACACCTACTGTGCCCATTATGAGGGGTTACCATCATCCCTGTGCGGAGTTCCTTGGTCTGTACACCTACTGTGCCCATTATGAGGGGTTACCATCATCCCTGTGCGGAGTTCCTTGGTCTGTACACCTACTGTGCCCATATGAGGGGTTACCATCATCCCTGTGCAGAGTTCCTTGGTCTGTACACCTACTGTGCCCATTATGAGGGGGTTACCATCATCCCTGTGCAGAGTTCCTTGGTCTGTACACCTACTGTGCCCATTATGAGGGGTTACCATCATCCCTGTGCAGAGTTCCTTGGTCTGTACACCTACTGTGCCCATTATGAGGGGTTACCATCATCCCTGTGCGGAGTTCCTTGGTCTGTACACCTACTGTACAAATTATGAGGGGTTACCATCATCCCTGTGCTGAGTTCCCGGGTCGTGCCCATTATGAGGAGTAACCAGTGGCGGCTGGTGAAGTTTTAGGATGGGGGGTTGCCAGACCCTGCCCTTCCTTTTTGACCCTCCCACTTGGTGAAAATGGGCGTGGTTTCATGCGAAATAGTGGGCGTGGCTCTAAGTGGTGTGGTTAGCATCTGAGATGAACGAGGGATGGAGGGAGAGGGACAGCAGGCCTAGATCCTACACAATAAGAAATGTCTATTCTACAAAGTTTAACAATCAGCAGATACAGATACTCCAAACACCTGTGTTAGCGCTTCAATCATCCGACACCATGGTTGTTATGGTGTCAGGATGATTGAAGCGCATTATTACTATTATTACATTGTAATATAAAATGAAATCATTCAACTCCCCATGATGCAGAATCAGTGGGAGCCCCGAGTGTGTCACCTGCCACGTCGCCTACAACCAGATGCCATCAGGTGTCCCCAGCAGTCCCTCCCTTACATGCAGCCTCTGTCACATCAAATGCAGCCTCTGTCACATCAAATGCAGCCTCTGTCACATCAAATGCAGCCTCTGTCACATAAAATGCAGCCTCTGTCTCCCTAAATGCAGCCTCTGCCCCCCCAAATGCAGCCTCTGTCCCCCCCCCAAATGCAGCATGCCTGTGTCCCATTACATGCAGCCTCTGTCCCCCAAATGCAGCATGCCTGTGCCCCCCCCCCCAAATGCAGCATGCCTGTGCCCCCCCCCCCCCCCCCAAATGCAGCATGCCTGTGTCCCATTAAATGCAGCCTCTGCCCCCTCCCAAATGCAGCCTCTGTCCCCCCTCCCCCAAAATGCAGCCTCTGTCCCCCCTCCCCAAAATGCAGCCTCTGTCCCCCCTCCCCAAAATGCAGCCTCTGTCCCCCCTCCCCAAAATGCAGCCTCTGTCCCTGTAGAATAATTATATTAATTGGCTTTATAATCAAGATCTGTAAGTATGCAGTCTGAGTTCCCTTTTATGCTTTTGACATTGAAAAAGCTCACTCAGCTCAGCATAAGACGAATCTTGAAATAGCTAGGTTGTGTGCATGTCATTTTTGTAACAGTTGTTCTCCATGTACAGGGTTAATGACTAAAGGTCAGTGGTTTCACAGATAAGAATATACTCAGAATATCTGTCATAGACTTTATTGTAAAGATCTTTTTTAAGGTAAAAACATATATTATCCATAATATAGTTAGTTATTTGATATAGTTATTTAGTTAGCTAGATTGAGTTTGCGTGAAGTAATATATGTTTTTATATGTATCCAATTATAGTTTAATATGCATTTGTAAGGTTTGGTACAGAATTGCATTTCTGTAGCTTAAAGTATATCCATTACAAGAATTCGGCCATTTGGAAAGGTCATTCAC